>CM070770.1:46478510-47678510 GCA_036346955.1 Dipus sagitta | reverse complement strand
TACTCATGGGAGGATTTAACATAAATAACATAAACATGGTAAGTAGTAGCCTTGCAAATTCCAGTTCCTAGGCAAAGCTGTTGGGTTGCTAACATTTGTCCTCGAAGCTGAGATAACACCAGTCTGGATTTAGAGAAATGATTCACACACAATAATTTTCAGTTTCCAGTTTATAAGGAAATGTTAGGAGAGTTTCAGGAGAGGTTGGATACACAGATCACACTGGTCATGAGGGAGACACTGGGCAAGGCTTCCATCTGTAGCATGAGAGGCCCAGCTCGGGCTTATGGGGGAGGGCCAGAGTGGAGGACCTTACACCTACAACACTACCAGCAGCTGCCAGAGGTCTTTAATTCCTGCAGATTTTCTTTTGTTAATATCAATGATTTGACTTATAGCTAGTATTTAATGGACATGTATAACATGCCAGAATTTTTCTCTAAGATAAGCCTATGAGACAAACATTGTCAATATTCCCCAGTATAAAGTTTAGTATATTAAAATGTACTGTGTTAGGTAACTTGCATAAATTCGCAGAGAGGCCTACAAGGTTAGACAGTAAACTTCTAGATATTGCTAACAGATTTTTTTTAAATATTGCATTTATTCATTTTGCAGTGCTGGGAATTGAAACTAGTAAAGCTTTTTAAATGAAGCAGTCACCTTTTTAATAAGAAGCTGTTCTCAGATGAAAGGTGTAGGTGCCCAGGAAGATGTTTAATGATATTTTATTTATGTGCATGTGAACGTTAACGATTAGGAGGTGACTGCTGATAATTGGGTAATGTTCCCACTTCTTAGTCTGACACCACGGAGATTTGGTCTTGACAAGGTAGACACCTGGTGAGTCTTTTCAGATCTCATAAACCACTTGTGCTTTGTTACAGAGCCGAGCAAATGTATATGTGGCCCACACTCTTTCCGGAACATCTGTTCAAAATATCCTACACTGGAGCCAGGTAAGAATGCTGAATTTGTAGTCTCTGATGAGGATCCTTGCTTACTTTGCCTAGAATCATCAGAGAACCCAGGGGTTTCTGTTTATTCCAAGATGAAATTCAGTCAATTATGTTTGAATGTGAACTTGGTCCAAATCATTGAAAGCACAAAATAGTATCTTTAGTGGATCTGAAAGGTATGATGGTTAAGTGAGACCCTTCACTGTCTATAATCACCTCAAAAACATGTCCTCCAAAAATGCAGTTTCTAAAACTCTCTTTTGGCTCCTTTAACAGAATGGTAAAATAGCAACAAAAATGCTAAGACAGGTCTAATTATGTACAGAGGTTTTCACCAGGCATTCTTGGTTCTTAAGCATTACCTGCAATCTCAGGAGAGAATGAAGAGCCTCTGTGTGTGTGTGTGTGTGTGTGTGTGTGTGTGTGTGTGTGTACACATGTATGCTTGTGCACGTGCATGCGAGTGCACAAGAGGTGGGAGTGGAGGGAGGAGTAATTAAAACCATAGGAAAATTCAGATTTGAATAAGGCTTTGGGTATCATCTCCAAGGATCACCACATTGCACATCCAAAGGCAACTTGAATTGTACCAAATGCCTATACATATCCACACTGAATGAGCAACAGAGTTGGAGAGAGAATGGACTCACCAGGACTTCTTGACACTGTGAACAAACTCCAGATGCATGTGCCACTTTGTGCATCTGGCTTTATGTGTGTGGTGGGGAACCAAACTGGTGTGTTACACTTTGTAAGCAAGTGCCTTTAACCACTGAGCCATCTCACCAGCCAATGTGTACTTCTTGGAACTGATTATGTAATGGCCAAGCATTTCTGTAGTCCATCTTTCCTTCTTGCCTCTGTACTTTGCTAAAAATACGCATAATGTGGAGAGGAAGATTAGCCCAGAAAGTATTGTTTTCTCTTTAAAATTCTGTGTTGGTAACACATTTTCAGCACCCTACAATTCCTCTTAAATACCTGGAATACTTTTTTCTTTCTGTTTAGGCAGTGAATTCTGGGGAACTTCGGGCATTTGACTGGGGGAGTGAGACCAAAAATCTGGAGAAATGCAACCAAGTAAGAAAGTTAAGTATTTGTTGAAAATATGTCCATTAAAAATGTGTGACAGGAATGTTACAATGACAAGTTATCCTAGAAATAGGAATTAAATAGAAGAATTCAAAAATAAAAACTGAGAGTTTAGGTTTGACTACAATTTAAAATGTAAAAGTATGAAGCTTAAGCAAGAGGCCTCCTCCTTCTGCAATGGAATGGGAGGGCTGTTACTGAGTCCATCTGGTGAATAAGGCCCTTGGCTTCTTGGGAGCAAGGTGGGATAAATTTAGTGCAGGGACAAGCAAAGCATGTGGTGGATTCTAGAAGGATCCTTTTAGAATCAAAACAAACAGGCAAATGAGAGAGCCAGAGTGTGTGATACACTGAAAGGAGCAAAATTATTTTAATATATAATCCTTCAGTTCTTCCTAACAAATTAATAAATATATGATTTTCAAGTTAAAAATACAAACTATAGGGCCAGGCTTAAATCCCAGTACTTGGGAGGCAGAGGTAGGAGGATCGCTATTTCAAGGCCAGTCTGAGACTACATTCTGAATTTCAATGTCTAAAGTATAAGGTAAGGGTTGGGATGTAGCTCTAGGGTAGAATGCATGTTCAACATGCATGAGGCCCTGGGTTCAATCCCTAGCATCTTATATACCAAAAAGAAAGGTAATTTATGTATCTTCTCAGATGACCCAATAAGTTACAATAGATACTGTCTCTATCTCACTGAAGTTAAATAATATTAAGTAATTTTATCCCCAAATAATCCCTGGAATAGAAACTCTGAATGGAGTTCCATGTGGTCTAACTCCCAGATACCTTTCATAACAGGGTGTATTAAGGTAATAACATTAATTTGAAACATAAATGATGAATTTGGAAGTCAAAATAATGTATGGAACTAAAACTATTCCTTTTATCTAGCCAACTCCTATAAGATACAATGTTCGAGATATGACGGTCCCAATGGCAATGTGGACAGGAGGTCGGGACTGGCTTTCAAATCCAGAGGACGTGAAAACCCTGCTCTCGGAAGTGACCAACCTCATCTACCACAAGAACATTCCTGAGTGGGCGCATGTGGATTTCATCCTGGGGATGGACGCACCTCAGCAAGTGTACAGTGAAATCGTCCGTCTAATGATGCAGGAGGAGAGCAGCCCTTCCTGCGGAACCTGCCAGGTCTCACTGTAAAGCTTCTACTCTTGCAAGTCTTTGTGACAGCCCCATGGAATATGGTGCTGGGGGCTGAGATGGGGCTGTCATGGAGGATTTGCAGAAGCAGAAACCTATTTCGGCAGTCAGGAGAACAGAGTATAGTGGACATTCCTTCAGATTTCTTCATTTGACACTAAAACTGCTATCTGCTATTTCCCAGATAGTTTAACTAAACTTACTTGGTGAATACAGGTTTCCTGTTTTTTACATCTTCCATCATCTTGAGAGGTAGGTCATACTTGAGAAATAGAAAGATATCTAGATATATCCACATCATTCAAGGACAACTTAAGGTTACATTTTTGGACCAGTAGTATAAAAGGGAAAATTGGGACACTGAAATTGTAAATATCTGGATTGTTAATTTGGCAATGAGCTGGACGTTACCTGCCATTTTGTTGCCATAGAGACAGGAGTCTGCCTTAGAAAGCAAAACTTCTTTAACAGAAACAAAAATGAGCTAGTTTAATTATGAATGAAATGCATGATAAATGTCCTCAAAATAGTGCCAAGTATTACAGATGGATCTCAGAGAAGAATATTTTCTAGGGTATTTATTAGTTTTCCAATAAATTAATTAAGCATTACATATAGCATTTCTGTTTCTCTCAGTGCTAGATTCTCATCTTAGTTTGTTTAAGA
The DNA here is from genome assembly GCA_036346955.1 of Dipus sagitta. Taxonomy (NCBI): domain Eukaryota; kingdom Metazoa; phylum Chordata; class Mammalia; order Rodentia; family Dipodidae; genus Dipus; species Dipus sagitta. Next base: position 47,674,623 of record CM070770.1, on the reverse strand, counting down.
ATTTACAGACTACTGGCTCAATTAAAAGCTATTAGTAAAATTTTGTAGTGTCATGAGCACAATTAAATAAAGTGTCATGCATGTTATCCTGTGACCAAAACGGAATTACTGTTAGATAATGCCTCAACTCATTCACAGATGTGTGTACTAAACGTACACTACACTGTGAAGTTCATTGTCTCTCTCAGTCAAATTAAATTGCTTACAGACACTTCAAGACTTCAGATCTATGTGTTCACTTCTACATAACTCAATAAACATTTCCAGATTTGACTTCATCAAATCTTCATTCTGTTCAAGGATATTGTCTTTCATTCTTAAACTGTACTTTCTACTATGTAAATTAATGGCTTAGCCACCTCTACAGCTATGCCTGAGTCAGTACTGGTGTTCAAATTTTACTCATAAAATGTATTGACTTCCACTCAGTCTTTTTAACAAAATAAGTAAGACAGGTATTTTGGTATTTATAGTGTCTGACTTAAAAATATTATCCAGACACCACCTCATAATATTTTGCTAATTTTGAGAAGTTCTTTCTCCAAATAAATTACAGTAACATTGTAAATATTATCAATATAAATAAACCAATCAGGGTTGGAAGTATAGCTTAGTAGAGTAGTAGAGTACATGCTTAGCCTGAGTGGTGTCCTAAGTTCAATTCCCAGTGCCATGAAAAATTAAAAGAAATAGCTGGTGTGGTGGTGCATGCCTTTGATCCCAGCACTTGAGTGGCAGAGGTAGGAGGATCTCCATGAGTTCAAGGCCACCCTGAGACTACAGAGTGAATTCCAGGTCAGCTTGGACTAGAGCGATACCCTACCTGACAAAAATAATTAAAACAAATTTTTTTAAGAAATAAATTGATCTGGCCTAGAGAGCTGGCTCAGTGGGACAGAATGCTTGCTGTGTAAGCATGAAAGCCTGAGCAGGCTTTCTTTGCCTAAGTTCAATTTCCAAGCACCCATAGAAAAACTTTATGTGGCCACATGTGTCTGTAACCCCAGCCCAGTATGGAGTGGATACAGGAGAATCATGGGGCTTGCTGATCATCCAGTATGATAAAAAAATGACAACTTTGGATTCAGTTACAGAATGTAACTCAAAAAAAAAACATGGGGGGCTGGATGTATGGCTTAGCAGTTAAGGTGTTTGCCTGCAAAGCCAAAGGACCCAGGTTTGATTCCCCAGGACCTATGTTAGCCAGATGCACAAGAGGGAGCACCAATCTGGAGTTTGTTTACAGTGGCTGGAGGCCTTAGCGCACCCATTCTATCTCTCTCTCTCTCTGCCTCTGTCAAATAAATAAACATTTGGATGAGTGACAGAGAAGGACGACACATGATGTTATCTCTGGATTCCACATGGGTGCACATAGGGTGTACATAGCTGCACACACGCATGCAACTACAACACACAGTACACACACACAGGCAGTAAATAAATAAATAGTAAATAAACAAATGAATAGCAAGTGTAGCAGACAGCTTCAGGTTCACTGAGGTGAACTTCCAGACCAGGCACAGTTATGGAGGAAGGGATATTTATTGAAGCTTACAGATCCATAATGGCAGAAGAAGCTGGCCTGCTTTCATAGGACCAAACACAGAGAGAGAGAAGCACAAGCCAAAAGCCACACAGCCCAGCACAATTCAGGAACTCCAGCTAGGCACACTTTGCATATCTTTAGATTGAAATCTCAAACCCACCACCACACCTTAAGATCCTTGCAGTGACACTGCCTCCAGCCAGATGGCTGCAGATGCAAACTACAAACTAATAAAACACTGAATATATTGGGGACCATCTATTCTAACTACCACAGCAAGCTACTTCCTTATATTTATAGAAGGATTGTTTACATATGTATGCATGCATGCATACATGCATGCATTTAGTGCTTGGAATTAAACTTAGGGCCTTGTACATGCCAATTGTATATTTTACCACTGAGCTACACCACCCATCCCTATAAAAATAATTGTGAACATACATTTTGACAGTTACATGTCTTCCTCAATTCAAAATGTTATTTATTTATAAAGTGATGCCAAAATGTATAAATGTACACTGCTAAATTTAGCCCTCTGGAAACAATGACAAAAAATAATTCTGCTATGTAACATTTGCCAATTTCTATGGTATACACACAATGACCACTGAAAACTGATGAATGTTTTATTGAAGTTGTTTCATCACAGGAATATTTACAATGAAATCTCTAGTTACCCATCTACACTCTCCAATATCTATCTATCTATCATCTATCTATCTATCTATATATGCATATGTATATATTATATATGTATATATAACATATATATCATGCTATACAAATGTGCATGTTTTTTGGTTCTTCCATTTAGTACTTAAAAAGGTCTGTGAGAGAGTCTCGCCTAGGATGTGAAGGGAGACAGATTTTTCATAAGCATGACATACTGGGAAGCAAGAACACTGTCCCAGAAGACTGACCCTCTTCTTCAGAAGACACCAAGTTTGAAACTTCAATTTATTTTTCCTGAAATAGAGTATCTAACAAAAATATTATTTCCTCTAGAAGAATCACAACCATGGTTGGTTAACTCCATTAAATAAAATACACCATAAATACAAAGCTTGTCAAAAACATGCACCATGGCAGCCATCATTATCCCCAGAGTGGAGGCTCCCAGCTCGAGTGGCCCATAGACCAGAAGTCCATGATGAAAACAACATCTGGTTTTGTAGCTGTGTCCTTGTCACCAACTGTGAGCTCATAGAATTATGATGCTTTCCTTAGCATTAATGCAATCTGGGAGAATTTTAATTTCTGTGCAATATCCAGTGAGCTCTCACCTTGCTGTGGAGAAAAACAAATATAGTTATTTACTTCCAGTAGATACAAATGCCAATGCAAAATGTCTAGTAAGCAGTGTAGAGAGACTGACCCTATGGCGTGGCAAGAACTTCAAAAGCAAGCTAGAGGTCTGGTGCGTGACCTAGCGAGACTCTTTCTCAACAACAACAACAACAACAAAAAAAAAAAAAAAAAAAAAAAAAAAGGATAAGAGGATGGAGGCTGTAGGTCAAAATGGAGACCCCAAAAAGCTGCACTATTTTTCTCTAGAAGTATTATGGCCATGGAAAATTTCACTGAATAAAAAACATGAATAAAAAGCTTATCAAAAACACTAACCCTGGACTTCTAGTCAAGATGGCTTCCACATAACCTTACTTATAGGGAAGGAAAGGCAAGACCCTTAAGGTTCATTTGGGTATTTAGGGGTTTGCTGATTCTAGTAGACTTCCAGTGGTAGGGTGTGGAGGAGTGAAGTAGGGAGTCTGTTGATTTCCATTCTCTCAGATAGCCCACCAGTCCCCCAATACCCTCAAACAGCTGTCCTAGCCACAATCCCAGCTGCAGGTTCCTCCTGCAGTAACCACAGGCTAAGTGGACCCCAGCCAGCAGGCTGGCATCCCTGCCCTTGGCTTTCCCACCAACATGGGCAAGTGGAGGCCATCCCACTTTCCTCTGCCACCCCACCCCCATGTGTGGACCCAGGCCAGCAGACTAGTGTCACCCCCTAGGCTTTCCAAGCCGCTGTGATGGGCAGTCCACAGCGCAAAAGGAATAACATGAAAAATCAAACACAAGTAAATCCAACAAAATTGCCCACTCCCACAATGGATGTCTCTAAACATAGAAAAGAAAATAGGATCAGTCCCCCAAAATGAAGATAAAAGCTATGCAACCCTGGCCAAGCAAATAGCAGAACTTGCAGAAACTCAACAAAGGGCCAATAATTGTATGAATGATTTCCTTGCTAGATTAGACCTAATAGAAAAGAACCAGGAAGGATTCCAAAGATAATTAAATGACCTGAAGGAGAGTGAAAAAATAAATAAATAAATAAAGAGGACCTCAATAACCAGCTGGCTAAGCTCAATGAAGACATAAAAACATGCAAGGATGAATTCCAAGAAGCATTAAGAAAATAAGAAAATGACATGGAAAGGAAATTCAACAGAGGGATGGAAACTGTACATAAGAAAGCTGTAGAAAATACAAACCAAAATGAACAAGCCCAAAACTCTATAGAAGCTCTGAAGAATAGAGTCAGCCAAGTGGAGGACAGAAACTCAGCACTGGAAGACAAAACAAAAGAAATAGTTCATGAGTCCAAAAGTTTTAATAAGTTCAAATATTTGTGTGAACACAACATGAGGGAACTGTGGGATTCCCTTAAATGTCCCAATATTTGGATCATGGGAATACCAGAAAAGGAATAAATTCAAAACAAAGGCATGGAGAACTTATTCAACAAAATTATTGAAAAAAAAAAAAAAACTTTCCCACTCTCTCAAAAGAAAGTCCCATCAAGTTTAAGAAGGTAATAGAACTCCAAACAGACTGTACCAAAGGAGAAATTCTCCAGGACATATTATTAAGACTCTAAACATCAATAACAAAAACAAAGTCCTAAAAGCAGCTAGGAAGAAACAATACATTACATATGAAGGAAATCCCATCAGAATTACTTCAGACTTCTCAATAGAAACCCTGAAAGCCAGAGGGCCTGGAATGGAACATTGCAAAATCTAAAAACTTATGGCTTCCAACCCAAACTACTCTACCCAGCAAAAGTATCCCTCATAATAGATGGTGAAAAAAAAAAAAACATTTCAACAATAAAACTCAGCTTGACAACTATATGAACACAAAGCAAAACCTACAGAGAGTACTTCAGGGAATTCTTCACACAGAAGAATCATATAACCAACCTCAAGCACCTATAAGAAGCAGATCACAATAACCAAATTCAGAGAAGGCACAAAAAACAACAAAGTATAAAAAATACCAAGCCACATAAACCATCACAATATGGCAGGGATTAAATCAAACCTTAAAGTCATTATCCTAAATATTAATAGCCTTAATTCACTGATCAAGAGATATAAGCTAACAGGATGGATCAGAAAATTAAACCCCTCAATCTGCTGTCTTCAACAAACCCACCTCACCACTAAAGAGAGATACCTTCTCCAGGTGAAAGGGTAGAAAATGATATTCCAAGCAAACAGAAATAAGAAGCAAGCAGGCATAGCTATACTAATATCAGATAAAATATAGTTTAAACCAAAAGTAATCAAAAACACAAAGAAGGCCACTTCTTATTTATCAAGGAAACAATCTAACAAGAGGATATCACAATCATCAATCTTTATGCACCAAAAAACAGGTCACCACAATTCATACAACCTACTGGACAATAAAACAGAAATGACCACCAACAGCATCATAGTTGGGGACTTCAATACTCCATTATCAGCAACAGATAGATCATCCAAACAGAAAATCAACAGGGAAGTGCGAGAGCTCAACAAAACCATAGAACAATTAGACCAAACAGACATCGACAGAACATTCCACCCCAAATCCACAGACTACCCATTCTTCTCAGCAGCCTATGGATCCTTCTCTAAAATAGATCATTTACTGGGTCACAAAGCCTGCCTCCATATATTTAGGAAGATTGGTACAATTTCCTACATGATATCAGATCACAATGCTATATTGCTAGAAATTAACAACAAAAGATGCACCAAGAATTCCATTGGCTCTTGGAAATTGAACAGCATACCTTTAAACAATAAATGGGTTAGTGGGTGAAATAAAAAATGAAATTGCAAAATTTCTAGAAATAAATGACAGTGAGAACATACCGTACCAAAACTTATGGGACACAATGAAGGTGGTCCTCAGGGGAAAATTCATAGCACTTAAATGCCTTCATAACAAAGACAGAGAGATCCTAAATCAATAACCTAACCATCCACCTAAAGGCACTGGAAAAGCAAGAAGAATCCAACCCAAAAAGCTCCAGACATAAATAAATAATTAATCAGAGCAGAAACTAATGAACTGGAAACTAAGAAAACAAGAAAATTGATGAAACAAAGAGCTGATTCTTTGAAAAAATAAACAAGATTGACAAACCTTTGGCCAATTTGATAAAGCAAAAAAAAAAAAAAAGAGAGAGATACTTCTAATTAACAAAATTAGAAATGAAAGAGGAGAGACCACAACAGATATAAGTGAAATTGGGAGAATCATGAGGATTTATTTCAAAAATCTCTACTCCTCAGAACTGTATAATATGGAGGAAATGGATGAATTTCTGGACACATACCACCTACCAAAGCTAATTCAAAGCAGATTAATCTCCTAAACATACCTATTACACCCATCAAGATTGAAAAAGTAATCAAAAATCTCCCCAAAAAGAAGAGTCCAGGACCAGATGGCTTCTCAGCTGAATTCTATCAAACCTTCATGGAAGAACTCAAACCAATCTTTTTCAAACTGTGCCACACAATCGAAGAACAGGGAAAGCTCCCCAACTCCTTCTATGAAGCTAGTATCACTCTAATACCCAAACCAGGCAGAGATGCCACAAGAAAAGAAAACTACAGGCCTATTTCCCTGATGAACTTAGATGCAAAGATCCTAAACAAATCCTTGCAAACTGAATCCAACAACACATCAAAAGCATTATCCACCTTGATCAAGTAGGCTTCATCTCAGAAATGCAGGGGTGGTTCAACATATGGAAATCTGTCAGTGTAATACACCACATAAATAAGCTTAAACACAATAACCACATGATCATTTCAACAGATGCAGAAAAGGCATTTGACAAGTTACAACATCACTTCATGATCAAAACATTATAGAGACTAGGCATGGACGGTTTATATCTCAACATAATTAAGGCTGTATATAAAGCTCCTAAAGCCCAAATAATGGGGAAAGACTGAAGAAATTCCCATTGAGATCAGGAAAAAGACAGGGGTGTCCACTCTTACTTCTGCTCTTCAATATGGTACTGTAAGTCCTAGCTCAAGCAATAAGACAGGAGAAAGAAATAAAAGGGATACAAATTGGAAAGGAAGATGTTAAGTTAGCCCTATTCACAGACAACATGATTCTATACATAAGAGACCTGAGAACCTCCCTCTCAAAACTCTTAAACATGATTAACTCCTTCAGCAAAGTAGCAGGATACAAAATCAATGCACAAAAATCAATAGCCTTTCTAGATGCAAAAGACAAAGATACAGAGAAAGAAATAAGCAGCATTGTCCCATTTTCTTTTTTTTTTTTTTTTTTTTTTTTTTTGGTATTTTGAGGTAGGGTCTCACTCTAGCTCAGGCTGACCTGGAATTCACTCTGTAGTCTCAGGGTAGCCTCGAACTCTCGGCGATCCTCCTACCTCTGCCTCCCAAGTGCTGGGATTAAAGGCGTGCGCCACCACGCCCGGCTTCCCATTGTCCCATTTTCAATAGCAACAACAACAACAAAAATACCTTGGGATAATATTAACTAAGGATGTGAAAGACCTATACAACAAAAACATAAAAATACTCAAGAAGGAAATTGAAGAGGACATAAGAAAATGGAAAGACCTCCCATGCTCCCAGATAGGCAGAATAAACATTGTGAAAATGACAATCTTACCAAAGGCAATATACAGTTTAATGTAATACCAATTAAAATCCCAACATTTTTCTTCACAGAGACAGAAATAAATGATCCCAAAATTCATTTTCAATGGCAGAAGGCCTCAGATATACAAGCATATCCTCAGCAAAAGGAACACCTCTGGAGGCATCACCATACCTCATCAAAAGCTATATTACAAAACCATAGTAATAAAAACAAAATAGTACTGGCATAAAAACAGGATTACAGACCAATGGAACAGAATTGAGGACCCAGACCTTGAGTCAAGTAACTACAGCTACTTGATATTTGACAAAGGCCCTAACGATGTAGGCTGGAAAAAAGACAGCATCTTCAACAAATGGTGCTGGACAAACTGGATAAAAGTATGCAGAAAAATGAAGCTCAATCCACACATCTCACCATGCACAACAATCAAATCCAAATGGATCAAAGACCTCAACATAAGACCAGAAACTCTACTATGACTGGAAGAAAAAATAGGAGGAACTTTCCATGTTATAGGAATGGGAAAAGGCTTCCTGAACAAATCCCCTGTAGCTCCAGAACTTAAACAGTTACTCAACCACTGGGATCTCATGAAGTTGAAAAGTTTATTCACAGACAAACATACAATAACCAGAGCCAATAGATTACCCACAGAATGGGAGAAAATTTTTGCTGGCTATACAACTGACAGAGGCTTGATTTCTAGAATCTACAAAGAACTCAAAAACCAAAACAGTAAAAAGTCAAACAACCCACTCACAAAATGTGGCAAAGAACTGTATAAGAAGATCTCAGAAGAAGAAATACAAACAGCAAACACACACTTACAAAAATGTTCATCATCCCTAACATCAGGGAAATGCAAATTAAAGCAACTATGAGATTCCATTTTACCCCAATAAGGATAGCAAACATTAAAAAATCCAATGGAAACAAATGTTGAGAAGGATGTGGAGAAATAGGTACCCTCATCCATCCACTGTAGGTGGGAATGTAAGATGGTACAACCACAATGGAAAGCAATATGCAGACTCATAAAATGGTTGACTATAGAGTTACCAATAGACCCAGTTATTTGCTTACTGTGAATTTGACCTAAAAGCTCCATGCTCAGTTCAGAGAGATTTAGTCAACCATGTTTTCATAGCAGCTCAATTTATAACAGCTAAGAGCTGGAATGAACCCAGATGTCCATCGTTAGATGAATGGATATCCAAGATGTGGTATATCTACATGATGGAATTCTACACAGCAATAAGGAAAAACAACATAATGAAATTTGAAGAAAAATGGTCAAACTTGGAACAGATCATTCTCAGTGAACTCACCCAGTCACACAAAGATAATCATCACATGGTCTCACTCATCTGTGGCTCCTAACCTAAATCGGCCTGAGATGCTGACATACCTAAAAACCATCTTGAGGACTGGACAATAGGGAGGGTGGAGTGGGAGGGTGGAGACACAAAACTAAACCCAAATGGTAATAGTACCATAAAAATTCTCTATCCTAAAAGACAGACTAAATGGTTGAACCTTAATTAGGTCCTTAGTGGGAACATCTGAATCACAGGGCCCTGGAGAGGGTAAAATGAAGACTAACCTTGTTCTTTTCATATTTCTCTCTCCCTCTCTCTCCCTCCCTCTTCTCTCTCTTCTCTCTTCCTCTTTTGTATTACCTATCTTTTTCTTCCTTCTTTTCATTGGCATCAGCCTGTAACTAGCAGTACCAGAATGCAGTTAACATCCAAAATGAGTTGATGATCAGAGAGGCCTACAAGGTTTCCCAAAAGAAGAGAGATTTCTGTCAGAGTACTTGATGACCCACCAAAGGTTAGTGGTTAGGCCTTACTGCTGAAGATACCATATGCTGTTGGTGTGGAATATGGAGTGACCTGGCTGGAATCTAGAAGAGAGACAGTCCCCAGACAGTAGCTTGTCTAGTGCCAGAAGATTCTACATGAACAACTGGAGGAAAATGACCAACATCTGTCCAGACAACTCATGGTCTAAGCTACTCAGCAGCAAACAACCTGATGTGATGCTCACACAAGTGCAATAGTGGCAAACAGCCATGGTGGATAACCAACTGCTCTTTTTTTTTAATTTTAATTTCTTTTATTTAATGATGCAAAACAGGAACGCTGACTTGATATACATCCACACATAACTAACTGCTCTTGATTTTTGGTTAATGGATCCGCTCAGTGGAACAGAACCATAGCTGGATCTGGAAAACAAGTCAGAAGAATATACAAAAAACAAGCCCATTCTCCATTATCAAGGTCCCACCAATAGTGGGCTACAAGAGGGCCTATGCCTATTAAATTCTATCTAAAATATTAATGGTTATCCCATTTATCTGGTGCTGACTTCACTCACTGTTAGAGAATTTGCTTCTCTTTTTCAGATGGACACAGATCCTGAGGAGAGATTCAGCCCATCACACCTCACCAGGCCCCAGCTGAAACCATAGAAGAACTGGGGAAATGAATAGGAGTGCCGCTTTCTTAGTGAACCTGGTACCAGCACAAGGATGAAGGAGATAGACACAGAGAATACTCAACTCCTACCAAACCAGATATCCAGAGACACAGAGGCTCCCAAGACCTCATCACTGAAGTAGACCTAAAACGACCCCAACATAGCTCAGGGAAATTCGTGGAAGAGGGGGTGGCAAGATTGTTAGAGCCACATGTTGGGAAACTATGCACAGAGACATTGCCTCTTCCCCATAACTGATGGCTAATCCCACAATGCACAACTCATTCCCCAACGACGAGAGTACCTGTGGAGGGAGGAGGACAGGGAGGAGGCTAGCAATGGTACCACATGGCTGTATACACTGTGTACATAACTAATAAAAAAACATTAAAAAAGAAAAGAACAATTTTTTAAAACACTAACCATGGAGACAGCATGCTTAGAATAGTGGATTCAACCCTCACTATTAATAAATCAATAATAAAATCAGAAATAAATATTTTTAAAAATACAAAAGAAAAGTAATGGAATAACTTTCTTAACAAGAACAATTAAGTGTACTGCAATTCACATGAGAGATAATGAACTTACTGCACCACAAGGCCTAGATAAGAAGAATGTGCTGTTGGGAAGTCCCAGATCCTTACCTTATTCCTTATGGTGGGGTCTGCACTGGCTTCTAGGAGCAGAGGGATAAGCGTCTGGTTTTTCATCTGGCAGGCATAATGTAAGGCAGTGTAGCCATACTGAAACACAGAGGGCCAACCTTGAAGCTCATTGGCCTGTCAACAAACCTCAGGATCCCACTTCTTTATCAACTATTCACATTTCATAGAGGACAGCTAAACAAAAACAACCTGCAAATCATGCATTGACAGCCATATTTCCTGTACTGAAATCATTTTCTTCTCTGCCTCAATATGTGCATGGATAAGCCTAAGTATCTTCCCCTTATGTTGAAATATGCCAGGATTTCTTTATAGAAATGTATAGGCTTGTGATTAATGACCTTGATTATTTTACCAACTCACTAAAGATCTGCAATCCTCTACCATCACTGGGATGTTTCTCTGAACTTATCCTTATCTAGTTTTCACTCATAAATGGGGCCTTTCTCTATAAAAGGAGCCTGGGGTCTTAAGTACAGTAACAGTTATTAAGATCCAGTGAGCATTTATTATACTAAGCACTCCACTAGGAGCTTTGCAGGATTCTGTCCCGTAGGGTTAGTACTCTCAGTACCCCCACTTCAGCGTCAGGCACAGTGATGCAGGCCTGTAATCCCAGATACTCAGGAGGCTGAGGCTGGAGGATCACAAGTTCATGGCCTGCTTGGACTCTAGAATGAGTTCAAGCTCAGCCTGGGTAATTTAGCAAGATCTTGCCTCAATATAAAAATAAAAAGCCAGCTACATCTCAGTGACAGAGTACTTTCCTAGCTGCATGATACTCTGGGTTCCAACCCTACCACCACATCTTTTCGTAAATCCACACTGAGAATACTCAGGTGAGTATGTTCATAAGGTGCCAAAGCCCAAATAAGTAAAAAGTGATGAGCTTAGATTTACATATAGGCATTCTTAGCCACTGATGACATTGGTTTTCTTAAATACTGATGACATTCTGTTGTCATTTTCCTTTCTATATCACCAGTGTCAAAATCCTTTCTTTTTAAAATGTCCTATAATGAATTAAGATTTTCCTTTCATGAAATTAGTAGAAGAATAACATTAGTTACTTGACTGGCAATGACACAGAGAAAGAAGAAAGAAAGAAAGAAAGAAAGAAAGAAAGAAAGAAAGAAAGAAAGAAAGAAAGAAAGAAAGAAAGAAAGAAAGGAAGGAAGAAAGGAGGGAGGGAGGGAGGAAGGAAGGAAGAACAGAAGAAAGGGAAGGAAGAAAGGAAGGAAGGAAGGAGAGAAGGAAGGAAGGAGATGGGACGGAGCGAAGGACAGACTATATATAAATGTGTCCAAAAACCTAAAACATGCAACTTTATTAATGGCATGGATACTATGTAGAGATGCCACTTCAGATATTATTGCAAAATGACTAAAAATACATACACAGTCTGTAGCATTGATGTCGACACCAGCAGCCAGGAGCATCCGTACAAGCATCTCATTTTGCTTAGTCTTTGAAACCTGTTGCAAACAGTGAGTACAAGAGTGGTCATTACTCACACATTTTCTCCATCTTGTCAGAAACTAATCAACTGGCTTCACTTGAGTCTCACACTTTTATGTATACATGCATATTTAAAAATATTTTCCCCACCTCCTCCCTCTTTCCAATATCAGTTAAAGCCACAGTCCTCAGAGTATGCTCTTGAAATAGCAGCCTTAGTACTCTGTAATGTGCTAATGAAGGAGGATGGAAGAAAGCTAGATTTTTAAATTTTAGTTAAGAGATTGAGGCCCAAAGAGAACCACGGGTCATCTGGCCCTGGCACAAGAATACAACTCTTGGCAGGAATGGAACTCATGTCTGATAGAGACTAATCTACAATGGCCCCTGCTGCCCAGACTGGCACACTATCTAAATAAAATGGCCCAGGTGGGCTGGCCCTGGGGTCCACCCTCCAAATCTACAAGCCATAAGGTCTTCGCTTGTATACCTGAATCTGATGCTATAAAAGCTATGGCCTCCCGTTCCCTCCCTCTCTCTCGTCTCGACCCTTGGTGCATGTGCATCTCTCGACAGCTTTTACACTGCGCTGCTCAGACACCCATGAATCGGGCCTCTACCTCCACCCAGCCTGGCTGGGTGGGGGTGGGAGAGCATATCGTTGTTTCTTGACCCAAGCTTTTCTGCTTGCCTCTGATTTAGAGTTTGGAATAATTTCTCCCTTTGATTACTTGCATGATTTTCCTTCAATTTCCGAATCCAGCATGTGTGTACTTCCCTTATACTCCAAATTTACCACATGGGTGCTCTCACCAACCCTGGGCTTGCTACCTGTGTAACTTCTTTAAACTCAGGGTAACCATGAGTGTAATCCTCTTCATTACTCATTTCTCCTTCGAATCTCCTGGTCTCTGCTTTGATATCCGCCTCTTCATTTTTCCTGGACCTTCACCATTTGCCCTTTAAACTTCCTTATACAAAAAAAGCACATGGGCCAGGTGTGGTGGTGCACGCCTTTAATCCCAGAACTTGGGAGGCAGAGGTAGGAGGATCACCATGAGTTCGAGGCCACCCTGAGACTACATTATAAATTTCAGGTCAGCCTGGGCTACAGTGAGACCCTACCTGGAAAAAAAAAAAAAAAAAAAAGCACATGGCAGATACCATGAAAGTTCCTCCTAAGTCCCCAATACAAGCTTCTAGATTCTGCTTTCCATGTCTATGTGGCTCTACTCTAATCCCTCTCAAAAGCCTTAATTTCTCTTAAATAAGCTTTTTTCACATGTCTATAGCTTTACTCTAATTTCTCCTTGAAAGCTTCAGTTCCTCTTAAATGCACTTTATGCATTCCCCTCCATGTGCTTGTGGCTCTACTCCAGTCTTTCTCTAAAATCCTCAATTTCTCTTAAAAGGAATCTCATAAACTATGTAGCTGTTTTTCACATGAGAGTGTGTTTCCTATTTCCCATATTTCCTGATTATGCTCTAGCCAACTGCCTAAACCTCAGTCTCCCTTAATTAAACCCCACAATTTGTGACTTCACCCTAAATAAACTTAAGTTGTGATTTATCCTTCTTGAGTCTGTATTTATTAATACTTTATTAAAAACAGGACAGAAGTCAAACTTAGGGTTCATGAATTCCAGGGGACCCCTCCTGTGGTGGTTTGATTTGGGTATCCCCCATAAACTCATGTGTTATGAATGCTATGTTCCCAGCTGGTAGCAATCTTTTGGTATTGAAGCTTCCTGGAGGCAGTATATTTTTGGAGACAGGCTTATGGGTGTTATAGCCAGCTTCCCCTTACCAGTGTTTGGCACACTCTCCTGCTGCTGTTGTCCACCTGATGTTGGCCAGGAGATGATGTCCACCCTCTGCTCATGTCATTGTTTCCCCTGCAGTCATGGAGCTATCTCACTTGAATATGTACGCCAAAACAAACTCTTCCCCCCCCCCCACAAGCTGCTCTTGGTCTGGTGTTTCCTGCTAGCAATGTGAAGCTAGCTGAAACACCTCTTGAACCCCCAAATCCTGCATCATTACCAATGTATGATGTTCAGTAGACTAGGTCAACTAAATGCATTTCCTATTTTCAATATTTTCATTTTAGGAGGGGTGTACTGAGGTGTGGCCCCACTGTAAGCCAAGGAACACCTATACAAACCAAGGGCTTATTTTATTGCCATTTCTTGATAGTATTTCCCTGCCTAGAAATATTTGATGAGTCACTCCATGGCTCTCCTACACATCTGCCCATTTCCCTAAGAGAAGTACTCACCATGAGGAAATATCCAATAAGTAGGACAGGCATTAAGAGAACAATGAGTAGATAATCAAAGAAGGTAAATCTTTTCTTCACAGCATAGTGCAAGCATGTTCTCTCTTTCTACAATTAAGAAAAAGAATTGTTTATTTCAAATTTCATGTTTTCAGATTATAACATCAGAAATTTTAGTTTATGTTTGTTGTTTGTTTTTTCATTTTTATGTGGACAATAGGATGCAAAGGGACACAATGACCTGGTTAAACATCCTCCTGTGCTGTGCAGCCCTTGCATTAAGGCACACATAGTGGAGGTCACCACCCAAGTTGATCTTCCTGACAGATAAAGAAGAAGTTTCAAGAATTGTTATCACAGACCTTAACTGCAAAATGCGGGTGTTTTTTGTTACCAAAGAAATGGGATGACCCCTCTGCGATGTACCATGACCTTCATGTACGTCTCTGTTTCTAAATACCTTTGTGATTACATAGCATAGGAATGTTTCTTCCTTCAGTTCCACCTACGTCACCTATGTAATGAATACCTTGTGGCTTTTTTTGTAATGATCCCCCCCCCCTTGTTTAACAGCAACTTAATGTTAACTTTGTTTTAAATTCCATCCTATTTTACAATGAACATCTTGTGGTTTTCTCCAGTAAAAGCTGACTCTCCCAACAATTTGGGGCTTCATCCTGAGATCCCAACGTCTGGGGTACAGTCCTGTGGTACCAGTCTTTCTTCTTTTTCTTTTCTTTCTTTTTTACCCAATAAAAGTTTGCCTCACACTCTGTGAGTCGATGGTCTTACTTGTGCAACACTGGATGCCATAGCATAAGGTACCAATGACATTTTTATTGTGGGACACAATTGGTTAATTAACTCAGTATTCCATGTACCAGAATATTGAGCTATTCAGTGCAAAGGAAACACCACAGAAGGACCAAAGGTAAATAACAGAAATGAATGTGTATTTTACAAGACATCAAGGGAATAATTCTCACTGCTTGTTTTAGTTTCTGGGAGGAAAATATGCTGAGACATAGGCATAGAACTGCTCTTAGCAGGAAAAGCTCTTGATGACCCTTTAGTCCTGTACAGTGGACAGTTATACATTATGCAGTTTGTTCATAGTGAAAATTTAACTATGTGGTAATTTTAATATGTTCCTTCGTGTACACAGGCAGTGCTAAAAATGAAATGTAAATAATTTAACTGTTCATATATATGTCAGTCTTTATCAGGTGATAGGCTTAAGCTTTAAGGACTACTAGGGAATGTGCATCATTAGGGTCTCATGATCAAAGGTGGCCAGAAACATGTACAAGTAAGTACAACACAAGACAGCTAGAATACCAAATAAATACCAGGTAGGGAGCAGTAGGGGGAAAGCAGAAGTTAGCGTACACTGAAGAGAGGCACTATTCTTTAAGAAAATGTTTTTCTACATGTCAAAGAGTACATTTTATCTGTAAAAATTTTAGAAAATAGTCAATAATATAATGGTAGACCTTTCAATTAACCATTATCTAGAAATCCAGAGTTAATTATTGATATTATGCCATAGTTACTTCAGGTCTCTCTAAGTAAACATGTAAAATTTTAAGGGTAGGATAATACTACAAATTCAAAATTATTACATTTACAGATGCATATTTAGAATATATAGGAGCTGGGTGAGGCAGTGCACATCTTAAATCCCAGCACTCAGGACTCTGAAGTAGGAGGATCACTGTGAGTTAGAGCCACAGAATGAGTTCCAGATTAGCCTAGGCTAGAGTGAGACTCAAGCTTGAAAAAAAATAAGAATATTATACATTATAATGATATGATATTTTTACTTATTTATATTCAAGCAGAGAGAAACACAGAGACAGACACAAGGGCCTCTAGTCACTGCAAATGAACTCTAGGACACTTTGTGTATCTTGCTTTATGTGGGTACTGGGGAATCTAATCCATGTTATTAGACTTTGCAGGCCAGCGCCTTAATGTCTGAGCTCTCTCTCCATCCCTGATTATACATTTTCATACCATTTTGTTTAAGCAGAAGATTGTAATGGCAACATGGCTTTGTGCTGAACAGAGCTACTCTAATTTATTTTGGCAAACTCTATTCATTAGAATTTTCCAGCTTTTAATTATTTTCATAAATAATTCCAAAACTTCATTTACAAAGTTTGTCAGCAATTTTATATTTGTCCTTTGAATATATTTGTTTTTTTTTATTTTTCTGAAAGCAAGAGAAAGAGAGAGAGAGAGAGAGAGTATTGGCACACCAGGGCCTCCAGCCACTGCAATCAAACTCCAGACACTTGCCCCACATAGTGGACTTGTGTGACCTTGTGCTTGCCTCACCTTTGTGCCTCTGGGTTACGAGGGATCTGGAGAGTCAAACATGGGTCCTTGGGCCTCACAGGCAAGCACCTTAACTGCTAAGCCATCTCTCCAGCCTCTTTGAATATATTTGTAAAAGTAGACTTCCAAGCATGAAAAGTATTTATATTTTCATATTGTACTGGAAAATTGTACCCCAGTAAGAGCCTAATAATTTAAACTTCCTTCCTGGTCAATACTTGTTTTGTTTTCTTTTCTTCTTTAACATCAAAGAATCTTTATACTTTTCATTTATTTTAACATCATAAAAGTTCCATAAATTTAAAGTGGAAGATAAGCTTTCCAATAAGAGCCATTTAATATATATAATAACAGAAGTAATTTTAAAAGTTTGTCATATGACAGATTCCTTTGGTACAGACAAAAAAAAATAATAGAAACAATTGACTAGAAATAAAACATCACTAGACCAAGATATGAAAGAACTATACTTCATTTCAGGGGAAAAAATCCAAGTAATTTCTGTGTTAGAAAAATAAAGTACTCACACCCTTATATTAGTGCTACTCTCACTTTTGGTGGAGAATCTTCTCTTTTCAGATGGCAATGACCTAGGGACGATTCAGAAGGTATCATGGTGATGGAAAGAAATGACCGCAGTGCTCATAGAGATACTGCAATATCTCTATCACACCTTCCATGGCTCAGGGTCTAATGCTGAAGAGGTGGCAGAAAGAATGTAAGAGCCAAAGGAAGGGCAGGACTCCATACAACATGCTCCCTCCAGACACAAAATGGCCTGGATACCCGTGGCCTCACAGTGCCTGACACTACCTGCATAAGACCATCATAAGAGGAGGAAAAGGTCATGACATCAAAAGTAAAAGAGAGACTGATTGAGACGGGGAGGAGGTATGATGGAGAATGGAGTTTCAAAGGGGTAAGCAGAGGGAGGGACGGTATTACCATGGGGTATTTTTCATAATCATGGAAGTTGTTAATACAAAAAATTAAAAAGCAAAAAAAAAAGAATAAGAAAGTACATGTCATAATATACACTGCCATACTCCCTTAATGCAGGGCTACTTAGATTCTTCAAATTGAAAAAATGGCCAAGCATAATCCTGTCTGTACATTCAGGGACAATCATATGACTTGTTACATACAATTCTCTCATCATGCAAAAAGCTTCAGTTAACTGTTTTCTAAGCTCTAATTAAGTGAAATGGACTAATATTAGCAATTATTGAGCTGTAAATCAAAGAGGTGTAGAACTTGAGTGGTTGAATTTTATTCCTTGCCTGTAGTACTGGTGCTACTCAATTTATTTTCTTCATGCTTTAGAAGAACTTGCAGGCATTGTCAGTCAAATGACACTACTATAACAAATGACAAAATATGTGAGAGAAACAAGTTCAACGCCCTGATAATCTTTGCCATCCCATAATACAACCCTTATAACTGTAAGTGTATATGTAGAAAGGGATAGGAAACAAAGGCAGATTATGACAGGTATGTAAGAGAATGCTGTGATAGCTACATTTATTTTAAAAACACTGATCTGAGGTCTGCCCAGTGTACGAAAACAAGAAATCAGAGCAGATGTTAGTGCAACTTTGACCTGATAATTTATGAAAAAGAGTTAGTTTGGATGAGAAAATTTTATTTGACTATTGTTTGTTTTCAGAGTGGATCTACCCTTTGATAGTAATTCTGGTATGTTTTAACCTGGTGTCATAAACATGAAGGATATGTGGATAACTACTAAGCCAAAGCCCCACTCAAGAACAGAAAAACAACAAATTGACAAGACCACAGTCCTTCTTGATCATTGCACACTTTTCCACTACAAGAATATGGGGGATTTTCCAAAAACACACTTCTTAATCCAAGATGGGCAACTACCAATGCAAAAACACAAGAAACAAGTAAATCAAAGTAAAATAAATCCTCCAAAGATTACTAATCCCATAGTGATGGCCTTCACAATAATTGAATTAGACAAAATCTCAGACAATGAAGTCAAAAGAATGATTTTAAGTATTAATGTAGTTTCCTTCTTTTTTAACTTCTTTTAAAGTTATTTATTTGAGAGCGACAGAGAGAGAGAGAGCGAGCGACAGAGAGAAAGAGAGAGACAGAGACAGAGAATGGGTGCGCCAGGGCCTCCAGCCACTACAAACAAACTCCAGACGCATGTGCCCCCTTGTGCATCTGGCTAACGTGGGTCCTGGGAAATGGAGCCTCGAACCAGAGTCCTTAGGCTTCACAGGCAAGCGCTTAGCTGCTAAGCCATCTCTTCAGCCCATAGTTACCTTGTTATTGCTGGGATAAGTACCTGATGAAAAGATACGAGGAAAGTTTTGTTGTTTTGTTTTGTTTTGTTTTGTTTTGTTTTGTTTTGTTTTGTTTTGTTTTGTTTTGTTTTGCTTTGCTTTGCTTTGCTTTGCTTTGTTTTGTTTTGCTTTGTTTTGTTTTTGGCTTATAGTCTTGAAGGAAAACTCCATGATGACAGGAATAAAAAATGAGATTGGCACAGGCTGGACATCACCTGTACCACAATGGGTAAAAAACAGCAGGAGAATGAGCTGAACTCTGTAGAGGGGGAGCTAGCTATAACAGCCCTAAGCCCACCACCAACACCTTCTTCAACAAGGCTACACCTCACAAATTGTCACTAGCTGAGGACCAATCTTTCAGAACGCATGAGGTTATAAGGGGCAGCTGCTTCAAAACACCATGAGTATGTTCAAAGTAATCAAAAAGTACATATAATTGAACACATACAAACAGAATAATGAAATAAAAAAGCCAATACAGGACAATAAAATGAGATTGATTTCAAAAAATGTTGAAACAATCAATCTGAAATACTGAAGTGAAATGTTCAATAAGTGAAATAAAACTCCAAAGGAAAACCTTAAAAAAATGATAAAGGGGAAAGTATTGGCTTCAAGACAAAGTAAGTGAATTGGAGCATTTAGCCAATGACAAAAATAAACCAATAAGAAAGAACAAACAGAATAGATGAAATCTATGGGATACAATGAAGATACAAAATGTACAAATAATGAAGATAGAATAAGGAGAAGAAATTCATGCTAAAGGCATAGAAAATATTTTCAATGTTTCTTAGCAGAAATTTCTTAGTAGAAATTTCCCTAAATTTATAGTAATAGATGGCCATCAGGGTACAGGAAGTACTGAGAACACCAACCATACAAGGCAAGAGAAGAATCTCCTCATGCCATATTACAGGGAAACCTGTGAATTTGCAGCAAAAAGAGAACAAATATTGAGGGCTTCAGTAGAGAAATATCAAGTCACATACAAAAGCATGTTATCAGAACAATGGCAGATTCCTTAACCAAACATTAAAAGCCAGAATGGTTGGAATGGTACCTTTCAAGCTCTAAAAGATGATAACTGACATCCTAGATTACTATATCCACATAAGCTAACTGTCATAATTGAAGAGAAATAAAAAATTATCATAATAAAAACAAAATGAAAGAATTCTGTAACTACTAAACCACCTCCTCAGAACACACTTGAAGGAATCTTTGAGATTAAAATGAAGAACATACCCATGAGGCTGTAAGAAAGAATATACCATGCTAGAACAGTACATAAATGAATGTGGACTAAAAATACAACAAACACACACACAAATAAAATAATAAAGTTAATACACCTTTGATGAAATAAATGGTCTCAATTCCTCAATCAAAAGATACAGATTAGAAGATTCAGTTAATTAAAAGGATCTGTTTATTGACTCCAAGAAACATACCTCAACACCAAATAAAGAAAAGCCTTTCAACCTTTCTCCCTACCCCTTCTTTCTCTCAAAAAATGAATAGTTTTATTAAAAAATTATTTAGAATACACAAAGGTAGTCACTTAATACTAATTTAAAGAATGAAGCTGGGCGTGGTGGCACACGCCTTTAATCCCAGCACTTGGGAGGCAGAGGTAGGAGGATCGCCATGAGTTCGAGGCCACCCTGAGACTCCATAGTGAATTCCAGGTCAGCCTGGGCTAGAGTGAGACCCTACCTCAGAAAAAAAGAAAAAAAAAAGAATGATACATCAATAATTCTGCATTTCCAATTTCATAAAACAAACAAACTGAGCAACTGCCACTCAGAGGTAACTTCAGTACCCATTCTTACCACTAGATGGGTCATCTCCACAAAAAATAAAGAAATAAAGATCTGGGTTAAATGACATCACAGGATAAATTGACCTCAAAACATATCTACAAGAAAAAATATATCCAAACACTACAGAATATTCCTCATGAGTCATGGTGCCACATGATCTCTAAAACAGATGATATAAGACATAAAGCAAACCTTAACAAATAAAGGAAAACCAAAATAATTTCTTACAGTCTATCTGGCCACAATAGAATAAAATTCAAAATCACTAGAAAGATAAGCTACAGACTATACATGAACTCATGTATATTAAACAACATACTAATAGATGATGAACAGGTTCATCAAAGAAATCAATAAGTAAATTTAAAAGTTCACTAGACTCAAATAAGCAAGAATGCATAGCATGACAAAATCTATAGGAAGCACTAATGAAAGTTTTAAAATAGAAGTTTATAGCAACAAATGCCTACATTTTAAAAAAATTCAAAGAAATCTAAAAAAAGATTTAGTGATGTGTCCCAGGGACTTGGAAAACAGTAGCAAGGTAAGCTCTAAGTTAACAGACAGAAAAAAATAATGAAGAGACTGGATGCACCTCCGTGCCTCATAAGTGCCTCATAAGTTAGAACACAGTGGTGCATCTGTGCCCCAGCAGTTGGTCTGTGGAGGCATTCCACTCGAATTTGCATTCCATGCGAAATGTTCCTCCTCAACTACAAAGCCAGTTTAGCAAGTCTTGGATCCATGAGACAATGGAAGGAAGGAAGGAAGGAAGGAAGGAAGGAAGGAAGGAAGGAAGGGAGGGAGGGAGGGAGGGAGGGAGGGAGGGAGGGAGGGAAAGGGAGGGAGGGAAAGGGAGGGAGAGGAAGGACAGAAGGAAGAGAGAGAAAGAGAAAGAGGGAGGAATGAAGAGAGAAGGAAAGACAGAAATGGGGAGAGGATAAGAAGAGGGAGGAAGAAAAGATCAAGTTTGTTTCACTTCAGAAATACAGGAATGGTTCAAATTATGCATATCACTAAATGTTACACACCATATAAATGGACAAAAGGGCAGACTTGAACATCTCTATAAATGCAGAAAAAGCTTTAGAAAAAAAATCTAATATCCCTTCATGATAAAAGCCACGAAAAAGTAAGAGTCAAAGAAATGTATCTCAATATAATAAAACCTACCTATGACAAACTATTGCCAGCATTAAATAGTACAAGCATCAAAGCATTTTCAAGACCAGACACAAAACAAGGGTGTCCACTTTCTCCGCTCATATTCAGTAGAGTGCTTGATGTCTTAGCTACAGCAGTAAGATAAGAAAAAGGAGATTAAAAACAGGAAAGGAAGAAATCAGAGCATCTTTACTTGTATATATACATATATATGTGTGTGTGTGTGTGTGTGTGTGTGTGTGTGTGTGTATCTCCTTAACAATTCCATCACAAAACTCTTAGATCTGCTAAACACTTCGAGGAAGATGTAATTTCTATCTATTGTGAAGGAACTTGACTAATTCTTACTGTCCCAGGGCATGGATGAGAAGTGAGACCTCCTTCCAGCCACAGCCTGTAGCCCTGCATCAAGATAGGACAATCCAAACCTTACTTCCTTGAGGGAGTTTCTGCTGGCACTCTAGATAAGTGGCCTATAAAATCCAGACCTAAACAAAGAATCCCACTGCCCCACCCCCCATCATATAGGTTTTAATTACCTTGAGTCACAGGTACTCAAACCCCTTCCCTCACAGTACAGCTCTCTCCCTCGCTCTTCCTAAAACCCTTAAAATCTCCTTGGGCCCCTTACATGAGGTTCTAAGGCTTCCGTTTGCTTTGGATCGCGCCAGTCTCTCCTGGCATGAAATAAAATCTTAAGCCTAAGAGCTAACTCAGTTTCTATTAAAATCCCCAAAGCTGACATATGGTGCCATGACTCAGGTGTTACCGGGACTGGTTGTGTTCGTGGGCACTGCCCCACTCCTTGTTCCTCCCTTCTGCCAGGCCAGGGCTTTTTCCACATTCAACCCTGGCTTCCTTTTCTGGTGCATCAGATGCTCAGGATAACTATGGTGAAAAAAAAAAATCTCACCACTGAATCAGGCGACTCCCACCTGGCAGGTCTCCAGCGCCATGGCTCTCAAACAATAGAGGTACAATGATGTTTGTTCTCTGCTGTCCTTGAGTCACACTTTTGAGTAATTTGAAGAGATGGTAAGGATGATTGCAGCTCCTCTCTGCCAATGCATTGCCAGAGCTTACAACTTTCCACATCCCCTCAAACTGTCCCCGCCCCATGGTTCAGAGCTCTGGGCCTCCTTGCTCTGAAATTCAGCTCAAAGTTTCTTTTTCCAAAGTCTGCTTGCTCCACTGGGCACTTTGCCCTCCTGAAGCCAAAGTCACTGGTCACACTCCAGAGTTAGGACCCATAATGGACCAATGGATCTCACAAGACAAAGTTCCTTCATAGTGTCATAGCAAAATAGTAAAAATCTCTCTCTCTCTCTCTCTCTCTCTCTCTCTCTCTCACTCTCTCTCTCTCCCTCCCTCTTCCCCGCCCATCCCTCCCTCCATAGGAGGCCACTGACTACAGATAGGACTTTAGTAGGCATTGATTTTGCCATCTCTATCCCCCTAAATTAAGCCCAAAGAGAACTGAAAAAGTCTCTCCAGCACTCTCAAACCCTACATCATTAGGAGTTTATGCCAAGACATGCAATATATTATGGGGTAAGTTAGTGAAGCTGTTTTGCCTAAAATGTCTGTGCAGCGCCAAACTGTGGTTTCCACGCCTGACCTTCAGGCCATCCTTCCGATTGCACTGGCTTTCTCTTTTGTGCCTCTTGAGCGCCACCTACAGTATATTCTGCTTTCCCACGGAAATCTGCCTCTGGTCATAAACTTAAAGGAGTCTCTTTCCTCCTGAGGCTTCCTCTTGGGATAAGGGAATGAATGACCAGGGACTAACAGCCACATGGAAAGATGGGAACTCTGTTCTCTCCCTAGACGCTGAGGCAAAAATGTGCGTGCCTGTGGCTGTCAGACAGAGCCCACATTTAGTAGTCATGAGAGCAGCAGCCACGTGAATTGTTCTTTATGATGCCAGGTGAAATTAATGAGACCTAGCCATGAACTAAAGATGCACACCCTCCCACAGGGCATGCAAGCCTCTCCTACACTACAGTCATGGCCGAGCAGTCCCAAAGTCAACAGAAAATAGCGTCACTTTTAAATGTTAATTGATAGTAGTTGCCTTGTTTTTAAGGAATAACTTTGTTTCCTAAGAATAGTTACACTTTTGAAAATACAAATTTTAGGTTAAAGATTGCTTAGTGATATGCAAGAAATAATCAGGATGGCAGTTTGCCTTTAAAACTAACAATGATAAATCTGACAAAATCAAGAGTGTGTAGCTAAAGGCATGTGTTGTCTACATTGCTTATATGGTAACATTGGCTTATTGGGTACTCATAAAAATAAAAATATCAAATTAGCTCAAGTCTTTCTCACTTTACAGTGTCACTAAATTGTTTAAGAAAAGGTTAGATGTCTTTCTCCCCTTTAATCATATTGCGTGTTCTTCATTTTATGCCTAAGGCTGGCAAGCCACTGTCACTGTTCTTTCCATGTAGTCTTTGTTTTAATGTCCACGAACCATGTAACTAAACATACAGCCATCATGTGTTCTGATTTTATAATGTGCACATGTACATTGCTGTATTTTAAGATAATACCGAGTTTCCATAGGTGTGTTTATAATGTATTTAAAATAATTCATCTCTGTGCTTTGGGCTTTAAAAGAAAAGTGCTTACTGCAATAACAGACAGATTTTTGTTTTGTTTTGTTTGTTTTCTGAGGTAAGGTCTTACTCTAGTGCAGGCTGACCTGGAATTAACCTCAGGCTGGCCTCGAACTCAAAGGGATCCACCTACCTCAGCCTCCCAAGTGCTAGGATTAAAGACATGCCCTACCACACCTGCCTAGACAGATGTTTTGAGGGTAAACAAAAGTTCAAAATCTAAATCCTGCTTTTAAATAGCCTTACAGATTCAATTAAAAGGTTAAAATATCACATAGTTTCTAAATTGTTAAGTCTTTTAACAAATTTAATTTGGGCTTATTACTAAAACACAATGTTTTACCCGTAGTTACCTGTAGTTACGACTATTAGATCTGTAAGATACAATATGCATGTTTTCTGTGTTTTAAATACAACCTTCTGGGTTGGCATTTTAAAAACATTTTCTAAATTTTGTAATGACAATAGCAATAATTATACAGTTATAAATAAAAAGCATGGTGGGCTGAAGGGATGGCTTATTGGTTAAGGCATTTGCCTGCAAAGCCAAAGGACCCAGGTTCGATTCCCCAGGACCCACGTTAGCCAGATGCACAAGGGGGCTCATGCACCTGGAGTTTGTTTGCAGTGGCTGGAAGCCCTGGCGTGCCCATTCCCTGCCCTCTTTCTCTTTCTCTGTCAAATAAATAAATAAATAAAAATAAAATAGTTTTTAAAAAGCATGACTTTTAATAAAGAATGTTAAAAACACATGTTTTTATATTATAAAGGACCTTTTTAAAGTAAGGGATTGTTCCAAATGGAAATAGAGAGGAAAACAAAGTACAAGGTCAAAATATGTTAGAAAACGGTTATGAGAGTTAAACAGAAAGAAGGATGATATGGTTATCACTAAGCTGATGATTATTAAGGTTATTAAATGTCTAAGGTAAAAATTCCAATACTCTAAAATGAAACTAATTCATGACTCTGTTTACAAAAATAATGTTTTTGAATATAGTTCTCCTCTTAGTAATGTCTACAAAAAAATGCTTCAAAAACTGGAATTTTATGTTTTATATTTCACTAAATAGAATACTAAAAACCCAACATTAATATATATCCAAATTCTAAATTGGAATGTCTTCTCATTAGGCAAAACTTATATTAGACAGATGAAAAAAAATTATTCTGAGCAGGGCATGGTGGCACACACCTTTAATCCCAGCACTTGGGAGGCAGAGGTAGGAGTATCACTGTGATTCTGAGGCCATCTTGAGACTGCGTAGTGAATTCCAGGTCATCCTAGGCTAGAAATTAGACCCTATTTTGAAACACCAAAAATAGAAATAAATTTTAAAAAGTTATTATACAAAAATTTGTTCTAATTATACAAAATTGCATTGTGCCTAAGCTTTTAATCCAGTAAAATGGTGATTAAACAATTGACATAGGGCTGGAGAGATGGCTTAGCGGCTAAGCGCTTGCCTGTGAAGCCTAAGGACCAGGTTTGAGGCTCAATTCCCCAGGACCCATGTTAGCCAGATGCACAAGGGGCCACATGCATCTGGAGTTCGTTTGCAGTGGCTAGAAGCCCTGGCGCGCCCATTCTCTCTCTCTCTCTCTATCTGCCTCTTTCTCTCTCTGTTACTCTCAAATAAATAAATAAAAATGAACAACAAAAAAAAAATTAAAAAAAACAATTGACATAAATATATCTGTCAGATTAACCAAAGGTTTTTTTCAACCTGATATACTTTCATTATTAGTTTTCTAAGACCCCATTTTTTCACTTCCACAAATATTTTTTAATTAGTTGTGTACACAGTGTGTATACAGTCATGTTGGTACCATCGTTAGCCTCTTCCCTGTCCTCCCCCCTCTGCAGAGGCCCTCCTCGTTGGGGAATATGGGTCGTGCATTGTGGGGTTAGGCATCAGTTACGGGTAAGAGGCAATGTCTCGGTGCATAATGACCCAACTTGTGGCTCGGCTCTAACATTCTTTCAGCCCCCTCTTCTGCAAATTTCCCTGAGCCATGTTGGGTTCATTTTCAGTCTGCTTCAGTGATGAGGTCTTGGGAGCCTCTGTGTCTCTGGATATCTGGTTTGGTAGGAGTTGAGTATTCTCTGTGTCTATCTCCTTCACCCTTGTGCTGGTACCAGGTTCAACAAGGAAGCAGCACTCTTGCTCATTTCCCCAAATACTCTTAGTTTCAGCTGGGGCCTTTTGAGGTGTGATGGGTTGGTTCTCTCAGAATCTGCGCTAAGACCCCTTTGGTCTCTGTACTAAGTATGTATATGAGCCATCTATTTTAAAGACAATTATAGGAACTTTTATACCTGATAACTAAACACTGGAAAACTAGTTAGTTTCTTAGATGCTATCATGTTTAAATAATTTTAAGTTGTCCAAGATATTTCAAATGTGCTTAATATATAAAACTGGGGCTACTCTCAACTTTAATTTAGCTATTAAATGAAAATAAAGGGCAACATTTTCATTGTCCCAATGTAAAACTGTAGGTCCACCCTTAATGGTGGTAATCTTAACAACTGTAGGTTAAGTAAGCTAAAACCAGTTTCTGTGCCTGCAACTTAAAATTATCTTGATTTTTTTTTCCCTGTGATTAAACTGTACATCTTTTGTATCTTCTGCAAAGCACACCAGTCCATTACTTTCAAACTCAGCTTTGATCACATTCTTAGGCATGAGTATTATGCAACTAGTCCTTGTGCCAGTAGTACAGTTCCAAAAGAGTTCTCTCCTTTCCCTTGGAAATTCACCACCCAAGCCTTCACAGTCCCCAGTGCTCCCTGCATTTGACATCTTCAAACTCTTACCCGAATAGCCCATCAAATTCCAGTTACAGCACTGCAAGGCTTCTTCGGTCCAAACTACCAAATTCTTCCATATTCTCCCACAAACACATTCCGAATGACCAAAACTCACAGGGTCAGATTCATCACAGGCATGACCCATTCCTGGTACCAAGGCATATTTTTATTACTGTTTTTATGACTTTTTAATATCTTTGGGAGGGCACCGCTTTGCATTTTAGAAAAACTTCTCACATTTTGTGTGTGTATGTGTGTGTGTGTCTCCAGGGTCCACGTCTGTTCTCCCACATTGGCTCCCAGACCATGTTGTATTTCCCCTCTCCCCAACCACTTTCCCTTCCTTTCCTTTCCTCTTCAGTTCATGTACCCTCGGCCCTAATTTTAGATAGTTCACCTTCTCATTGCTGGAACAAGCATCTGACCAGAAGCAGGTTATGATAGGCTTACACTTTCTAGAAGAAGCTTCATCATAGTGGAGGAAGCTGGCTCACTTCATCATACATCCCCAGCAGAGAGAGAGAGAGAGAGAGAAAGCAGCAAGCAAAAGCTGACCGTGAACACAGAGGGCCGAGTCAGCTCCAAAGTCCACCCCGCTGACACACTTCCTACAACAGGGCTCCACACCACAAATGCTCTGCTAAGTAGAAAACGTAATTACAAACACCTGAGGCTATGGAGACATCATGCTTAAAACCACCACAGTAACTGACATAAAGATTAGATACTAAGAAGTGGGGTGATTGCTATGATAAACCTGACCAGGAGTTTCATGGGCATTTGGAACTGGTTCGTGGGAGGAATGTCAAAGAGTTTGTAACTTTGGGCTATGAAAGCCCTTGAATATATAAACAGAGCTTAATAGGCATTCTAGTGGAAGTTTGGAAAACAAAAATTCTGAGAGAAAAATAGATAGTAGAGGACTAGCTCATAAGGCTTCAGAGGTGACCAAGGACTCTTATCAGGTATTGGGCTAGTGGCCATTTGCGTAATATTCTAGTGAAAAATCTTGCTGCATCTTGCCAGTATTGTGAAAAGGAAAATTTATTGGACAGGAGAAAGTCTGAACTTAGAATATTGCTAAGGGAATTCATGTGAAAACAACTGACTAGACAGACAGAGGTAACCACAAGTTTGGCTGAAAGAGACCAGGTTGCATCTTAAACTGACAACAGAACTTGACAGCAAGCATCATGTACACAGTAGATTTTGGCAGTACAAAGGATGCAATATGGAGGAATTCATGTAATCCTGCACCAAGGTTCCAGATAGTTGCTGAACTTAGACAGTGGGTGGTAGGGTCGCCATCCCTTTAAGGAGACGCTGAAATGCCATTGCATGAAGCTCTGAGCATGAACTGTAAGTTGCAATGGACACCTCAGGATGGTAGAAAAGCCAAAACTACAGGGTGTCTGCTGGGGAAAGCTGCAAGTTCAGAGTGGAACTGCCCCAAGGAAGAGGCCCCGAGGGCTCCGGAAGCAGAAAGTAACACGTGCATCTGGAGTTTGCAGCAGCTAGAGGTACTGGTGTGCTCATTGCTTTCTCTCTCTCTCTCTCTCTCTCTCTCTCTCTCTCTCTCTCTCTCTCCTCACACCTTTAATGCCAGCACTTGAGAAGCTGAGGTAGGAGGATTACTATGAGTTCAAGGCCAGCCTGAGACTACATAGTGAATTTCTAGCCAGCCTAGGCTACAGCAAGACCCTACCTTAAAAAAAATAAATAAATAGGGGGCTGGAGAGATGGCTTAGCAGTTAAGGCATTTGCCTGCAAAGCCAAAGGATCCTGGTTTGATTCTCCAGGACCCACGTAAGCCAGATGCACAAGGTGGCACATGTGTCTGGTGCTCATTTGCAATGGCTGTATGTCCTGATGTGCCTATTCTCTCTCTCTCTCCCCCCCCCCCAACTCTCAAATAAAAATAAAATAAATAATTTTAAAAATAATAAAAAAGTAATGTTGAGGGCTAATGAGGTTGTTCAGAAGTTAAGAGAACTTCCTGTGCAAGCATGAAAGCCTGAGGAAGCCTAAAAGACTGCTTGAGTTCTATCCCCAGGACTAACCTGAACAGCTGAGCATGGCCATACATATCTGTAGCCCCAGTCCCATAGAGGAAGAGACCCAAAATTCACCAGAGCTTGAAAACAAACAAGCAACAAAAAGAACCATAAAAAGCCGCAATCACCAGGATCAGTAAGAGATTCTGGAGCAAATAAGAACATGCAAGAGTGTGATGCAGCTGGACAACCAATGTGTACCTCCAGCTGTCACAGCCAGGTGACCAGGTGAGAACAGCATGCTGCAGGAGAGCACATGGGCTGCCACACTCACACACCACACACATGGCACATCACATTACATGTATGGACAAGCAAATGAAAGTGAAATGTTTGGGTGTCAAGTTAGCTAGGAGTGAGCTTGTGATGGTTTGTATTAATTGTCATAGTGACAGGACCTAGAAGCACCTAAGAAATGAGCCTCTGTACATGTCCATAAGACATGATCTAGATTAGGTTGGTATCTGGGCACGCCCATGAGGGATGACCTTGATGATGTTAAGTGCAGGAGGAAGATCCCTTACTTATGGGAGCTGAACACTAGCATCTATTCACTGAGGACTGAGTGCGACCAGCTGCCTCAAGCTCCTATCACCATGTTTTCCACCCCATGACAGTTACCTAAAATTGAAAGTTGAAATGAACACTTCCTTCCTTAAGTTGCTTCAGGTCACATTCTTAGTCACAGCAATGATAAAACTACATTAAGATTCTATCTTGCTCCAGTCAAAATGCTAGTCATCAAAAATTTTTATTAATTAAAAAATAATAACCAATGCTAGCAAGGTCATGGACAAAAGAGAACTCTTATATATTGCTGGTGGGAACATATATATATATATATATATATATATATATATATATATATATATTAGTCCAGTCACTATAGAGATCAGTATAGAGATTCCTCAAAAAAAGTAAAAATATATCGACCCTAAGCCTGAGTTATACTATTCCTCTGTATCTACCCAGTGGGCTCCAAGTCAATATAGCACAGAGATACTTGTACATATGATGTGAAAGTAGAAATGAAACTGTCTAGAAGGTCAAAGGGGTGAGTAATGGGGGAGTAGCAAGAGGTAGAGGAAGGGGACTGGAGGGAACATACTCGAAGTACATGATATTTACTTAAAAACATTCTTCTCTATCCCACTACCATGACCAGTGAGTATACAGCAATAAAAAACATTAAAGAATAACAATAAAAGGCATTAACATAGTAGATGATAATGTAAATAATGAAATAGCACCACAAAGCCAGTGTTTCTTTTCCAGGATTAGTTTTCCTCATTACTTTTACAACAGTGAAGCAAGAAAGGAATAGGTTGGGAAGTGACGCAAGAAAAGCATGTCTCTACAGACGAGTGGACCACTTTCTTCCTCTCCAGAAGTGCAATGACATAATTAATCACAAACATGCCATGCTAGTTGAATTATGTTTCATTGAGCCTTTCAGTCTAGCAAAATGTCCACAGCAAGTACGTCTTTCAGAGTAAGGCAGAAAACAGTCATTGACATTAGAAGCTATGAGCAGTGAGAAAAACAACGTTCAGTGTGTGCAGCAGTTTGAGGAGAAAATTGTCACATTTACATGTGCTCCTTCATGTCACAGACGCACCTTGTTTCTGAGGTTGACATTGGCATTTCTCTTTAAAAGGAAGGAAACGATTCTCAGGTGCCCTCGCCTACAGGCACAGATGAGGGGGGTATCTCCATTGAAGCCGTCTTGGATGTCAACATAGTGGTTGTCTTCTTTGACCCACCGCCACACTTGCCCCAAGTCATTCTGGTAGGCTGCCTGGCAGATAGGCTGAGGGGAAAAACAGAAACAGTTCTTGAAAATACAGGCATAAACCACAAAAAGAAAAAATCCATTTCTCAACACCTTACATTTTAAGTACTCCCATCTTGTAATGTATCGCTTTGCAGATTATATTTTATTGGACTCAGCTATGTCTTGCTTTGAACCTACAATAAGTACAAATAAATCTATGAGGATACTCTTACATTTTTCCAAAATTGCTTGCCATGTGGGACTAGACAAATAATGAATAGATAAATAAGTTAATTGATGACAGCAAGAGGTGTAGCTCAGTTGTGAGTATTTTCCTAGCAGGCACAAGGCCCTGGGCTTGATGCCCAGAAGTACATAAACCAGGCATGGTGGCACATGTCTATAATCTCAGAACTCAGGGAGGTGGAACAAGGAAGATCAGGAGTT
The DNA here is from genome assembly GCA_036346955.1 of Dipus sagitta. Classification (NCBI taxonomy): domain Eukaryota; kingdom Metazoa; phylum Chordata; class Mammalia; order Rodentia; family Dipodidae; genus Dipus; species Dipus sagitta. The sequence goes on along the minus strand of CM070770.1, from coordinate 47,642,884 downwards.
TAGGTCATCCTTGGCTACATAGCAAGTTCAAGGACAGCCTGGACTAGATACTCATCTTTAAATAAATAGATCAACAGATGATGATAGATGATAGATAGATAGATAGATAGATAGATAGATAGATAGATAGATAGATAATAGATAAATAAGGAAAATAGGTGAAATGCTACAAACCTGACCCTCTAAGGGATCTTATATTGTGATTATAAATGAGCCTGTCAGAAAAGTAGCATCTGGCTAGAGCAAAAATGTTACACATAGAGAAGAAGGAATTCAGGGCAGTATCATGTGGTATGTCTCCACTACCTAAAGAACTCAGCACAGTGGAAAGGATAGGTGTTAGAGACAAATAATACACAAAATCATTGTAATCAAATAAAGTGATTTTGTAAATATATATAGACAGAGGTTTTCAGCAAAGTGATTGCTGGGCAAGCATGAGGACCTGAGTTTAGTTCCACCAGACTTGGCAGCCTGCACTTGTAAACTCAGTGCTAAGGATGCAGAAACAGTGGATCCCTAGGGTTTACCAGCTGGCTAATCCAAGCCAAATCAGTGAGCTTTGGGTTCATTGAGACCCTGTCTCAAAAAATAAGGTGGAGATTTACTGAGTAAACTATCCAAAATAACCTCTGGCCTCCACACGGACATGCACACACATGGGCACACACACATACAAAAGCACACATGCACATTTGCGCGCGCACACACACACACACACACATCACATATAATGCAAATCATTTAAATGAAATTTAAAAAGAACAGCTCTGCAAAGCACCATGGGAAGTTAGCAGCAATACCTAAGCTAAACCTCATTTTGTCAGCTTCCCCTGTGCTCAGGCCCTCTGGACTGTGTTCTTTAAGCAACGCAGACTTCACTCCTTTGATCTGGGTGCCTGCACTGCCTGGTCCCAATTTTTAAACAGTTCTCAGCCTCCATCTTTCTGACTCCTAACTCAACCTTTATGTCAAAACTTAATTCTTACTTTATAAAAAATGTATTTCCTCAGTGCTAGCATTCAGTGTTCGATTTCCTATTAATTGGTATGACTATAATTATTTCATAAACTATTTAAAATCATGTGTTTCAGACTAAGATGAAGTGGGAGAGGGTTGAGACAGCACCTAGGGAGGGAAGAAATTGAAGTTCAGGCTATAAACACCACATAGATAGAAGCTATATCCATTCCATTCATTCATAACTCTGTGCCCAGGACACATGGTATCCAATGCTTGTAAACACAAAATATTTTCAGACTGATTTGATGGAGAATTTTTAAAAGATAATAAAACATATTTTACACTGTAGCAACAGCATTTATAATAATAGTTAGCACATGGGCAGTGCTCAGTTTTAGAGAGTCATTACTATTTGGTAAGTCCTTCTTTATTTTAATAACAGGGTTACACCTCTGCTGTGTGCTTGGGAAAATAGAATATAAAATAGGTTATTCTTTAGTTGGTCAGAGTTATATCTCAGAGAGCCATCTACTGATATAGAAAGGACCGATCAGCAGAAAGAAAAAAGAAACACTTACCTGGTGTTGGGAATATAGAGTGTGATTGTAAGTCTGGTGCTATCTCTGCGGTGACTGTGAACTTCCACTCAGTGTGTCACAATGTTCTTGATCATTAAGTAAAGTTAGCCAGGCATGGTGGTGCACACCTTTAATCCCAGCACTTGGGAGGCAGAGGTAGGAGGATCACTGTGAGTTCAAGGCCACCCTGACACTACACAGTGAATTCCAGGTCAGCCTGAGGCCTGAGCTACAGCAAGACCCTACCTCAAAAAACCAAAAAAAAAAAAAAAAAGAAGAAGAAGAAGAAGAAGAAGCTAGGTTGGAGAAATTACTTAGTGCTTAAGGCCTTTGTCAGAAAAGCCGAAGGATCCAGGTTTGATTCCCCAGTACCCATGTAAAGCTGAACACACAAGGTGGAACCTGCATTTGTGTGCACCCATTCTCTCTCACTCTCCAAATATATGACTGTGTCACAAGCTGTGACTTCTGGGATGTTAGTTTCAACCAGTACATACTGAACATCACTGCTGGGGTCTAGAGTTAACCCGGCAAATAGTGTTTGAAACCTGCCACTCAATGTCTATTGTCTCAGTGGTGATGCTCAGCCATAAGGGTTCCAGCAACAAGTAAAATGAAATTAAATGGGATGGGATGACATACAATCACCAACTCTAGCACTAAGTGCATTAGAAACAAGAATATCAATTCACAAAATAACAAAGTGTAAAAATAAACCAGAGACATTCTTTAAAAAGATATAAAGATACAATAGTGAAGGAAAGGCAGTTATTTATATTGGATAAATTCAGCTATATGGAATAATTCATTTCATTGACCATTTTTTGTTATTGTTTGCCAAGCTGTTCAGGCTGGTCTTGAACTCCTGGGTTTGAGTGACTCTCCCATCTCAGCCTCTTGAGTAATTGCCATTACAGATGGGCACCACCATGCCCAGCTATCTTTCTTTTATTGTTTGTTTTGCTTAATTTTATTTACTTGCACCACAAGCCAGTAAAACTTTAATTCTGAAGTGACTGTAGTCATAGTGACAGATCAAGTATTTGGGGGCTGATGGTTCAGCCTGGCTGCCAGCTTGTTTAGGGTTACAGTCACCTAGAAGACTGTAAAGCACACATTTGGGAGTGTCTAAGGGCATTTCCAGGGAAGACTGGCATCAATCAGTGAAATGCGTAGGGAAGATGCATGCAATATGGGCATAACCACTCAATAGGCTAGGAACCTGCATGGGGAAACACAAAGCAGAAGGTATAAGTTGCACCAGTGTTCTTGATCAACTTTTCTTGTTTGAATACTTTTCTTTCTGCCTCCATGGCCCAGGGATACTAGGCCCCAGATTCATGCACCTTGAATCCAGATTCATCCAGTAATGCTCCAGGGAGAATCCATGTCTTCAGATTAATATGGGGCTAAATCATTAGTGCCTTCTTATCCTGAGGCATCTAGCTTCCCTGGATGAGCAGCTCTTGATTTCCCTGGCTCTTCAGCCAAAAGATAGACAATGTGGGACTAGTCAACTTATGTTTCTGTGGGCCTGTTTAACCAAAACTCTTGAAATTCTGGATAATTCTATTTTCTCTGTTCCTCAGGAGAAACTGGTCTGTCAACAAGAGCTTAAGAGCAGATACATTTTCTAACAATTTTCTCTTCTCAAATTTTTAAATTGTTTACAATATTTTTAAAAAATGGAGCTAGGCATGGTGGTGCACACCTTTAACCCCAGCACTCAGAAGGGAGAGGTAGGAGGATTGCCGAGAATTCGAGACTACATAGCGAATTCCAGGTTAGCCTGGACTAGAGTGAGACCCTACCTCGAAAAAACAAAAAAATTGGGCTGTGTAGACGGCTTAGCAGATAAAGGCCCTGCTTCCAAAACCTGCCCACCCAGTATTGATTCTGCAGTATCCATATAAAGCCAGATGCACAAAGTAGTGCACATATCTGGAGTTCATTTGCAGAGACAAGATGCCCTGGTAATCACATACCCAATTACTTTCTCTCTCTCTCTCTCTGTCTCTCTCTTTGTCTCTCTCTCTCTCTCCCTTCTCCCCCATACACATAATATGCAAATAAATAAATAAAAATAGTTTTTTAAAAACTAGAGAGCTGGGTAGATGGCTCAGTCAGTAAAGTGCTTGCTGCTCAAGGACCTGAGTTCAGATCCTCAAAACCCAGGCTGACTGAGGAAGGCATCCAACATAGTCCTCGGGCCTCCATGTATACCTGTACACACACACTCCACTAGAATATTATATTTATTAGTCTGGCACTTTACATTTTTATAGATTTGATAACACTGGGCTCACATTTTCATAGGACACTAAACTTCCGGCACATAATGGCAATTTCTCCCAAGTCTCCATAGCCCCCTTTGTGCTACATCTGGTCAATTCCAATGTTACACGTTACCAGCCTGATCCCAAAACCCCCAAGATCAAAACTCCTCTTCTTGAGTTCCTTAAAAGCTTTACTAAGAGTAAATTAAAAAGTAGAAGAAGCCCGGTGTGGTGGCCCACACTTCTAATCCCATCACGTGGGAGGCAGAGATAGAAGAAGCAAGTTCCAGGTCAGGCTGGGCTACAGAAGGAGCCTTATTAGAAGACAGGACGGATAATTAACCCGAGTCACTTTGGTCAGGGGCTTTGTCAGTCCTATGTGGGCAGTATTACTTAAAACGTTGGCCTAATCTGACCTTTAATCTTTCATAGGCTTTCGATGTTCTAGACACAGAATTGCTGGTTTTTGAAGTATTCGAGACTAGAAGTAGCTCTGCATTAGAGTGCATGTTAAGTACATGAAAGGCGCTGGGTTCACTCCCCAGCATACATGCATAAATGATATACGCATTTATACATACATACATCTACCTTACTAAGTTGTTGAAGTTTGATTCCTGAGTATCACTCAGTTGAAAAGATTCTATGTTGTTATGAATTCTGTTTCCAGTAGGGGGCAGCTCAGAGTCGGGAAAGTAATGGGAGCTGATGAGCGATGCCCATCTCACGGAGAATTGGCAAGATGTGCTGACCGTGGAAAAGCAGCGCTGGGCATGGGAGCACGCGCTTGTCATCTCAGCGCTCAGGATGCAGAAGCAGAGACTAAGAGGGTTGAGAATATCAGTCTGTATGGTAATATGTATTTGTCTTAAGACTACAGATTGGTAGACACAGCAAAAGGAACAGCCTTGATGTGCACAGCAATGAATGGGCTGGCATAGGAGAGTGGTTTGAGATACGGGTAGGAGAGGAGCCGGAACCTGGTGGGGGAAGGTTTAGAACAGTCACAGTGAAAAGCGTCAGTGTGAGATGAATAAAAATATAAAGGAGCATAAGTGTAGGTTACAGGGCCAGAGAAATAAACCCAAACCACTGCGCCCACAGTGATGTTTTGTGACTGGTCAGCAAGCCGGTGGCTGTGGGAAAGTGGAGAGGTCCAGAGAAAAGGGTAAGAAACCTGACATCCAGGGAGTGTCAGCTCACCACGGCACTCAGACTGAGCACATTGTTAACTGGTTACAAACGGGTGAAAGAAAAAGAAAGAAGCAGAGAGGATAAGAACAGAGTTAGACATGTTGTCTAGCAGGAAAATGACCGAATCAAGGCCCAGATGTCAGGAAACCATGAAGCCTTATTTCCACTCTGGAAAAATCTGCCTGCTGCCTCTCTGCTAAGACATAGTAAAGTTAACATTGTCCAAAACACCACAGCTTATCCTGCTTGTAGCAAACTGCTAAATGCTACCGAGGATAAATGTCATTGTGCACCTCAGGGTATTCCTCAATTTGACTACTTTGTGAGCTACATGACATAAGATATTTCTTAAAGGGCTCAAGTTCTTGACTGAAACAGGTAAGAATTTCTTCCTCTGGCAAAATATTCTAGGACAATGTCTTTCTTTAAATAAAAGATTTCTGATTTAAATTTCAAGGTAGCAGTTAACCCTGAAGTTCCTTAGTGGGGCACAAACCATTTTGTATTTAATTTAAAGTACAGTAAGGGGAGATGAATGAAACATCATTGTCTATGTAAGTTCCAAGGAATATCAAGGCTTAGGGGTTCTTCAAGTTCTGTGAGAATCTGTTGTACTGATTTTTACATGTTCTCATTTTGAGGATGAACAGATGTCTGGAGAAATTACTGAGTAACAACTCAGGTCTCTGTGATCCCTCTCACACGAAGGTCCCCATTTCTCACTCAGTGACAGCCTTCTCTTGGGCTGATTGTCCTGTGAAATCATGGCAGCTTAAATTTCCCAGAAGTCCTGTTTTCACAAACAGCTGAAGGGGTGTGTGTGTGTGTGAGAGAGAGAGAGAGAGAGAGAGTGAGTGTGTGGTCGGGCCTCTGGACTAGGTGTATATGCTTAACTGAAAGTATCTGAATTGTGTACTTGCTCTGTACACACCCTTGTCCCTGTTCACTGTGTGATCAATTATTGTATTGCTGGAAGATGTGTGCATTCTTTTCCATTTGATAGAGGTAAAAGGTATTTTCTGCTTAAAGAAAATTATGATGAGAAATGTTACAGAAGAACTTTGTCTTGAAAAGGGAATTCACATTATCACGTTAGGAGCAGATTTGGTGCCAAGACAGAGTGCAAGAGAGGAGAAGGAAGATTTAGAGAGTTTGAGTTCACTGAAAATGAGGGCATACAACAGGAATAAATGGAAATTTGGCTTTAGGAAGGAGGAACTGAGTCCTAGAGTGTGGGAGACAGAAGTACAGGAAGGGTCATAAGTCAAAGACTTCAAGAAATTGAGCCATAATCAAAGTATAGCAATGATGAGCATGAGATAGATTGCAGCACCGGTGGAGACACTGAGGAGACATAAGGCGCACCAGGAGGTGCGGAGGAGGCTATTACAGTCACCAGCAGTACAGCAGTACGTATGAACTCTCATTGCCTGGCCCGTAGGTGGCGCCTTCTACAACTGTGCACTGCACGCCTGAGGAACTACCACACAGGATTAATGGAGCCCACTATCAAACCAATTTTTCTCTTCAGCCTCATCGATCACTCTTACCTTTGTTTACAGTACTCCAGCTGTTCTGGAATATTCCATTCTTAAATCAGTCTTTGGGTCTTTGCACTTCTCAGGAGCTATAAAACCAACTTCCTATGAGGCTAGATCAGGCCTGAGCTGTGTCTCCTCTTGCATGCATTCTTGACCAGTAGTATAAAGTGACCATCTCCCAGACCAAAGCATTTCCTATCGCATCGCCTTGCTTTATCTTTTGTTTTGTTTTTGTTTTTGTTTTTGTTGTTTTTCGAGGTAGGGTTTCACTCTAGCCCAGGCTGCTGACCTGGAATTCACTATGGAGTCTCAGGGTGGCCTTGAACTCACGGCAATCCTCCTACCTCTGCCTCTTGAGAGCTGGGATTAAAGGCATGTGCCACCACACCCGGCTATATTTTTTTGAGTAGCACTTATCATTATTAAAATTTGCACATTCCTTGTTTCCTAGTGAGTGAGGTGCCCATGACGTTTTCCTGGTTTTCAGAGCCCTCTGGGAGGGCCAGCTGTGTATACACTGCTCTTCCTCATGAACTCAGGTCTCTCTCAGGCTTATCTTGACTGCAATCCTTCTGCCTTTCAACCTGTGTTATCTATTCTCCAAACCCGGTTTATCCTGCAGAAACCTCCTCAGTCTCTCCTACCAGCATACCAAGTGTACAGAACCTCGCTATTTCCCAGTAGATTTGACCCAGTCTCCCTAACTAGGTTATAACTTCTCTAAAATTAGACTTTTGTAGGTATGTCCACTGGCAACATGGGTGAAAATCACTGATGGAAACAGTGATACACATATCCCTGACCTGGCTGAAAATTGAGAGTTAGGAAACGCAGTTGCGGTTTAGAAAGTTATAGAACATGAGAGTACCAACTGGGTCAGTATTTTAACTCCTTGACTACCAACCCTGGTTAAGGATTGGGGCATTTTGAAACATGGCTGACCAGTAAATTCGGAATTTCATGGAACTGGATGAATAAAGGCATCATGGCTATCTGACAGTCCTCTGGGTGCTTCGGGGCACAGAACCAGCTAAGGACCTACATGAGGCCGAGCGAAGCCACCTCCATAATGGAAGCAATCAATTGTATAACACTACAACTTTAAAATGCTCTTCAGCTAAGAAGCATTTAAAATACTGAAAAACTGGAGTATTATGGACAACTTTTTATTCTCTTTAGCCTGCCCATAGGTCCAGTTTTTTAAAAAATAAACAAGAATTCAGTACACAAATTTTTATCTCTTTCCTTCTCAATTTTCAAGACACTAAAATTTACGAGTCTGTGGGTGACACATGACACATTCAGCATGCTGATGACTTGCTATGTTTTGCCTTTCTCCAAGTATTATAATATCATAGCTGGAAAAATACCTACTTTAACAACATATACACATAGTGACATAGAATACTGAATAATATAGAAATAATTTAATATAGAAAATAAAATATTTAATAAAATAGAAATAATATAGGTATATTTTAATAATATAGTATACTTTTTTTGAGTCAAGGTCTCACTGTAGCCCAGGCTGACCTTGAACTCATAGCGATCTTCCTACCTCAGCCTCCCAAGTACTTGGACTATAGGCATGAGCCATTGCACCCGGGTACAAGTATATTTCTTACACAGTTATGGATATTTTTGAAAGCAAAATTTTTCCAACCCACCCCTATATTCCAGCGTTTGCCCCTTAATGTGTATGAGAACTTCCAAAGCTCCCATGGTAAAGTAAGAGCATGTGGAACTTTGACACTCAGAAGATTAATCTATGGTTTATAAGCCTTCTCTATGCTGAAGTTCCACTTACTTAAATGTTGCACATTCCTTTTTGAAGATTTATAGTTTTTGAAAAGGCAAAAGCATTCAGGTAAAAGGTTTTGTGCATGAAATGTCTTTTCAAAACAGAAAAGAAGATATTTCTTTCCTTCTCCGATTATGGAATCTTACAGGACACTAATAAACACGTGCTAGAATTTATTTGATGTGTAATTAATCCCAAGCCTGTCTTTCTGATGATTCATTTCTCATATACAATGATGTATGAATTCATTCTTTTAGGAAGATGAAAAAGGCATAGTATGTTTTCTTCTCTGATTCTTCATCCAAAAGTATAGTGCAATTTGAGTGTTCCTTATTTATTCATTTGCTTGCTTGTTTCGCAGTGCTGGGGATGGAATCTAGAGTCCTGGACACACTAGGTAAGTACTTTACCACTGAACCCCCCCCCCCCACCTTCTGAACATTTTGATTTTGCATCCTAGAACTCATCACTACAGGCATCAGGCAGTTGCTGGCTCACATCTGTGTGGACCTATGGAGACTCTGGCCCCTGGCCTCACCTTCATTTCCTCTCCCAATGGAGGTTGTTTGTAAACTTTACTTCCTTTCCTATAATCCATTCTTACCTCCAATTCCTTGGTTTTAAATACTCTATATAGGAGGGAACCTTCACTCATCTTTACAGAAATAGGAAGTCCTGAGATGCTACTCAGACCATGTTTCAGGCTACTGTAGGATCTTGATGCCTGATGATCAACTTGGTAATACCACAAAATAAGGTGCAAACTTCTAGAGAGTCCTTTTCACTCCTGATGTTAAGCGTGTTAGAGAGGAACATTGCCTTCATAGAAATGCTTGTCCAACAGGTGTCGTGACATGGCCTAGAATCCCAGCACTAGAGAGGCAGAATTGCTAGGAGTTTGAGGCTGGCCTCAATGACACAGAAAGTTCACACCAGTTAGAGCTATGTAACAAGTCCTTGTCTCAAAATAGAAAAGAAAGGAAGGATGGAAGACCTAAAGGAAGGAAAAGAAGGTAAGGGAAGGGAAGGGAAAAAGAGAAGAGATAACAAGAAGAAAGGAGGAAAGGAGAGGTGAGGAAAACTAGGAGAGGAGAGGAAAAACAGGAAAGGAAAGGAGGAGAGAGGGGAGGAAAGGAAAGTAAAAGAAAACACAAGACAAGAAAAGAAAGGAAAGGGAAAAGGAAAAGGAAAGGAATACTTGTTTGAAGATTCATGTGGTCTGGCTGTATGTAAGACAACACAATTGTTCTCCTTGTATTTTTAGAGGATCAAATAGCTAGGAAAGTTTGTACATTGGATTAGAATTAGTTGCATTGGTGCCACAAGTTAATTTTACTACTATGACGTCTGTTTTAAGTAAGTGTAATCATAAAGACATGGGAGCTGAGCTTCTGTAAATTAGTTGTCCATATTCAACAGATAGTATAGTGGCACATGCCAGTAATCCCATTACATGAGAGGCAGAAGAAAGAGTATCAGGAGTTCAAGGGTACAGTTGGCTATAGAGCAAGTTCCAGGCCAGCCTAGCCTTTATAAGGAGCTTTCTCACAAAATCAAAATAAACAAAGAAATTATTTTTCCCAAGAGAGATTGGCAGGGTCTTATGCCTGGTCTTATGGTCCAGGTGAACTATTTGGAGGAAAACAAGAATTTTGGTTTTCATATTTTTCCACCTCTTTCATAGCACAATATATTATTTTCTACAAGGTAAATAGATGTTTATTAAGTTGATTTTTTTTGGGCAGGAAAGTTATCATTATACCTTCATCCATAACAGCTACCAACCTAGGAATCATAAGAATAATAATACCTAAGACTCAAAAATAAATAATGATTCATCTAACAAGGAGAAATTTTTCAATTATAGTATTGAGTACTAAGAAGAAAAGTGAAGTGTAAGAAGCTACATAGAAAATGACAATGTTCCTCTCAGGGTCATGTGAAGATGAAAATGTAACAGAGACCTTGGGTCTGTCCTAAGTGATAGAGTAAGCCAAGTAAATTTCTGCACAGGAAAACTTCACAGGTAACAGGAACCCAGGTGTCATTCCTTTGACAAAGGAGCTTGATTGTGAGTTCCAGGAATAGTCAGTATGGTTGTGTGAGCTTCACTGGTAAGTTCTAGAAATAGTCGGTATGGCTGTGTGAGCTTCATTGGTCAGTTCTAGAAACAGTCAGTACGGCTGTGTTAGCAAGGAGAGTGAAAGGAAATTTGAGAGACCATGGGCACCAGTGAACACTGGTCTTGTAGAACATTGTAAGAACTTAGAATTTTATATCTGCTGTGAAACTTCAGCAAAGTTTTAACATGATCTACCTTAAGTTGAGAAATTAAGCTTTGGAATTTTCCTGTTACAAAGCTGTAGACCTGTTTTGTTGCAGTGCATTTTGACTTCCCAAGCAGTAGATACTTTTAATTATCATTTTTGTTTTAGAAGGTTTCCAGACAATACATTTTTTTAAAAAATAATCTTGCCTCTTTTCCTCCTAGGTTTCTTTGCAAAAATTCCTATTCCACCACCTTAGCTGAAAGTTGCCTTTTGTTTCATTTATTTATTTTTTAACATATTGCATACTGGTCATATTCCCATTGGCAATACCCTTATGTTCCCTTTCCCCCACCCCCATCCCACTGAGAAGCCTCCACAGTGGGGTTATTGTATTTAATCTGGGGTCACAAATGCACCAGTCAGTTATTCTCTGCAGGGGGAACGATGCCTCAGGATACTCCTTCACACCCTGTGGCTCTTATAATCTTTCTACCCCATCTTCTGCAATGCTCCCTGAGCCAGGAGAATGTGTCGTAAATTTCCTTCAGTGTGTTGAGCTCTCAGCAGCCTCAGATTTTCTGCTTTGATGAGTTTTGAGTCTCCTCAGCATCTACTGGCCATCTCCCTGGAAGAGGGTCTCAGGCTAGCAGTGAGAGCACCGTATTTAATCTACCGCTTCCTCTGTAATGTTTCCTGGGCCCTGGGGGTGAGAGAGATGACTCCTGGCTCACAGTCCTATACTGTCTGACCTTTTATAAGACTGAAACTTGAGTTTCTTCTCCTTTACCACATTTAATATTGAACAGATAATTTCATAATATAGAAATTGTATCCCCTAAATTTTCATTTTGAGGATAAGGAAGGGTGTGTCCTCTTTAAAAATAAAAAAATCTCCCAAGGGCTGAATACGTGTTTACTGAATGTTACAAGTTCCAAAAATGCTCAAAGGAAGTTGTCGCAGATGTGTCCTTACTATCAGAAAGCCACATCATTCTACAATGGTCTGGTCTTCCTCCCTTCTTCCCTCTTCATTGTTCCCCACCTGAATCCATCCTTTCCCATGGCTTTAAATATCAACTGTGTGCACATTTCCAAACTATGACTTCTTGCCCAGCATCTGCCCAGAGCTGCATTCCTTGATCCCTCTTCCCTCCTCATGCAGCTGTCTCACATGTAGCTCGAATGTATCATGGAAAAGTAGAACTTTGGATTCTGTCCCTGTCTTCAGCACCACTTTCCCTGATTAGTTGGGGGGAAAATCCTGGGTATTAACTTTAGCAACTTTCCTTTACACCTCACCTCCAAAATTGGCAATTTCTCACTGAAAGTTCATCATGAGCCCATCAAGGAGAACCATCCTGATCACACGCTGGCCTAGGGCAGCAGCTAGCATCTATGTTCCCAGCATCCCCTCTCACCTATCTCCAACCCATTCTTCCCCTGCTACCAGAGTGCTCTTTTTAAACTCTAATGAGATTATGTTCTTCTCCTTCTTAAAATCCTACCATTTCTTTACATCATGTTAAGAATAAAACAGAAATATCTCACTTTTTTTTTTTTTTTTTGAGGCCTGCATGATCTGGTGGTGTCTGATGGCCCTTCCTAGCTTCAGCATATTATCACTCTCAGGGTTTCCGGGCACCAGGACTTTCTGTTACACAATGTTTGCCAAGGTGGAGGGTTCTGCTAGACTAACTCTACACTGATACAACCACTTAGAATTGCTGGAACTTGCATCATGAAAGGCAAATCAACTTTTAGTCAGTTATTTATTGTTTTCTTGTTTACATTCCATAAGACCCCCACACCTGTTAATGCCTACAGGTAAGTTAACTCCTCCACATCATTACTTAGTTATTCAGTTACTGCTCACTGAGTCTCCATATACATATGACCTTGACTACACCTTTCCCAGCCTTTCCAGCACTAGATTCTTGCATCTCAGAGGAGTCTTTCAGGTCAAATGGACCCCTCCACATACATCTTACATTCTCTCATCATCTTGTTGCTCCCTTGAATCTTTCTTTTCACAATCTGCAATTGTGTTTCTCATTTGCAGAAAGATTTTCTTACACTATTAGTGCTAATACACCCACACTCATTGTTCTTGTATTTGCCACTATATGTCTCATTTGTGGAGTACAGTACGTGATCAACTAAGTAAAGGGATTGGTGAATGAATGCATACATGTATACAATGTGCCAGTTCTGGTATCTTTTCTTACATTAAAATTATAAATGCTTCTGAAATGAGAAGTGTGACTTACTACAATGTTATTATGATATACCAGGAAAGAATTAAAAAGCAATGGAAATGGAAATCCCTCTATATTCTTTTTTGACATGGAATGACAAAAGCTTGCCAGAGACTCTATATAAATAAATAAGGTAGAGAGAGCAAGGAAGAGTGTCAGGGGGGGCTTTGCCTCCCCCTCCCCATGCCACAGAAGGACACACTGCTGAGTACGGAACCAAATGTCATCCCGGTCTGTTTGTAAATATCACTGTAGAGTTCAGGTTTTTAATTTTATTTCTTTATTCATTCACTTACTTATTTAACAGAAAGGGGGAGGAGGAGGGAGAGCAGAAAGTATGGGTTTGTCAGTACAAACTCCAGACTCATGCACCACATTTGGCATCTGACTTTAGGCTGGTACTAGGGAATTGAAACTGGGCTGTCAGGCTTTGCAAGCAAGTGATATTAACCGCTTAGCGATCTCTCCAAACCATCTTTTCTTTATAGATATAGGAATTGTGACCCAGAGAGATTAAAGGTCTTGCCCACCTCTGGTCCCACAGAGTTCCTAAATTGGAGGTTTTTCTAGTGGCCTTCTCTTTAGTCATTTACTGATTCCCCTATCTATACCAGCTTTTTTCAACAAAACCTGTTCAAATATAAATTGTTCTCGCTGGACACTACATCCTAACCCAATCTTCTTTATTTCAACATAATCACTTTTTCTACAGTATTAGTTAGCTTTTCTGAAAAAAAAAGTCTTTCTGACAAGGTTATTGTTTGTATGTCTCTATGTTTTCTGCTTACATCCAGTCTTGTAGTTAGGCATTCTTTAAGCTTAAAAGGATCCTTCATCATACCTGACTTTTAAGAACCTCCTTTTGGGTCTGTGTCCACCATTCCCAAGGTCACAGTCTCTGGGGACTGTCGTAGATCATCAAGTCAAAGTTCCTGAACATTCTAAATTCAGTTGTCAAAGCCTTCTTTCCATTTTTGAAATATTTTGCATCACGACCTTCTTCTACATGATGGGAGTAGCTGGTACCTCACCAAAGCCTGGATGCAGTTTGCCCATTTTTATAAGGAAAAGGGCAATGGCTTCGTAAGGAAGAACACTGGCAGAAAAGTATAGTGATGAAGATGAACAGCCTTGGAGCTAGGGTGTATCTCAGCCATGGAGTGTTTGTCTAACATGTGGGAGATGCTGAGTCTAATCTCTGGAACAACAGCAACAAAACACTTCTTATAGAGCCTGGTGATGCTGTTGAGATAGCAAATAGTCAAAGAACTTAGTGAGCTGGATATATGGCTCAGTTAAAGCATGAAGGCTTGGGAATGAGGGGGAATTAGGTAGCCAGTCAAAAGACATGGGCCAGGGCTGGAGAGATGGCTTGGCAGTTAAGGCACTTGCCTGCAAAGCTGAAGGACCTAGGTTTGATTCCCCAGCACCCACGGAAGCCAGATGCACCGGGTGGAACATGTGTCTGGGGTTCATTTTCAGTGGCTAGAGGCCCTGGCATGCCCATTCTCTCTCTATCTGCCTCCCTCTTTCTCTGCTTTCTTTCTTTCTCTCTCTCAAATAAATAAATAAAATATTTTAAAAAACAAAGAGAGGGTCCAAAGAGGAAACACTGTGTGTGCCTCTTAGCAGAACCAGAGTACAGCATCTGATCCAGCCATCCACTCAACTCTCTTGCCCCCTACTCAGGAGCCAGCCCCTGAGACCAGAACAGTCAGCTCTCTCTCAGAGCCACCTGAGCCTGAGGGCAAAGCCCACCACAGTAAAATTATAAATAGATCCTTACCACCTTGTTGGTTTTTCACCTCTCCTAAACTTGTAGGCCCTACTCTGGTAAGAGCCCCCTCATCCCAGCCCACATGCCCTCTCTTCAGGGGGGCTAGGAAAGACAGGAAGACAAGAAAAAATATGAGGAGAGGAGAGTGGGAGAGAAAAGAGGCTCTGCCCCCAGGATCTGATCTGCTTTTCTTCTAGATAAGGCAGGGAAACTTCAAATGTCACTGATAAGCACAGGTGGCTTACAGGGACCATGTCTGTTTCCCTAAAGACCTCTTGTCAAAGATAGCAAACAAATTTTGCTTACTTAGGGACAAAATGACCTATAACTTTTAAGTTCCTAGAACTCCCCTTTCCTAGACCTAAACAATATCCCTGAAACATCCACCTGACACCCTTGTTTACTGAGAGAAAACTGTAAACATTTAACCTTGCTACAAATTATGTCATTGAGCAGTGTTGGAGAGGAGGAGGGTGGCTTCCTAACAACATTTTTTTTATTATTATTTGAAGAGAAAGAGAGAGATAGATAGATAGATAGATAGATAGATAGATAGATAGATAAAGAATAGGTGTGCCAGGGCTTCCAACTGCAAACTCCAGATGCCTGTGCCACCTTGTGCATCTGGCTGATGTGGGTACTTGTGAATGGAACCTGGGTCCTTTGGCTTTGCAGGCAAACGCCTTAACTGCTAAGCCATCTCTCCAGCCCCACCCCCAGAAACTTTTGAGGACATAATTTGCGAGAGAGTCGCCGGACAGCAATTACAGGATTGTGAAGACAAGTAAAGTCAGTCCACAGCCACGCTCCAGTGTTTTATTCTTTCCTTCAACAACTGTGGTTACGGAGAAGCCCACATCTGTTCTGTGAGGTATGCTTTTCTCCCTTTCTCTTCCCTGGGGCACCTTTCTTTTAATAAGGTCTCTGAAAGGGGAATGCCCCTCATCTGAGAGAAGGACCGGTGCGTGAGGCTTACGGAGCCCAGGGCTGCAGCCAGCAATTTCATTCACAGCTCATCACTACGTTCTAATCAGTCCAGGTAGCAAATTTTTGATCACAAGAAGAAATTTTGACCTTGAGAAATTATTAGCCAGTCAAACTTCCTGAAATGACTAGTAGTTCCTAGGTGATCTGTGTGAGCAAAATGACTGAAGGATCTAGAATCTGCTTTCCCTTACCATGCTGAGTAGTATGGCAACAACATTTATTGCAACAATACTTTACACTATTCATGAGTAGTATTAATCATGAGCTTTGAATAATTACCTGTGAGCTTCTAGTTACCACTTTCTAAGTGGTGTGTGTTTATGGTTTTAATTATTTTTAGATTTCATGGAAAATTCCAAGTTAGGCTGTACATTTGTTCTAGCCCAGCCCACTGCCCCACACAGTATACTAAATAAACCTTCTTTTAAAAATAAAGAGAAAGGAAGCCAGGCAGGTGTGGTGTCTCACATCTTTACTCCTTAGATTAGGGTGGTAGAGGTAGGAGGATCGAGGTCAGCCTGAGCTAGATAGAGTGCGACCCTGCCTCAAGATAACCAATAAAAGGGCAGGGAAGAAAATCCCAAGTTACTTTACCCTTGACAGATGTAAAAACTGAAACATTCATGCCACTTTGGGGAATATTCTCATTGATACTTGCAAATAGTTAAACATGCCTGGCCTGGCCTAGCCTTACCTTGATTCAACCACTCACTGAATCAGCAAACCAACACCAGGCTGGCAGACGGTCGCACTATTGTTATGGAGACTTAGAAGGAAAAGGCTATTGTTCCCACAGCCCAGGCTGGCACCTGGCTCCTCACAGCATGGCCCATGACCCAGCAGTTTAAATTGTAGGGAGAGAAATGCATGATCTTAGACCTCATCTAGAACTACAGAATAAGAATTTGCACCTGAGAAAGACTTTCGGGTCATCAACACTCACATTAAAGTTTGAAAAGCACGAGCCTAGAGTAGGATTTCTGTCTCCCAGGATGGTGGTACACCAATCATGCACAACAGAATCACCTGAGATTCTCTTTAAAAGTTTTCTGGACCCTACCACAGGCTGTCAGACTCTGCTGTGGGAGCCCCAGAAATCGCCTTGTAAGCAAGTAAAGCTTGGCACTTTAGAACATTACATGTTTTCTCCTATTCATGTGTATGACTTCTTCATGAGACAAAATAATCACTGAGCAAAACAGACCCAGGATGATGGAAAGAGCTAACTGTACATTTACTAAAGAAACACACACACACATACACACACACACACACCAGAAGTGCCAAACAACTACCTTTAAAGTTAAAAGATAGAAATCAGCAAGGAGGTAGGTATTCTTGAACATGGGGAATGGAATGCAGATTAGCAAGTTGTGTCAGAAAGGAGCTGGAGTAAGTCATGGATATTAACAATTATAATGTCATCATGCCTCTTGTACTCTTGTTCAAACATCACTCTTTATACTGCTTTTTGTCTATTCTAGCACTTTCAATATAGGAAAACATATTCACATCTATCAGCTAGGTAAAAGGAAATATTCAAGTTATCAATACGGAATTGTTTTTATCCCTCTTCTACATGATGGTGGTCTCTATTGATCATTGCAAAAGGTGGACATTCTTTCATATATCAAGCTGAAATGTGCTATGTTATTCATGTGGGTCTATAAAAGAACCAGTCAATCGCTTAGATATTTAGAATATCTGATTAGTTACAATTTTCACTATCTCTGGGTGTCTAGTATGAAGAACACAACTCAAACTTGATTTTCAAAGTCCACATTACCTCTGTAAACATGATGTCTTGAAATGTGTATCATATCACACTCGACTTACACCCAGCTGACATTTTAGTATTTTGAACTAATGTTTTAAAATATGGAAAATGTTAAACATACTAGCGTTCAGGGCGTGTTCTGACTAAATGTTCTCACAGAATGTTAAGCAGAAGAAAGGAAGACATAAGCAAGGATAAGGCACTATATTTGAAAAGCATCAGCAATTTTTAACACCTCTGGAACCCCGTGTTCAGAAATATGACATACCTCTGAATACAGGATTCCCATGATGGCCCCTTACAGGTCTACTTCACCTCTACAGAGTCTGGAATCTTCTGAGGGTGTTTCTGATTAACATCAAAATTCTTCCTGGAGAGAAAGGTCTATAGAAGTTCAGGCGGTGGCAGAGTCTTTCCTCACCGGTGAGATCTTTCTAGAGGCCTAGGTGACTGCAGCACACCTTCCAGAGAGGCTAGCCAAGGAAACAAAAGCATTGGCTTACAGGTAATGGCCCAAACGCTGTATCACGATTACAAGATTACAACCGGGGGAACCGGTTTCTGAGTCATATGTTCTCTGCTTGTGGTGGCTCGCAGCACAGTTGGGATGGTGGGGGAAGTGTTGAATTGGCAGGAAGGACTCAGGGTGCAAAGTAGGATACCGCATTTAGGACATTTCCTAATTGAAATTTACTGTTTGGTGGCCATTGGGAAAGACCCGTGGTCAACAAACTCACTTGTGAGACACAGGAATCTGCTTGGCAAATCATGCCCAATTTTCCCAGTCTTTACTGGCAAGTAATACTTCCCTAGCCAATTAGATGATCTTTATAAACTAGTAAGGTAACTTACCTTGTAATTTTTTCAGTTTTAATTGGCACATAGTAATTATGTACATCTGTGTGGTGCTGTGTTATAGTGTGAAATATGTGGATGTTTTATAATGGTCAACCCAGAATTATTAGCATTTCCATCTCTTTAAAATAGTTAAAATTTCTTTATGTTAGAAAACTTCACATTCCTCTAGTTCTTTATAAAATAAACTACATAATAAATTACTGCAAATGAGTCATTCTAATGTGGTATAGAACCGTTGAATTTGTTCCACCCAAGTAAATGTATTCTGGTACCTGTAAGCCAACCTCTTCTATCCCAATCCCTCACACTATCCTGGTCTGTAGTGACCACTATAATAATCTCAATTTACTAACAGGATAAATACAAAGTTGTCTTGAATATCCCAATACTGTTCTCTAATAAATGTTCTTATACAGTCATCAATTTACTTGTCCAAATATGCTAATATGCCAAATCCTTTAGATGCTATATTTTATATTCTCTGAATATCACCAATTATTCACATAATTTTCTCTTCATACAATCATATCAAGGCAGTGTTTCAGATTTTCCCAAAATTAATACACATTTTCTAAGCCCACACACATAGTCATTCAGGAGTACCTTGGCCATCCCAAGCAAATTCATGTAATTTTCCCAGTCAGTTGGGGTTCTTTAGTGGCCAGAGACCAGGCACCTTTCAAATACCTGTTCAGGAAATTTCTCCCCACTTCACTGATAGACATACTGTACTATTCAGGGAATGGTTTTGTTTTGTTTTGTTTCTTTAGTGCAGTGGATCCAAACCAGGACCTCACTCATACTAGGCAAACACTTTATCAATAAGCTATACCTTTAGCCCTCTTGAGTTATTTCTATAATGGTATAACAAGAATTGCAGTCTCCTATAGAATTGCCATTAAGGTCAGCCTTCCAGAAGTTTAAGAATTAGCAAATTCTTCAGTTAGAGGAAATAGATGTTTGTAATATCCACCTAGATTGCAGCTGGCTTCCTCTTTAACTTGGTTTTATTTTACATTTCTTTTCTTTCCTAATGCATTTAAGTGATTACCGGTTGAGTTAGAAAAACACTAATGCTTTCTTCATTGAGAAATTCATTCTCTTAAGCAAAAATTTTGTAACCCTTTGTGGTTTCTTTATAACTTATTTTGCGTAATTTTTATGGACAGAACTTTTCATTTTTCCCTGCTCCATTGTCAGAGTTACTGCTAGCTTCCTACCCAGACTTTTCTACTTGACAGAAGATGAAGGTTCATTTAAGTAATTTTATAACTGTATCACAATTCATCTAAGTAGATTCTTCATTGCTTGATGGATGTCATCCAGTTATAAAGGAATAATGTTCATTTTATAATCATGAAAACTTAACGGTTTGATATAGAGTTAACTCTAAAACTAAAGAAAAATAAAAAGACACTGAGTCATCACAATTGGTAAAAACACATTTAACTGTAGGTCAGAGGATCTCAACAACGTATGCCCCAAAACAGATTGCCAGATTTGGCAATTTTGAATTTCAAATAATTTTAAGAAATATTACATGGAAACTACTTTCTGAAAGATGCTGTGTTGTTTCACCTAAAACTAAATATCTTTAGTATTGTCTGAAGACATTTGGATGGTCACCCCTAGACATGGGTGGTTGCTGACTGACAGGTGGAGGCCATGCTGCTGAACTTCCTGGGGCACACAGGACAGATCCCACAGCAAAGAGCTTCCAGTCTGAAATACTGGTAAGGAACAGAAGCCCTGGTCTAAGCCAACAGGCCAATTAGAGATGAAAGAAGCAGGTTTGATCAATTACAGTGTTAAAATGGAATGTAAAGAAATACTTCCAAATAAAACCAGAACATGCAGAATTCACTTTCTGGCAAATTGAGCCCATAATTACAAAGGCAAATGAGAGAGAAATCCCAATCAATTAGTTTCAATTAGGAATGTCTTCTGTCAAGAAGTAATCAGAGTCAGTCACTGACACCTTAAAATTAGAAGCTTCCATTTGATCCTGCCAATAGATGGGGCCACCCTTGGCTGTGAGGAAGGAGATGACCCTGTGAGCTGTACCCCCAAAGACTTCCTCAAAGACAGGTCAGCAGAGCATTCAGTGGGGTATGATCCATGGGAGCTCAGCACTTTACCTGTCATGACTCTCCAATATTCTCTAATGGCTCCCATTAGAGGAAGTTAAGTATAGGAGTATGGTGTCATACAGTGAACTCAATCTGACAGTTGCATGAGGGTGGATGTGTGGCAACAAGGGTCAAACCAGCCAGTCCAGTGAAGAGGCGACAGCATTAGGTCAAGGGAGAGATAATGGTAGCCTTAATCTGAAGCGTAGCCACAAGGATCAGAAGAGGGGGAACCCATTTCAGATTTGGGAAGGTAGACAGGACAGACTGCTAGCAGTGAGTTGCTACCTCCTGGCATTCAGTGAATTCTATTATATTTTGTTCAGTGCTGCTAATGCTGATACACTCCTTCCACCCCCTCTCACTCCCCTACCCTCACCCCCAGTCCCACCTGCTGCCTTGACAAGGCTGTGGAGGGAAGATTCCTACATGCTTATTGATCTTGTCAGTGTCCACTCAGCACTGGCCTTTCATTCTGTCTTGTTCAGTTATTTCCTCACACTTAGCCTTGTCAGAACTGTCTGCACCAACCCAACTTCAAGTGAGTCTTCCCGTAAGATGCTGAAGTCCCCAGGGGAGTCAGAAAATGACGTGTTAAGGCTTGAGTCATGGAATTTCAGGGCCTTTCCCTCAACTTTGATAAGCCAGCCCAACCTCTGTTCTTTGTCCCCAAGCCCAAGAGGTGACAGCTGCTCCTGCAATTTCATCTCTGTCACTCCTCAGTGTTTTCTTTGCTTCTCAGCCATCCATTATCTACCCAACCAACTCCTTACATCACATTCTATATAAATGACTAGTGTTTTCCTTGCAGAACCCTGGTTAAAATAGTGCTCTGAAGGTGTTTGGGAGCTAAAGGTAGCAGAAATTATCCATCTAAGATATATATGTAGGGAGATTGGAGGGGTAGCTTGGCGGTAGAGTAACTGGTCAGCATGTGTGACACCCTAGGTTCTATCCCAAGTACCACAAACAGACACGGGGGAAATGACAGGTCAAGGATGACACACCTCTGGCTAGGAAACTTAGATACTTCTCACAGAAATGCGCAAGTATTTGAAGGCAAAATAAGGGAATGTCTGAGGAAAGATGGCCATTCACATTTACACAAATTTTGCCTAAAGGACATATTTGAAGTATGTATGAGTGGAAATCAGTAAGAAGCTTGTGACTTGTTTCTGTACTTCCATCACCATGGACTAACATTGTGGGGATCATTAATTATACCTTAATATTCCCCGGAGTGAAAAATTGAAGAGTTTAGATACCTTATCAAGGTCTTTTTTTTCTTCTTCCTGTAGCCTATATAAAGTCGTTGGTTGTACAATGTGTCTAGATAACACAAGAACTTTTTCCATTATAATACATTTAACCTTGATTGCTGTCTAATCAAATACGTACTCTTGCTAATAAGGAAGGGTGTGTATACACTGAGTGCTAGCCACTGCTTTCTGCAATTCTCTTTTTTGCTATATTTTTTATTTTTTCTAAGTAAAGATTACATACAGCATCCAGAAGCAAAATTATAATAACCACTTCTTTACTCTAATGGAGTGTCTTAACTCCCTTTAAAAAGCAAATTGAGGTGCAATAAATATCGCTTGGTGTGAGTGCGGGGCTGTGCATGTCTGTGTAGAAGACGTGTGGATGCGTGTGGCATATGCACATGCTCCCTGATGCACACTCTCCACGCACACACATGAGAAGGCAACAGGATGATATTGCTCTTTTGCCTTATTTCTGTGAGGCAGGATCTCTTACTGATTCTGGAGCTTACTCCTGTTTTTCTTTTCTTCTTCTAGGCTGTCTAATCAGTGAACTCCAGTGATCCTCCTGTCTCTGCCTATCTTAATGCTAGGGTTAGAGGCATGCATAGCCACATTCATCGTGTGTGTGTGTGTGTGTGTGTGTGTTTGATTCTTTTTTGTCTTTCTTTTTTTTTATTAGTTGTTTACACAGTGATTATATAGCCCTGTTGGTACCATTGTTAGCCTCCTCCCTGTCTTCCCCCTTCTGCAGGGACCATTTTCATTAGGGAATGTGGGTTGTGCATTGTGGGGGTAGCCATCACTTATATCACTTATGGAGAAGAGGCAATGTGTCTGTGTATAATGTCCCAACATGTGACACTAACAATCTTTCTGCCCCTTCTTCCAGGAATTTCCCTGAGCCATGTTGGGTTCACTTTAGGTCTACTTCAGTAATGAGGTCTTGGGAGACTCTGTGTCTCTGGATATCTGGTTTGGTAGGAGTTGAGTGTTCTCTGTGTCTATCTCCTTCACCCATGTGCTGATACCAGGTTCACCAAGAAAGCAGCACTCTTGCTCATTTCCCCAATTACTCTATGGTTTCAGCTGGGGCTCTGGTAAGGTGCAATGGGCTGATTCTCTCCTTAGATTCTGTGTCCATCTGAGAAAGAGAAGCAAATTCTCCAATGGAGAGTGAAGTCAGCACCAGATAAATGGGATAACCATTATTATTTTAGAGAGAATTTAATAGGTGTATTCCCTCTCATAGCCCACAATTGGTGGGAGCTTGATAATGGCGAGTGGGCTCTTTTTTATGTGGCTGCTGGGAATCAAACTCAGATCCTCGTGCTTATGCAGCAAGGACTCATACCCATTGGACAATCTTGCCAGTCCTCCGCAATAAAATGTTCAAAGAGTTAATTTGAGCCCAGAACCTGGTGGCACAGACTCATAATCTCAGCTGCTCAGGAGACTGAGGCAGGAAGATTTCAAATTCAAAGCTCACGTGAGCTCCAGAGTGAATTCAGGTCAGTCTGTGCAACTTAGTGAGATCCTGTGTCAAATAAATAATAAATAAATAAATAAAAGCAAAAAGAGGACAGGGTATGTAGCCAGATGGTAGAATGCTTGCTTAGCCCTGGATTCAAGAAAAACGCTCATTTGATCAAACAGAGATTTATAAGTTGGGCAGTTTCGAACCATAAATGGTCCAAGAGTCTTTAGAAGACCTGCAAAGGGAGCAGATTCTTTCACGGGACAGACAGAGACTAAAGCAAAGGAAGGAGTGGATTGGTCATAATCACTCAATTGCTGCATTGGGTCTCTCCTGCTGGAAAGTCTACAGTTATGAATTTGGTGGTTTCTTATGGGGGTCACACTGTTTCATTTTTATTTAGAATCAGAGTTTGTTAAAAACTTAATACAAATATCTATTAAAAGAATTTATGGGATAAATTTTGTTTATATTTGCAAATTAATTTAAATTTGATAAGGTTTTGTTTGTTTGGTTAAGGGATTCTTTGGGGCTATGTTCCATTATAACACTCCCAAGATTTTAAAATTCTTGTCATATTAAAAAGCAAATTTAAATTATTCAGGTGTATAAGAAATTTAAGATAATGGAGGATGAACTGTTACCAGCCACCCCTTACAGAACCTGGAACAGATCATTCTCAGTAAGTTTTAAATTTTAAATAGGTCACGTCATTGTTTAGCAGCACTTAATTCTGTGGTGTGTTCTGTTCGTGTGCCACTCTTTACTGCGTGCCCATGGTGTGCATTATGCCCGTGTACTTTAAGAGAGAACAAGGCATGCGCAAGGATCCCTGGCTATTAGAACCCATGACTTCTGTTTCCTACTCCATGAGATGTCTTAATGTGGTGGAGGCAAGAGAGTTTATTTATATTTGGAGGGGGGAGGTTGTTCAACAAAATAGGAAACTAAGGAGTGCCTCTGCTGCTGATAAACCCCTACTGATCAATCATGTCCTGTTGCATGAAGGTTTCTGCAGATAGTCACCTGTTCTGCAAACTCCACTTCTCCTGTGGTTCAGCAATCAGCCCATGACTTACCCTATGAGCTTCTGCTGCCTAGTGTTACAGCCAGAGATAAGCCGAGACTCATGGTGTGAGCTTATCTCTCTGACCTGGGATGGTGAGTGCTGTCTATGTTTGTGGGATTACTTCTGGTGTCTTGTAAGGATGAAGAGATGTTGTAGCTCAACTCTCTTGCAGGCTGTTATGTTTACTGTATCATGTTGTGTGCTGAGCCTGAGGTCTAGTGTGTTCGTCACTTGTGACATACTTCGAGGCAGAGACATTTGTGTCAAGGTCACGGTGGTTACCAGGTTCCTCACCTTGCTCTTTAGAAACTGATCTTCTTCCCAGTCACAGGTAATGCCTCATCTTTTCAACCAACCTTTTACCATAGGATAAGTAATGTACTACCCTATTGGAACAAAACATGTATCTTTTCCTCTATCAATCACAGCACCACCAAAACAAGTAAACAAACACATTCACTGGCTAGCAATGAAGCATTCTGTCATGTTGCATCTCAGTCTGTTCTAAGGAGTGTGCATTTAGCCACCAGCCAGTACTTCACTCATGGCCTGCCATTTAAAGGTGCTTGGCATACTAACTTACAGCAATTACTTTTATTTGTTCATTTTTGTTTTTGTTTGTTTTATTTGTTATTGGTTTCACTAGGTAGTCCAGGCTGGCCTTGAACTCTCTTCTGTCTCAGATTAAAGGTCTGAGCCACCACACTGGGCTGGGCATTTTCTCTGAGTTCTTAACCTGTCTTACCCTCCCCTAGTTTACAGTTCTCAACCCTACAATTGTGACTTAAGCCAAGTGTGTGATGCAGTGTCTACAGAGACTAATGCAACTGTGAGGGATAGGAATCTGGCATGGCATTTAAAGTAGATATATCTCATGCCCTTATTATTTATTTATTTATTTTTGGTTTTTCAAGGTAGGGTCTCTAGCCCAGGCTGACCTGGACTTCACTATGTTGTCTCAAGGTGGCCTCAAACTCTCAACAATCTTCCCACCTCTGCCTCCCAAGTGCTGGGATTAATGGTGTGCTCCACCATGCCCAGCATGTCCTCATTTTTAAGCAAGTGGTTTGAGCCTTGCTTTTCAAGGATTTGAAGAAGTCTGGTACTGGTCAATTTCCAGGGATTTCCTTCCTCTCCCTTGAGATATCCAGGAATTCTTGGTGTTTGCAAAACACAAACCCTCTATCACTGCCATTATTATCATTCCTTCCATCCTGCAAGGAGCCAAAGAGTAAGTTGAGAGCTTGCTAGTATGTGAATTCCCTCCACTCACATCAGAGGTCAAGAATCAGAAGCTCGCAGCTAGAACTTGGAGATCCAGCTGTTCATAAGGCTTCTAGATGAATCCAAACCTGAGTTCAGGACCACTTGAGGGGTTGGTAAGATTTTTTTCCTTAATCATTCCCACATCAAATTTAATATTTTATCTGACTTCAAGACAGTGTCTTGAACTGCTGAGCCATTTCTCCAGTTCCATTTTATCTGACTTTAAATGTAGTTTTGTGCTTGTATTGTGTTTGAGTTTAAGATCCTGAAAATTGTTCACATAACATGAATGAAACTGAGCAGTGATTAACAATAATGCCCATTCCCTCACTGCCCTGACAGCTGCACTCTCTTTGGGATGGGTAGTTTTGAGACATGGTTGCCTATATACCTAGATACAGGCATGAAGCCAAAAAGATCCCTTGCTATAAATAACTGTGAAGTAAGAACGAGTTCAGGCCTGAGTTGCTAACACTGGAGTTTTGATTTAGTAAATTTCCTAGACACTACAATTTTCCTCCTTAACCATCAGTATTTATTTTGACTCCTACCTTCTCACTGGGGGGTAACATGCCCCCCCCAAGAAGTGATATTGTCTAAAGAGGAGAGGACAACTACACAAATGAAAACAATATATGGGGAGAGGGTGCATTATTGCTCTGTTCTCTTGTGTTCTGTCACACGAGCCTTTGAATTAAAATGAAGAACGGTAGCATAGAGAAAAATACCTTACTGTGTAACAAGCATTTACATGAAAGACTTCAGACTCAAGAAACTGAAGGGCGGTTGGAATTGGGAGATTATATGCCACTATGATAGATGAAGAGGAAATGGTACCAGCACAGAAAATGAACGAAGTTATAGAAAACTAAATAGACTATTAAGACAATAGATAGAAGATATTTTTGTGAAAACATTTGTCCATGTAGGTTTTGAGTGGTAATTCTATTTTCTCTATGACTATAGTTCTACCCTGAAAAAAGGGTATATTTTTTAATCTGCTCTGTGGACGTAGATTTGTCCCAAGGAGCATTTATACCAGTTTCATTTTCCAGGAGTTGGTGCCTTTAGTCTAAAAATGAAGCCTTAAAAACTCCCCCACACGCTAAATCTATTGAATTTGAAATTGAATCTCAAAGATCTTCAGCTTAATTTTTTCTTTATATTATGTGGCATGATTTAGGTAACATATCCTGATTCCTTTTAGTTACTAAATTTTCATGAGGAAGGACAATTGGCAAAAAATTGTCTATGTTGGGCTGGAGAGATGGCTTAGAGGTTGAGCGCTTGCCTGTGAAGCCTAAGGATCCCAGTTCATGGCTCAATTCCCCAGGACCCATGTTAGCCAGATGCACAAGGGGGCGCACACGTCTGGAATTCGTTTGCAGTGGCTGGAGGCCCTGGCACACCCAATCTCTGTCTCTCTCTATCTGCTTCTTTCTCTCTCTGTTTGTCGCTCTCAAATAAATCAACAAACAAAAAAAATTGTCTATGTTTCCTAGAGACAGTGAAAAAAACCAAGATATGGAATTGCCACTGGTTGTAATTGACTTTACACTTTACAACAATACATTTAAATTTTAAAAATCATGAAGAAAAAGAATTCCAAGCATCTTGACATACAAAAACAACACAATGCACATAAAGTCCTTAAACATATGCAGTGCTCACTGAACCTAGGATAAGTTTGAGCTCTTTACACTTGTTAACATCATGAGTATAGCCAATGTGGTATGAGGTAGATACTACCTGGGGTAGCTTGAATGTAAAATGCCCTCCTCATAGCTTGATGTGCTTGTGATTCAGCCTCATGTTTAATCCCCATCTCGTGGAGCCTTGTTTGAGGAAGTGTGTCACTGGCGGTGGCCTTGGGGTGTTATAGTCCAGTCCAGCTTGCCGCAGAGTTTGCACTTGCTGCTTCTCCCTGCTGGTAGGAAGATGTGACCCAGGTTTCTTGCTCATATCTGTCATGGTTTCCCTGCCATGATGAAACTACCCCTCAAAACTATAAGTTGAAATAAACCCTTTCTTTCCATGAGCTGCTTCTGGGTGGGGTGTTTTGCCCCAGCAACATGAAGGCAACTACTTCATGACCCTTTTAATAGGTGAGGAAGCTGAGATTCAGAGAGTGTAAGTAACTTGCCCAAGGCCTCATAGCTATCCAAATGTCAGAGCTGATAAATATGCCATTTATTATCTTATAATAAAATTTATTATTAGTCAGGGCATGATGGTGCATGCCTATAATCCCAGCACTCGGAAGACAGAGATATGAGGATCACCGTAAGTTCTAGACCACCCTGAGACTAGATACTAGATGGTGAATTCCAGGTCAGCCTGGGCCAGAGCAAGACCAGACCCTCCCTTGAAAAAGAAAAAAAAAACCAAAATTATTATAGCATAATAAATGGTAATATAAGAGAGAAAAGGCAAGAGATTTGGCTTCAGAATCTATGATTTTGACCATTACAATATGTGACCTCTATATCCTTCCAATCTCCTCCCTATATATGTACACAATTAAATTATTTGCAAAAATAATAGTGATATCTTTTCAAATTATAAGTATTTTTGGTATCATTTTAGTAACTGTCCAGTATTTTCTCAATGTTCAAAACAACTTCCCTTTACTTTGCACTTAGCATATGCTGAGAGCTTTCCGCTATGTGGTTACCACATTGTACATTTTGTAGTTTAATCTACATAATAATTCCTTGAGGTAATGATGACAAATGCTAGCTTTTAATAAGTGTTACTACTCACTGGACATATCTAAAGAACTTAATCCTGCCAGCTTCTGGATTCTTCCTGGCTCCGTCTCCCATTGACTAGGTTCTTTGGCATCACAGATGTGTGTGCCTTCACATCTGGCTTCACATGGCTGTCGGGGAATTGAACTCTGGCTGCTAAGCTTATAAGCAAGTACCTTTATCCTCTGAGCCATTTCCCCAGTCATGCTTCCTGATCTTTTTAGAAGTCAGTTTGATGAGCTAGTGTTCTGTTGTCTACAACACTACTATTCTCAATTCCAGCCATCCAAATGTCACAGCTGACAAAACCAGAAGGGTCAGAATGCTTCTCTGTCAGAGCACAACCCTTCTCATGCCAGAGGCAAATGGCATCAGGCAACATCTTTGGCCAATGGTCCAACAAGAAGGACGAATCAGCCAGAAGCAGATATCCGATTTTCTGTACATTTTTTAATCCTCTCCCTCGGGATCTTTCTGTCTTCTGCGGCTCCTGATCACACAGTTCAGGTGGAAATGCCACACTACCTCCCCTTTGTCTCTTGCTTAGCAGGGAACATATACAGGCCTGGTGGCTGGGAGGTTGTACACTCAGATGGGGAAATGGCAAACCCTGCAGGGACAGTCACGGATGTGGGTTGCTCGGGTGAGCTAAGGAGCAGGGGCTTCTGCGAGGTGTCAGACCCTCCATGCCACAGGGGACCCCAGCTCCGACCCTATGAAAATCTATATGAAGGACTTTGCTTTCACCAGCTTTAAGCTGACAAGTTTATAAGCTTACACTTGATTAAAGTTACATCCAAACCATGCCCCTATCAAATACTGAACAAAAGGCAAGATATGCTATAGCATAATTAAAAAGCATCAGTCTTTGGGGACACAGGGGATTCTGCCCTGGCTTGTCATTACACTCTTCAGGGCACTGGGCTATTACCTGCAGATCTCTGAGCATCATTTCTTGTATTGAGACAAGGTCTGACTACAGATCCCAGGCTGGCCTTGTGCCGGAGGCCCTGCCACCACTGGCTCCTGAGTGCTGCGTTTACAGGAGTGTGTCTCTACCATGCTACCTGGCTTGAGCACCAGTTTCTTCACTTGAAAAGTAGAATAGTCATCAAAATCAAAATTAAGGAGCTCTTGTACATGGTGAAACATACTTGCTAATCCCAGTAAGGAAGTTGAGGCAGGAAGGTCACAAGTTCAAGACCAACCTAGGGCTACATAGTTAAACCTTTTCCCATAAATAAAATTAAGCAAAACATAAATGAGTTAATGATATTAAGTATTTTCATTATGATGTACCTAGGAAACTGTCTGCAAAGAGAGCCGCCAATTCCACCTGCTCCTGTGCCCGTGAGCTGCCCTTGCAGTAAACACATGCGAGCTCCGTGACTCAGTTTCACCAACAGTGCCATCCTATACCAGATTCATAGTCCTGAGAGTTTCTTTTTCACATATTTTTTCTTGAAATTCAGCTGCCAAGTAAAGAATGACAGACCAGAACACCAAAGATGTGCAAACACTAGTTTTCTCTGCCTCCAGTGTTTCCCCAAAAGTTAACACTACCAGAGAGTGAGATGTGACTGTGATACTTACATTCAAAATGTATTCCCCAAACTTCCCCTGGTAGCAGGAGAGCTAATATGATGAAATGAACTCTCTAGACTCGAGAGAGGCTAAACCTGGCTTGAGGAAGAAAGAGCCAGTCATTGATCCTGAATGCGCCCTTCAGCTCCCAACTCTCCAGTCCATTAGACTTAGAGCTGGGTTGTTTGCACAATGGAGCCAGGATTCTAAGTGCTCAATCACAGATGCTTGTTTGAATGATTGCCATTGACATAGTTGCATCAACATGTTCAGAGATTTGTAGAGCACAAGAAAACATTTGGATATTACTTTTTTAAAAATATATTTTATTTATTTGAGAGAGAGAGAGAGAAAGAGGCAGAGAGACAGAAAGAGAGAATGGGCACACCAGGGCCTCTAGCTGCTGCAAACGAACTACAGATGCATGCGCCCCCTTGTGCATCTGGCTTCCGTCGGTCCTGGGGAATCAAACCCGGGTCCTTAGGCTTCGCAGGCAGATGCCTTAACCACTAAGCCATTTCCTCAGCCCTGGATATTACTTTTAACAGATCTTTGCTTTAAATTTTTATCTATATTTGCAAGCAGAGAGAGACAGAGATAAAAATGGTCATGCCAGGGCCTCTGGCCTCTGCAAATGAACTCTAGATGCATGCACTACTTTGTACACCTGGCTTTAGTAGAGAACTGGGGAACAGAATCCAGAGCATTGGGCTTTGCTGGCAAGCACCTTAAATGCTACGCCATCTCTCCAGCCCTGCTTTTAACAAATCTTATCTCATTTCCATCTCCACTTATCTCTGGTCTCAGGAGTTCTTTTGGGGTCCTCTTCTTGGTGGGCTAAGATTAATTTGAAACTCAATGAATCATTTCACTCTTCCGTGCTACAAACAATACAGAAGTGACAAGCACATGCCCTGGTTGCATGGTTGTGCCCATCAGCAGAGAACCTTGAACACATGATTTCAATTTATTAATTCAGTCCATAAATATGTAATCAGTGCCTGCTATATGCAAGGCACTATCTTTAATGCTCAGAATACAGTAGCAAATAATACTGATAATGTCTCTGATCTCCCGGAGCATATATACTATGCTAAACTTTATGCACTATTAAAATTTAAATATCTAGAATATCTGATATTTCTTAGTTTGTGAAGAAAAATTAAAATATTTCAATACAAAATTTCGAAATGTATAATTCTGTTTTTACAGCTTTTTTTTTTTTTTTTTTTTTTGTCGTGGTAGCAAGTAATTGAATCCAGGACCGCACGCATATGTGGCAGCGCTATCCTACTAACTACGATACTTCATGTCCCTCATCTTAAAGATAAGTTTTGATGTTGAACTTAGAGTGGTGATTCTGCATATTTTTTTTTTTGAGGGATAAGAGGAGAAAATAATTGGGAGGAAGCTTTAAGGTGTTTATTAGATGTAAGAAATATTCTATTTCTTGATCTGGCTTATAATTTCACCAATATATTCACTTTAAGATAATTAATTCAACATGATCTGTAGATATTTCTGCTGCTCTTGCATTATAAATAGCCTCCTATTTATAATGCTTATATAAATAGTCTCTCTCTCTCTGTGTCTGCCTCTATGTCTTTCTTTTTACTTTTTCTCTACATCTCTATTTTTTTTCTAAGACAAGTGGACCTAAGCACTGAACTGAGTCCCCAAATATTTGATTTTCTAAAATCCTTTTCTGGGCTGGAGAGATTGCTTAGTGATTAAGGCACTTGCCTACAAAGCCAAAGAGCCCAGGTTCGATTCCCCAGGACCCACATAAGCCAGATACATAAGGCGGTGCATGTGCCTGGAGTTCATTTGCAGTGGTCAAAGGCCCTGGTGTTCCCATTCTCTCTCTATCTGCCCTCCTCTCTTTTTCTCAAATAAATAAGAAACAGAATAAAATAAATCCTTTTCTATGGGTACTGTTTCTCGACTTCCCACTCCCACAAGCTAACCATTGTCTCTTAGAATTCCCACCCCCTCAGTCTTGTCCTTCTCTTGTTTCCTCAGGTGGAGGTGACTAGGTCTCATTTATCGTCATTCAAGGGCTTGGCCATGTTTTGCACATGCTTCATCCAAGCCCTGAGTCACCAATGGCATCATAGGAATTTGTCTCTTTTGAAAAGTGTAACAGGAAAAGCTGGGATCTGGTCACGTGTGACTTCTTTTACTGGGAGGATTCTGACGTGTGTTGATTTGCCCCCCTGCCCCAACACACACACAGGGAGAGAGAGAGAGGAGAGAGAGAGAGGAGAGAGAGAGAGACCATTCAATTATTCAATTTAGTTTGAGGAGAACAAAAGCATAATTACTACGTAAGAGTGCCATCTGGTGTATGTTTGCAGAATGTCACAAACATCTCTTTCTAAGAGCCTGGAACTTACAGCCTGTCTCTCATGGACATGATAATCTCTTTTCTTTGGAACTAAACTTTGAGAGTCATAAGAATTCCTGTCATGTAACAATTTTAGAAATACAGCATTATTGCCAAATGCAGCCAATATTTGCCTATTATTTGGCTGTGATCCTGAAAAGGCTGCATTTGGAGACTTTCCCTCTCTAAAACTGCTCTGTACCCAAAAGTGGACTTCTCAAGCTCTTTTTCATTTCAGATATGGGAGTATAAACTGAAGCTGTGTGATTCTCATTGTAGCATCTGTGTAATGGGCAACGATTTTTGCTTAAAGCTCCAAGAACTATGAAAGGTTTGAGATTTTTTTTTTTTAAACTGTTTGTGGACTAATAAGTAGTCAGCTTCAGAAATACTGGCAGGTTGTCATAAGACTCTTGGGTCAAAGACAAAAGACTCTACTCTCACGAACTCAACTTGTCCATTGATTACCTACCTTGACCGCCATTCTGGGGGTGATGTGGGAGAGCCTGTAGAGACATCTGAACACTGGGTGGTTGTGTTACTGGGGAGGAACTTGAATCTTTCATCAAGGGCAGTATCATACCTACCTTTGCTCTTCTGTAGGGAAATGCTATCTCTACCTTCCAAAGCTTTTGCTATGCTATGATAGTAGGGAACAAAGGCAATCTGCTTTAGGTTGAAAGACATTCAAAAATGCGAAACACCAGTGGAAAACTGTTTCCAAAGACAAAGTCCAATGGCTATTGTTGGTAAAATTGGGGTAAAAAGTTCAGTGACTCAACCTGACAGTGATATAGTGAGATCTTCGTCAGACCAGTCCTGTGGTATAATTCCACCATTAGTTCTGGTTGTGCCATGTTCACAATTAATTCTTGCACCAGTGTGGAGTTTGTGAACTCTAGCACTAATGTTAATGTTTTGTTTCTTTCACTCATAACTGTCAATTCTCTCTAATACATTAAAGAAGCAGTCACTCTTTCTTGAAAACTGCCTAGACATACCTATATCTTGTCTGCTACTTTAGTTGGCTCATTTACCCTGTTAAATGCTGGGTAAGTCAGCTGTATTCATCCATAAAAGCCAAGTGCAAAATCTACTGGATTCAGGATAAAGGATGTGAGTGTCTAAGTATATAAATCATCAAGAGAGCCTGAATGTGGGTCAAAATGCTCTCGTAGTTTAACTTCTAAAAGCAGTTGTTCCTTGGGCTTCAAATTTCTAAAACTTTGTGGAAATTGTATTGTAATCGACGTATGGAAACTGAGTTTCAAAAGGACCTTTGTTTATTTGTGATTAGCAATGAAATTTCTCAGTTCCTACAAGATACAATTTTTTCAGTGATTTGTACAAGAATGTACATTGATTAGATAGTTACCTCCATGTTAATATTTCCTAAGACTTTAGAGCTAAGACTCGTGAAAATTAAAGTGTTATACTTAAAGGACTGTCTCAAGTTTACAATCTAGTATTGGCTTTCTTGTCTGAAAATGTTTTGCAAAGTCCTTATAGTACTTATAGGATTTTTTTCTAATAATTTACAAGATGAATTGAATAGATTATATCTACTCATGTCTAAGATGAGCAATTTTGATTATGTCTCTACTTCTGTATTTCATGCTAATTAACAATCACACTACACACTCTGTCAACTTAAAGAATCACAAACTATTAGAGTGAAAAGGGGCCTCACATATCATCTTCTGATTTACTGCTCAATTAAAAAAGAAAGCAGGCCAGGCATAGTGGTGCACCCCTTTAATCCCAGCACTCAGGAGGCAGAGGTAGGAGGATCGCTGAGAGTTTGGGGCCACCCTGAGACTACATAGTGAATTCCAGGTCAGCCTGAGCCAGAGTGAGACCCTACCTCGAGAAAACAAAAAACAAACAAACAAACAAAGCAGGATGTCTATATCACCATGTATATTATATACAGTAATAATATATATTATTAGAGAGAGAGAATGGGTGCGCCAGGCCTCCAGATGCATGCACCACCTTATAGATCTGGCTTACGTGGGTCCTGGGGAATTGAACCTGAGGTCTTTGGCTTTGCAGGCAAGCAACTTAGCTGCTAAGCCATCTCTCTAGCTATACTGTTTCTTTTTTAAAATATGATGTTTGTAAGAATTTATTCAAAACAAAAAAACCTTTCTTTTTTTAAAAAAAAAATGGGCAATGAAAGGACATATTTGAAATCACAGAGATCTGTGGAGATGGTCATGAAGATGAAGATGCTTGCTTACAAAGCCTGCTTACTAAGCCAGCCACCCACGTAAAGCCAGATGAGCATACATTTGTACTATTTTTTGTCATTTTTTCCTCTCTATATACAACATATTTTCCCATGATTTAAATTAAAATGAACATTTCATTTATACCATTTTATGGGATTCAGAGAGAGATAGAGTCTAGATATGTGGCCCAGACTGGCCACTAACTCAATTTTCCTGCCTCAGCCTCTGAGTGCTTGAATTACAGGTACTCAGTAATGGGCACATCTCCAGCTTTCCCACTAAGTACAATATCACTTTTTCTTTTTCAAATGCCAGTGCTTATACGATTGTTACCTGTCCTTCCCCAAATGGTGAGTAAAACTAACAATTTTATGAAGAAGTGGTTATGACATTATTACCAACTTATTTTCCACTTTTATATGTGTAGTTTGTGGTGAAAATAATCCTTTCCTAAATATAATTTAGAGTGAAAGAGCTTCCTTAGGTTTGGATGGTACTGTACTGGGTAGAAATGTATAATTGTGATCAAATATACAGTGTGATTTGTATTTCCTAACTAATGGAACTGAGGACAGGGCTGATTGTTTCCAGACCAACAAATTCCTAATGTGTCCTGGAACAATATGACACTCTGAGGAAAGGACACTGGAATTCCTACTAGAAATAAAATAGTCCTACTGGGCCCAGATAACAAGTATCATCAAAGGATATGGCCAAAAGAAGTTTAATAATATTATTGGTGGAGAAAATGATATGTGATACTGTTTACTACATGACTGGGATCTTGGTCAATATCTTACATTGAACCTCATTGAATCATCACACAAACAAGGAAGACAATAATATTACCACCACTCTTTCAGAGATCTAGAAATTGAGACTTTGAGAGTCTCAGTAATTTATCTAAGGGCAAAAAGCTTGGAAAAAGGAACAAAGACTCTTGTAACAACTGTCTCACTGATGGGAATTTAGAATTCATCCAAGGATAATTTGTTAAGTTGATGTAATTGGTTGTGAACATTCAATTCTAGGAAGATGCTTAAAGATATCACTATGTCTTTAAAAAAAAAACACATTATTGTCAAAGGTATTCCATTCAACATCAATGCTCTAAAGATCACACCTCAAATCATTTCAGATGTGTGGCCTCATTCATCATTTCTCACTTGAGATTCTGCTCCTACAGCTCAGGGTATCTGCTCTCTTCTTAGCTGAACTCTGTTCTCATTAGTAAAGTGAAAAAGGTGCTAATATGACCTGTTTTGTAGGCTAGTGTGAACCATGTGAGTGAGAACAGGCCAGTCACTCATCATTAGCACAGATGAGTGTGGCAGAAGGTTAAAAGCTGTAATTAATATGCTGATTTGTGCTTATCTCAGATGATCCCACCTGGCTGAGCTTCCCTGCACAGGCCAGACATTTACTGTGGCTTAATCCTTAGTGCCTTGGTCTTTCCCACTCACTTTGCTTGAGAGCTCATCCAATATTGGGCTATGTCTGTTTCCACTGGGCAAATAAATATGCTCCTATATCTGTGCTGTGATGTTAATTTCTCAGGAATTTTGGACATTCTTTATTCATCCAAATACTTCACCACCTCACTGTAGCCTATTCAGTTGTTTGACATGATTCTTTCCACTTTCAACAATAATGATATTGCTTTTGTAATCCAGGCTCAAGTTCTCCCTGGAATTTCTTGTTCTTGACTTGGTGCCAGACATTTTATAGATGTAGTTTCATTTAATAGTTATCATAGTTATATTATATTTACTCATCAAGAAACTGAGGCTTAGGGGAATTAACAAACTGAGAGACAATCTTTCCAACTAAAAGTACCATCCTTTTGTATTTAGCTACTCTGCCATTTAATATTCACATTTCATAGATGCACTGGATTCTTTACAGTTTCCAACAGATGCCCATGTGCCTTGACATGTCATTCTAGTTCCACTCTAAATCTGATTCTTCATGTCATATTTGGAGATTTGAAGTCTTTTCTGCTCTCTTCATTTTTATATATCACGTCGAGGAAATAACGTGTTTTATCCATTGGCCTCATTTATGTCTTTCCTGTCTTATGGGACTGCTAAGGGAGCAGGCTGACAGCATGCATGCATGTGCAATCACAAAGGTAAAGTCTAACAAAACTAGCAGCTGGTGCACTCGTCATGTTTCCTGACCACAGTGGAGCAGACATGAGTCTAGACCGCAGTGCCGTCTGCAGAGACAGGAGCAAGTCGTGCTGTAGACTGGTTTCCTTTTCCATAGAATAAGGAAGTTGATCCAACTTGTGTCATTGGCCCCTTGGAATCGAAAACATAAAGGTTCCTTTTATTTAAAATGCATCCTATTTTCTACCTCAAAGAAGGATAGATTTTTCTGATTTTTTTTTTTTAAAAAAAAACTGGCCAGGCATGGCAGTTCACGCCTTTAATCCCAGCACTCAGGAGGCAGAGGTAGGAGGATCACCATGAGTTCGAGGCCACCCTGAGACTCTACACTACATAATGAATTCCAGATCAACCTAGGCTAGAACAAGACCCTACCTTGAACCTCCCCCACCCCGAAAAAATGCAGCTATTAAAACAACAAAAACCATTCAGCTACTAAAAAAAAAAAAAAAAAAAAAGAAAAAAAAGAACCTCTTAGAATTTACCTTTTCTTTTGGCGCGGAAGGAATTTCTATGTTTTATTCAAATCTCTAAATACATGAGTAATAGCTTATGACAGAGATTGGTGTTGGCAGAGTTGGACATTTCATAAGAGATCATTATACACAATGACAAGTTGATAATTATTTTGTCCTTTAGACACAGAGTCTACAGTATGTAAGAGACTGTGGTATAAACTTAATATTTTATATTTATCTTCAAAGGGCAAGTAAGTTGCTATGAACTGAATTATATCTTCTCAAAATTCATAGGGTGATCCTCTAACCCCAGTGTGGCTGTATTTGGAGGTGTTGTTTTAGGAGATTATTAAAGTTGAATGGGATCGGGATTGGGACAGTCGCTCAGCAGTGACGTGCTTGCTAGCTTGTACAAGGCCCAGGCGGGGCTTGGACACCAGCTTTGTCAACATAAAATAGAAAAGGTTAAATGAGGTCATACAGACAGGCTGGACCTGATCCAACATGGTTAGTGACAGGACTGCTGTCTTTGCCGATCCTTCTCTCTTCTCCCCACCCCCAGCGTGACACAGTGAGCAGGCAGCCGTCTTCAAGCAGGAGGCCCTCATCAGGTCTGAACCAGCCAGCACATGAATTTGGATTTCAGCCTCTGGAACCGTGAGAAATAATCTCCTGATTTATAAATCACCAAGTTGTGGTATTTTTTAATAATCCGGGTAGATGTGGTGGTTTGATTCAGGTGTCCCCCATAAACTCAGGTGCTGTGAATGCTAGGTTCCTAGCTGATGGAGATTTGGGAATTAACGCCTGCTGGAGACGTGTGTTGTTGGGGGTGGGCTTATGGGTATAATAGCCAGTTTCCCCATGTAGGTGTTTGGCACACTCTCCTGTTGCTACTGTCCACCTTATGTTGGCCAGGGGTGATGTCCACCCTCTGCTCATGCCATCGTTTCCCCCTGTCATCATGGAGCTTCCCCTTGAGCCTGTAAGCCAAAGTAAACCTCTTTTTCCCAGAAGTTGCTCTTGGTTGGGTGATTTCTGCCAGCAATGTGAACTGGACTGCAACAGTGGACTAAGATACAGATGTTAATGTAAAAAGCATAATCATTACATACAGCAGCACATGGCTGAATATGCATTTAGAGGACTGTTAGTTTTGATATGTTTGTGGAAAAAGTCTTGTCTTTGCTTTTATGGCCGTAAGTTTAAGAATTGTATTTTACAATAGTGCTTTAATATTTTTCATTCCAATCTTGGGCTTATGACCTCTCTCATCGTAAGATTTTGATTGGGTTTTCAGTACTAGGCATGAATTCTCTGTCATAGAGTGGGCCTCAAATCCAGTCAGAGAGCAGTTGGTTATCTCATAACAATCGTGCCACTATTGCACCAGTGAGCACATTTTGCCTGGCTGCTTGGTTGAAGAGTGCAGAGTTACCCACTAAGATTGTGGATAATTCTTCTCCTTCAACAGGCTGCATAGCACCTTCTGGCAGGAAGCTGGGCATCGGGGAGGAAGCTCAGTTCTAGCTTGATTCTAGGTGTCCTGCAAACAAAGCAAGTAGTGGCTTCAGCAAGAAGGTCTTACCATCCAGTTCTTATGGGCAATCAAGGGCAGTAGTAATAGCTTGTATTACTGGAGGTGGGGGTCGGGGACCTTATTACCAACAAATGGTAGGTATGCCACCCCTAGAACCGGGATGAGATTTCCTCCAATAACCTATGGCTTCTGGGAGGCCAACTTTGCCCACCAAAATTAAAAAAAAAAAAAATCTTTCTCCGCTGATAACTTTTAAATTTAAATAATACAATGAATTTTAAAATATTTATCATGTTTTCCTTTACAAGAAGTTGCTTAAATGGCTAATATCTAGCAGCAAAAGCTAGAATGGAAGAATTTCTATCACATTGGAGCAGCTCAGGGGAGATGCCCCTATCATGGGACAGTTGATGGTGATGGCGAAATGTTCTCCATTTCTTTCTCTTCCCCCACCTCTCTCTCTTTGCACACACTTCTTTGTATCTGTAAATGATTCTACAAGAAAAGGTCTTACCAAAAACCACCACTATTAGTATTTAACCTACATCTGTTAATATCTTATGTACTTAAACACACTTAAATTAGTTCAAGAAAGAATTCACATTTCTCACCAATAGCACCAAAAAGAGCACATAAGTAGAAAAAAATTAAAAGTACCCATAGGGTTTTGTAGGGTTTTTTTGGTGTGTATATGTGGGTGTATATTTGCATGAGGGAGTGTGTGTGGAAAGGTCATGGGTATGTTTCTCAATCTCTCTAATCAATTTTTTTAGGCATCCTCCACATTTAGTTTCCTTTTTCTTTCCTTCCTTCCATCTTTCCTTCTTTCTCTCTTCCCTTTCTTTCTTTCTTATTTTTATTTATTTTCAAGGAGAGAGAGAGAGATAAGGACAAGACGAATGGGCACTCCAGGGCCTCTAGCCATTGCAAAGGGACTCCAGGTGTGTGTGCCATTTTGTGCATCTGGCTTTATGTGGGTACTGAGGAATCAAATTGGGTTGTTAGGCTTTGCAGGCAAATACCTTAACTGCGGAGCCATTTCTCCAGCCCTCCACCCTAATTTTTGAGGCAAAGTTTCTCACTCTGTCAGTTGTGAGAGGAATAAAACACAGCTCCTATTATACTGTCACCTTCGTTAGCTTGAGAATTTTCTCCAACACTTTAAGGGCATAGACTCAGGCTCAGTTCTTGGATTTTTCTTGCTTTGACACAGAGAACAATTTCAGGAAAAGTTGTTGTGAAGCAGAATGGGAGATTTTACTACAGGTATTTTAAAAAGCTGCTTGGGCAGAGAATGAAAGCACACCGGCGAGCATGGCTGGGGGCTTTGCAAATACACGCTCTCACAGAAGGAAACAAACGCACTTAAGCATGACTATGGGCTCCTCAAGGGAGAGTTACTGAGGAAAAGTAAGATATATCCAACTGTGGACTCTCAAGGGTGACTTTTAGGATTAGCCATACATACCAGTTAAGTGGCTCACAATACGTCCAAGAAGATGGCTAAGAAGCCACATTCCCCCTTTATCTCCCTTCTTCATAAGAGAGATCATTAGGTGGCTCTGGAGGTGCCTCAGATGGAATTATAATCTCCATCAAGTACCAGTAGAAGTTGCTAGACTTGACCTAGGGGTCAGTGTATGTTCTTTCCCTGTAAATGGGGTTTCCGGTGACATTCCTAAACAACTGCAGGTTTATAGGTAGGAAGGGAGAAAGACCTTAAGCAGCAGTTAATTGTGCCAGAATTTTTGCTTATATGCTGACCAGAAGAGGGTAATGGGCTCCTTTCTTTTATCATGGCTTTATAATTTCCTTACCTTACCTGAACCTAGAACTCACCAATTCAGTTAGACTGGCTGGTCAGCAAGCCCCAAACATCTTTCTCCACCTCCCCAGCACTAGGGTTACAGGTAAGGGCCACACATATGGCTGAATGGGTGCTGGACTTCAAACTCAGGTCATCATGCTTGTGTGGCCAACGCTGTTCTGACTGAGCCACCTCCCTAAGCCAGCCTACCTCCTGTTTTGAAGAAGATTCTTCCTGTGCTCGGTGACAGAGGCCGAGTGACCATAGTTATGATATCACTCCTAAAATAAAACGTAGACAATTCAGAACTCATTTGTTTTTTATTACCATAGATCAGAACTTTGTAACCTTGGGACTTCTTTACAATTTTATATTTTCTTTGTAGTGCTGAGGATGAATCCAAGGTCTTGCACAAGCTATGTAAGTATTCGACCACTAAACCATATTCCCAGCCTTGCTTTCTGTTTTTACAACCTCATATCTGGCTTGAGAGATGTCTAGATTCCTCTATCTGTGTCTGCATTCAAGTTGGGTCAATATTACACATGTAGCTCTAGAATTCTCTACCGTAAACCCATGAGGGAATAAATATAAAAAAGCCATGCGTTCATATTTTTAGGAAAAC
Organism: Dipus sagitta; assembly: GCA_036346955.1. Lineage (NCBI taxonomy): Eukaryota > Metazoa > Chordata > Mammalia > Rodentia > Dipodidae > Dipus > Dipus sagitta. The sequence goes on along the minus strand of CM070770.1, from coordinate 47,601,849 downwards.
ACTTTGATCTTGTTGTCTGAAAGGATTTCAGGACCCCATAGGCCATGCTTTGATAACTACTGGTATAAATAATACCAAAACCAGAATTTTAAGAACATGTGCTATCAAGAAGATAATCATTTCTGAGGTCTATGAATTTAAGTACACAATATTCTCTGACATAAATATTTCTTCCAGTAGAATCAATGTGTATTGTAGTACTTGTCTTTCCTTGGAGATTTTGATGCTAGACAATCCAGAGCCAGGAAATTCTACGTATAAAGCAAAGAACAAGAGTTTTAGCCCATCTTGTGCCAGTGAGAGGATATCTTAGGGACCAACACTTTATGTGCAAATCCCAAACTATTAGAGGAGCACATGGGCAGACTTTAACTTCCTGAGTAATGTAATGACACTCAGACTTTGCATTGCCAGGTCCAAGAAATAAGATCCAACTAGGATGGCAATAGCTGGGTAAACTAGAGACTACACCACATTCTTGGCTTTTGGATGCTCCAACCAAAGTGATAGACCTCTGTGTAGTGACCAGAGGTAAGAGGGACCTTTGCTTTCAATTCCAGCACCCTGAGGTTATTATTCCAGCTTCTCAGAACATCTCTGTCTCTGATGTTGTGGGACAGGAAATCTCTGACTGATGACTCGATTATTACACATCCACTGAGAATCATTTATCACCAGTTGAGAAATATTCTGATGAACTATTGCTTAATAAAGCAATTTAGAATGCAAGGCCCTAGTCTTATGTATGCCATCAATTTACCAAATGACAGGGGAGTCTCAACCCCTTAATTGATCATGGTTATCTGTGCCTTTCCCATCCTTCCTCCCTTTGTTAATTGTCAAATATTTCTGAATCACTTTACAAACTATCCACTTTGATAGATACATCGTTATTTGGCTGCCAATGCTGTTTATTTTTAGCTACTAAATTTCTCTTTGTTATATAACAGGCATGGCCTTTATAGAAAAAGTAAAATTATGGCCAAATATAAAGAAGGTAATTATAATTGCCCATAACTAAGCTCTAAAAGGTAATTTTAATAAATTCTCCTAGTGCTTTTCCTGTATCTTTATCCTCCCCCCCCCCGCAGAGATTGCATCGATATCAATTTTGTGTTCTTCTTTGTTCAACATTGTCATAAGCAGCTTCATTATAACTGAAAAGCCAACACTTTGATTTCCAAAATCGGTAATAAAATAGCTCCATGGAGTAATCTTCCTTCTATTTCATATTTCCTTCGCTACATTCATTCTTGGGTGGAGAGTAGTGTGGACATTTTGCAGTTTTTGTTAACACATGGCAAAAAACCTTTCTCCCCAGTGTGTTGAAATTCTATCACCAGGTTAAGAGTGTGTTTCATTGCATTGTAGTCTAACCAGTGTCTGTGGTGGTGAAGATTGAACCTGCCAGGTATGTTAGGCAAGCACTGAGCTGCTACTACCAGCCTGCTTTTCATTTCTTTTATTTTCAGAAAGGTCCTCAGTAAGTTGCCTAGAACGGCCTTAAACTCACTCCATAGCCCAGGCTGGCATAACCTAGTGATCCTCCAGTCCCAGGCTCCTGAGTAGTTGGGAATTTCATCTTCCCTCTCTCCCTCCCTCCCTTTCTCCCAAAATTCAGCGTCTAGATGTGTCATCTGAGATAACTTGTCTGTATCTTAATCATGGAAGAAGTGTACAGTTTTGTTTTTTAATACGGGCTGCAGCAAATACACGTAAAACTACGTGTACTGCCTGTCTAGCACGGTGCCAGACGCATATTCAAAACACGGCAATGTGATGATAATTTAACAATAGCCAGGAGCTGCCAGAGTTTGTATTTTCCAGGTGCAGGGGGATGGGGCGAGGGCAACGTAAAGCGCTTCACGCCGAGAGCGCGCTCAGTTGTGGATACGTCTCCAAATGCAATTCCTACCCCAGAAGTAAGTGGGATTTTCACCCAAACCCTATCAGGTCCATTTCACCGGCAGGTCTGCGCGCTCTGCGGTTCTGCGGTCGCCATGCCTGTCGCTCGGGATGGAATTGAGGGCGGCGTGCCGAGCAGTCGGCTGGTCCCACGCTGGGCAGGAGGCGTGCAGGTTTTCAGCCGGGCACATCGTACCCATCCGCTGCCCCCTCCGGCCCGAGGACATCCGCGGCGACCTGCCGCCACCGGCCAGGTTACTCAGGCCAGGTTACCTCGGGGAAGGCTGTCGCGGTGGCGGAGGGGGCGGAGGCAGAGGCGGAGGCGGCACCCAGGGGCCGGGGCCATCGGCGGTGACAGTCCTGCTTCCTGCGGTGGCGGCGGGCCTGCGCGTGGGCTTGCCGGGCGCCGATCCTCCGGGGCCCCGGGGAGGAGGAGGAGGAGGAGGAAGAGGGCCGGGGAGCGACGCCCGGAGCCCGAGGCACGGCCGAGGCCAGCGAGGGGCCGCCTCCTCCCAGCCGGGCTCCCAGCAGGAGCGGCCGGGCGCGTGCCACAGCCGCCGCAGTCGCCGTCCCACGCGGGCTCGGGCCGCCGGTGAGTAGCGCGAGCGCCCGGGGGCGGGCGGAGTGCGAGCGCGCCCCGGCCGGGCCCCGTGCACCGTGCGCGCGCGGAGGGTGTGCCCGGAGCCGCGGGCGTGCAGGAAGGAAGGAAGGAAGCCCGCCGTCGGCAGCACGCACCTTCCGGGCCTGCACGCCCGCCACCCCGCGGCCGGCCCTGGGTTAGTGTCCCCGGGCGGGCGGGGGAGGGAAGGCTAGGGATCCGGGGCTCCTGGAGGCTGGGCCGGCCGGCCGCCCCCCCCCCCCCCCCCCCCCCGTGCACCGGTGCGCGGGCTTTCCGGGCTCTCGCTGGGGATGCAGCCCCGGAGATGATGCCCGCATCCGAGACCACCTCCCCGACCCTCCGCGGTGCCTCACGTCGGCTGCGCGTGGTGGGGAGCGAGGGCGGAGGACTGCAGAAAGATCTTCGTGCCTCCGGGGTGGGGAGGGGTCGTCATTGTGGATGTTGTTTTACGCTGCTTTGCCTCTGGAGACCTTTTCTGTCACCTGAATCTCTTCGGCCGTGATTGACAGCCTCAGGTGAAATGCACAAACGGTGCATCTATCTTTTTTCCAGAACGCTCTAAAACACCCCCCCCCCCCGCTGAAAGGCTAAAACTAAAAGTGCTGTAATTACTGAAGTTAAAAAGCAAATTATATGTATATATGTATATATATATATATATATATATATATATATATATATATATATATATATATATATATCCAGAAGTTGATCTAGAAGATTGGGGGAAAAAATACTCTCCATTGTTGGGAGGAGAGTCTAGAGGTTTGTTCGCTTCCCTGAAATCAGTGTTTAGTAGAAAGTAAAGCAGCTTTCAAAGTATGCTGTACTGAACACACTGCTTTCCAAATATCCTAATGGCTGAGAATAAAACCAAGCCTTTGGTTTCAAGGGTATTTCCGGAAATAACGCGAACACTGGCCAGAGGCTGATTTACAGTCTCATGATTTTAAGTCACTGTCAAGGTCAGCATCACAACTTTGGCCTAGCAGATGAATGGACACCTGAATGCTTGACTTTAGGTTTCAAGTTTTAAAGGTCAGTTTAAGGAGGAGTTGTTTGGGTGTTTTTGTTGTTGTTGTTTTCCCCAGATCTGATTTCAATTGGAAATGTAATGTATTTAATTAAGATGTATGTTAGATTGAACTTCAAAAATATGCTCTCTGAGTTACAGTGGGTGTTTCTAGCTCCACTATAAATATTTGTGTTCATCGTTAATACAAGTTATTGCCTCTTCCTTTTTGTTGCTTGTTTTACCATTTCTCCATTCAGTTAGTGGCAGGACATGCTATTGAGTCCAACCTGGAAAATGAACTAGCTGTAGGCTTTTGCTTCATGTGCACCTAACAGCACACGCTTTGCTGTGTGGGAATTCACTTTCGAATAGATCTAAGTTAGGCATCAGCTGATTCTTGGGAACTTTAGGAACCTGGGTTTCTGGTTCTCTATAGAAAAGTAAGAATCATTTAACCATAGAGGCAGATTCTAAGTCCTTTATCCCTATTTTTGCTTGTCATAGGTTTCTTAGTGTGTGTGGGGAGAGGAGCTTGGGGAGGGAGTAGTGAATGGGAACCATGTCCCATGCATGTCCTTAGCCCAGGAATTTCCTGAGAAGGACTGATATACATAATACTAGTTAATAAAGTTAATAATAGTTACCATTGTTTCAGGGCATACAGCTTAATTCAGTTTGGTCATATCCACAGTTTAAAAATTCTTTCCCATGCTCATTTACAGCTACAATCTGGGCATTGAGAATTTATTTGGTAAAAAGAAAGACTGGTCATTTTAAAATTGATTTGTTTGGTCTAGCAGACAAAGAAGTGGGTTTCACTGTGACATTTTCATACATATATACACCGTTATACTCTGTTCTTATTAGCCCCTCCATAGTGCCCTCCCCGCTTTGCCCTCTTGCTGGTCCCCCTCTTCTCCCTGAATAGTAGTTTCCCTTTCTGTTTTTATATCACTCACATTTGATAATGCAAAAACACAGCCTATCACCTCGAAGCAAATAAATGATAGTTTATTAAGCACCATTTTAGGTTACCCCAAATTCCATTTTCCAGCATGGTAACAGTTTCATGCAGAACAGAACAAAAAAAAAAAAAGGTCATGGACTGAGGCACTTTTCAAATCCTTTGGTGGAAACATCAAGTAGGTGGTCACAGGAAAGCAAGGACACCTCTGTTCTAGGCCTCAGATGCTATCTGGTGACATGGTTAGCTTTCACATTGGTGGTGGAAGCCGGCAGACTGTTCATACTGTTAGATCACTGGTGCTGCTTGGGCCATGTTCCCTGCCTGGTAACAGCCTCTGTATCCAGAGCTCACAGGCACTGCTGTGACCCTACATAAAGCTTTGCCTTTGTAGGTTCCAAACTGATTTACATAATAGTTACAGAGAGGTGGGCAACACGTGACCACTTAAGGGACTAAAGATAATGCAAGTTCAAATGACTGTGGACCCAAAACATCCCAACTCCTCACAGTCACTGAAGTTCTAATCAGATGTGAATGCTTAATATAGGGGTGACATTTTGGGAGGAACTTCAGTTTATATATTCAATATCTACTTTTGTTGCCCCCTCTTTAGACCTCTTCTTCTCTTCTAATGGTCCCCTTTTTAATTTTTACATCCTACATGTATATGTGTATATGTATGTATATGTACATGAATGTACATATTTATCTATATAAATTAAAGTCTACATTCCACTTGAGAGAGAAGGCATGTAGTAATCCATTATCCTGTGATTGTCATAATTTCATTTTTATTTATTGCTGAATAAAATTTCACTGCATATGAGTACATTTTCTTTTTCCATTGGTCTGTTGATGGACATGTAGACTAATGTATTTTGCTCCAAAATATAAGAGGCAATAAGATGGGTGCCACTGAGAAAGTGCCAGATGCCTTCATAGCCTATACATTTGCCAGTCAGAGACATTTTAATTAACCCACTGGATTTGTGATTCTATCTTATCCGGTATCTTTTTATTGATCTTGTGAAACTGAGAATGGTTACTCCTGAAAATATCAAAAGTCCATTTTTCATCCCCCAGGGCAAATGAGCTTCAGCTGTTCAATAAATGGGTGGTAAATGAGCCATTCTAGAACGTCTCTAACTTCCCAGCCTCGTGGACTCTTCTGGTATTCAATTGTTTGGGACATAACAGTATATAAATCACCAAACGCTTCACCAAACTGAAGCATAGTCAGTATATTCAACTAAGATCAACGTCCTCAACTGAAGGGCCAAGAGCTATCCTTCTAATGCCTCAACAAACACTCACTGGTGCTCCTGGATTGCTTGCTCCAGGTTTCTGAACCTGTGAACTATCCAGCTGGATGCACTGAGGGGGCTCATTCAGAAAACCTGAGCTAACATCAGAACATTCTGCTCAGGAAAATTCTGGATGGAGCTACATCTGGATGTGGCTTTTGTTAGAAATGGTTTGCATTTTTGAGCAAATCAAATGAATTGCTAGTCTAGTCCTGCATCTTTTCATGCTAAGTGCAAAAGGCTAGTTTAATTTGAGAACTTTGATAAGTCTTTAAAACACATAGTGTTTGATTTTTTTTTCCTGAATGTTAAATTCAGTCCATGTTAATTTAACTTCTTTATGTAGTTGATGGTGGTTACTTAGTAACCTCTGTTTTTGAAAAGCAACCCCTCCCTTAATCCAAGTGCAAGCAATTCCTTATGCTGTAATTGGCTCTAGGTGACCTTTCCAAGTTCTCCTTTGGAGATGTGTGCTGTCTGCTTGCTATTGGATATTAAGGTGTCATGCTTTCTGCTTTAGTTCTGCCATGCCATCTTCAGTCTTTAGCAGTTCTCCTTGTGATTCAGAATCTAGTTTCAGGATGAAAGCTCAGAGAGCCATATATATTTCACTTAGATATTAGCATTGTTTAATAATAATACAAAATTTCCCTTTAGTTTTCTTTTATGTGCTTTCCTGATCAAGATTGTTTCATTATGAATAAAAGTAAGATCTTCAAATGTTTTTTTATAATTGGACTACATCCAAAACTAAATGTATAAAATAAAAATTGGTTACCAACTTTCTTAAGTATCAGGAACACTGTTATTCTCTGCATGATGGAACATGGCTGTTCCTATCAAGTATCTATTTGGTAAGTAAATATTTGAGCACTTGAATGAATGTTAAAGACATATTAACTCCCTTGTTTATGGCCCTTGAAAGCCAGATGGTAGAGTTTTACTTTTGGAAACAACCAGCTGTAAGTTCCTTGAAAAAAAAAAAAAAAAAAAAAAAAAGGTAAAAGCATAGCAGTTTTCACAAAAGCACTCTGGCAATTGAATGGGAGTAGAAGAGCAAAAACAGGAAGAGTAGAGGGGTGATAATCTTGTGTCTGGTGAAGGCAGTTGGAGAAAGATCCCACGAATAGCAAAATGAAGAAGGGAAAACTTCAGGATTCCTTTTTAAAAAAATATATTTATTTATTTAGTTAATTTGTTTATTTGAGAATGAGTCAGACAGAGAGAGTATGGGCATGAGGGCTTCCTGCCATTGCAAATGAACTCCAGACTCGTGCACCACTGTGTGCACGCATCTGGCTTTACCTGGATATGGGGGAATTGAACACAGGCTATCAGGTTTTGTAAGGAAGACCTTTAACCACTGAGCCATCTCCCTGACCCTCATAAAGATGTATTCTAGTTTGTGTTTTCAAATATATTTTAGTTTAAAATGTTTTTAAAATTGTTTTTTTTCCCTGCCTAACATAATTGACATACTCAACATAGATCTCTCTTTATACTCAGTGACACTTTGCTGAAGGCAGAGAGTAGATGTTTCCATGCTGGAATGTACTGGTCTGGAGCAGGGGTGATTCTTCAGAGCATCTGTGTGCGATCACCTCTCCATGGTCCAAAGTCCTGAGCATCTCCATTACTGAGAAGCATGGTGAAGTGATCATGGTTGTAACTATGTTTCATTCATCTCTTACTGTGGCTATTCTGTAGAGTAGCAGCAAAGTGAATTTTAGCTGTTCATTGGCTTGACTGAGTGTCTAATTAGAAGAGATCAGATTTTATGACTGGTGAAGAATCTGTGGCTGCAGAGAATGAAATGCTAAATTCTTGTCAAATAGAATCTACCGATTTCAATATTTGCATATCATTACATTTGTCCTTATAATGTTAGTTCTTGTCAGTAACTTTCACAAGTCTGTAAAGAATATTGTGCTTCTCTCTTTTTGTTTTGAGGCTGGGACTCTGTGAAGGCTTTTAAGGAGATGACTTTAAGGGAGTCATCACTCATTAGTTGCTCTAAAAATTTGACTTGGTGATTCACTGGGTTAGTGTGGAAACATGAAGCCAGAATGACTCAGGTTTAACCCTTTTTGGCTCTCAGTGCTGCCTTCTAGTTTTGCATTTTGCCTGTGCTCAGAGAGGAGCACCAGGGTGGGTTCCTTGTAGAGCAGTACCACTCAAACTAGAATGGCTAGAGCATAAGCAACTGGGCACTTTTAATTCAAAGCAGAACGAAAAGTACATTATGTTCATTAATGAGATTGTGGTTAAATCAGCCTCATCTACAGACTGTGTTTTCATTTACCCTTTGGCTGGGCATGATATTATTCTGTCACCCTATCACTAGAGCCATATCCTTTAACACTAGAAAGGTGCATTTCAAGGACTGAGAAGAAACTTATAGAGCTTTGCTTTGTGGGTCCTTGCTTCAATCTAATGCAGTCAGAACTATTTGGGATCATTGGTGCACATGACATTTTGATTTTCTGATAATAATGAACAATCCAAGGAACCAAAATGTGAATATCAAGAAAATATAACCTACCATCATATTTTTATGACATATGTAGTCAATTTTCTTTGTCAAGGATAGTATTAAAAGATTTAGAAAGCTCACTAGGTCAGCAATTCTCAGATGAGTCTAAAGATGTCTTCCATCCAACCAGCATGATTTCTTATTCAGAAGGTTTACCAGTCTTTTCAGGAGATCCTGGTACAGGTGGTCAGGGAAGCTCACTTAGAGAATAACGTAAGAGTTAAATCCAGTTTTACATTCAATTTACATTGTATTTTAGTTCTGCACATTTATTCCTCCTGGCTTCTATAGACGTTTCCACATAATGAGATCACTACTTCAGTGTGTTGCGATATCTTTCCTGTTCTTGGTAAGACTTGTTCTCTGATGGAAAGAATCAGAGCCTTTCAGGGCCGGCAGGAATTTATAGAGATAATGTGAGATGCCCTTTTAAATGGCAGATGTTTGGAGAGGGGTTTGATCAAAGGATAGCCATAGAAGACATGGGAAGCATGAGTGGAGAGGATCAGACCACTGAGGGCCCTCAAGAGCTGGTCAGGGTGTTTAAACCTTCCTCTAGTAGACACTTGTTACCACCTAGCATGTTTCAGCAGGGGACTCAAATATATACAAAAAAGATGTGCCCCTCAGCTGGCACCACCAGTCAGTATGTGGTACAGAGACAGGGTTAAGAACAGTTGAACATAATGCTGGGATCAAGGGTGAGGGCCTGGGGCTGAGGATTCAGTTGGGTATCTTTCAAGATATTTCAGTATAGTTCTTGTACTCTGTTCCCATATGTTTATCACTAGGAATTGTTCTCTCCAGCAATTAAATGTCACCATGTGTAACACCAAGGCTGTCTAGCCTAGTCATCACATTCACACATACAGAAATTGGCAAGCCTAGAGTCATAGCTGAGGCAACCCACTCAAAACTTCAAAGCTTAAAAAAATGTATAATCCATCTGATTATAAAATGATATGCATGCTTTTTGTAACAAATTGTACAGGAATGAATAAATCCCCATGATGTCACTTGAGAACAGCTAAGAAAATTTCACTTGTATGCCAGATTTTTTATGCCAATATAAATTAAATATATATATATATATGTTTTCATATTATAAGCATAAAATCATATCTTATATATTATTCCATAACTCATTCTTTTCACCTAACTTTCTAGCTGGGATAATTTCATGATTTAATACACAGCTATTTAATGAATTCATTTGTCATAAACTGAATGATTCTCTTCTCTTTTTAAAAAGCAATGTATATATTTATTTATTACTGAGAGAGGGTGGAGGGAGGATGGGTGTACCAGGGCCTCCAGCCACTGCAAAGGAACTCAAGATGCATGTGCTGCCTTGTGCATCTGGATGTATGTGGGTACTTGGGAACTGAACCTGGGTCCTTAGGCTATTCAGGCAAGCACTTTAACTGGTAATCCATCTCTCCAGCCCTAAATGATCCTCTTTAATGACTATCTTCATATCAAAAATTTTAATATATTTTTACGTGTGTGTGTGTGTGTGTGTGTGTGTATTTGGGCATAGAAATCTATAGAGACATTTTAGAACTGGAATTGCTTAGTTAAGAGAAATGTGTGGTTTTAAGATCCCTATTTTTTCATATCAATATTTACTATGATCCATCATGTGAATTTCATCAATTAAATAAATGAAATTATCTAGTTGAAATTCTTAGCTTAGCTTTATTTTTCTTGGTGCTGGGAATCAAACCTAGGACCTAGAGCATACCAGGCAAAGCTATATCTTTGGGCTGAACACCAAGTTTTTAGTTACTTATGAACTTAAGCATTTTCATGTCCTATTTAGCTTTTATGTTTTTTTAAGATTTGTTCATGACATTTTTTATGCATAATCAAGTCTTTTTAAAATATTTTTTTGTTTATTTATTTGAGAGTGAGAGAGAGAGAGAAGGAGGCAGAGAGAGAGAGAGACACGCCAGGGCTTCCAGCCACTGCAAACGAACTCCAGATGCATGCGTCCCCTTGTGCATCTGGCTAATGTGGATCCTGGAGAATCGAGCCTCGAATCAGGGTCCTTAGGCTTCATAGCCAAGCGCTTAACTGCTAAGCCATCTCTCCAGCCCCATAGTCAAGTCTTTATTGCTTTATTACTGATCTGCAAATGCCTCATTTTGTTTAGAGACCATAGTTATCATAGCTGTTACAAGTGTTGCAAACATTTTTTTCATTGTTGTCTTTTCACCTGTTGATTGTTAAGGGTATGTGGTGGTTGGATTCAGGTGTCTCCTATAAACTTAGGTGTTCTGAATGCTAGGTTCCCAGCTGATGGAGATTTGGGAAGAATTAATGCCTCCTAGAGGCAGTGTATTGTAGGGGGTGGACTTATAGGTATTATAGCCAGTTTCCCCTTGCCAGTTTTTGGCATACTGTACTGTTCCTTTTGTCCACCTGATGTTGCCCAGGAGGTGATGTCCACTCTCTGCTCATGCTGTCATTTTCCCCTGCCATTATGGAGCTTGCCCTCGAGTCTGTAAGCTAAAATAAACTTTTTTTTTCCCCAAAAGCTGCTCTTGGTCAGGTGATTTCTTCCTGCAATGCAAACCTGATTGCAACAATAATGTTGGTACCGAGAGTGGGGTTGCTGCTAGCCACCTTACTGTGTGGCTTTGACCTTTTGGAGCTGATTTTCAAGAAGATGTGGAATGATTTGAAACCTTGGCCTAAGAGATGCCTTGCAGTGCTGTAAATACAGTTTGATGGACTGTTCTGGTCAGACTTGAAAGACCTGAGTGCAGTAAGAACTATGGACTATGAGGTTTGGCTTCTGACAGTGAAAAGGAGCTTTGTCTGGATTGGGCTAGAAGCAGTTTGTGTGAGAGACTTGCTGCTATGGCCATGTCCTGAGAAGTTGTGCAGGGTCGTATTGCATAGAAATGGACTGGTGTGAGCAGAGGGATATGGCCCAGAAAAAAATGAAATCTTTGGGTGAACTACTGCCTGTTCTGTTGCAGTTGAGAGATTACAACCTTTGAGATTGGGCCAGCTGACCTGCACTGGGGCAAGAGGAAGAATCTAGACTCTTTTGAAGGGGCCTGAGTGCTCAAGGAGTGTCCTGCTGCTCTTGGTCAGGCAAAAGTCTTAATAGCTGAGCCATTTGTCCAGTCCCCTTGACACATTTTTTTTTTCCAGAACACTGGTTGTTTAGTAGAAAATCCTTTTTGTTTCTAGTTTACCTCATGTGTCTTCAATATATAACCAAGGGTGTGATCTACTCTGGTGGTGGTCCAAAATTCTGGGATTGTAAAAGAGATGCTTAAGCTACGGATGGGCTGGAAGTAGAATTACCTTATGACTGTACCGTGCGTGTCAGAAACTGAAAGACGCTAGTGTGTGGAGAGAGAGGCGTGAAAGAAGGCTAATGAGGAGGGAAGTTGGTTATGACCCACTACAGATACTCAGTAGTTCCCCCTTATTCATTGTGTTGAGTTCTGTGGTTTTTCAGTTACTCGTGGCCAAGAAGAAAAAGGGAGAGTACAGTGCAATAAGATATTTTGAGAGAGAGCAGCCCACATGCACAAATCTCATTGTGTTTTAGTTGTATTTTATTGTTAGCTATTGTTAATCTCTTTTCAAATATATTTTATTTTTATTTATTTGACAGAGAGAAAGAGGGAGAGAGGGAGGGAGAGAGATTGAGAGAGAGAAAGAGAATGGGCGCGCTAAGGCCTCCAGCCACTGCAAACAAACTCCATAGGCATGCGCCACCTTGTGCATCTGGCTTATGTGGGTCCTGGGGAATCAAACCTGGGTCCTTTGGCTTTGTAGGCAAATGCCTTAACTGCTAAACCATCCCTCCAGCCCCTTGTTATTCTCTTTTTATGTCTAAATAGTAAGTTAAACTTTATCATTGGTATGAATATTTAGGAAAAGAAAAACAGTAAACATAAAGTTTGGTGCTATCTGTGGTCCTAAACGCCATTGTGTGGGGGCTTAGAACATACATCGAATGAATAAGGTGGAAAAAGCATATGATAGTAAAAATGGGATACCCATTAAAAAGCCTGAAGGAAAAATTGACAGTAGCTGAATCAGGTTTTTAAAAGGTCACAACACATGTTGCATGCAAAAAAACAAGCAGACCTGGTAGAAGGCTGTTCTAGCAATGTGGACAGGGAAGAAGGGTGGCTGAGATCAGACAGCTTCCTGAAAGGAAGGCAAAAGGATACAGATTTGCAAGACACTTGGGAGATTAAATCTAAATCTGCAGGTAGAGGTGGGGGTAGGATGTGGGATTGAGGGAAGGCAAGATGCACAGTGCGTGCTTCCAAGGTTTGCTGTCATGTGTAATTGCTTAGACATTAGGATCATTCACAGTCCTGGAAGAAAAGTTTCCTCACCTTTTGATGGTAGTGTCAGAAGATCTTTATCTTCAGTTCCCTTATATGTCGGTTAGTAGCATCTTACTTATGTTTCTGCATCCCAGTAATCTGTTTCACTTCCCACTTCTGTGAACTTTCATCAGAATGTCCCTCTATAACTGCTTACCCTCCTCCATTTCTTTCATTGTTCTTTATTTCAGACTTGGGCTACCTCATTCCAAAGTCACATACTTCCTTCCTTTCTTGGCCACCATTTCCTGTCTTCTCTGTAACTGTGTTCACCATAGCCAGATGATTTTATTTTGTCAACATGTGCTGAGTGCCTAGTTTCAGCAGATCACCTTATTGACCAGAGTTGAGATTAAATAAGAAGTTAAATATATTTCAGGGGACTCATAGTTTAATTCCAATTATAATTTAAAACAAAAGAAAGATCTTCTTGCCCGAGTTAGAAAAAAAGACTACCCTTGTTTTATTCTTTACATAACAATAACTTATACACAGATAAAAAGTATTTATCCAAAATATCTAAACATAAGCATCAGAAGAAAAAAGGGCAGATATATTTTAAATTTTTATGTCATTGAATTTAAGTATCTTTTAGTGAATTCTGTTAGTCTGCTTTGCTTCTCTGTGAGGAAATTACCTAAGTTAAACATAGGAGGGAAGGTTGCAGATTGATTTGCGTTCATGGTTTCAGATGATTCAGTCCACAGTTGGCTGGTTCCACTGACTTTGGGCCTGTGGCAATGCGGAACATCAAAGCACAAAACAAGTGGGGAAGCACAGCAGTGGCCAGGAGAGGGGCAGAAGAAAGAAAGAGGAGAGAGAGAGAGAGAAAGAGAGAGAGAGAGAGAGAGAGAGAGAGAGAGAGAGATGCCGAGGTCCCCATATCCTATTCAAGAGCATGTCTCCAGAGATCTTAGTTCCTGTCACCAAGCCTTACCTCTTAAAGATTCTAGAAGCTCCCAATGACACCATCAGCTAGGAAGCAAGCTTTTAACACATGGAGGACTTTGGGAAACACAATTTATATCTTAACATGAAGGGTGAAGGATCCAGATCACTGAGATCATAGGTCAGGGCTAGGGTTGTGATCAGTGGTGGAGTACTTGCCCAGTATGTAGGAGGCTCTATGTTCATCTTCAGGATCCACAATCCCCAAATAAAGACAAATATATTTGACAACTTTATCTTTAAAATTTTTTATATAAAATAAAACAGCTCTTCAGTTGGGAATGGAGCTCAGTTGGTAGAGTACTCGCCTGACATGGTAAAGCCTTGGGTTTGATCTGAAGCATCAGACTAAACGATGTGTGGTAGCACACATGCCTGCAACCCCAGTGTCTGGAGGATAGAGGCAAGAGGCTCAGTGCAAGGTCAACTGCAGAGCAAGTTTGAGGACAGTCTGGACTATAAGAGACCCTGTCTTTAAATTCTTACTAAAGTAAAAATGTACAAGGAATGATGTGAGTGGGTAAAACACCCTTTTCAAACATCACAGTAAGAATGGCTTCAGGCAAAAATCATCTTTAGTTACTAAATTAGTAAGCAGCAAAATGTTTGCATAGTCTCAAAATAACTGGCTACAAAATAAGTTTTAATGACAGCATGAAAATTAAAGCATGTCTTTACAAGGGATAAAACTGACAGATCTAACAAATAAATTGTTGATGTTAAATCACCAATAATCCCAGAAATGCCCACGTACCTACTGATGCTCTGAGGAAGGCATGCCGTCACTTCCGAGGCTTTCTTTTTTTGTTTTTTTGTTTTTTTTTTTTGCCACAAAATGTTAAACCCTTCTTATTTCCTTAATTGTGCCTTCTCTAACTTTTTTTAAAATTTTTATGTAGTTATTTGAGAGAGAGGGTGAAAACGAGCACACTGCGACATCAGGACATCTTGCCACTCACGGCAGATAGACTCCAGACGCATAGGCCGCTTTGTGCATCTGCTGTTGAGTGGGCCCTTGGGACTTGAACCCAGGCTGCTGGCTTTCCCCAGCCCGATTTTTATCATACCCTTGTTTAACAGCTTTTACCTCTCTGCCCCAGCCCTTACCATGAGCTCAGGTAAGGCCCAGGTGCTCGTGCAGATCTGGGTGGTTGTGCACTCTTGCTTCCACCTTCTTGCTTATAGTGGAGGCTTAATCAATAAGGTTGAATAAATAAATAAGTTTCTTTGGAGCTGGCAGTATGTGTGGATTACATGTATTTATCCTTGGAACGTACAGCTGGATGCCCTGGTGGAAATGGATGGAGGACTTTTGAATGCGCTCTGCTACAGCTCACATGAAGCTAAAGTTAAGAAAACAATATGCTCATTAGGATAAAGATGTGTCAAAAAGAAAGGTGAGGGAGAAGTGTGTAAATACCTCTGTTTCATGGAAGCTATAGCGATTTGTTCTAAAGCAGAGAAAATTCAGCTGATGAAGGCTAGGCTGGTGATGGTTATCTGTAACTGGCTTAGGGCAATTGTAGTTGATACAGTCTCTTTAAGTTTTAATGTGCATAAAACATCTTGGGTCCCTTGATAAACACAGAGATCCCTGGGGTACCCTTCCCAGAAATTCTCACACATTTTGGCCTAAAAAATCTGTTTGTTGTTGTCAGCATTACCCTCCTCCACTGTGTTCATTTGTTACAGGTGGTCCAGAGGAAACATTGCCTCGTGTTAGAGGGATGCCAGCTACAGGAAGGATGACTGGTGGGAGGGAGGGAGCGAAGGAGGGAGGGAGCGATAATAAGGAGCAGGAGGCGACCACTTTCTAAGCACTTTGCTGGTCTAAAACCACCTGAAGAGTTTTGCAACACACTGTCAGAGAATGTTACAGATGGACTCTACCTTTTACGATTTTTGCTCACTACATTGAAGAGGTGGACTCATGCAAAACCAAACGTAAATGCAAGCCCTCACTGAAAAGTGTTGAATAGGGCAGGTTCCTGAGGTTGAAGAACTTTGGAGAAATGATGTCCAAGTATTTCAGGATAGTTGCTTTTAGCTTTTGAACAGTAGTACTGGGCTAAATTCATCTGTTGAAGAACTGCCCTTAGGAAATTTCTGAGAATTAAGTAACAGTGATTAACCGTACCCAAGGACTGACCCCATCTCAAAGCTTCAGGCAATTGGCAGGCATAAAAAAATTATGTCATTAAAAAAGTTATTTTTGTCAGGTGTGGTGAGGTATGTCTTTAATCCCAGCACTTGGGAGGCAGAGGTAAGAGGATCGCTCTGAGTTTGAGGCCACACTGAAACTACAGAGTGAATTACAGGCCAGCCTGAACTAAAGTAAGACCCTACCTTGAAAAACAAAAACAAAAACCAAAAAACAAAAAGAAAAAGATACTTTTATTCCCTAAAAAAAAAAAAGAAAGGTGTGTCTCACTACTCTGAATTAAGTATCTTTGGGCAGTATTTTCTTAAAAAGCATAATGTCTGGCATTTTTAGTATTTTAACCACAAGAGAACAAAATACACATCCTGTGTAGATTTATGATTAAACAAAATCTATTTACAAATGACTATATTCTTGGCACCTCATAATGATTTGATTGCTAAATGCTTTGTAATGCATATTAATTGAATCATCACATTAAAAAACCCTGGAATCCTGAATTAGTACATTTGTATGTGTGTGAGATGTCACTGGATTATCACAAAATTTACAGTGTATTTTAGAAGCAAACATTTTGAACTGAGCTATGTTTTGGTAGAATAATTGTGCATTTGAATTTCCTCAACTACGTGCACCAGGTGGCCAGTCCGCGGACACTGAGAGGAGAATGAATGTTCATTCCATGTCTTTGGCACAGAGATTATGAATCATGTATTTGAAAGGCTGAGCTGAAATCTTCACTTCTGTCATTCTTTGTCATTCCAAAGCTCAAGATTTGCTTCCCTGGCAACTTTTGAAGACCCATTACCAGTAGGACTGTGAGCTCTGGGCTGTTGTGCCCAGTTTTGAGTCCCTCATTTCTTGCCTCTTGTAGTCTGTGCGCTGTCTCATCTGTACAGTGCAGGTAATGGCAGTGAGCACGGTGCTGTATGCCGTATAGCCATTACCTCACTGTAAAGGAGAATCGGAATTTGAACTCAGGTGTTCCGACCCCGGGTTACACGCCTAATGGATAAGCCCAGCTGCTTCTTTGATAAACAGACTGTAAATGAGGGCCGTCTGAGATCATGTATGTCAGGGCACAGGTTCAGTCAACCAAAATGCAGCTGTTAACCACACTTCATGCTATTATGACAGCTGTTAGTGCATTAACGGAGATATACACTCCACTAATGTATTCTCATCTGCCTAGAACTCAGCTCGCTCTTACACAGATTTAAGAGAAAAAGAAAGGAAATAAATGCCTTATGAACAGGATTGGAATTCATGTAGCACATTTACTGGTATTGGCATGTAGATCATTTATAGGGAAACCCTCCAGATTTGTGTCTACACTGTGTTTTATATAGCATTTTTTCAGTGATATAGATGAAAAGAGGGGAAGGAGTGAAGTTGAAATATTTAGTTCGAAGTTAGAAACCCGCGACAGATTAAGAACAGACAAGTCGAAATGGAGAGATACATTAGTATTGGCAGGTATGTGGAAGTTAAGACTGAGTTATCAAGACATGACCAATATTTTTATTTTACTTCAAGGAAGAGATATTTCATTCAAAAATGGCCCTATCCAGGCCAGGTATGGCGGTGCATGCCTTTAATCCCAGCACTCAGGAGGTAGAGGTAGGAGGATCGCTGTGAGTTCGAGGCCACCCTGAGACTACCCAGTGAATTCAGGGTCAGCCTGAGCTAGAGTGAAACCCTACCTTGAAAAACAAACAAACAAACAAACAAACAAAAAGGCCCATCTCACACAGTGTAAGTAATTTTTAATATTTTAGCTTTTCTGAATAATTCTGAATTTTATTACATGATTCATGTTGCAAAGGCTTTCCTTATGTTGACAGAAAAATCTTATTATCAATAGGATAACATGTATTAAGCCAGGTGTGATGGCTAGCTACTATGATCCCATTACTCAGGAGGTGGAAGCAGGAAGATTGCAAGTTCAAGGCCAACGTGGGCCATATAAAAAGTTCCAGGCCAGCCTACATAATGAGACCCTGTTCAAAGGAAATTTTACAAAAGCATTTATTGTTTTCAATAATAGTAATACTGAGGAGAACCATTACAGAGTTAGCAGCTCAATACTGTGAGGAGGAAACAAGACTTGTTCCACCGTTGGGGCTGCTCAGTTGTTTCGGTCCTGACCCTTTAGGTGGAAGATGCTGCTGAAGGACTTACTTGGAGACGCTTACCTAGCCAATGAAAGGGCACAGTCTATAGCATAGCTCTCTGTATTTGAGATGTATCTCCTATAGCACCCTCATGAGAAATTTCCCTCGATTCCATTCTCTAACTCTGGTCACTTGCCAACTAACCAGACACTGTCAAAGAGACTGGGAAAGTGAATGGGCATCTGTTGTAGGATTGGTGCCTGCTGGCCAGCGGGAAATGTGTGTATATGTAGCAGGATTAGTGGCTCATTGTTAAGTAACTGAGTTGTTTATCAAAGAGGAATTGTTGAAGAAGCAAGGCTTTACACCAAGCATCTCTGATATTTCTAATAGGAATCAGCTTTTAGGAGAGGCCATTAGTCTCACTTTTCTGAATGTTTGCTGTGAGAAGGGTCTGCTTTCCTTTGGCTCTCCTACGGCCAGCTGGGAACTGTAATGCAATTTTCTGTCTTTACCACATTTAAGCTTCACTTGGATTCTGGTGAAATTTTATTATGCTTCTTTAACAGATGAAGATGAGGTGCTGAAGTACTCCCAACCCGTAAGTAGTGGACCTGAATTCTCCTAGAGGTGTATATGGCCCCACAACCTGAGTTCTTGGTGCTGAGGGTCCCTGCCACTCTGTTCTGATATCAGGATAAAGATTTTTATACCGTGATCTGAAGAGATGGCTCAGTCAATAAAGCACTTGCCCTGCAAGCATGGGAGTCTTGAGTCTGGATGCCCAATACCCACTAAAGATTGGGCATGGTGACACATGACTGTAGTCCTCCTGACCCAGAGTCAGGAGGATTTCTGGGTTGCTGGTGCCCTCCAGGTTCAGTGAGACATCCTGACATTGACCTTCACATGTGCCCTCACACACATGTGTGCCCATATACATACATGCACACCACAGACATATACAAATAAATAAGCAAACTAAAATTTTTATATCGTGCTATACAAATTTTTTTTTTTTTTTTTTTGGTTTTTAGAGGTAGGGTCTCACTCTAGCCCAGGCTGACCTGGAATTTACTATGGAGTCTCACAGTGGCCTCGAACTCGTGGCAATCCTCTTACCTCTGCCTCCCGAGTGCTAGGATTAAAGGTGTGCGCCACCATGTCCGGCCAAAATAATTCTTTTATGGCTCAAAATAGGACCCCACTTGCTCTCAGAGTAACTTTGACTGTATTCAAAGTAATTTCAACCACTCATCAGGCGTAGTTGACTTCATATGCGTTTCTGTAGCAAGTACATTGTTGCTGATGGAGCGAATGTGGAAAAGCATTGTGTTGCCCAATGTTCACCTTTGGGCATACTGCAAGGGGTAAGAGTAATCTGCATGTAGCAGGTGCTCCCATATCTTGTACTTAATGGCTACAGAAGGAAGAACAAGAAGTGCTCTTTTTAATATTCTAAGTTTCATATTGCCCCATGAATTTTGATGTGGCTTCATTTTTATTCTATTCAGTGTCCTTTTATTTTTCTGGAGATTTTCTTTGATCTTTGGGATGTGTCTTCATCAGTGGTGTCCTATTGAATTTTCACATGTTAGTGATTTCTAACTGAAAGTTTTAACTGTAGGTAGATAAGTTATAGCTGTATATGTTACATTTTTATCTTACCAATATTACAGTACAGATAAGGTTTTCTCTGGGTCACTCCACATTTCTAAGTACTAAGGAGAAGTATAAAAAATTCAACCTTGGCTGGAGGGATGGCTTCACTGTTAAGGCATTTGCCTGCAAAGCCAAAGGATCCAGGTTCGATTCCCTAGGACCCATGTTAGCCAGATGCACAAGGTGGCACAAGCATCTGGAGTTCGTTTGCAGTGGCTAGAGGCCCTGGTGCACCCATTCTCTCTCTCTCTCTTTCAAATAAATAAATAAAAATTAAACCATTCATTTTTTTATGTCTAAAGTATTATAATTTTCAAAATTAGCAGAATATCTGGACCAAGCTTCTTTTTGTCCTAAAACAGGCCCCGGTTTTTAAGAGTGCCGCTCAGGAGGCGCCTTTGTGCCTTGGCACTTGAGGCATGGGAATGATCCTTTACCTCTCTTATCTAAGCAAGATTAGATCTCTACAAGGCCTAGTTAAAATAATTTCCTGTTTTGTCTCCAGTGAAGTCAATTGCTCTGTGTTTTTCCTGGAAAGCATGCACTCTGACCCAGTGAGGAAAAAGAAGGGCAGTTGGCTTGGCCGGTTAGAAGTGAGTATCCCAGAGGTAGCATGAGCTGGTCTGGCCTCTGGCCTGGCATCTGCCAGCTGGTCTCACCTGCTTATCCAGGTCACAGTGCCACTTAGAGGAAAGGACATGTCTGTACAAAGTCTCCAGAGAGTTCACTGTCTGATAGTCTCCTTTCTGTATTCTGGAAAATACCATCTTGAAGGATGAAAATGGGTCAGGATTCTGACCTTACCCACCATGGTTTTTAAGTACTGAAAAGAAGAAAAATTAATGCTAACCCCCCCCCCCAAAAAAAAATTAGGCATTGTAGCTCATTTGTAGAACATCATTTGTTTAACATGTGTGAGGCCCTGGGTTCCATCCCCTGCCCTGTGGAAAGAAGGAAAGAAGGGAAGGAGAGACTGAAAGGGAGGGAAGAAAGGGGAACAGATTAAAGATGAAGGAAATCACAAACACTATGTCAGGTCACTTATTTTCCTTTGTCCATTCTTGGCATTATTTGCTACTTGTTTTGAAAGACAGGCTTACAATGTGTCTTCCCTAGTCTCTTGGGTAGATGGGTGGGGTGAGAGGCTGAGACTGAGAGACCATGAGTAGGGCAAGCAAAATCTAGGAGGCTGCTGCTATTGGCTGTATGAACAGTAAACTGTGTGAGCACAGAATTGTGACTCTTGTTTTGGGGAGGGTTCATGTCATCTCCCAGATTGCTCCTGGATAAGACTCCATTTTTGCCACAGACCTTGGCGGTATACATTGCCTGCTTGTTTGATCCCGGAGCTACTTGTCAGCTGAACCTGTGGGACAAGGGTTGGCCTGCTTGTGCTCACTCATGCTGAACACACATAGTTCTGACAGCCACGTTCCCCAGCCCTGTGTGCCAGGCCCGTGTCAGCCGAAAGCCCGTTCCTCCTCCCTACACCTCTGTAAAGGATCAGTTTAAGAAGAGAATGGTTACAGTTTTAGAAGCTACAATGAATTAGGGATAAATACAAGAAGACAGGAACTCTAGAGCTAAAAGAATTCCCAAATGGTATCTTACAGAAATATATCATGCCTGGAGTTCAGATGTAATTAAGTCTCAAGAAATGTGGGCTCTGCTAGAGCTGAGGCTGGGGAGCAGGTGGAGTTGAAATCGAGCATTCCTGGCGAATGTTTTCAACTCCTTATAAGCCACGGTGAGGGCAGTGAAGTGGGGCCCTTTGTGAAAGGTTGTGAGCCTCTGAGGGCTCAGCGCGATCGCTGGTAAGTTGGTTATAGAGCCAAGTTCACCTCCAGCTTTTCTGACTGTGGGGCTGTTTGCACTGTGTGGGACCTTCAGTATGAAGGAAGAATGATGTTTTATTTCACCATGACATTGAATCTGCCTCTGACCTTCTCATTCAGTATGTTCCTGATTGTCCAAATTGCAGCGCTTATCTTTAGCACCTAAAGTCATCTTCAGCTTGCCTTCCCCACATGAATTGCTGAAGTGAGGAGGCATGAGAGCAGACAGCCCCCACAGCCTCAAGCCCCTGTCCTAGACAGTTAGCTACAGGGCTTACTTCCCTCCCTGGAGTGCTGTTTGCTGATCACCATAGCACTGAAGTTGTTTGCCTTTCTTCCTTTCTGCTACTGCAAGAGGCCAGGTGTGGAGGCCCGCCAGGGGCTGAGGCCAGGGAGGAAGGGGGAAGGGAGGCACGTGCTTTCTTAGTAGTGTGGCCTTAGTCCCCATGGCTTTCCAGGTTAAGCTCACTGCCTTTGTCAGGAAGCAGGCCCAGCTGCCTAAACAATGACTGAAAATATTCAAGGAGGATTGGAGAGATGGCTTAGCAATTAGGGCACTTGCCTGTGAAGTATAAGGACCTATGTTTGACTCTCCAGATCCCACATAAGCCAGACGCACAAAGGTGAGGCAGGCACAAGGTCACACATGTCTACTATGTGGCGCAAGTGTCTGGAGTTCTATTGCAGTGGCTGAGTCCCTACCATGCCAATTCTCTCTGTCTAAAACATATTCAAGGAGAAAAATGAGTGACTGTCAGTTGTTGAGTGTAAGCAAACTAGGGTGCTCCTTTTTCCTTCTTGCTTCACCATGATTTCTCCCTACAACTCAAGACATGTCACCTTCATGTGACTTACAGGAAGGGAAGAGGGTGGCTGGAGAGTCTCATGTCCCTTCCTGTTCAGAACCCAGATTTTGACTACCTCACTTCTATCTCCATCCTGTTTAGCTAGAACCTGGTCACATCGCCGCCCCTCACACAAGCACAGGTGAGAAATGTGGGTTTTAATGGTCTGGCTGTGTATCACCTAAAATTTACATATTATGTCAAAAAGGGAGAATGATATTATGGGATGTCTAGCAGCCCACTGTCTTTGCACTGTGGGTCTCAGGTTCCTGAGGTAGGGTATCTGTTACTGTAACCTCAGTTTAAATTTTCCAATTATTTCAGCAAGACTCTAGCAGCTCAAGTGGAAAGTGACCTTGCCATTAATTTTTCCTGTTTTAGATGCTTATGGCCTACTTTTTCTGGTTTGATTGACATAGCATGATGAGGTTTTATTTTGCTTGTTTGCATGGGTAGTCTTAGAATAGCAATGTAAACCTTTTGTACTCCTAAGAATTTCTAAATTATTATAAAGATTTTTAATGTGGGCTATATCTGTCTACATTTACTCTATTAAATTTAAAATAGATATTAACAAGTATATTGAAATAAACATTCTATGAATTGTTATACCCTATACTCAGTTGGAACTCTCCGATACACAATTGTGAGAGATTGATGTTAAAAAAAAAAAAAAAGCAAATCATGCTTTAGTAATGTTATAAAAATAACATTGATTTTTCACACCCCTTGAAAAGTTCCTGGAGTACTTGGTCCATACTTTGAGAGTATCCAATCTAGAAAGCACTCTCATGTTGTATTTATATTACAGTCATAAATTCCGTGATTGGGAATTTAAAACAGACAGGACGGGTGCCACCAGGTAATGAACTGTTCAAACAATAAGTTGGCTGACTAACCTGTGAACTTCTTTCATCATAAGTTGGGGAGGAGTTGATGTCTGTTATAAATAATAAGTAAATTTTTGTGATTGTTAATAGCAATTATAGCTTAGTGCTAGCGTTATGAACTAAGGAAACATTTTATATAAACAGAAGGTCATCATGGAGAAAAATTTTGTTTCTGCATACACATGCCAGTAATTTTGGCCACCCTGCCCTGAATCCACCCTGTGACTTCAACACGCCCATTCTGCTGTGGCACATCTCATTGCCTGGTACAGCAATGTGAAGTGCTGAATATTTGCATATTCTACCACCTTGATAGCCAGGCTGCAGGCGTGTGACCTGGGCAGCACTACTAGTCAGATATTTGCCTGTCATGCTGTCATTTAGATATGAGAGCAGTGCAGGAACACCGGCCAGCTGCACATGGTTTCCAGGGCAACAGTTCGTTGCTCAAGAAGTTGCTGATGCTGGTGGAGGAAGCTGTAGATGACTGACAGTGATGGAGGCTGCTGTGTGGTGGTTTTTTCCACCAAAGCTTTTGTATGGCTTGAGTGGTGTTCCTCTGAACCCAGTTTTACTGGGCTTCCTGGAAATATGTGATCTTTCCATTAGGCCGCTCTGAATTCAGATGTTGTTGTCTTGGTCTGCCACCAAAAATCCTGTTCAGTACATCTTCAGATGCAGTAAACATTGTGCATATCAGCACTTGTTTATTTTATTATTTATTTATTTATTTATTTATTTATTTATTATGAGACAGTGTTTCATGTGCCCTAAGCTGGACTCAAAATCACTCTGTAATCTATGATGGACATGCGCTGCTCATCCTACAGTGCTGGTTTTATAAATGTGCACAACACACGCTTTGTGGGATCTTAGGGATCAAACCCAGGGACTTGTGCATGCTAGGCAGGCACTCTATCATCGGAGCCACATTCCCAGCTGGAATCTACATTTTAAACAAGTCTCAGATTTACATAATTTAGGTACAGTAAAAATCATGAACAATCCTTTGCATGTTCTCAATTTTGTAAATTACCAGCTTCTTTTTAGAGATATGACTAACAACTAAAAGAAATAATTCTACCTTCACAAATCCCTAATAACTGAATATGTCTTTGTTCCTAAGCATCCCTCCCCCACCCAACCACATTCGCCATAAGCTTTTGTTCTGTCCCTTTAAGGGTTTCCTTTTTCTTTTCTTCTTTTCCTCTTTCTTTATATAGGGTCTTATATACAGCTTGGGGTTGGCTGTGAGGTCTGTCTGTCTATAGCAGAAATAATCTGACCTTAAACTCCTGAACTTGACTTTACCTCTTGAGTGCTGGGGTGATAGGATTACAGGCGTACACCAACACTGGAGTTTTTGTTCAGTCAACATTTTTTATCTTCTCTCTTTCATTTTTCCTGTTGTTTGTCCCCCCTTGGTGAGGAGTAGTGATTCTCCAGCCAGTCTTGCTAGCACTCCACACTCACTGTAGTGCCGGAATCATTCAACTCGGTGTGACTTGTGACTGTGGTCCTCCCAGGTGGTCTTTCCTGAGCAGCTTCGTAACCTGCAGGCTTAGCGCAAGGCATTTACTGCAGGCGTTGCTGGAGACAAGGAAGGAAAAATCTAGAATCCAACAGGCAGTCATTTTCTTTGAAAGGTTTGACTGACTGATCTACTTCCAAGCTTTCTATAGTCACAGGAGTTTATTCTTTAGGAGAGTATAGTCTCCCCCAGTCTCCTACAGGAGGAAGGAAGTGAAGACACACAGTCATAGTCATAAGGTGGTGAGTGGGGAATAAAGTTCCCGACCACCTTAGAAGGGGAAAGGCATGATGCAGAGGTTGACCTGAGTTAGCAAAGAAAGGAAGGGAGATTTTATTGAGTTAATATTGGAACTTGTATATATTATTCAGCTAACGTAGCTGGACTCCAGTTTCCTTAATTCTACCTCCTGAGAAATAAAGCAATAAAGATGCTAATAATAGCTAACATTTATAAAATATGTGCCACGTGCTAGGAAATATTATTTTAAAGAGTTGATGTTAACTCACTTAATCTTTGGTCCATCCTTAGGTCGTGTGTCAGATGTCCAGATAGGCTGTTTAACTTACCTTGCAGTCACACAACTAGCAGATCCATGTTGTGTCACTGAATTATACATTTCCATGCACTCCGTGACCTAAAAAAAACCTATGCTTATCTCATAGTTATGTGGGGCAGATGATCACCTCTCCTGGCATCAGGAGACAGTAATCAAGGTGTTGATCTCCTGGAGGGTGGCTCGGGATCTGTAACATGGGTGCTGCTGCAATAGGAACTCATTTGTGGCTCCACGTTCTGCTTGGGAGATCTCGTGTTTTTTGGCAGAATTAATTTCCTTGAAGCTACAGAACTCCTGCCATTTGAATCTCAAAGCCAGCAGAATAGCATCTCTTTCCATTAAAGGTCAATACCACCCAGTGACCTCTCTTTTAATTAATTTAATGCTGACTACTTGGAGGATATTCACATATCTGTGATATGTCTTTGGTTTTGCTGTATGATATAATCATGGGAAAAATACTGCTTTGCTATGTTCCATAGGCTAGATGAGCCAATTGAACAGATCTTGTCCACTATAGGGGAGGGAGATATATAAACCATGGATTCCCCCTGACAGGAATATTCCTCTTCTAGCTGCAGTTTCAGGCTGCTTTACACTTAGCCTGGTTCCTGAAGTCCATGGCCCCAGTGTTCTTGGTCCTAACCGCTGTATCACCCTTTGTCTTTTGGAAGAAGGTGAACTTACTTTATATAGCCATGTGCAGACTTCTCAAGAAATAACAACCATCAGCTTCATGCTCTGTGTTTATCAAATCCTAATTGTCCATGGACCTCCACTTTTAAAAGTCAGCTTCAAGGAATTATAACCACCTATGTTTTTGTATTTCAGGAGAAGACTTCCAAAGTCTCTTTATTCACTTGGATTGTATAAGTTTTCCAGTGTGTTCCTGTTCTGCTGATCATGAGACTTGAGACTTGAGTTCTCAGAAAATAACCTTAGCTTTGCCTTTTGTCTTTGGAGCAGATGAAGTGACTGAGAGGAAGCGGTGAACACTTCCTTCTGAACACAGGACAGGATGGAGCAGCCGTTTACTGTGAATTCACTGGTAGGTCATGGCAACTGGTGCTTTGCATATGGTTGGAAAGCCCAGAAAGAAGAACAGACAGAGGCCAAATGTGGACCCCGTGTGTAATGAATCACAACTGCTTTAAGAAGAACAGCAGTTACTGGTCGCTTTATATCCTTTTGTGCAGCTGTCTCCTTCAAGGAAGTGACTGATCATTATCTTTGTGAGACTTAATAATTTTTTTCTCATTAAGTTATGAAATTTTAATTTGTCCAGCTAGATTCTAGTAGTGTACTCCTTCAGAGAAACACAGGAGAGAATTTTCACTTGGCATCAGATCAGGTACTAAAACTCTGTACCTCAGCTATTTACATATATAAATGGAAGGTTTGCCTTGTGTGATAATGATGGAAAAACATATATTTTTAGCACCTAGGTGTTTCTTTGGGGTCTTCCTTATACCCCAGCACACTTGAAACTCTTCCTCTCACCTTCCCTCCTATTGCCCATCAGAGGACACAGCTTGTCCATCTGACTCCTAGAAGGCAATGTGCTGGAGAGGATGTAACTAGGGCATTGAGGTCATGTGGGCATGTGCTTTGTCTCTGATCAGTCTCTGAAGGCGAATATAGGCATATATGTAATATCTATGGCCCTGTTTTGGTACTGGAGACAGTGTTTGTCATGTTGTCAGCCGACCATGGCAGCTTGATGAATGGAAGTTCTTAAATTTCTCCTTCTGATGAAAGCCACTGCCAGTGATGGTAGCCCTGTGAGCAAGAGTGTCCCGCCGAATGCTCTATCTGTATGAAACACAGTGCCTGGGCATGAAGAAGGCCTGGTTCTTGTGCTGAAATAGGTTGCACATAGATTTCGTTTCATTTTCTTGACTGAGAATGTCCTCCATAGGAGCTTATTTGTCCTCAGACTGTGTTTGAGGAGAAGGGACCTGCAGTGATCGTGTCACTTTCTGACCCTATGTTGTCATTCCACTGAAGGATAACAGCAAATGTCCCTTTTCTGCCTCTGCAGAGAAAGCAATCATCTTTATGGTTATCTTATATATTTTTCCATAACATGATATGGGCATACTTAGTGTTTTATTATAATTGTTATTGTGAAAATGAAAACTTTTTCACCCCCCAAAATTGTGTTTTAATCTAGGAATCTCATACGCAATTGAAATGTTAAAGATTGAAGATGGTGTTAGGTAATTTCTCAGTTTATCTCTGATGAATAATCATTCTTTTTTTAAAACTGTAAGGAAATAAGCTCCTGGAAATACTTGTGCAGAGATTCATTGTAGATAGTATAGGAATAAAATATGGATAAACTAACTTGTACATATGGAAAGCTAGAAGCTCTCTTTATGAAATACTTTTATTAGGGTGTTTTTTTGGTCAGTTTTGATGTCACCACAATTACCATGGCTGAGTAACAATGTGTGAATTAATGCAGAGGCATTTAATGAGTGGGATGGGGGGAAAGTGGGCATATTGCTGTGGTGTTGGCAACATCTCATTTGGTAAAGATTGAATCCTAAAATTTGAGGCTCGAGTTCACAAGCTCCATTTTGGTCTGTGAAGTGGGAAAGTCTTCAACAACTTCTCAGAACTTAGAAACCTAGCCAGAGAGCTATCTGAATACCACAGCAGGGCGTGGGTCAAAACAGAGTATTTTTTAAGGTATAGGGCTCAAGTTTTCAATTGATGTACTATACCTCATGGATTTATAGAGTATGATATAGTTAACCCATACATGTATACATTTTAGAACGATCTAAGCAGGGCAGTTAACATCACCAGTCCTCTGTATTAGAAACTTTATCATTCTGTTCTAGGTATTTTGAAACAGGTAATCCACTGTAGTCTATAGTTACCTCACTGTGCTTTAGAACTCCAACACTAATCCTTTTTACCTAACTGTATTTTGGTGCCTGTTATCTAATGAAAGAAGCATATTTTACTTTGACCTGAAGTGACTTAGGAAGGTCATGTATATTGCATCACTATGAGTAATGCTTCTGTACTTTCAGAATTCTGACCACAAGAGAACAGATTAAACATGCCAGGTGAGGACTAAAATCAAAAACGATATCTTTTCATAGTGATAGAGACCAGAATTCTGTCTCCCTTTAGGGAACCTAGGAGGCTAAGTTTTCTTACCCCCTGTGTTCTAATTGGACCTGGTTTTCCCAACCAATCTCAGGATGAATACTTGGAGCTCTCAGGGACAAGTACACAGTCCCTGGTTCCTTCACTGGGGAGGAAAAATAAGGAGGGGGATTTCACTCACATTGCTACAGGTCATGTCAAAAGAGTAATAGAAAAAGCCAGGCGTGGTGGTGCATGCCTTTAATCCCAGCACTTGGGAGGCAGAGGTAGGCCACCCTGAGGCTACATAGTGAATTCCAGGTCAGCCTGGGCTAGAGTGAGACCCCACCTTGAAAAAAGAAAAGTAATAGAAGCTATCAGAGGCCCAACCTGCTTTTTATTTAATGGAGCCTTTAAAACTAAGCTTATGGCTCTACAGTTACATATTAAGCCATTAGGAGCAAGAGTCATTTCAGATCTCTGGGGTTATTCTTGCTATAAAATCACCAGCAATGTAGACCAGGTGGCATTGGAAAAACACTGTGTATCTAATCTACTGTACCCTGCCCATGAAGGTTGGTCCAGGAATTCATGGTCAGCCTTGAAAGTATGTTTACCTACCTTGATTTCTCTCAGAGCTTACCACAGACTTTGGCCACATGATTGGTCCTCACTGTAGTTGGTCTTACAACTTACCTTTCTATTATTAAGAAGACTTCAGGAAGTGAAATTTTCTCTGGGATAATTCCATCCTTGGAGTGAAAACTGATAGAAGGGTGATCTAAAGTAAGAGAAACCATTCAGCTTCTCTGGGAACACTAATTAAAATGCTGATTTTCCAGCACTCCTCCAGTTCCTGAGTGGAACCTGGTAGGGAATTGAGTTTTTAAAAAGGCCTAGTTGCTGATTATACTGCTGGTGAATGGATCATACTCAGACATGCAAGTCTAAACCTGGGAAAACAAACTATGGGTTCAGGGCCTATGCTAACACTCTACCAGCTGAGCTACATCCCCAGTTTTTAAAAATATTCTTATACTTGAAAAAGCCCTTTCCCTCCAGGCTGTTTTGTTCTGTGTTCAGTAATGGAAGAAGGCTCTAAAAACTACTTATTATACTAGATGCATTCTAGATTTGTAATTTGATAATGTGGATAGTAACTTTGAATAAAACAACCTCCTGGAAACACTTCAAAGTAGAGTGACATGGCCCTTGCTAGGACCACAGTGCCCCAAAGTGTTTAACATCCACAGATATATGAGGGTCAGTGATGCCTTTCCTGAAATGATCTAAAATATTTGCATACCCAGGAACTTTGAAGCCTAAAAAGAAATCTTATTCCAATGAAAATCTATATTTATATTGGACGTGTGTCGTTAGGGTGTGTTTATACAAAATGTTTTGCTTTGATCACATCATTAACTTACAGGAAGAGTTCCTTAGTCTTGGTTTTAGATTTTCAGTACAGAAAAGATATTCATTAATCAGTCATAGACATTTTAAAAATTATATCAGAGATACAAATTTTACCTTGCAGAAAAAGTTAGCTGCTATGCCTGACCACACAGACATCTCCCTAAGCCCGGAAGAGCGGGTCCGGGCCCTGAGCAAGCTTGGAAGCAACATCACCATCAATGAAGACATCACCCCACGCCGCTACTTCAGGTCTGGTGTAGAAATGGAGAGAATGGCATCTGTGTATTTGCAAGAAGGAAACTTGGAAAACGCTCTTGTTCTTTATAACAAATTTATAACGTAAGTTTTGTCTTGAGGGTCTTTAAATGGGAAATTGGAAAAAAGTCATACATAAGTTTTTTTGTAATTTTTTATGAGAGATGATGATGATGATGATGAGTTGGCATGCTAAGGCCTCCAGCCATTTCAATTTAACTCCAGATGCTTGTGCCACATGGTGCGCATGTGTGACCTTGAGTGTTTGTGTCACCTTGTGCATCTGCTTTATGTGGGACATGGAGAGTCAAACGTGGGCCCTTAGGCTTCGCAGGAAAGTGCCTTGACCACCAAACCATCTCTCCGGACCCACACGTGATAATTTGATGTGGTCATTTGAAAACCAGGCCAGCTTTCCTATCTAAATGAATCCTACCACCTCGTGAACGTGCAGATCCTTAAGTATCTGAGTATATGTTGTGAGGCATCCCGACAGCCTTCCTGAGGCTCAGGAGTGGGGAAAGGAGGAAAAGACTCTCGAACCTCTCTTGAGCTTCTTTCTCTCATGCTTCACAAATGTAATTTCATGTTTCATGCCATGCTCTGGGAACAGAAGCCTGGGAGCAAGAGCCCTGTTGCGGCTCTGTGTGTAACCTGTGGAATGTGCCCTCAACATTTCTAAAATTCGATTCAGTGAACTGAGACTTTGGTTCCAAGTTGGGGAACACAGGAAAGAGGTGATTCTAAGACAGAGTGAGGAAATCAAATTTCTCACAGGACTTAGTACTTGATTTGAAGGGGCAATTTATTTGGTGATGAAAGAATTCTATATGCAAAAGAGCTGTGACAGAGTTGAGCAAAAGTGACTACAACAAAATATCCATGTAAAAATTATATTTCCTATTGGATATTTGTTAGTGATACACTATAGTTTAAGAATTACATAAGTCAGATTTGGACTTTTCTTATAGTTTGTCAACTTAACTGACTAGAAGAATCTCCTGTTATCAATGTTACATTGTTTTTCTTTGTTTGTTTCTCAAAGTAGTGTCTCACTCTCATCCAGGCTGACTTGGAATTCACTATGTAGTCTGAGGCTGGCCTCAAACTCACAGCAGTCCACCACCTCTGCCTCCCTAGTACTGGGATTAAAGGCATATGCTCCCACACCTGGCATGCTTACTTATTTTTAATTGACAAATAATTATGTATATTTTTGGTATATTTATTATTTTTTAATATACATTATGGAATGACCAAAGATAATTAACATATCTGTTACCTCACATATCCATTTTTTGTAGTGAGAATATGTAAAACCTACTCTTGGTAATTTTTAAGTATAAATTCATTAATTATGGTCACCATGTTGTACACTGGATCTTTAAACTTACTCCTCCCATATAATATAAATTTTGTACACTTTAACTTTGTGTGTGTGTGTGTGTATCTGTGTGTGTGTGAGAGAGAGAGAGACTGGCCCTCATATATCCCAAGCTGACTTGGAACTTGATATGTGACTGAGGGAGGGTGATTTGAACTTCTGATTCTCCTACCTCCACTTACCAAGAGCTGGCACTCCAAGAATATGCTACCATGCACAACATACCCTTTGCCTTTAAACTTACATGTACAAGTAAAACCATGTGCTATTTGTCATTCTTGTCAATTTCATTTATAATTTCAGGGGTTTAGTTGGGGGCTTATTCTGGGAATATTCAAGAAGTTGCAAAAGGGGCTAGGAAAATGGCTCAGTTTGTAAAGTGCATGTCATGCAAACATTAGTTCAGATTCCTAGCACCCACGTAAAATTGCTGGACGTGGCAGCGCACAGCTTTAGTTCCAGAGCTGAAGAGGTGGAAAGTT
Source organism: Dipus sagitta (assembly GCA_036346955.1). Lineage (NCBI taxonomy): Eukaryota > Metazoa > Chordata > Mammalia > Rodentia > Dipodidae > Dipus > Dipus sagitta. The sequence goes on along the minus strand of CM070770.1, from coordinate 47,569,958 downwards.
GGACATTGCAGGGCTTGATGGCCAGTTACATGAGCCAAACCAAGTGAGCCCAAGGTTCAGTAAGAGACCCATTGCAATAAGTAAGGTGGAAAGCTATTAAGGAAGACATCTGATATTGACCTCCACAGACCACTGGCCTCCCAAAGCATGCACACACATGTGTATATGCACACTCACCTTCAAACACATGTACACACGTATAAAATTTGAGGAATAGAATATTAGAAATACTGTGATTTCACCAAAGGCACAGTTAAAAGCAGTTTACATCTTATATAAACTTGCAACTTAACTTGGAAACTTACCAAATGGGTGGCAGCCTTCATGCTACCTGGGAAAAAAAAAAGGACTTGTTAGTACAACATGAGCTGGGGAAATAACAGTGAATGAAGCATTTGTTGCACATGTGAGGATCCCAATTTGCATACCCAGCATCCATGACAGACGGTGTCCGATGGCTTTAGTGGCCCACCTGTAATGACACACTCACGTGGCAGAGACAGCGGATCCTCAGGGCAAGCTTGCTAGATGGACTGGCCAAATCAGCACACCCTAGGTTCACGTGAAAGACCATGCCTCACTAAATAAGATGGCAGGTGTCCAAGAGAGACTCTTGTGTCCACATGCACATTCACACGTGTACCCACACACACGTGTGCATACATACACAAACGCATGCACCCCACACACAGACCCATGCAGTAACACAAAGAAAGTTGAGCAGTAAGTGTGTAATTGAAGGCTGTCTGTCAGCAGTGATGGTCAAACCTTTCTAAACGTTTTGGTTTCTGAACCATATTATTACATTTTTCACCTTCTATTCCCCCTTTACACACATTCCTATGGCAGTGTCATCTTGAAGTAGAGAGGCCACGATACCTCTGAGTAACTGAGACTCAGAATTCTGGAATTGTTTTGTCACCTTAGCAGTGTGATTATTTGTACTTACTCTCCTGGGGCCTCAGTGATTCGTCTACAAAAGAGGGTCTTCTGGGAGAAAAACTGAGGGTCCTTCAACTGCAAGGGTCAGTGATTTCATTCTGTTCTGAAAGACCTGAGAAGCATTTAGCTTTACTTGTTTATGTTTCATGTGGATACATCATGTGTCGGTACCCTCTTTGTCCTTTTTCCTGCCCCCATCCCATTGGGGACACTCCTCAGTGGGGTTGCAGGTATTCCCCATAGGGTTGTGGGTTTTGCCTCATGGGAGCAGGAGTCAGTTATTTTTGAGGGGAGGGAATGCCTCTGGGCATGATGTCTCAGCCTGAGGCTTTTACAGTCTTCTGCCCCCTCTTCCACAGAATTCCCTGAGCTGTGGTGGGTGAGTTTTAAGTCTATTTAAGCCTTTGCTGCCTTGTTTGAGAAATAGTAGTTAAGTTACCGTTTCTACCAATAACACTGCCCTTAGGTGAAATGAGATGGTGAATGTGTATGTGCTATTTGAAAACAACAGAGTCAGTAATTGTAAGGCATCCCATGTTAGATGACCAGAAATAGCTGAACACCATTCTTCATGCTGGGGATGCATCCTGGCCTAAAGGAGAAGTGCTGTCTTCACTGGGGCAGTGCATCTGCGTTGTGGGGATTTGCCTTCACTTTGCTACATCTCGCTCCTCCAAAAGTAGTGGAAAACAGTTGGCTCCCAATGAACACCTCCTACTCCACTGGGGATTGCAGTTGTCATTTCTCTGAGCTCAGGGTTTGTGACATATGCGTGACGATACACCTGATTCAGGAGTGGTTGTTTGATTGTTTTAAAGATGAGAATGAATTTACATCATTTACTCCAAACTCTTACACACCTAAGTCAGATGGTGTGTTCTGGTGGGATCAAATGTCCATGATCTGAGAAACGATACTTTATCTGTTTAGGGAATATGTGTGCATCCTGACTTTAACCGTTTTGATGTTAAGTTTCTTGGGTATAAGTACCTATAATGTCAAAATAACAGCGTTGTTGATCTTTATTGAAAATGTGGTTAGAGCCGGGCGTGGTGGCGCACGCCTTTAATCCCAGCACTGGGGAGGCAGAGGTAGGAGGATCCTTATGAGTTCAAGGCCACCCTGAGAACACAGAGTGAATTCCAGGTCAGCCTGGGCTAGAGTGAGACCCTACCTTGGGGAAAAAAAAATGTGGTTAGAAAGACTACGGGTTCACTGTCACTTTTAAAAGAAGGCTCATTCTCATTCTAGAAGCCATTGTTGAGTTTGCCAAGGATGTGCTTTCTTTTTCTCTAGCTTGTTTGTAGAGAAGCTTCCAAGCCATCGTGATTACCAGCAATGTGCAGTACCCGAAAAACAGGATATTATGAAGGTAACGTGGGATTGATTCTCCATTGTGGGATGGGATTGAATGCCCCCTAAGCATCCATTACTGATTGACCACCCCTTCCTTTTATCCTCCATCTCATCCTCTGGAGAGTTTGAGCACAAAAACCTCATTACATTAGCTACGATGTTTCGATTTCTTCTTAAAACATTTAATGGTTATGACTGTGCCAGTGTGACGTGTCTAACTGATGTTGGGAAAAAAAGAAAGAAAAACGGATATGCTCAATCATTTTAGAACGTGAAGAATTAATTATTTTACGCCTCCTCCCAGAGATGGAGAGAATGCTTGTGTATTTCCTTGTACTGGCTTGAGACAGCCAGTTTGGCTTTTTTATTAGTCTGCACAGTCCTGAACCCCATCTTTCAAGACCAGTGTTGATTTTTAAAGTAGTCATCAAATTTTAGCTACAGTCATGCACCACATAATATTTCACTGAATCACTGGACCTCATATATGGTGCTGACCCTATTAAATTTTGTTGCCCAGTGAGTGACTTTTAAACCATCTTACTTTGTCTGTGTTATTCTATGGTAGTCACAGAACACCAACAACAAAAACATTGAGCTCTGTGTTTTTCAGGTTGTTTATCTGTTGTGATGTGATATATGCCTGTACCTCATATATAGCTATGCATAATCCAGTAATAAACTATTGGGAAAGGGTGACCTGATAATTCAAGGATTTATCATAAACATATGCTATATAGTTATAGCTATATCTGAGAATATGTTTTTTAAATGAACATTTACAGTGTTTTCCGTCTATTTGTCTTTATATAGTTTGTATTGATTGTACATGGAGCTAAAATAATGTATATATCGAATTTTAACTATGTTTTGAAAACTATATGACCATATTATGGAGTAAAGACTCCTTACCATTCTTGTGAGGCTTGAGGCTGCTGGAGGTAGAAGTCAGATTTTGACAAATGCTCATTTACACACATTACATGTTTACACTCACCCCTGATCATGCCTTTATGGAGCGGCATTTTCTCACACCCTCAGTGTCAAGGTTCTGTATGACAACCAGAGGTCCCAGCTTTCCACAGTGACTCCTTTTGAGAGTTGCTCTTACTTATCCTAGTAGGGAAAACTTCTCCAAGTGCATATACATTTCTTACTTATGCTTATTAAATAGATGGGCAGATGAGGGAAGAAAAAAAAAGAAAGAGTGAAAGGGAGAGAGAGGGGGGAAGGAGGGAGGAATGGAAGGACGGAGTGAGAGGAAAGACCAAGTTCTAAGAGGACAGACAGTTTTGGTGGAAGAGGCTGTCTAGAGGTGTAAGATTTGATCCATCAGTTGCATGAAGGAATCTCAGTGGCCTTTGCTTCCTCTTCTCCAAAGGAAAGTGGTAATTAGATTCTATCTCTTTCCCAGGGTTTTCTGCCACTAAGAACCATGGAAGTAGTGGGCTTGGAAATGGCTCAATTGATAAGAGTTCTTACTGTACAAGCATGAGGACCCGAGTTCATTCCCTAGCACCCATGTAAAAAATCAAAGACGTGGCTGCCTACACCTGTAACCCCAGTGCTGAGGGATGGTGGGTGACAGGAAGATTGCTGGGGCTTTGCTCAGCTAGACCTACCAAAAGTAGAGAGCTCCAGGTTCAGTCAGAGACCCTATTGCAAGGAAATAAAGCAGAAGAGTGATAGGACACCTGAAGTTCTGTTCTGGCCTCTGGGCACGTGTATCTGGACACACACACACATACACACACACTTTACAAAAAGGAATTTCAGGGAAAATAATCTGAGATACAGATTCCCTAACCCTTTTCTAAAGATTTTGATTCAGTAGCTCTAAGATTAGGCCATGGCATCTAAACTTTTATGAAATAAATATCAGCTACTTTTTAGTTTCTGACATGTCTAGAAATCCTTTCCTACCACCTACCCTCCAATGTCTCCCTAAGAGTGATACTATATGACTTACATATGTACTATGCAATTCTACACCTATTACCTAAAAATGTGATACCTAAACAAAATGTTGGTTTAGCTAGTGGAATTAATAAAGATTTTACAATGGCCTTAAAAGATCTTAGTTACTTCTAAAATCATATCTTAGAACCCTAACACAAATTTACTTTTCCACTATCATCTTTGGCTACTCATGACTTGATTTCTGATATACACAATAGATGTTTTGCTTTCCCAGCTGATGATGCGAGAGTGTACACTCCCCACTAATCAATATGTGTATATATTTTAAAAGAAACTGAAGGAGATTGCATTCCCAAGGACAGAAGAGTTGAAAAAGGACCTTTTAAAGAAATATAACATAGAATACCAAGAATATTTGCAAAGCAAAGTAAGTTCAAATTTGGTCCATTTCTTTCTTGATTTTTTTCCTGTGCAAATAGTTTTTGAATTTTGCAATATTATCTGCATTTAAATTAAAAATTAAAGATACAGTGATGGGAAACCAATAAAAAATTCATGTTGATGTCCAGGTTGTACCCTTCACCAAAGATGTGGCATTTTTACTTCCCTAAAATATCTAATAAAGCAATGCATTAGAAAATAGATTTCCTACAGTGATTTAAATAGAGCTTTTGACCAACTCTTGCCAATGTAACCTTGAGCCAGATGGCTCTATTTATTTTCAGATGAACAGAGGCGGTAGAAAGCAGGAAGAACAGAACATGATTTCTGACGTGTCTAATTATATAGGCCTTGGATATGTGAATTCAGTTCTTAAGCATCACAGTCAACATTACACAGAACATAGAGATAAAGGAATGTTTAACCATGTGGCTGAAATATAATCACAGCTCCAAAGGGCAGATGTTTCTGAGTTTTTAGTACATGATAGATATGAAGATGTAAAAGAGACAGAAAGGTCTTGAAAGAAGAAAGTGACCAGCCAATCTAGGGGATTCCCAAATTCAAAATGCAAATTCTTAGGTCTTATAATAGTATCTTATTTGTCTTGGAGGTTGCCAGCCTTAGGGTCTCTCACTTCACTTCTACCTCCCCACCTCTGAAAATCGTCCCAGAACTTCCTGATATTCTCTGAGCATGGATGGAAGGCTGAGTTGCCCAAAATGTTTTCTTTAAATGGTAGACAGGATGTTGAAATCAGAAGATTACTTCACACGAGCTTATTAGAGGTTTGATTTGGAATATGAATGATAAAAATGATGTTAGGGGCTAAGCCAAAGCAAAGCTCAGTTCAAGTCTCACTTCTACATCCGGGAATGTGAATGGTGTCCCCTTGTTCCACACCCCCGGGAGGAACAGGTGTGACAGCTGTGTAGAGTTCTGCCTGTGGTAACACTAGTGACTCATAGTCCACAGGAGTGGAAGTTTCTGAGCCGCCAGGCCAAGGGGACAGGAGCAGATTTACCTACCTATACCTGTAAGCCCTGGCTGTGGGCAGTACCAGCATTAGAAGAGCAGCTCACTGCCCTGCTCAGACCTGCAAACTGAGAATCCCCAGTGCTAAGAAGACCCAGAGTGATTCCTATGTGTGGAAAGTATTGCTGTACCCTGGGTCTCCCACACTCCCCCTAACCTTACGTTAACTCTCTGATAACAATTATTGTCAGCAACAGTTAGGAACTAATTAAAACTTTGTAGTCTCTAAGCTACTAATATCTGGATATTTTGTTAGGACTGAAGATTTGGGATTATTCATTTTTAATACACTTCCGGTTACCTCTGATAGAAATGAGCGAAACACATTTCTTGATGAATCCCTTTCTCCTTAGAATTCCAGAAGTCCACAGTTGAATGTAAAAGGCTCCAGGAAATGGAAGCTCCATCCAGTAGAAATTCTGATGATGGTAGATGTGTTCTCTGTGGAACTTCCAGGATAGTAGCCATAGCCCCAGGTGGCTTTTGCATATTTACAGGTGGCTAGTGTGATTAAGGCATTGAATGTCTACATTAATTTTTATTAGTTTAGATTTAAACAGGGGGTGTGAGTTTTTGTTTTGAACCCATCAGGCTGAGCAGCAAACCCTGACCTTGATTTTCTAATGTTTAAAATCACAGGGGAATACAGGGAGCCTGATTATCATGCTGTCTCTGGTGAAAGGTGATGGATTTAGAATGCTCTTGTGATCTAGTTAAGGGGCTTTTGCTGTGATGTGTATTTTTCTGTTTCACTATCAAGATGCCCCTCTGTCTTCCAGAAGATTGAAAGTGTCTAATCCCACGTTGTTGTTTTTACTTGGAAACTAACAGTTTCTTCTGGCAACCACATTCTTAGCACAAATACAAAGCTGAAATTCTCAAAAAGCTGGAGCAGCAGAAGCTGATTGAAGCCGAAAGGAAGAGGATCGCTCAGATGCGCCAGCAGCAGCTGGAGTCTGAACAGTTCCTGTTCTTCGAGGACCAACTCAAGAGGCAGGAGTTAGCCCGCATCCAGACGCAAAGTCAGGAGAGCCCCGTGCTGGCAGAGCAGACGGATGGCACCGTGCTCTCCTGCTTCTCTACTCCCCAGAACCATTCCCTGATGAGTGTGTCTGCTGATCAACCTCACAAGAGGGAGGCGATTGTGCACCAGTCTCCCCCAGTAAACAGGGCCTTAAAGCCAGTGGCTACTCTGAGTGCTGTTCAGAGTAAGTGATGCCCTGCAGGACACTGAGGCTCATGCCTGCAACATTTCCTGTAGCACCCTGAAGGCTTTCATTTCATTTGCTAAGGGGGCAAGGCCCCAGAATAAGCATTTCAGTCTTTCCTAGCTTTTACTATATAAATTTAAAATCCACCTAACATGACAGGGCTGATGCTAGAGATGCTAGAGTACTCTGCTAATGGCTCGTATTTTGTCAGTGAACAAAGATTTTAAATGAGAAGTCTAAGCATATTCTTTTGATCTTTTATGGATTTTTCTACAAATGCATACATCTTAAAGGGACACACTTAGACAGGATAGGAGAGATGCCAAGAAAAATGTTTGTCCAGATCTTTGCTCAGTGGTAAAATGTTCATGCTCAGTGTGTTTAGCATGGACTGCAGGGATCTCCTGTACATGAATAATTAACCACTGAACAGTGTAGGTTTCCACCAGCAATTAGTTCAGCAAAGGACGGCAGGCAAGATTGTTGTTGGCAATTTTCCAAGACCAAATGGGCCATTCTTCTTGGCAGACTCGGTCGGCTGGAATTTGTGTTTTCATTTTATATAAAGAGTCCTGATAGGTAGCCATTTTGTATCATCTTTACTGCAGTGGTTTTCAAAAAAAAAAAAATGCTTTTGCTGATTGATTGCTAGCTTTCATCGGGATATAGGCAACACACATACGAGAAAAATATCATCCCTGTATCTGCACACTGCGCCAGCGAGGTACATTACCCTGTGCCCAAATAAAACACACACATGCCTGGAAGTGGTTGTCTCAGGGCACAGAAATTGTTGTGGACATTAGAAACTTTGTTTATAAAACAATTACACATAACATGGAATTTTCCTTTCCTTCTAAGGTTTATTCTTGAAAGTTTTAAAACATAACATGGGGAGTGAAACACCTGATAATTTTACCTTGAAAAATATATTTTTCAATTGCTCACACACAAAAAAAAAAAATTGGGGAAGATGGCCATTTTCACAATAATAATTCTTCTAATCCATGAGCATGGGGGATCTTTCCATCTTCTCATATCCTCCTCATTTCTTTCTAAAGTATTTTTATGTTTTCTTTACATAAGTCTTCCACTTGGTTAGTGATATTCCAAGGTATTTAACTTTTTTGTGGCTATTGAAAGAAGGATAGCAATAGCATCATTTACTTCATTTCTCCATATATTTTTCTTTGGCATAAGAAAGCCACTGATTTTTTTAAATTGCTTTTTATTTATATGAGAAAGAAAGAGGCAAATAGAGAATGAGCATACCAGAGCCTACAGCCCCTACGAACGAACTCCAAAAGCATGTATCACCTTGTGCATCTGGGTTATGTGGGTCCTGGGGAATTGAACGTGAGTCCTTTGGCTTTGCTGGCAAGCACCTTAACCACTAAGCCATCTCTCCAGCCTGAAAGCTACCGATTTTTGTGCGTTGATTTTGTATCCTGCCACTTTAATGAAAGAATTTATCACCTTTACAAGTTTTTTGCTGGAGTCTTTCTGGGCACTTCTATATGAAATCATGTCATCTGCAGCTACAGCTAGTTTGAGTTCTCCCTTACCAATTTGTATCCCTCTTAATTGTTTCCCTTGTCTTCTTGCTGAGGCCTTGATGACCCTACTCTGAATACCATAACCCCACTGAGTAGGGCCCTGGAGAAACAGGATCAGGGGTGAGGGGATGAGAAGAGTATATAACCTGTTACAATCTAATATATCTCTATAAGATAAAATTTTTTTTAAAGTTTTGAAAGATACAAGATTTATTTTTAGCTTTTTCTCCTTTTTCTGTGTCTTAGATTTAATGGTTGAAGGACTGAGATGTGTAGTTTTCTCAAGAGATCTTTGCCACAAATTTCTGCTTCTGGCTGAGTCTAACACAGTCAGAGGAATAGAAACGTGTGGAATACTCTGCGGAAAACTGGTAAGGTCGGTTTTTGTGTCTGCATAGCACAAGCTTTCTTTGATAACTAGAGCAGGATAAAGCACACTGAGAGTTCTAAGTAGCGTGAAGTTAACCTTATGCAGATTTGCTTCTTAAAACTACTGCTATTTTTCATGGAGTTATCTTTCTAGAAAATGAATTGTAAAGTTTCAGGATCATTATAAAAGCTTGTTTTAGAAAATCAACAAAACATAAGTTAAATCTTCATTTCAAAATAATGGTAGATTACAAACCTTCTGATTAGTAAACCATCTAATTTGCTAAATCTAGTTTCCAGTATAATTGTTAATGTTACATACATTCATGTAATTAACTTTCCACTATCCCTTCCTGTAACATATAACTTGCCATCCTTTCCCAAATACACATGGGATAAAACTAGTGCTTTGGACTGGAGAGATGACTGAGTGGTTTAACTGCTTGCCTACAAAACCAAACAACTCAGGTTTGATTCCCCAGTGCCCACTTAAAGCCAGATGCATAGAGGGGCATGCCTCTTGAGAGTTCATTTGCAGTGGCTGGAGGCCCTATTGCACCTATTCTCTCTCTCTCTCTCTCTCTCTCTCTCTCTCTCTCTCTCTCTCTCTCTCTCTGTGTGTGTGTGTGTGTGTGTGTGTGTGTACAAATGTATGTATGTATCTGTCTCTCGTCTCTTTCTGTCTGTCTGCTTGAAAAGAAATCAAGTATTTTTTTTTGAAAAAACTATCACTTTGGTATTTTCTTTAGTTTAAAGTAATGTTTTTAGCAAACTAAAATTTATAAGCATAGCTCATGTGATATTAAGGATATTACTAGAATGTGATAAAAGATGATCAGAATTAAAAGAAGAAACAAGAGAGGAAACGTGTTTAAATTTTTACTGAAACAAAGGTGAGTATTGTGTCTTTCAAAGTGACTTTTTGTAGTCTCATTGGGTGTTGGTCTATATTTCTGGACACGGGAACATTTTCACTTTTCAGCTTTGATCCTGAATACCGTGCTTGTCTGAACACACATTCTGCAGCTGAATTCCAGTATTCCACCATCCCTTTTCCTCCCAGAGAGGAAGCTACTGGTGACAGGCATGTCATGACCCACCAGCTGCTATGCGCAGACACTCTTGTTGCTCTTCAGGGGACCATGTGCGTCAGTGCTGTGTCCCCTACAGTCATGCGCCAGACTTCATTGATGGATTGATGCTTCACTCTTCCATCACACATGTACTGAGCAGCTGTGCCAGTGCCATCCCAGGCACTTGGTGGCCCACAGCAGCCTCGGTCCCTGCCATCTAGGCTTGCACAGTGCTTGTGAAGACCCAGATAAGTGACTAGTTCTCAGCAGAAGTACAGAGCACCATCAGTGTATGGCCCTGGGAGCCCTCACTTTGTCTGGCCTGGAGGATGGAGGAGGATGTGCAACCACGATGGGCGGAATGGTGCACAATTTTCAGGAAGTCACTAAGCCCACAGAAGGATAGTGTTGTGGAGGGATGGAGGAGGCAGAGGCCAGAGAGAAGAGAGCTCCTCATAGTCCAGATAGCTATACCAAAGCTCCTCTCTCCACTTCCGGACCCTCTTTATAATCCTTATCTTTCTTTTTTAAAAGATTTTATTTTTACTTATTCGTTTATTTATTAGAGACAGAGAAGGGGAAAGAGAGCCAGGGCCTCTAGCCACTGCAAACAAACTCCAGATGCATGTGCCACCCTGCGCATCTGGTTTATGTGGAACTTGAAGAATTGAACCTGGGTTCTTAGGCTTCACAGGCATGCGCCTTAACTGCTAAGCCATATCTCCAGCCCTAATCCTTATCTTTCTTATGAGGGCAATTTGCTTTACTTATCTCTCTACCTAAGTATAAAAATCATGATACTGTCTAATTTTGGAAGACCCTAGTGAGTCTTAAAGTCCTAAGTCTTCAAGAAAAATTACACATAGCTAATAAAATTAAACTAAGACAGTCACCTCCACAACCCTTAGAAATATTTTTCTATAACATCATATATTTACTTATTTTATATTTTCCCTTCAACAGAATTCTGCTCTTCCAGAGAAATCTGTTCTTGTTATGATTTTTCCATTGTAGATCTATGTCAAGTCATTATTTTATTTATTAACTAAACGTCCATGACTCCCTGCTCCCCAAGATGCAAATTCCTGTTTATGTTTTCTACTGTGAAGAAAAAAACACGGGTTGCAAAGTCTAAACAACTGAATCTCAGACCCTTGGGCAAACAAATCAATTTTATGTTTGTTTTTTTAAAGATTTTTATTATTTATTTATTTATTTATTAGAGACAGAGAGAAAGTGCCAGGGCCTCTAGGCACTGCATACGAACTCCAGAAGCATGCGCCACCATGTACATCTGGCTTAAATGGGACCTGGAGAATCGAACCGGGTCCTTGGACTTCGCAGGCATGAGCCTTAATCGCTAAGCCATCTCTCCAGCCCAATTTTATGTTTGTTTTGAATTATGATGGAATGTGTGTGGTGTGAGGGAGTATGCAACTCTTAGAATTATTCTAGTCTTATAACAAAGCATCCAATGTACTGTTCAGAGTTTTTTTTTTTTTCTGTTGGCTACTTATTCTTTTTCTTATTGTTTTTAGACACATAATGAGTTTACTATTACCCATGTGGTAGTGCCAAAGCAGTCTGCAGGTCCAGACTATTGTGACGTGGCAAATGTGGAAGAACTGTTCAGCATTCAGGACCAACATGACCTCCTCACCCTGGGATGGATCCACGTACGTTTGCTCCAGTTTACTTCTGCGTGGTGTTTGCTTCTTCTCAACAAATTTAGCTTAACCCAAATGGTTTATTTTTATTTTTCTCCAAATACAATAAATGTCAATATGAAGTCATTTTCCTTAGTGTTAAGCTGTGTCTAGATCTTTATAACTGGATCTGAAAAGGGGCATCTTCTGGAATTTTTTGTACCACTCAAAGCTGAGTATATGATGATTAGAAAATAGGTGGTTTATTTCTCATGATTTCACATACTCTAATGGAGGCCTTTGCCAGATTTTCATCTGATTTGACTAGATAGCTATAATATTCTTTCTACTTTTGCAATGGATCTAGATTAGATCATTTAAAACATTTCTGGTGATATTTCTTTTAAACAGGTTTGTGTCCTAAGGAGTGTCTGTGTACTCCACTGCCCTGTCCTACAAACCAAGCATGCATTCATCACTGTATAAGTGTCTGTGGAGCTGAACAACTGGACAAGGCAGAGCACTGGGTCCCAACATCCTCAGGCCAATGTAGGAACAGCAAAGGCCTTACAAATCAAGTAGACTGACGCTTCAGGCGCACAATAGGAACAGTGACAAGCTAAACACATGAACAGCACAGCTCCTTCATTCACCACATGGAGTTCATAATAAGTGGCTTCATATGATGCTGGTGGGAGGAAAGATATTTATTCTGACTTACAGTCTCAAGCGGAAGCTTTGTGATGGCTGGGGAAAACATGGCATGAGCAGAGGCTGAACATCACCTCTGCCACAGCAGGTGCAAATAGCAGCAAGAGAGTAAGCTGCATTTGAAAATGACATCTTTAGATAAGTCCATGTTAAATAGTTCCCAATGTGGATGGAAAAGTTTCTCCTGAGACCTTCTGCGTATCTAATGTATGCAAGAACAAACTTAAGTTGTTGAAATAATAAACTTTTCTTAATTCTAGAATTCTTGGACTTTGGTTCTGGTTTTTAATTTATATTGCTGATGCAGCAAAATATGGCTCAATGAAACTAAAAAAAAGTTACATTTCTAAATCTCAGTGGCTATAATGCTTCTGTTGTTTTTTTTTTAATACACAATAATGACAGAAACAGATTCCAGAATCTGTTTTATTCTGATATCAGCTTTATCCTGATGGAAATTAGTCATAGGAAAGGAAATCTAATTCAGAATCAAACAGACCTGGTTTTGAATTTCGATTTCTTAGCTTGGCACTCTTTGAAATTCTACACTTACCTCTGTGTCTTCATCTGCTAAACAGTGATAATAGCACAGATCTCCTCTTGGGTGAGAATTCTGTGACACAATTCATGGAGAGAACTCAGTTCACTGCCCGACACTGTGTTCCTTTGTAGTAAATGACATTTGCTCCCGTTGTCACCATCATCGTTTTTCTTTCCGTAGGCTCCGGCAATGGGAGCACCAGGTTCTGAGGGAGACATGTCCTCATGGCAATAGAACTGACTCTTTGAGGCAGAAATGAAGGGCTCGGATGCTCACTTAATGTCCATTCAGTCTGTAAGCACACTGAATGGCAGAGTGGTTTGTTTGCCAACCTGCTTGTTGCCTCTGCAGCACAATAGTTCCTTTGAACATTTCTTCTTAATTTGTAACCAAGGTAGAAAGCTGTATTTTAATCAAAGAAGGTATTTTCAGGCAGGTAACAGACTGCCAAGCCCACTTCCTCACACCTCTATTAAAATGCTTGGGTTTGAAGAGTGAGGTAGGACTGAGTGTACAACTTAGTAGACTGCATGGTCAGCATGCACAAGGCTCTGGGTTCAAAACCAAGTAGAAAAAAAAAGTCAAAATAAGTTTTAGTCTTATGTTAATCTAATTCCTTCAAGCCAAGCGTTATTTTTTCCTTCCATAAAGTGTATCTCTTTGTATAAATAACCAGCTGATTTTACCTTTATTCTGTCAAACAGTTAGAAAAGAGTTTTAAGATCTTGCATTTCTACCATATGCCCAGGTTAGTGTATCAAGGTGTGAAGCCCTTACTGTGGGCGTGTGCCTTTGAGTTGTTAGTGGTACCACTGATGTCAAAGCAATGCAGCAGTGACAACAGCTGACCACCTGGGTTCTTTTCTATACGCCATGCTCTGTTACCCTTGCTCCACCCTCGGGACAAAAATGATGATCACCCTGTTTACAAATGATGAAGTGGGCAGGGAGGGGTTAAATAATCTTCTCTGTCGTATACTGAGCGACTGAGTCATGGTGCCAGGACCCACACAATGTGGACCAAGGACTTTTGTTTCATGATTAAAGTGGTCACATTTCTTTTTCAAGGCTCATTAGATTTTAATACGAATTTGGGGGAATTTTTTTTTTTTTTTGCTTTGTTTTGTTTTGAGGCGGTGTCTCATTTTGTAGTTTAGGTTGGCCTTGAACTTGTAATTCTCCTGCCTCAGTTTCAAAAATACTAGCATTACAGGCATTTGTCACTAAACCTGGATTTAGTGTGAACTTTTAAATCATAAAGTTTTATCTTGCTATTTAAATATGAACCTCTGGTAGCTTGTTTCTCATCATCACATGTTTTTATATAGCCAGAAACCTGGAAGATTTCTTTGGGTTTATGTTCTCCTCTTCCTCAGTGGGTATTCAGTGGCCAAGTGAGATGAGTCCCAGATACCTTTTGCAACTTGGAGACTGCCTCCTATTTCTAGGGAATGCTAATCCATAAGTGACCCACAGTGAAGGGGCGTGCAAAGTGAAAATACGTGTAAGTACGTAAGAGTCTCAGGTCCTGTGCTCCCAGCCCCAGCTCTGCTCCGCACCAGCTATGTGAGCAGTTACCTCACCTTCCCGAGGCTGGAGACCCTTGTATGTAAAATGGAGGCAATAAAAACGCACGCACGTCTCATGGGTGACTTGTGAGTCAAGGGCATTCTGAGTAAAGCCTCGGCCAGTGAGTTCTTAGCGCACTCTTTCCCAGCAAGAGGAAAGTACATAACATCCCTTCTAAGCCACAGTTATTCCAAACAAGAGTAGGGCAAAATAAAAGCAGGATTCTGTCAGTGAAATGCTGTTTAACTGCTTATTTTACGAGTGGTAGTAGAAAAAAAAAAAAAAGAAAGAACAAACAAAGCAAATTTTCTCTGAGAATAGCAAACTGTGCCTGAGTCTCAGCTTCTCTAATGAGATTGTCCCTGTTCCTTTTCATAGACGCATCCCACCCAAACTGCATTCCTGTCCAGCGTTGACCTGCACACACATTGCTCCTACCAGCTTATGTTGCCAGAAGCTATCGCCATCGTTTGTTCCCCAAAGCATAATGAGTAAGTTTGACAGCGGAGAGAGCTCAAGGGGGACCCTGCCTGGAACCGCTGGGCTCTCTTGTGTCAGGTTGTAGCACTGGTATAAGCAAAATGCTAAGTGGTGGCTACCTCCCACATGCCCGTGGCTCGGCAGTCTTTTGCATTTTAAGGTCCTTTCAGTGGAGAAATTCCCAATTCTGTAGTGTGACCTTGAAATGGATAATATATAGAAAGGATGTTGTCACAGTTTAACTTTTAAGATCTTATTTCTACAGTTTTATGCTCTACCAAATGAAATTTCCTAGCCTTAGTTTAATTGTTCCAAAACTTTCCTAGTTTGAGCAGACAGTGGTCATTATAGAGTATACCAACACAAAACACAGCTCTCAGTCTCAAAGACAATTAGAGATCGTTCTTGAACCAAGCATGAGGACCATGGCCCACTTACACGGATCCAGGTTGTCCCAAAAGACATGTTCCACTGCGGAAGTGGTTACATGAAGTTTCACTAGTTAGGACGAAGCAGCAAGGCATTTACCAAATACACTGGCAGGGGCTGAAAGTAGTCTATTGCAGAGCAAGGGAAGCTGGCATGGGTCTCAGGTGTTGCTGGGCCATTGTTAACTACTGAATGTGTGGAAACTAGTAAAGAATTCATGTTAAAGGTTCTGATAGTCACAAGGATGTTAGATCAGACACAGGGGTAGGCAACACATGGTTTTTAAGGGGACTGAAAATAGCCTAAGAATTTGGCCATGGTCTGCAACATTCTAACTCTCCACAGTCACAAAGTTCAGTCATTCAGCCATGAAGCATTTTTTTTAACTTGTATTCTTTTTATTATTGGCATTTTCATACATGTACAGAATATATGTTCATCTTATCTCCCAATTATCTTCTTTTACTACTCTCCACTTCCCACTAATACCCTTTTCCTTCCCCACTGGCCCTTATCTTAATTCCATGCCTTTTGTTTAACCTGTTGAGTTAAATTAGGGTTGCTTTCATGGATATTTAATGCACGCACAGCTTTTCATATTTTCTGGGAACTTAGGTTTAAAAGCATTTAGATTCATAGGAATAAGGCAAACTTTTCCAGAGTCTTGACCCTACCTTGAAATCAAAGGAGACCTGAGTTCTCTAAGCCACAACTTCTTGATCCCCCATACCTGACTCTGTGGATTCACGTGATGACAGTTTACGTGAATGCTTAGCAATGTCCCTGTCACCACAATAGCCCTGTTGCAAAAAAAAAAAAAAAAAAAAAAAAAAAAAAGCATGAACACTAGTAGGAAAATTTGTGATATCTACCCCTCATCATTATAGCATGGGTACCATCTTCCTCATGGGATCTCACACACAGCTCAACTGCCTGTCCCAAGTAGGGACCTGTGGGCACTTGGAGACCAGTGCTTCTAGGGCTAGTCACAGCAAGTGTGGAAATCCATGTCTTTATCCTTCTAATAGAGCATATAGAAATAGCAAGTAGTCCTTAACTTTATACTTTTTCCTCCATTCTGACTTTCAGCACTGGCATCTTCAGACTCACCAATGCTGGCATGCTTGAAGTTTCTGCTTGTAAAAAAAAGGGCTTTCACCCTCATACCAAGGACCCCAGGCTGTTCAGTGTGAGTAGACAGTGTTCGTCATTTTCGCAGATGATTATGTTTTACTATTCCCCCCACCTCAGCAATATGTTTAAAATTAAGACAAATTTAAAATTAGGAAATCTATACACCTTCTCTAAAGAAGATCTTGTTTAAACATTGTGATATGATTGCATTTGCTTTCTTTCCTAGATATGCAACCATGTGTTGATAAAGGACATAAACATAACTGTGTTGGATCTGAGGTGATATGTCCCAAATATAAGCACCATCAACGCCAGACACCTGCGCATGGATATGATATGTGTGGTTGCCGGATTTTCTTAACATCTTTCCAGAAGTGACTGATATTTTATATTTATATATTTTAGATCAAAAAGTTTGATATTTATTGTCCTTGTACAACTTGAAGTTTTCTTTTTGGGTTGCTCTGTCTGAAGAGGTTATATAGGTTAAATCAATACCTATTAATGTACCCAGATACTGTCATCAGAAATAAATTGTGCTGCAGATAACAAGATGTTGTATTTATGGAGCTCTCTGCAAACATTTTCAGAGCTTTGGAGACTATACATATTTTTTCAGAAATTTTATATATATAAATATATAAATTTATATATACATATATATAGCCTCAGATAATGAAGTCTGCAGTCAGCCAGTATTGGGCACCCAAACAACAGGCTTCAACATAGCAATCAGGTGTCAGAGGGTCTGGGACAATAGACCACTCACTAACATAAGTTAGAAGGCTGGAAGCAGAGACTCTTAAGAGAACAATAAAAGTAGATAAATAGGGCCTGGAGAGACATCTTAATGGTTAAGGCACTTGCCTGCAAAGCCAAAGGACCCAGGTTCAATTCCCCAGAACCCACATAAGCCAGATGCACAAAGTGGCACATGTGTCTGGAGTTTGTTTGTAGTGGCTGAAGGGGCCCTAGCATTCCCATTCTCTCTCCCTCTCTCTCTCTCTCTGCCTGTCTCTCCATCTCTGTGCCTCTTTTTCTCTCTCAAGTAAATAAATAAAGTAAAATATTAAAAAATAAAAAAGTAAATAAATAAAAAATAAGTAAATACATACACAAATAAAATCTCAGATGTAAGTATAGAGCCTGTTACTGTAAAAACTCACAAATATGCTGAGAAGAAATGAGCCATTGGAACTAAATATTAATCCTTAGTGAAAGAATAATACTTATAATTAAGCGTATATAATTACATATTTATATGCTAACATAGATAATAGGAAAGATTAGAAATAAAAATAAGGTGACTTAAGTACAATATTGTGATATGACTAAGGCTCAGAAATACATTTTTGTTACCTGTATAATGAAAACATCTGGACCAAAAGGTATACATTAAATAGAAGGAATGGGAGTGTTTTGAGCTCTCCTACCAAATGGAATTATTTCAGAAGGGAAGGAAGAGGGTGATATTATGGACTGCTTTCAAAATGTGGAAGGGCTCTTCAGGATACTGAAGTCTGGTTTTCTAGGCACAGCTTACATTCTGGAAGACACTGCTGCCAGACACAGCCGGACATCCTAAGCTAGCCGCCCTTTCCTTACACAGTATCCCTACGGCCACCTTCCAGGCTCCTCATCCTTTAGGGTCTTATCTGACTCTGGTCCTGACTATTAAGTTTCTTTCTCCCACTGTTTCTCCACGGATCTGTTTTCATCCCCGACAAGGTCAAACCTTCTATCTAACGTTTTCTCTTACCCACAATCCAGTAGGCCAAACCCAGCTTCCAAGTCTCTGCTTCTGGTATTACATCTGAGCTGCTTGAACATAGCTGCATGGTCCCCCCATATTGCTCGTCTTTATTTCCCTGAGACAAGGTCTCGCACTGGACCCAGAGCTCCCTGTTTGGAGTTGGTCATTTCTTGGCTCGATTAGCTGATCAATGAGCTGCAGCAATCCCCCTGTCTCTGCCTTCTTCAGTGCTGGCTTTACAGACATGCATGGCCATGGCTTTTTTGATGTGGAAGCTGACGCTCAAACTGAACTCCTCATGCCTTTACAGTAATCTCTTTTACCCAGCGAGCCATCCCACCAGCCACCTCTTATCTGTTTCTTTAGAAAAATGAACTCAAACCAAATTTTTCCTGAGCTACCCTTGGATCTTAATGTTAATCTTCTTATGCTATTCACAGTGCTTTGGATCTAGAATATAATATTGAGGTCCTTACCACCAGTATGTTAGAACGTGACAGCACAAAAATAGGTTCTTGAAAGAGGTCATTACGTTAAAATGAGGCCAAAGTCTATCCCTAACTCAATGGGACTGGTGTCCTTATAAGGAGAGATCAGAACCAACACACAGAGGGAAAACCACAAGCAGGGTCTCAAAGATGGCCATGTGCAGAGGAAAGTGCTGGTGACAACTTAGTCTAAGACATCTGGCATCCAGAACTATGAAAAATAAGTGTCCATGGTTTAAGCCAATACGTCTGTGGTATGTTGTTGGACAGCCCCAGCCAACTGACACAGTGTTTGATATTTACTGAAAGCATCTGTTTTCTTGTTATTCGTAGATCGGACATGGCTTTCTCAGTTACATGAGACAGGTACCCTTCTCTTCTTCACAGGCCTTGCGGCTTGCAGAAGAGCAAGGCAGAATATCTGTGGGTTATTCTCAGCTACTGAAACCTTTCCTGGTTTCTTTTTAATACGATTTTGCCTGTAGAAACCTGGCATTTTATCTGAGACCGCATCCTAGAATTAGATTCGTGGTTTTCTCCAGTTTACCCCCACGTTGCAGCCACATCAAAACTGCTGGAGACCGACCGTGCTGTCGCAGTGTGATCCTAGTCAAGGTTTCTGGTGTGAAACCAGCTGAATTGGCCCCAGTGTGGAAAGCAGATGTACCGCTTGCTGCCTGTCCTGCAAGAGTGTCTTCCGTGTAGAGGATGTTTGAGAAAGTACATATACTCAGCAATGGCTAAGGAAAAAAGGTAAACCTTGTTACTATTTGTGGATGGCGAGTGTGTATAAGTGTGTGGGCACACTCATGCCACAGCACATGTGTGGAGGTCAAAGAACAGCTCTTGGGTTGATCCCCACCCATCTACCTCATTTGAAACATGGATTCTTGCTCTGGATTGTCACTGTACTGGTTTTTGCTGCACTGATCATGAGCTTCCAGAATTCTCCACCTCCCAGCACACTGTGTCAGCGTGCTGGGTCTATAGAAGCTTGTCATGGGGCTTCCGTCCCTTTACATGGGGTCTGGGAATTTACCTAAGGTACAGTAGCTGCAGTAGAGACTGCTTTATGCACTGGGCCATCTCTCCAGCCACAAAGATAAACTTTTAGTTCTGAGTTCTTGGAAGAATTTGGCTTTTATTATCGATGATTATGATGATGATGATGATGATGAAGAAGATGATAATGACAAATACTATGCAAAGAATACTTCTCTAGCCCCTTAAGAAATTCCTGTCCTAGTTTCCTGACCCTTCATGAAGGAAGTATATATTATCTTTGGGGGTAGCTAGAAGAAACATTATTTAGTGGCTTTTAGGGAGTTGTCATACTGTTGTCCATAAAAGATGTTTAAACTTTTTCTTTCTTTTTTTTTTAATTTTTTTGAGGTAAGGTCTCCCTCTAGCTAAGGCTGACCTGGAATTCACTATGTAGTCTCAGGGTGGCCTTGAACTCATGGCAATCCTCCTACCTCTGCCTCCCGAGTGCTGGGATTAAAGGCGTGCGCCACCATGCCCGGTTTAAACTTTTTTTTTTTTTTCAAGAGGAGTGTGTCTCAGTTTGAATTACTCTAATAAAAATGCTTTAAACTGTGTGGCTTAAATAGCAAAACATTTGCATAGAAATTCTGGTGTCTGAAAGTGGAGGAACAGGGTTCCAGGGTGCATGGTCAGGGCCTGGTCCTAGTTAAATTAACTTTACTCCCACATAACAGAGAAATGGTCTCCTGTCACTACTAATAAAGGCACTGATTCCATGAAGAGCCTCCACCCTGTTCACTTGACCCCCTCCCTAGGGCCCTATCTTTCAGCATCATCACCTTGGAGGTTAGCATTTCAACACAGGAATTTTGTGAGGAAACAACACGTTCAGATGATAGAAAACAAGTAGAGAAAAGATTGTCCTCATTTTAGAGGTGGATCTGCGGCCTAAAGGGCTGGTAGCCTGGGAGGGGCTGGTGAGATGTGGTCGCTGAGTAGCCCATCAGGATGCAGGGGAGACACCAGGGGGGTCTGCTGATGACAGGGCCTCCTGCTTACAGCTGGTGAGCTGAGCCAGTGGGATCATTTATCAAAGCAACCCCGTCCAATTCTCCTAAAGGGGGGAATAACTGCAGCATCTTTTAAAATTATTTATGACAATTCTGTACATGTATGTGATGTACTTTGATCATCCTCACCTCCACATTTTCGTCTCTTATACCTCTCTGACTCCCTCTCAACCCTTTCTTCCCATCAATCCCCTTCCTATTTTCAGGTCTTTTTGTTGTGTCCCACTGAGTTAAATTGGGGTTGCTTGCATGAGCATGGTTGGGTATTTAATTATTGGAGTATGAACAACTTAGCAGTTCATTCCCTACCCACCAGCAAGCATGAACTATTAATAGCTAATTTGAGAGGAGTGGGGTCTGGTGAGCTTCTCCCCCATTGGTGACGGAATGTTGATGGGCTCAGTGTAGAAAAGCACAGCTCTTGTGAGTTCATGAGTGTAACAACCATGTTGTACATAGAAGAGAGCATTTATCAACATTTTATATGAAAATAGGCAGAATATACTCATATATGCTTAATATCAAAAAAGAACTGGAGAAATGGAAAAGAAGAAAATAATACAATGAAATAAGAATCATTCATAAAAGACACTTATAATGCCCTTACTATCTGCCACTATGACGTGCTAGAGCTTGGGGTGTTGTGAGGTGTGGAGCTGTGGGGAATGAGGGAGAGAATTCAGAAGGACCCTGGAAGAGTGAGGAGCACTGAAGACTGCCTTTATTTACTTTACTTGAAGTTAGTCCCGCAGCACTACGTAGACCACAAGACAGCTAAAACCACATGGAGATAATTAGCTGTACTATTCCCTGCACATCTGTGTCAGGTAAACAGGCTGACAGTGAAAAATTAAAATTTTTCCCTCACATGAGCTGTTGTTTGGTGGGTCCAGTGGAGTAAGGTGAGTCCATATTCTTGAGCTGAAGAGCATTTATAAAAAAAATTCTTCTGTTAGGAGGCAGAGGTAGGAGGATTGCCATGAGTTGAAGGCCACCCTGAGACCACACAGTGAATTCCAGGTCAGCCTGAGCTAGAGTGAGACCCTACCTCGAAAAACCAAAAAATAAATAAATAAATAAAAGTCTTCTGTGAACTTTTTCCAGGAGAAAAAGCATTTACAGATTTGTTCAAAATATAAGGTCTGTTGTGTCTCTTCAAAGCATAAAAGCCAATGACAACTACAGGAAAGCAATTCACTTACTGTGTCCCTGGCTTTAAGAGAGGTCATAGCAAGTTACATCACTTTTTGAGAATACAACTTTCTTACCATCAGAAATGAGGTGTGTAAACTGATCTGGCAGGTTTCTTTCAGAAGCAAACTTTTGTGCTTACAACGTTCTTTGCAAGGTAATACATCAGTTTTGTGAAAAAAAAAATAAAAAATAATTGATGGTTCGGTGGGAGAGTGTTTGCTTAATGTGTGTGAGGCCTGGCGTTCCATCCCCACCACTGCAGTAACAAACACAAACAGTAAGATATTGAAGTGAAATTCACATAGCATAAAATTTATCATTGAAAAAATTCATAATTGAGTGGAGCATCTATTTTTTTTTAAATTTATTTACTTGTGAGAAAGAGCAACAGAGAAAGATACAGATAGAAGGGAGAATGGGTACACCAGGGATCTCCTACCACTGTAAACAAACTTCACATTCTGTCATATTTGTATACCTCACATTTTGTTCAAGCACTCATGAACTGGTGTATGCCAGTTGTGAACAGCGCAGCTTTAAATATTCATGTACATGTATATTTGTTCATGAGATATGATGTGGAATATTTAATTAACACGTAATTAGCATGCAAGATTTTACAGTAATAAAATAGCATTGGTGATGATGTCAGAACCTTCCAGAGCTCACTGTCCTTCATCACACTGTTCATATAGTGGGTCACCAGTCTCAGACTAGTCATAAAGTCACTATACCACCACGTTTTGAAAAAGAATTTGAGGGTTGGAGAGATGGCTTAGCGGTTAGGGCATTTGCTTGCAAAGCCAAAGGATCCTGATTCGATTCTCTAGGACCCATGTAAGCCAGATGCCCAAGGTGGCACATGCATCTGAAGTTTGTATGCAGTGGCTGGAGGCCCTGGTGTGCCCATTCTCTCTCTCTCTCACACTGCCTCTTTCTCAAATAAATAAATAAATAAAATATATTTTAAAAAATAACTTGAAGCCAGGCATGTTGGCACATGCTTTTATTCCTGGCATTTAAGAGGCAAAGGTAAAGGATCACCATGAGTTCAAAGCCACCCTGAGACTACATAGTGAATTCCAGGCCAGCCTGGGCTAGAGCAAGACTACTTTGAAAGAAGGAAAAAAAAAAAAAAGAAAAAAGAAAAAGAAAGAAAAGAAAGCAGAAAGCAAGCAAGAAAGAAAAGAATTTGGGCTGGGGAGATGGCTTAGCAGTTAAGGCATTTACCTGCAGATCCTAACAACTGGAGTTCTATTCCCCAGTACCCATGTAACGCCAGATGAACAAAGTGGTATATGCATCGGGATTTCATCTGCAGCAGCTGGAGGTCCTGGTGTGCCTGTTCTCTCTCCTCTCCATCTCTCTCTGCTTACAAAAAAATAAAAACAATATATATTTTAAAAAAGAATTTGAGGGCTGGAGAAATGGCTTAGCGGTTAAGGCACTTGCCTGCGAAGCCTAAAGACTCATGTTTGATCTGTTTCCATATCCCATGTAAGCCAGATGCACAAAGGCAACGCACGTGCAAGGTCACACATGCCCACTAGGTAGCACAAGCGTCTGGAGTTTGATTTCAGTGGCTGAGGCCCTGGTGCACCAATTCTCTATATTTTTCTCTCCCTCTCTCTCTAAAAAAGAATTTGATTTTATCAGTGTTGGTAGGATGAGAAATATAGGAGAGAACTACCTCCAGGGCCCACCAGTAATGGCACATTAGGATGCTGCTTTTGCCATTCAATCCAAGGAAGGATTTATGCCTTCAGAATGGGAAGCACTACATTGAAATCTGGAGTTATAGACTGTTCTTTATGTTTTGTTTTTTTTTAAGAACAAGGGCTAGCTTTTTATATTTTTTAAATTATTTATTTATTTGTTTGTTTATTAACTTATATGAGGTGTGGTGGGGTGGGGGAGAGAATGAGCATGCCAGGACCTCTAGCCATTGCAAATAAACTTGAGATGCATATACCACTTTGTGCATCTGGCTTACATGGGTTTGGGGAATCAAACCTGGGTCCTTAGGCTTTTCAGGTAAATGCCTTAACCACTAAGCCATCTCTCCAGCCCCAAGGGATAGTTTTATATTGTAAGAACTTTGCCTACTGAATGTACTTCACTTGAGTGATCTATTTTTAAAGGAAGACCTCAAGTTACATAGCTTCAGGCCATTTCCTAGGGAGTTCCAGGTTGAAGCATATACAAGGAGGCTAAGGACTGGAGAAATCATTGAGTCAATGAAAAAGGAATGAGGCTCAAAACTGAGCCAGGTGTGGTGGCGCACATCTTTAATCCCAGCACTCAGGAAGCAGAGGTAGGAGGATCACAGTTACTTCAAGGCCACCCTGAGACTACATAGTGAATTCCAGGTCAGCCTGGGCTACAGTGAGACCCTACCTCAAAAAACAAACAACAACAACAACAAAAAAAAACCTGAATGTGGATACCATGAAAGGCATAGGCCTAAGAATATAAAAAGAACATCTTTTGACTGGTACGCTCACAGTTTCACATACAGTAGCTCCCAGTTTTTTATCAGCTAAATTCAACTGCCTTCTTCAGAGGAAAATTTGCTGCATTCTAACATATTTCCTTATGAGTTCTGTTGACCAACTTAGGTTATTGCTAAGTAGAATCCACATGTAATTTAATATTGATATGTTGGTGCTTCTGTATATAGACAAGCATATATAATGCAGAATGCTAGAACAAGTAAAATTGTAAGAGCTTTACAGAATATCAACCCTACTATACTTATACTAAATTTATCAAGGAGAAACCCGGCCCAAGGAATTCAAAATCTCTTTAAGGCACCTCAGATTTAGGTCTCTGAGAATCTGTCATTATATACCCTATGCAGAAGCTTGTTACATTGTCATCAGTCTCCCTTGAAAGCAGCCAACATTACAAACCCAGGCAGGCAAATGGTAAAATGATATCTAGTCCCTTCAGCCCTTCAGAAACATGAGGTTGCTCCAAATCATGGACGAGAGTAAGAACTGGTAACACCTGAATATTTGTTTACCAGATATGAGTTGAAATATTTAGTTAATAGTTAACTAGCATACAAGATGAAATGGAAAATGAATCAGAGATACCAAATTTTACTCAACTATCTGACTCACTTGTAATGGGTGGCTGAATTCAAGACACACACTTTACAGGCGAAATGATAGGAATCCTGCTTTAGAAAATTGTAGGTCAAGTTTGTCACACTTGTGAAGCCTACATGTGATCCAGTCTTTGGAGTTCTCTTTTCAGTTCCACGTATGAGGCACATACTCCTGCCTCTGGGACACAGCCTGGGTAAGTCCCATAAAGGCCCCACTACCACTTCCCCCAACCTCACTGCCAGGCATGTTCTCTGTTGCAATCAGGTTGGCATTGCTGGCAGAAAACACCTGACCAACAGTGGCTTGAGGGGGGAAAAGGGGGTTATTTTGGCTTACACACTCAAGGGGAAGCTCCATAATGGCAGGGGAAAAAGATAGCATAAACAGAGGGTGGACATCACCTCCAGGCCAACATCAGATGGACAATAGCATCAGGAGAGTGTGTCAAACACTGGCAAGGGGACACTGGCTATAATACCCATATAAACCAGCCCCCAATAATACACTGTCTCCAGGAGATGTTAGTTTCCAAGTATCCATCAGCTGAGAACCCAGCATTCAGAACACCTAAGTTTATGGGGGACATTTGAATCAAACCACTACACTCCCCTTTATTTACTGTCCACTTAACTCTTAATTCTTCTGTTCTATAATTCTATTTGTTTTATATTTTCTTTTTAAATTATTTTTAGGCTAATATGCAAAGTAATGGGTTTCATCATGGCATCTTCATACATGCCATTCTACTTTTTGTACTTTTTAAATATTTTTATTTTTATTTATTTATTTGAGAGAGATATATACAGAAATAGGCAGGTAGAGAGAGAGAGAGAATGGGCATGCCAGGGCCTCCAGCCACTGCAAATGAACTGCAGATGTGTACACCCCCTTGTGCATCTGGCTTACGTGGGTCCTGGGGTGTGGAACCTGGGTCCTTTGGCTTTGCAGGCAAGTGCCTTAACTGCTAAACCGTATCTCCAGCCCCATGTCATTCTGCTTTGTTCTTACCTCCCCTGGTTCCCTTCCCCAAATTAAGCCCCCTCTCCTGCTGTGCTATTTATTACACGTATTCTGTGGTGGTGTGAATCAGATGTCCCCATGAGCTCAGGTGTTCTGAGTGCGCGGTCCTCAGCTGGTGGCAGTTTGGGAGGTAAAGCCTTGCTGGACAAGGCGAGCGGCTCAGTGCAGGCTTTGGAGCGTTACAGCCCAGCACTGTGAAGGTAACTACAACAGACCCCTTCACCATACTTCCCCACGCTCTTAAGATCTCTTCCCTAGTTTCATGACCTATAAACATACATACACACACACACACACATACACAGTGTGTGTCTGTTTACTCTTTAAAGCTTCTTTTTTTTAAAATTGTTATTTATTTATTTATTTGCGAGTGACAGAGAGAGAGAGAGAGAGAGAGAGAGAGAGAAAGAGGGAGAAAGAGAAAGAGAGAGAGGGAGAATGGGCGCTACAGGGCCTCCAGCCACTGCAAACGAACTCCAGACACGTGCGCCCCCTTGTGCATCTGGCTAACGTGGGTCCTGGGGAATCGAGCCTCAAACCGGGGTCCTTACGCTTCACAGGCAAGCGCTTAACCGCTAAGCCATCTCTCCAGCCCTCTTTAAAGCTTCTTTAGCATCTACTGTTTCCCAAGGAAGATGGCACACATCTGTGATCTCTTGGCCAGGGTTCAGTTATTGACTCTAAGAGTCCACAACCCCTGTATCTCTTCTTTTGTGATCCTTACAATTTGCCCCTTACAATGTCTAGATTTTTATTTTATTTTTATTTATTTATTTGAGAGAGGGGAAGGTGCAGAGAGAGAGAGAGAGAGAATGGGTGTGCCAGGGCTTCTGGCCACTGCAAACGAACTCCAGATGTGTGCACCACCTTGTGCATCTGGCTTACATGGGAATGGGGAATCGAACGGAGGTCCTTTGGTTTTGCAGGAAAGCACCTTAACTGCTAACTGTCCAGCCCACAATGTCTAGTTTTTTAGCGTCTGCCTTCCTCCTTCTGTTACAGGAGTTTCGTGGCTCCTTGCCAATGCCAATGAGCCAATAAATTTAGGGCACCCCAGATTCTTGTCTTATGAATTTAACGAATTAAATCCATACACCAGAGGGTAAGACTTAGACAGACTTGATTAAATCAAGAGAAGAAAGTACGGAGAGTAGGGGTCAGGGTCACCCTCCCCCGCATCCCAACCCAGCAGGGCGGAGATGAGGGAGTCTTACCAGAGCAGGGACCCCGAAGTTCAAGACAGGGGAAAAGCCAAAAAGAGGCCTTGCCCACCAGGTAAGGATCTATTTTCGAGGTAGGATCTCACTCTAGCCCAGGCTGACCTGGAATTCACTATGGAGTCTCAGGGTGGCCTCGAACTCATGGCGATCCTCCTACCTCTGCCTCCCGAGTGCTGGGAATAAAGGTGTGCGCCACCACGCCCGGCAAGGATCTATTTATAATCTCACTGTGGTAGACTTTCTCCGCAGGCTCAGCGGAGGCCGAGAGGGACTTGATTGGTCTGGGCTCAGGAAGGGGTGGGCATACCTGTGCAGGGTGAGAGCGGCGATTGGAAGAGACTGGATCAGACTCGGAATTGTGGCTCTGCGGGAGCGGGCAGGTAGGGGTACCTTTTCAACTCTCTCTTTGGAGCCCTATCCCGGCCCCGCCCCTGGCCTTGCCTTGCCCTGTTTCTTTCATGCTCCTCTGTTCCAGATCATCTTCGTAAGTGGCCCTCAGTCATCACTTGAAGTGACCTGGCTCTTTCAGGAACAGATGTTGCTTAAACATCTGGCTTTCGTTATTTTCATCAGTGATGTGATCAACCGCATGCCACACGGTCCCCGTCCTTCCTTGATGCTGCCTCTTGTCGAAGAAGCCGCGGCAGTGCCTTCTGCTCTCAAGGGCTGCTGCTCTTCCCTCCCCGCTCAGAAATCCTTCTCCATCCTGCTCCACGGTGGAAATGGCACCAGATCGATGTTCCTTGCGCATTCATGATGCCACACTGGCGACAGAGTTCTTATTCTTTAAAATACCGTTTGTGCCACACACCTTCTCTCAGCAGAGTCTGCGTGATTTGAATTGAAAGTTAATTAGGTATGCATGGCATGGTTTGGAGCTGCGAGAGCTGGTCGTGGGAAAATTGATGGCCCCAGAGGAAGGGTGTTCCTTGTAGAGGCTGAAGTTGCCTTTGTTATTGGAGTGAAAAAAAAAAAATCGAAAAGTTAGCCTAAGCCGAATGCCACCTCCTTCCCCTTCTCTCTCCCTCCCCCTCCTCCTTCCTTCCCCCTCCTCCCTTCCTTTTTTTTCTTCCTGTGAGGGTCTTGGTGTATAGCCTGCGCTGGTCTCAAGTTCTCTGATCCGCCAGCCTGAGTCTCCTGGGTGCTGAGATCACCGATGAGCGCAGGGCCAGGCCTGCGCGCTGCGTTCCTCTCTGCATGCGGGTGAGGCTCGCGGAGAGGACTCTCGCCGGTGTCAGTCCTTCCAGCCACCGGGCTTCTTGGGGCATCAGGGAGGATTCGTGTTCGGTGACAGAGAGGAAGTGCTTAGCCTAGGCACTACAGCTGGTCAGCTCACACGGAGCGAACATTTCACACATGCTCACTGTGGAAGGTTCTGGTGGTCCTGACAATGTCAGGCCTGTCACTCACTCCTTCCTCAGACACTTGGTGCCCTCTGGTGGTCAGTGCGAAGCACGACAGTGCATCAGACCCATTTTACTACAAGAGAGCCTTGTGGTCATGACAGCAGTGGTTGGTGCTTTTTTTTCCTAACTTGTCCATAGGGGGAGGGATACAGAGAGAATGGGGAGGCCAGACTCTCTTGCCACTACACATGAATTCCAGATGCATGTGTCACATTGTGCATTTGGTTTTATGTGGGTATTGTGGCATCTGACGCAGGCTGACAGGCTTTGCAAGCAAAATCCTTTAACCGCTGAGCATCTGCCCAGCCTGTGATCTCACTTTTGGATGTGCATAAGAATTACCAGGGAAATTTGGTCCCCTGCTTCAGTTCTATGAGTTCTAGTTCAGCCAAAATTGGATGTGGCCAAGAATTTGCGCATTCATCATGAGTCCCTGCTAAGGTTGAGCTACATAGCTTGCACTTGAAGAAGTGTTAGGTTGACATTTGAAAGTTTTGTTTTGAAGCCGAGCTGAAGTAGAAGCGAGCTGGGACCACCTCTGCCAGGACTGTGACCGTGGTCTCACTCCTTAACCATGCCCAACTCCAGCTGCCCAGCTCTAAGAAAGCAGGGACACCACCAAACCCACTTGTTACAGGATCTGGTCATCACAGACGCCCAGGACATCCCAGCTCCCGCTGTTTGCAGTATTGATCCTGATGAGCTGCAGAGCTGGAGAAAAGAGGAAAACATGGGCTTCTGGGCCAAGCAAGCACCAGAGAACCTCTGCATTCCTCATGCCTCAGGATAACTGACTCCAACCACAATAGGACATCCATAGAAAATAAATAGCTCACAGCTGGGAAACTGCTGGGGGTACGGAACGCGTGGGAGGAGAAGACTTTGAAACAGAGAGCTTATGAGCATGAACAGTTTTTTTTCTTAAGGATTTTTTTTTTTTTTTTTGTAGTTTGCAGGCCAAATGGACATAGGAACAGTTGAAGTTGGCAACTCTCGTTTATAACTGCAATTCTGGAACAACCTTGGTCTCATCTAATAGCTGAAAATAATATTTTCCTATGAGGTTGTGAAGAACCAGTTAAATAAGTTATGTGAAAAATCCTCTGTATGATGACTGGCACTACTAATCATGGGAAAGTATTTTCATTTTCCCCTTTTGGTATGAACATACCTACAGTGTCCTTGCTAGAGACACGCTTGGACCAAATAAGGGAAACAGGTGATCCAGGCACATAGATTTTAAACCAGTGTTTCTCATTGTTAAAAAAAAAAAAAAGGTTGATTTCAAGCTGAGGAGATGGCTTAGCTATTAAAGCTTTTGCCTGCAAAGGCAAAAGACCCAGGTTCAATAACCAGTATCCACATAAGCCAATTGCACAAGGCGGCACATGTGTCTGAAGTTCATCTGCAGTGGCTAGAGGCCCTGGAGTGCCCATTCTCTCTCCCCCCATCAAATAAATCAATAAATAACAAAAAAATTTAAACTTAAAAATGGATTTCTTTAAACAATAATTTTTAAAGTTATACCTTCTTTAAATGCATAATGCTTAATACATACTACATACATATTAAAATCACGCATACATATGTGTGCTTTAAAACAAGAGTTATTATTCTGAAATGTTGTTTACGAACTTTAAAATACATGTAAGACCATTTTTGTTTTCACCAATTAGGGTTAGGAGATTATAAAGTAATATGATTACACAGCAAGTTGTGAAGTCAGTGTGGATTTTCCTATTTAAAACCATTTAACTTAAGGGTTTCTTTAGGAAACAAAAATCAAGATCTCTTATGCAATCTCAAATTCTTCCTGTTTACAATATTGTACAAAATCATGTTGAAATGATTTTACTTTGTTGCTTGGCAAACACTCCTAATGTGTCTTATCTTTATTTGACCACTAGAGGGCTCAACCTGCAACGCTTGACGTTACCCCTAAGAGAAGTAAGCCATCATAGGTCAATGCGAGAAGTTGCTAGTAGCATATTTCAGATTTATTAAAAAACACATAGGCAACGAAACAGAGTTTTGGCCAGGAATGATTTGGAAAAGAACTGAAGGCATTAATCCACAAAACATTCACAGTTATGTGCTGGAGACAGAGCGGGGATAGGGTGGGGGGGGGGGGGATGTCTTAGAAGCATTTGCGGTGGACAATGGAAGGCCCGGCTTCATCGTACTCCTGTTTGCTGATCCACATCTGCTGGAAGGTGGACAGGGAGGCCAGGATGGAGCCGCCGATCCAGACAGAATACTTGCGTTCAGGAGGGGCAATGATCTGCGGGGCAGGGTGAAAAAGAAAGGTCATTAGTGCTTACTGCTGTGGGGCAGTGCCTGGGTGTCCTACCAGGCCCGCATTTCCTTCACAGCAGGGGCTATCTCGCTGGTGAGGTGGATGACAGGGGGCAGTGAAGAGGTTATGGGTCCTGACACTCCTCAGTGTTTGTGTTTCTGGTTTCCTTTATGCAATCTATTCCAGACTATCTCTAAGTCTTCTATGTTACCATTCAGCAACCCCAGGGGCCCTCAAGCCTGTAGTGGTCTCTACCTAAGAGCCCTGACAAAACCCTGATTCCATGAGCTGTTCTCCCAGGCTCCGCAGGACACACACACACACACACACACACACACACACTGTAGAAATGAACTAGCAAGCTCAGAGAAGTTTGCAGTATGCCAGAATTTGAGGTACATGTGTTCTACCCCATTCAGTTGGCCATCAGCTTTTGAAATCCCATCGCCTGATGGGGTGAACATTGCCCATTGGCCGCCCTTATTCAGAGCGCAAGCCTGCAAGGGTGTGCTCGTGGTTTTTTCTTCATGTGAACGGTTCTGGCACAGATGCAGAGGTTCCGGCCAGAGGTCAGACCTATCCACACCAGTTTAAAAAATAGCTAGAGCAAAGCAAATGCCAACTTCCATTCCAGACTTGGGTTTTACAAGGCAATGGACATGCCAGCCAACAAAGTGTTTCTGAAACTGTTTAAAAGGTTAAATTTCTCTTCCCACCCAATGATTCAATATGTATTTTATTTTTCTCAATACAAATAACTGACATCAACTGTTTCAGGACCTATGCTAAGCATTATCTTATTTAATTCACATAATTGTATGTAAGCAAAAGAAAGGTGTCACATAACTGGTGGCAACTGGTTATGTTGGTATCAGATCTAGTTTGTAGCTGAACCATCACAGTAACTATGTTTGGTTTCGGAACTAAACTTTGTGTGGAGGATAACTTTAGATTTCCAGAAAATTGGAAAGTAGGAACAGGGAGTTCATAGAGACCCCCAACTTCATTTTTCCTGAATGCGTCACCCTAGCGTCACACAGGTTTTAGTGGCTCCCTATATTCTCTTACCACACTGGGCCCCAAAAGTTTCACCTTCATTTTTATTCAAGAAGTGAAGTTCAGAGAACTAGAAATTGTCCAACTTTTGCTGTGCTCTCACTATTCTCCCCTCAATGAGGCCGTCTATGCAGCCTGCCCAGTTCCTGGCTTCCTCCTCTCCTATAAGTGTGGGCATGAGAGGGTATGATCAGACAGAAGTACAAGGCCCCAGAAAACAATACCTACTGTCCTGAAGTCTGTTAAGGCAGGGAACTCAGAGCCTGTTGTGCAGTGTGTGTGTGTGTGTGTGTGTGTGTGTGTGTGTGTGGAAGCTGCCTACACTTTCCAATAACAGACAGCATAACTGACTGCCTTTCATGTGGGCGAACTGCACTAGAAGGTCCTGCCTCCTTTTGCTTCCTGGGTCATGAGTCAGAGGGTCTAGTGTGACCTTCTGTTTTCAGTGAGTGATGATCTTTGAGAAGTCACCAGCCACAGGTAAGTGGCCCTCCAGGAGAATGATCTCCATTTGATCTGAGTTCCCTATCTCAGCACTCAGAATCCACAAGAAACAGGGTCCCTGGATAGTTGAGAGACTGAGCTTGGTCTTGCTGGACTCAGTTTGCACTTTTCAGCATCTGCAGCAAGAGGCATGTCTGACAGAGAGGACACAGAGATGAACAGAGCACACCAGTTTTCTGGTGCTGGCGTATAGTCACATTTAGTCACAAGCTACTAATGCTACGGGATTTAAACTGCCTTAGAATGTCTGGCTCAGTTCCACCTTTCCCTCCTTACTGTTCTACACATGAGAGTCACTTTTTGTGTAATGAGGAGAAACAAAAAAATTCAATGCACATGCAAAGCAATAAGTGCATACAAACAGGTCTGTTAGCTCTGCCTGCAGCTTCTGAAAATAGCTGATAGATGAAGATATGGATGGATAACAATCTTGCATAAAATAATGCAGATTATCTTTGAACCAATTGACACATGTTAAGCCTCAGTCTTTTTTTCCCCCGGTACTTAACTCTAGAACCCAAGAGTGCATGTGGCCAAGACACAGCCTCAGCGAGACCTTCACATCTAGTTACAAGGCCGCCAGCACTCATGATGAAGCCACGGGGTCTGTCACTCAACATTACCTTGATCTTCATGGTGCTGGGTGCGAGAGCGGTAATCTCCTTCTGCATCCGGTCAGCAATGCCGGGGTACATGGTGGTGCCCCCGGAGAGGACGTTGTTAGCATAGAGGTCCTTCCTGATGTCAATATCACATTTCATGATGCTATTATAGGTGGTTTCATGGATGCCAGCCGACTCCATCCCTGGAAAGGAAACACAACAAAACTCGGGTTAAACATGGAAGACCAGACTGAAGCAACAGGATGATCTTTCACTGGATGAGACCGGCAGGCGTGACAATCTAGAAACTAGCATTTGAGACACCAAATGTCCAGCTCCTTGTCCTTCTGCCATGTCCAGGGTGAGGTTCCGTGCTCCCATAGAGCTTCTGTGACATGTGGTTCACATGAGGGCAAGGCCCTCGCATTTCCTGCAAATGGCCAGACCAATGTCAGAGCCACTGGGGCTGCCGCCTTGCACCCCTTCACCCCAAATCCCAAGGCAAAACCGCACAGAATCATCATAAAAGTGTTTTTCCAACTTGGACAATCTTTATTTTCCTATCTTGATGTACCTTTTTATTGTTTTGTTTTCAGCCCACCTCTGAATTCTGTGTTGATTTCTTGTGCAAGTCTTATCAAACAACCCTGAAGGTGGCCTCTTGTCAGTGTTTGATCTCATGAAAGTAGAAATTATACCCCTTCATTGTTAGTAACTGACCACATCTAGTTACTGAATGCTTGTTCTGGCCAGGCTCTGGGCTATGGCTCATATAATTCTCCAGGCCCTCTACATAGGCACGATGGCAGTCTTCATATTACTCAGGAAGGGGCTGAAGCCCAGGAAGGTTAAGTGAGTGTCTTGTGAGAATAACAGTCTCAGGCCCCCAGAGCGCAAAGGGCTTGCCTCTGAAAAAGCAGAGGTGGCCCTGCTGCCTAGAATCAAGGCCAGTGTAGGACAAGACACCCTCTGCGTACTTTTGGGTTTTTCCCTCCCTTCTCCATTCCCAAAGTTGGCCTGTTTTCCAAGCCATCCCTATGTCTCCACCGTGTCCTAAACAGAGGCGATATTGAATTCTTATACCATGCACTAAGGACGCTTTAGCTTGCATACAACAGAAGAGTGTTTTCCTAGGAAGCCCGCTCTTTTCTCAGCCCCCCTAAATCTTCTCATCTTGAAAAATGTGGTACCCCCCCTTTCCCTGTTTAGAATTGTCTTGGTCTTGAAGAGCTGACCAGGTACAGGGAGCTAGGGTGAGTCCCCTCCCCATTGCCTACCAATGAAGGATGGCTGGAAGAGGGTCTCCGGGCAGCGGAAGCGTTCATTTCCAATGGTGATCACCTGCCCATCCGGCAGCTCGTAGCTCTTCTCCAGGGAGGAGGAGGAGGCAGCAGTGGCCATCTCATTTTCAAAGTCCAGAGCTACATAGCACAGCTTCTCCTTGATGTCACGGACAATCTCACGTTCGGCTGTCAGGCAGATACGAACACCATGGCTCATGTTTGGATTTACTCAGGGGCTAAAATTCCACCTGCATCTATCATTTCACTCTTATTCCATATCAGCTCCTTAGGAGACACAGTTTTCAAAAGTCCTTAAGGATCCTGTCGTCCTGGCCCAGGAAGACACGCCTGTGTCTTGACACATTCATCACTTTTCAGAAAGAAGTGGGTGCGGGCTCAGGACCAGCCTCGGTCCAGAAGGCTCCAGTGGTACACACAGAAGTAGATCAGGAAGAAGTGAGTGTCCACCTTTCAGAATCCTGGCATTGGTTACACTTGAGCCCTTGGAAACTTGGAAGTGTTTAAGGGAGTGTGAATTCTTTGGGCAGCTAGGACCATGGGCACTGACTATGTCCTAATGGTTCTAAGATGTCCTAACTAATACTGCCCTCTGATCCAGTGAGAGTGTCAGAGACTTTGACCAAAGACACATGTATATCACTACCTGTTTTATCATTAAGGTCTGTTCTAACAATACCTCACAATTACTGAATGCTTACTCTGTATCAGGTGTTCAACATGCATTACAGTATTTCATATGTATAACAATTATCTATGATTATGACCATTTTCCAGACACAAAGACTACATCTTAGTAAGGCTGGTTTACTTCTCTAAGGTCATACAACTGGTAGGTGAAAAGTTGGGGCTCAAATCCTATTTAGATGTTCTCCAAGATTGCCAATCACTAGTTCTTTTTATCTTCACACTCTTTTCTATTTGTATGAAAGAAATTAAAAAAAATAGTTACTGGCTGGGCATGGAGGCACACGCCTTTAATCCCAGCTCTCGGGAGGCAGAGGTAGGAAGATCGGCTTGAGTTCTAGGCCAGCCTGAAACAACGTAACAAATTTCAGGTCAGCAGACTAGAGTGAGACCCTACCTCAAAAAAAAAAAAAAAAAACCATGGGGCAAGAGAGATGTCTTAGTGGTTAAGGTCTTGCCTGCAAAGCCAAAGGACCCAGGTTCAATTACCTAGGGCCCACATAAGCCAAATACACAAGGTAGTACATGCATCTGAAGTTTGTTTTTAGTGGCTAGAGGCCCTGCTATGTCCATTCTCTCTCTCTTTCATAGTAAATAAATAAATAATATTAAAACATATTCACATCGGGCTGGAGGTGCAGCATCGCGGTAGAGGACTATTGTGAATTAAATATGAAATGTCATATAGGCCCATATGTTTTAACACTTGGTCCCCAGCTGAAGGTGCAGTTTGGGAAGTTGTGGAGCCTGTAGGAGGAGGAGCACCAGAGGAAGTGAGTCACTGGGGCACGAGGTTTTCACCGGGCTCCACTTCCTGATCCCCTCTGCTTTCTGACTCTGCACGCAGTGTCAGAGCTTCTCTGACCATGTCTGCTTCTTGCTCCTGCTGCCATGCCCTCCAGCATGCTGGGATGGGGTCCCTGGAAACTAAAGCCAGAATAAACCCTGCCCTCCCTTAAGCTGCTTGTCAGGTATTTGGTCACAGCAGTGAGTAAAGTGATACAAGGTGTTACCTGGCATATGAAAGGCACTGGGACTTATCTCTTGCAACACACACACACACACACACACACACACACACACAGGTTGGCTCTGAGTTGCTACTATAATAGAAGGCCATAACTGTTCTCATGGAAACTGTAATCATTTTACAATCACACATCAAAAAATGTTGAACTTTGCTCCGTGCATTAGAGCATTGCTGTCTCTGGGTCTCTGCTCCATCACCTCTTTCCACAGTGATGGTGGTCCCCCGTCAGTTACTCTGAGCCACATCCCATCCACCACTCTCTTCTCTTGGTCTCCCCCAGGCCTCACCAGTAGTCACGAAGGAATAGCCACGCTCAGTCAGGATCTTCATGAGGTAGTCGGTGAGATCTCGGCCAGCCAAATCCAGACGCATGATGGCATGAGGCAGGGCGTAGCCCTCATAGATGGGCACGTTGTGGGTGACACCATCTCCAGAATCCAGCACGATGCCTGGGGAAATCAAGTATGATAAAAGTTGCTGAAGCAAATGACGTCGAGTCACTTATTGATCTCATAGATGGAAATCTTTTGAGAAGGTGGTTCCTAACCCCATCATTTGAAAGGAAGAAAAGGCATATTTGGCGGGCTGAGGTAAGGTGACAGGACAGGGCTGAGATCAACTCTGTCAATGCTAACTCACCTCTCATCTGTCACAACCCACGTGTTCACAATCATCAGCTCCCCCCTGGCCACTTACCAGTTGTACGTCCAGACGCATAGAGGGACAGCACAGCCTGAATGGCCACATACATGGCTGGGACATTGAAGGTCTCAAACATAATCTGCAAAGCAATCCGAAGCGCTCAGTGAGTGATGCGGCTAGTCAGGCTAGGACTGACCTCTCACAGCCAGCTGCACACAGACATGCTGGCTCTGGAAAGAAGAGACCACAGTAAAACTGGCCAAGGCAGCCCTGGTCACTTGAAGAGGAGAAATGAAGGTGGGAATGGAGAAACCATCATAATACACCCCTTCTTAAATTTTTTAGTGGCTCTTGTTCTTGAAGGCCAACAGATCTGTTTTTACAATAAAGATGTGAGTACCACTAAGATGTCCCTGTCATTTAGTATCCTAGAGTTTCTAGAAAGTGATCAGTCTGTTGGTAGGCAGCAGTTGGGATCTTCTCTTTGCACAGCCTTATTCTGATTGGACTTGGCTCAAACATGACAGCGTTGATGCAGGAGCAAATATTTACCTGAGTCATTTTCTCCCGGTTGGCTTTGGGATTCAGGGGTGCCTCAGTGAGCAGGGTTGGATGCTCTTCAGGGGCAACACGAAGCTCATTGTAGAAGGAGTGGTGCCAGATCTAGCAAGCCAGAGAGAGAGAGAGAGAGGTGGGGAATCAGGAGACACTAATGATGAACTGTTGTGGACACAGCAGGACCAAATAAAATGGCACAAGACCCCCTTGTGTGCTCGCTTGTGTACAGATGCAGACAAGGATGCTTGTGCGTGAATATGCAAGAATTCACTTCAACTAAGTGACTCAGCAAAACCCTAAACCCAGGCCTGTGAGGCAGGATGGCATAGTGGCCAAATGTGGGGCTTCAAACCTCAGCCTAGCCACTTCCTAGCTAGATGAGCTTCGCAAGTTCCTAACCCTTTTCAGTTCACCATTTGAAATATGAATGGAAATGCAATTAGTAATTATTGCCTCATTGAGTCTGGGTGAGTTAAGTAGATAACCCAGAGTGACTAGTCAGCCCAGTGCTTGGTCCAGAATAAGTGCTGTAATTAATCAATTCTCATCTTCTTTACCCCTTGCCCTTATTTTAGTTTATTCATGGGAAAATTAATTAGTTTAATAAACAAAAGAACAAATGATTGCATATGTATATGAACAAATGAGGCTGACCTGAATATCTAATTTCCACTTGTAATGCTTCTAGAGAAATTGTCCTTTGCAGTGAAGCAGCAAACAAGTCCCCTGCCTCTGCCTCCATCTGTCTCTTTACTCAGCAGTACTGGGAGAAGCAATTGTCAGCAAAAATAAATTTGGACATTCCTCTCACGAGCAGGCACCAGGTCTGCAGGCATTTCCAGAATGTTCATGCTGTCTGTGGATAGCATGTTTGTGTGCACGCACTCTGGACAAAAGTGCATTGCTTTATAGCTGAGTATACTCTTTGTGTGTGTGTATGTGAGATATATTTTCACGTAGGGTCTCACTCTAGCGTGTGTGTGTGTGTGTGTGTGTGTGTTTCGAGGTAGGGTAGCCCAGGCTGACCTGGAATTCACTATGTAGTCTCAGGGTGGCCTCAAACTCATAGTGATCCTCCTACCTCTGCCTCCCGAGTGCTGGGATTAAAGGCATGTGCCACCATGCCCAGCGAGTATACTCTTTTTAATCCCTGCACACTAAAAGTAAAGGGCTAAAAGAATTAACCTTGTAAAGAATGTAAGTGTTCCACCAGCACCAGGAATATTAGAGTTATGCAGAATTAAAACCAAGTGAAACAAGAATGGCTGGTGAACGTTTACAAATTAACAAAGCAAGGTCAGCTGTAAGGACTATCTTATTCCAGGTTTTCTGATTTTGAGATTTTGGTTCCAGAAAGGAAAGGAGAACCTGGAGCCTTTGATGAAGTGCTGTGCAGACAAGGTGAGGCTGTGCAGTAGTGGTTTGAAAACTGACTTCAACCAACATTCCTGCAAACAGAGTTAGGATGGGCGGGTACTTGTTTGTTAATATGTTCACCCTCCTTCTACCAAGTAGATGTTCACTTGAATAAGCACACTCCACTCTAACATGACAAACCAAACGAAACAGACAGTGCTTTAAAAACCCAGTCAGGGGCTGGAGGGATGGCTTAGCAGTTAAGGCATTTGCCTTCAAAGCCAAAGGACCCTGGTTTGATTCCCCAGGACCCATGTAAGCCAGATGCACAAGGTGGTTGTGCATGCATCTGGAGTTTGTTTGCAATGGCTAGAGGCCCTGACATACCCGTTTTCTCTCTCTCTCTCTCTCTCTCTCTCTCTCTCTGTGTGTGTGTCTCAAATAAATAAATAAATAAAACTTTAAAAGAGAAAGGAAGGTAGAGGAAGGAAAATTAAAAAAAAAAACCAGTCAGTCATATATTACATTCTATGGCTACACTAAAACAGCCTTCAAAAACCCACCAATCCCTCCCTCCCTCTTTTCTGCCCCCTCTCTTTCCCTCTCTCTCTCTCCTCTTTTCTCCAGAATATACTGTGAATTAAATGTTATAAATGTAGTTTTTTATCACTCCAGTAATCACTTGTCAGGAGTGATAAATAAAAGATGAGATGTTGCAGTTTTAATATATTTGGCTGCATTAAAATGTTTTTGTTTATTGTCATTTATTTATTTGAGAGTGACAGACAGAGAGAGAAAGAGTCAGAGAGAGAGAGAGAATGGGCGTGCCAGGGCCTCCAGCCACTGCAAACGAACTCCAGACACTTGTGCTCCCTTGTGCATCTGGCTAACGTGGGTCCTGGGGAATCGAGCCTCTAACCGGGGTCCTTAGACTTCACAGGCAATCACTTAACTGCTAAGCCATCTCTCCAGCCCTGCATTAAAATTTTTATGTCACCTTATCATTCCTTCTTTTCCTCATCACTGGTGTTCTTTTTCTATTTTTGCAAAAGAAAGTTAGAGAGTGAGAGCTATAAAGAGAGAGAGAGGGAGAAAGAGAGAGAGAGAGAGAATGGGCACACTAGGGCTGCTTGCCACTGCAAAAAAATTCTGGACACATGTGCCACTTTGTGCATTTGGCTTTATGTGGGTCTGGGGGAATTGAACCCAGGCTGGTAGGCTTTTCAAATCACTAAGCTGTCTCCCCAGTCCACTGAAGTTTCTGAAATCCCTAATAACAAGCATCAAAGTCATAAGATTTATTTCTTTTCTTGTTCGTTAGCTTTTATAAGTGCTTGGGAGATAAGGCCTCATACAATGGGACTCATGGTTTTATTCTGATACACATATATGAATGAGTGTAAGTTCATGTTCATTGGGCTGGGGGTTCACATATACACGTGTGCATGTGGAGGCCAGAGGACAACCCCCTGCCCCACGTCATCCTCAGAGCACCACCCACCTTTGAGACAGAGTCTCCCATTGGCCTAAAGATCACCAGTTAGACCCAACTAGTTGGCCAGTGAGCTCCAGGATTCCCCCAGTCTCTGGATCCCCAACACTAGGATTACAAGCACGTACCACCATACCTGACATTTTTACATAGGCTCTGAGGATCAAACTAGGGTTCGCATGATTGTGGGGCAAGTACTTCACTTACTAAGCTATCTCCAAGCCCTTATTTTTCAAAACATTTATTTTAAATATTTTTCAATTATTATTACACTTCAATGTGTTAGGGAGCATTCAGGAATGCCTCAGATCCACTGTTACACTCCTCTTTCCAATCATGTAAACTGAAGGAAAAAAGAACTGCTCAGGATGAGTCATTAAAACACTTTAAAGAAAGGGTTGGTTAAAACTCTTCTCAGTGCTCCAACTCCTCTGTTTAGCCAAACTGCACTTGAAGGAGTAGCTCGCCAGCCCCTGAGGAGAGGGATGATGCTCTGTCCTTGGAGGACAGCCCAGTGGGCAAAAGAGATGATCAATTCCCACGAGCACAGAGGGCTATTCCTCTCATCTATATAATAGTGTCCCTCCAATTAGGTTAGAAATGTGGATAGGGCTAGGTGTGGTGGCGCCCACCTTTATTCCCAGCACTCAGGAGACCAAGGTAGGAGGATGGCTATGAATTCAAGGCCACCCTGAGACTACATAGTGAATTCCAGATCAGCATGGGCTACAGCTAGACCTCAAAAATCAAACAAACAAACAAAAAAATGTGAAAAAGCAAAGGATTCTTTTTCACAAACATATATATCAAGATTTGTTTTCAGTAATAATCCAGATTAAATATTAACAAGTGAAAGTGCAACTGAGCCATGGGAGCCAGCAATTTCCCCAGAAGTAGCATGGTGTGGCACGTTGGTTTGTATCAGATGACACTGGATTTATTCAACCTGTGCCCGAGTTCCCAGTACCTTCTCCATGTCGTCCCAGTTGGTGATGATACCATGTTCTATGGGGTACTTCAAGGTCAGGATTCCTCTTTTGCTCTGTGCTTCATCACCCACGTAGCTGTCTTTTTGTCCCATTCCCACCATCACTCCCTAAAACAGTTCAACATGTTACAAGTCACCCTTTCCCCAAACTTATGAACGGATTATATTGTTGACATAACATGACATAAAATTGCATTTAGTCCTGATGCACACACCAAGCCCTATGAGGTTGAGTTTCCTTCTAATGGGTGGCTACGACACATGTCAGGACAGCTTATAACTACTTCTAATGAGGGCAATGATCCCAATGGCTGTGTTCAGACAGAAAGAATATACGAGAAAGAGACAGGCTGTCTATTGCATGCACAGCCATCAGATTATCTACCTACCTGAAAAGTGAAATTAGCACTTAATCCTAGAAAGTATGTGCGTGTGAGTGTGCTTTTTTCTGTTGGTGCTACAGATGGAAAGCGGGGCCCTGCGCATGCTGTACCACTGAGCTCTGCCCCATTCCAAAACAGACATATTTTGAACGAGGTTA
This sequence comes from Dipus sagitta, assembly GCA_036346955.1. NCBI lineage: Eukaryota > Metazoa > Chordata > Mammalia > Rodentia > Dipodidae > Dipus > Dipus sagitta. The sequence goes on along the minus strand of CM070770.1, from coordinate 47,528,244 downwards.
CATAACTTCAGGGCAAAAAGCAATCATCTGTGGCAGACTCAGAGGGATCTACCCTCTGTGTTCATGTGCTCACCTGATGTCTGGGACGTCCCACAATGGACGGGAAAACAGCCCTGGGAGCGTCATCCCCAGCAAAGCCGGCCTTGCAGAGCCCAGAACCATTGTCACACACAAGGGCAGTGCTGTCCTCTTCTTCACACATAGCTGGAGGGCCTTCACAGAGTTCTGCAGAAAACAGGGGGGAAGCAGAACCTGCTGTCACAGAGCACTTGACAAGCATTCTGTCAACTCCCACCCACAGACCGGGTTTAGAGGCCCTTAACTGGTGGCTTGCCTTGACTTTCATCTAAGGCATCCTTTATCTCAAAGTGCTCTCATTAGGCTGGAGTCTGATAAGCGAAAACTCTGACTTCCATGTTAGCACCCTCGGCCCTCAGCACCTGTGGCATGTTACTTGTTCTTACCAGCACTTTAACGACAGGGCTGAGTGAGCAGTGAATGAGCAAACTACAGAGAATGAATGGGGCTTCTAGACTGAGACCAGCTTTGCACAGGACAAGGAGATTAACATGAGCTAGTGAACTGTGGAGAAATTTCTATGTGTATTAGTCCAAACTCACATTTTCTAGATATAACTTCTTAAAGCTTTTTCTACAAATGGGAGATTTTTGAAATTGTGAAAATGTTTAAAAAAAAAAAAAAAAAACCTAAGTGTTGCCAGGCATGATGGTTCACATCTGTAATCCCAGAATTCAGGAGGCTAAGGCAGACAGATCACCATGAGTTCCAGGCCAACCTAGTTTACATAGTGAGTTTAGGAAAACCTGGGCTACAGAGTGAAACCCTGTCTAAAAATGTATTTAAGTATTTATGTGTGTATGTATGTGTGTATGTATGTGTGTATGTATATATATATATATATATATATATATATATATATATATATATGTATTAGTTTTGAGGTAGGGTCTCACTCTAGCCCAGGCTGATCTGGAATTCACTATGTAGTCTCAGGGTAGTCTTGAACTGTTGGTGATCCTCCTACCTCTTCCTCCCGAGTTCTGGGATTAAAGGTGTGCACCACCATGCCCAGCTTAATGTAAATATTTTTAAAAATTTAAATATTTTTAAAAATAGTTTATTTATTTCCAAGCAGAGCAAGACAGAGAGAGAATGGGAATGCCACGGCCTCCATCCACTGTAAACGAATTCTAGGCACATGTGCCACTTTGTTTATCTGGCTTTATGTGGGTACTGAGGAGTTGAACCCAGGTTGTTAGGTTTTGCAGGCAAGCCCTTTAACTGCTGAGCCATCTCTCTAGCCCTGATGTAAACATTTTAAATGCCTTTTGGGCTCTAAAGACTTTCACTTTTATAAAAATCCGTAATGAATCAGGCAGAGTTTGGTGCTGCATACCTACAATCCAAGCAGCCCTTGGAAGTCTAAGGCAGGAGGACCAAGAGTTTGAGGCCAGCATAGGTTAGAGAGAAGACTTGAATAACTAAAACTTTAAAATGGTAACAGTTGCATTTTTCTTCATTAATAAAGTAGTTATTAAGCTAAAGGCAAGAAATATAAGTAAAAGGATAGCATATTCTTACCTAAGAATAATAGGCTAGAGAAAGTAACATAGTGTGATCCCATTACAATGCATTTTATACAAAAACATTACTCATCTTCACCAACATATTGTACAGAGTTATTTTAAAGTGTTAGGTTTTTTTTTTTCAGTGTTAGGTTTTGTAGGCACTTTAAATTTCCTTCCCTTGAGCGTGTACTCTTTTGGTTTTAAGACAGTATTTTAAGCAACCCACATTTAAGTTTGGATTTGCGACAAAATTTGAAAAGTTGAAAATCTGGGAAACTGAGGATAAGAGGACATTTCCATTCAAGGCTCTATTTTTAAAAATGACAGACCCCAGGGAAGTGATTGATTCCAGAGCACACAGTGTTCCAGATGGAGGCCAGTGGCCACTCAGCTACCTCGTGGCTCATTATTCTGGGCTCCTTCCATTTCCCAAGCAGAACTAATGGCACTACACAGGAAAGAGAAGGGTGCTCCAAGCTCCCTGCCTAGACAGGATTTCAAGTTGAGAATGATTCTTCTTTTAATTTTATTTATTTATTTATTTATTTATTTATTTGTGTATGTGGTGCCAGGGGTCAAAACCAGGGCTTTGTGTATGCAGAGCAAGTGCTCTAACCATTTAGCAACATCACCAACCCAGATTTTTCTTTTAAATTGGTGAACTCATTGCACCTGCATCGTCTTAAGTATAAAAGGCAATTATTTTAAGAAAATTTCTGAGAAGAAAACAATAGCTCTCACAATCAGAGTTCTGCCAGACAATTCCCTCCATTCAAATACTCAGAATATCCCAAGCAAAGCTTCTGATAGTCTTTTGCAGAGAATATAAACCTCACCTTAGAAGATGTATTTTCAGATCATGACATGTAATCCTACCTCCAACTGATAACAAAACCCAGGCTCAGCAAATTGGGATGAACGGACATGGCCGAGTACAATGAGTAGACGCATGTTCTCCGCAGCTAATCTGCTGGGATGTATGTCCAGATTCCACCACGTGGAAGTTATACAACTTACCAAGTTACTTGACATCTCTAGACTATGGTCTCCTTAACCCGCTACTGCAGTAGCGCCAGTACAGAACACAGAGAGCTTTGATGGAAGCTAGATTGTGTAACAAAGCATTTAAAATAATTCATGGTCGTATACACATATTCTCTCAATAAAAATGTGAGCTTTGTGATTATTATTAAGTTTATTATGTGATTGCTATGATTATTCATATAGTATTTTTGGGGGAGGAGGGATTTTTCAAGGCAGGGTCTCCCTCTAGCCCAGGCTGACCTGGAATTCACTATCTAGTCTCAGGGTGGCCTCAAACTCATGGCGATCCTCCTACCTCTGCCTCCCGAGTTCTGGGATGAAAAGCATGTGCCACCACACCCAGCTAGTTTTTTATTTTTAATCATTGCTTTCTTTCCACACTGCCCTCAGCATTAGAATGAAAATCTTCAATGGGTGGATTCCAAGAATATAAAAATAGCACTTATCAATCAAGGATTTTTTTTTCTTTCCTTTTGCTCTTTTCCCTTCCCTTTCCAGACACTGAATTATATTTGGGTTCCTTTCTAGTAGATTATGAGACTAGAAGCCAGGGGTAACCATGCGGAATCATGACAGAGGTACTAAGGTTCAGTCACTGTTGGAGGCAGGCAGCCTGCACCAAAGGACCAGCAAGCAGTCTGTGCAGATGCTAAGCAGGCGCCCCACGGTGAATATCAGGACGTGGGAAACAGGATAAAATACAGAATTAGGATGCTCTCTGAAAATGGGAAGGCTAGCCCCAAGATCCTTTGGGGGGGGGCAGGGATGGTTTGGAAGAGTGTTTGAATTTAGTCAGATAAAGTAAGCTGACCCACAGCATGGGCAAAAATGGAAGAAATAAAAACCCTCAAAACTCAGCAACTGCATATATATTTGGCCAGTTTTTAAAAAATCATGTTTCAAAGGAGAACTGTTAGTAGAGAAGAAGAGGAAGAAGAAGAAGACGACTGTGTGTTCCCAGGGGAGCTGGCTCTGTGGGTTTACAACTCTTATCTAACCTGAATGAGCAGCGTGGTTTGGAGCAAAGCATTTCCTAATTAGGTAAAACCCACTGGCTCCAGGATCTGCCTTTGGAAGTGCACCCAGCAGATAGAGTGCGTCTGGTGCCAAAAATGAGTAGATGGTGGGAGGAGCGGGGAGGGAAGGAGGAGAGGACAGGACAGTACCGGTCCCAGCTCACTGGTCTTGAAACACAAACCATATTTAGTCATGAATCACAAAACAGAAGGAAAATCTCAGCGAGTAAAACGAGTCTCAGCTGAAGCTGCCAAACCCTGAGTTACGGTTCAGCCCAGAGTGGCAAGGCGGGCTCCACAGCGCCGCTCCCCTCACCGGCCCCAGGGAGGTTTGAGGCTGAGAGAAGCGCAGAGCAGACCTCCTCTGGATGAGACACCCAGTTATCACATGCAAGCTGTGCTTCCTTTCTTTGCCGAACAAAAAGGCAAAGTCGGTTGCTCGCCCTGCTCAGCTGCAGATGGCCAAACTTAACAAGTAAGTGCACAGTTATGCTCAAGACATTCCATTTCCACCAGGGGATAGTAGCCAGGAGAGCCAAGAAGCCCAGAATATACATATTTAGCTCAAATCAAAGACTAGCCAGCTCTATGTCTTTTGTTCACTTCCAACATCCATTTCCAGTTACCTAAGCTTCACCAAAAGTACAGTGCAATGAAAAACTCTCCACTCTAAATCTGAACCACAAACAAGTCTAAAAGTTTGCAGTGCCTAAAGATAAATAAATATATGCCTTTCTGTAAAGAGTTAAACTTCACCCCATCACAGGCTGCAGACATGGGCTGCTGGTTTAGAATAAGTGATTTTACAGGTGACATACATGAACAAAATTCCATCCATCTTTCTTTCTACCTTCTCTACTAAACCAAGATGAATTTCAACCTTGTTTTCAATGTTAAATCATGAGAGCTAAGAGTTACAAATCATTGTAATAGCATAAACTTTTAAAAAGAATTTTAGAATGTGTGAACCCTTCCAGATCCCCACCAACCGTGTCTGATTATACTGGATAATAAAAGAACCTCTGGAATCTCTAAGTCACATCCCTGGGCAGGAGCCACTTACCCTGATGATGCTTGGCTGGGCTTCTCCACTCTGGGGTGGGTGGTGTCCAGGGAAGCTGAACACTGACGGGTTATATAGCCCCTTGGCCTGCTTCCCTCCCACTCGCTTCCCAAACAAGGAGCAAAGACAGGCTGGAGCTGGCTGTTCGATCTAACACAGCCATATAGGGACCTCAGCACAAAACTCTCTAATCTGGGTGGCCAGAGGCCTGGGTCTCTTCCACTGCATTCCTGTGCTCTGCTCATGAAACAGGAGGCAGCTCAGCTGCCTATGGGAGATAAACATCCTGAGCCTTCAGAACAACTGCAGAGATGCCCAGACACACTGGGCCAGTGTCCTGGGCAGATTGCAGACACAGTCTGCACATTCCTCAGGAGATGCCAGACTGTTGTCAAGCTGGCCTTTCAGGCCATTTCCTAAGTAAGTAACTGAGGACAGAAAGGGCCTGCCTCTGACTAACAGATTTGAAAGAGAAAACCACCCCTGCAAAGGTAGCCAGTCATAAAGAAAGGTATTACTTCAGCGCTCCATCAATGTGCAGAGCTGTGACGACTTTACGAAAGCGACGCTGTGGTGATAAATTGAGTCCAGGAGCAGTGTCAATAGGAAGAGGAGTTGACGTATAGAGACAGTGTTCACCAGCCCATGTTTCGCAAATAGCAACTTGGGAGTCAGCATTACCATAAATGTTTTAATCTTTGGGTACGTTAGCTGTCTGTTAATTTGTCACTACGCCTTAGCAGCATAGCTGGAGGTCATCCTATGGCCAAAGAACGGACCCAGCACCCTGTCACAGAAATAGTTAGAAAGAAAAAGACGCTCTTGAAATGAAGCCTCTCTGTCCTCCCCTCTGCCTAGGAGCCTGTTTGACAAGCATAGAAAAATCACCTGGCCCTGTCATTTCTCAGACACTGGCTTTTATTCTCCAGCATCGTTGGACAGCTTCCACGGTTGTACATTTTTCTGCTCCTCTCCCTCCAAGCCAAGGCTCTACTAACTCAATTCATGGTAGAAATATTTTTGATGGACACCATCAGTATTTCTGAACTGCTGACATGTGAGAAAATCCCAGAATGAATGGCACTATCTTACAGCTGCGACCAGCTGTTCATTCATGTGGTTGTGCCTGAACAGTTTGATTTGTGGTGTTCACATACACGCATATTTCTCTCTGAAGAACTGCACCAGGTCCTTAGGAAGATCTAAATAGCTGAAAGATAAACCATAACAGCATTTCTCTGTGTTCTGATTCTCAGGGTCTGGCTATGCTATGTCTGGCTTCAACTAACCAGAAAATACAACTCTAAATGTTCAAACATGGAGACTACATAGTGTGACATAGTGTTGGACACTTGGGGTTTTAGTCCAGTAGTTTTCATTACAGGGATCGAGTAAAGAAAATATTGTATATTTTCTTTATTTTTCAGTCCCAGTTACAGATATCTGTGTTGATATATATATATATATATATATATATATATATATATATATATACTTTTTAGAAAAAAAGCTTATTTATTTATTTATTTATTTATTTATTTGAGAGAGAGAGAATGGATGTACCAGGGCCTCCAGCTGCTGCAAATGAACTCTAGACGCATGTGCCACCTTGTGCATCTGGTTTACATGCATCCTGGGGAATCGAACCTGCATCCTTTGGCTTTGCAGGCAAGTGCCTTAACCACTAAACCATCTCTCCAGCCTCTATATTTTCATGACATATGTCTTGGTAACTTTATGACATGACTGTTCCTTAAATACCAAGAGAAGAACTTTGAAACCCACCTTTATGATCCTTACATAATTTGTTTTCTTTTACAGTAGTCGTATATGTGTTGCAGTTAGCCTCTCATTGCTGAGACAGAGTGCTTGAGCAAAAGCAGCAGGTGGGAGGAAAGTTTATTTACAGCCTCAAGTAGAAGTCGTATCATGGCAAGAAAGCATGGTAGAGAGTATAAGCATTAGATCTTGCCATTGCAGCTGGCAGGAAGCAAGCAGTAAGAGGTGGTATGCTAGCTAGCACTGGCAAGATAGATGAATAAACCTCAAGTTCGGCCTCAGTGACACAGGTCCTCCAACAAGACCCCACCTCTCAAAGGCCCTACCAGCTGGGGATTGAGTCTGGGGCTCAGTCAGAAATACATGAGGTTGTGGAAGACACTTTAGATTCAAATTGCTACAGTAAACCAATAGCCCTGATAGTAATCAGATTATTATGACATACAAATAGAAGTCAAGCCTTAGTTTTCTTGTAATAAAAAAATTCAGGTACTTGCTGGGAGCAGGGAGCCAACCTGGAAGCATGATTGCAGGGAGCAAAATCTGTTTTTCTTTTTCAGAAGGCAGCAAGAACCAAGGAGATAAACTACCCCTTGCATATCAGCCAGAACCCAGGTTAAGCCACAGAGAAACAGGCGAGATGAGCAAGAGTGCTGCTTCAGTGAGAACCTGATAACCTGCACCAAAGTGATGGAGACAGAGGCTGGGGATGGATACTCAACATATGCCAATGCAGAAATCCAGAAGTTGCTAAGAGTTCAACACTAAAGTAGACTTAAAACACGCCCACCAAGGCTCAGGAAACTTTTCAGAAGAGGTGGGGGAAAGACTGTAAAGGTCACCGAGTGGGAGGGACTATCCAGAAGCATTGCTCCACCTACAATGACTGACTGCTATTGTCACAACTCAACCTATAACCCCACAGTGAATACCAGCAATCCCTCTGAGGAGGGACCTCAGTGCAGTGGGGCCAGGGAGGAGGGAAAGGATGGTACCAACACATGATGTGTCCAGACAAAGTTTCCACTGAATTAAGAGAAATAAAATTTTCTTTAAAGAAATCAGCTATGCCTGCAACTCAAACTGTCCCAGTTCAGGATCCATAGATGAGGGAGAACATGCAAAGTTTGTCTTTCTGTGCTTGTGTGATTTCACTTAATATGATCTGTTCCAAATCCATCCATTTTTCTACAAATTTCATTATATTATTTTTTTCCTTGCTGCTGAGTAGAACTCCATTGTGTATATGTACCACATCTTCATTATCCATTCATCAAATGATGGGCATCTGGGTTGACTCCATTTCTTAGCTATTGTGAATTGAGCAGCTATAAACAAAGTTTAGCAAATAACTCTCTGGTGAAGAGCGGAGCCTCCTTGGTAGATGCCCAGTAGCAGAATGACTAGGTCGGTTGGTAGCTCTATTTTCATCTTTTTCAGGAGTCTCTATATTGATTTCCATAGTGGTTGTATGAGTTGGCACTCCCACCAGCATTGAATGAGGGTTCCTCTTTCCCCACATCCTCGCCAACATTTATTGTCATTTGATTTTTTAATGATTGCCATCCTTTCTGGAGTAAGGTTGAATCTCATAGTAGTTTTAATTTGCATTTCCCTGATGGTTAAGAATGTTGAATATTTTCTTAGGGCAGTGTTAGCCATTTGTATTTCTTCCTTTGAGAGCTCCCTATTCAGTTCTCTGTCACATTTTTGAGTAGATTGTCTGATTTTTTTTTATTGCTTAGTTTTTTGAGTTCTTTGTATATTCTAGTTTTAGGCATCTGTCTGTGGTACAGCTGGTGAAATTTTTCTTCCATTCTGTGGGTAGTCTGTTGGCTCTGTTTATGGTATGTTTGTCTGTACAAAAGTTTTAGCTTTATGAGATCCCACTGGCAGAGTGAGTGTTTAATTTCTTGGGCTACTGGGCTATCGTTCAGGCAGTCTTTCCACATTCCTATGTCATAGAGAGTTCCCCCTATTCTTTTTATCCACTAGTTTGAGAGTTTCAGATCTTATATGTGCTCTTTAATTCACTTGGAGTTGATTTTTTTTTTTTTTTTTGCACAGTGAGAGGAGTGGGTCTAGTTTCATTTTTCTACATGTGTTTATCCAATTTGTCCAGTACCATTTGTTGAAAATGTAGTCTTTTCTCCAGTGTTTTTGTTGGCACCTTCATCAAATGTCAAGTAGTTGTAGTTATTTGAACTAAGGGCTGGGTCTTCAATTCTGTTCCATTGGTTTATATGTCTGCTTTTGTGCCAGCACTGTGCTGTCTTTGTTACTATGGCTTTGCAGTATAGATCAGGTACGGTGATACCTCCTGAGGTTTTTCTTTTGGTGAGGATATTTTTGGATATATGGGGCCTTCTTCCATTTCATATAAATTTTTAAAATATATTTTATTTATTTATTTATTTATTTAAGAGAGAAAGAGGGAGAGAGAGAGAGAGAGAGAATCGGTGTGCCAGGGCCTTCAGCCACTGCAAATGAGCTCCAGACACATGCACCCCTTTGTGCATCTGGCTTATGTGGGTCCTAGAGAATCGAACCGGGATCCTTTGGCTTTGCAGGTAAATGCCTTAACCACTAAGCCATCTCTCCATCCCTCATATGAATTTTGAAATTATTTTTTCTATGTCTGTGAAGAATGATACTGGGATTTTTATTAGTGTATTGTGTTGAATCTGTATATGGCTTTTGGTAGAATTGCTATTTTCACCAATATTAAGTCTACCTGTCCAGGAGCAGGGAAAGGCCATCTTCTCATGTCCTCCTTAACTTCTTTCTTGAGTGTTTTTATGATGTATGTTAGATATATATATACATATATATATATATATATATGATGTGTAATATATATTATATTATATATATTATAGTATATTATATATATTATAGTATTATATATACATATGGTGAGATATATACAAAACCAAATCCAAAATGAACTGGCACCATACAGAACTAGGAGCCTAAAAGATAGAACCCTCAATAGGATCATGGTGGGATAACCTGGTAAACATGGAATGAAGCCTAAGCCTAAAATATTTGGCCCTGGTGTATAACTCCTAGTACCAGCAGTTAGTTACAACCCACATTGAGCTGTTGATTGTAGAGACCTATGAGGTCCCCAAAACAAGACAGGCATCTGTTTAAGCACTTGATTACCCACCTGAAGCAAAGGTAAGACCCTATTGCTGAAGACATCACATGTTGCAGATATTCTTGAGAGATGCAGCCAAATCTGGAAGGAAGGCAGCTCCCAGATGGTTAGCTGGTATAGTGCTGAAAAGTGCTACATGAGCTTCTGGGGAAAAATAGCCAACAACATTGTGAGTAAGTAAGGGACACTGCTATATGCAAGCAACCAGCCTGACAAGATGTACACAACTGTACAATAGTGGCACACGACCTAGGTGTGTAACAAGTGGCTCTCTAATTGCCTAAGAGATCTGCTCAGTGGAAAGGAGCCCATGGCTGGAACTTGGAACCAAGTCAGAATCCTATGGAGACCAAGATTGTGGACTCCAGTGAGAAGCTCCCACTAGACTTTGGCCAAAAGTGAAGTTATACCCATCAAAATCTCTGTAAATTAACAATGCTTATCCCATTTAACCTATCCTGATCTCGCTCTCCAATGGAGAATCTGTTTTTCCCTTTCAGAAAGCAGTGAGAACCAAGGGCAACAAAAATCTATCAACAAGAGATGAAAATATCACTGACTCCCTGTCAGCAAATGAACCACCCCTTGAACAGCAGCCAGGGCCCAGATGAAACCACAGAGGATTTGGTGCGATGAGCAAGAATGCTGCTTCCACAGTGAGCCTGACAAACACTGAGGACACTCAAAATGCACCAAAGCAGAAACCCACAAGCTGCTGAGAACTCAACACTAAAATAGACTTAAAGCACACCAACCAATACTCAAGCAAAAAGACTGTAAGAGCCACGGAGTAGGAGGGAATATCCACAAGCACTACCCCTCGACAGTGACTGACTGCTGCTCTCACAACTCATAACCCACAACTTTATGATGAATATCAACAATCCCACTCGGGAGGGTCCTCAGTGGAGTGGGACATGGAGGAGGGAAATGATGGTACCAACACATAATGTATCCATACAAAGTTTCTACTTAATTAAAAATAAAACTCTATAACAATAACCAGGGAAGCTCTCTAACAATATGAATTTCTGAGCAAGTGATTAATGGTCTCACTGAGTTTGAGATTTATAATTTTCTATCCAATCCAAGTCTCTTCAATAAGAGAAGCATCACTGGATGAGAGAGAGAGAGAGAGATTAAAGAAATCTCCACTTGAGTGCCCAGCTATCTCCTGGGGCTGACATCCATAAATCCAAGGCATTATAGGGTAATTAGAGAAACAGTAGCATCTGGTCACTTGGTTGCAACTCAGGGAAACAAAAAAATAAATTACAAGCTACAAGCACACATTCAAGAAATATAACTGGACATACGCTACAAAATAAATCTTGATCATATGATTTATTGATGACTTACTAATCATCCTTTGATAATTCTCATTGGGACCCAGTTCAGAGCTATTTAAGCAAGGAGTGCTCATTTGCAGTGATAGCAATGCTTAAAATCGGCACTATCTGATACAGTATTCACTAGCCACATGTGACTTTGTAGCATTAAAATCTACAGGAATTTAAGTTTTTGTCTCATTTAATTTTAATCTCAGTCTGAATAGCCACATGTGACAGGAGGCTATCATATTAGAAGATAGAGGTATAGTGGGTTAGTTTTAAAGTTGTCTGCAGCTGAAACTGCCCAACAGTTTTGTAAGAAATCCAAGGGCCCATGTTATTACTAAGTCCAATTCGTAGACAAGGATGATAACTTTCAGAGTAGACAGGTTTCCTAAAATAAAGCCTCTGAATTGTCTACATCAGAATCAACTGAAGAACATGGTAATAATACAGAAAGCTGGCATGTCTCACCCTAAACACATCTCCCTAAACATAACCCAGATTATCAGTTTTCTGAAGAGAAAATTCTCATTTTAGACTATTATGTCTTTTTTTCAGTTTACAGAAAAGTAGACAGAATGGAGGGCTCCTACATGCCCTTAACTAACTTCTTTTAGTAATGAACCATTATCAATAACTATAGTCCATCCTTTATTCATATTACCTTCCTTAGTTTTCACCTATTGTCTCATTTTTGCTGGAGAACCCCAGTTATCTTGCCACATTTCACTTGCTCCTATCACTTGAAGGTCCTTTAGGGTGCTCCCGTTTCTCAGACTTTCCTTAGTTTTTAAAGGTCTTGACAGTTATGAGGAACAGTAAGGTGTTTTGTAAAATGTCTCTTAATTTGTATTTGTCAGATGTTTTCCCAATGATTATATACTGAGGCTATAGTTGGGAGGGAAGATCTTGGAGGCAAAGCACCCTTCTTATTATTCTGTATCAAGAGTACAGGCTCTCCAGACGATCCAGCACTATTGGCATTAATTTTATGCACCTGACTGGTCTTTGTCAGGTTTCTGTACTAGAAAGATTCCCTTCCATCAAACCATTGAAAATGATTCTTTTTGGATAGAAGCCATTATTCTTAGCTATCCTTAAAGAATGGGCAGGCTCACCCCACCTCCTTGAAGGCAGAGTATCCATATGTATTATCCAGGAAGGAATGCATTTTGAAAAGATCTTTAGTGATTTTTACCTGTACCAAAATTTTAAAGTCTCTTGTACAGAATAACTGAAGGGTCCAGAAACACTTGGGTCCTGGTACTTCTTCTAATTGACTCTGGTTCTCTGAAAGGATGATACGGTGAATGGGTGGATGGGTTTGCTGAGCGTCTGAAGAGACTGATAGTCTTTTATTTAGTCTAGAAATCATGGATCCTCTAGAGACCAAACAATGAATGAATATAGAGTTGTTGACATTTCTGCCATGGATGTTTTAAAGTTAGGGCTGGAGAGATGGCTTAGCGGTTAAGCGCTTGCCTGCGAAGCCTAAGGACCCCGGTTCGAGGCTCGATTCCCCAGGACCCACGTTAGCCAGATGCACAAGGGGGCACATGCGTATGGATTTCGTTTGCTGTGGCTGGAAGCCCTGGCATGCCCATTCTCTCTTTCTCCCTCTCTCTCTCCCTCTGTCTCTGTCACTCTCAAATAAGTAAAAACGAACAAAAAAAAAAATTAAAGTTAGAAGACAGAATATCCTAGTAGAAAAAGAAATGCCAGGAAAGTGTATATAGTGCTTTGGACCAAGTCTCACACACTGGAGAATGCTGGTTGCATTTTGAAAGAAACAAGACATCTCCCAAGATCCCAAGATATCCGAGGATGCATTAAACATAAGACAGGAAAGAAGCAACTGTGCTCGTGCTTGGGATGGTTGCAAAGGACACTACCCTTATTACGGTCACTGCCTTCAAACATAGAAGAAGCCAGCAATCTGCAGGAAAAAGAAGCTATCCGTGTGAGTTTTGCAGATCACCTGCTGAGTATATTTTGGGATCTGTGCTTAGCTAGGAATATAGGTTAAGGTTTATAACAACTTAATAACATAGAGAATAGGTTATCTTGCAGTATGCTGAGTACCATGCCCATTGAATTAAGTGGAAGCAGATATAGTTCAAGGCTAATATAGAGCGAATTCCAGTATCATGTGGTAAACTTGAAAAGAACTTTAAGCACTTTAAAGTCTGACCCTCTAAAGTTTTGATACAGCAATGTGACCCATGCAAAGAATCTGAGTGTCACTGTTCATCTCTGCCCTTTCATCAATATTAGCTGTTACATACATGAAATATGCAGCTATATGAGTGTGATGCTTTTATTGATCTGGACTAAGGGGTAATGCCACAGAACAAGAGGAAGCTGCTAGTGTGGTGGCCCATAATCTTGATGCTGCCACCGAGAGGCTTTGTGACCAGGGACAAGATCTTTACATGTCTAGGTCTCAGTAAATCATCTTAAAATAGAGTTTTGAGCTAATTCACCTCTCAGTTCCCTTTTCCTTCTAACAGTCCATACAAGGTGCCCTTTGTCTCCGTCCTCCTTGTTTCTCACTCTCCATGGTGAGAGAGGACTAGGCATTACTACTCAATGAAAGTTTTTGAACCTAGAGTTTGGTGATGGTAAATGAGAAAAATGCAAATGGTAGGACTATTATGTCTGCATGATTTCTTAATTTGTTTAGTTTTCCCCCCTCAGATATGATATTCTTCCTATATGCCAGTAATCCATGTTCTAAAATCTAAAATAAATTTCATAAATTCAACGACCTATGGACAGGGTGGGGGGGATATAGTTCAATTGGTAGAGTGCTTGCCTAAGCATACATGGGGCCTTGGGTTTGATGACCACTATAGTATAAACCAGGTATGGTGGCACAAACCTATAATCTTATCACTCAGGAGGAGGAAGCAGGAGGTGGAGATGAACTATAAGAACAATCCATGAGAATGAACTATTGAAAAGAATTGTGTGAGTATTTCTTATGGATCTCACAGATAATTTTCTGATATTATTGCTGTGAGATGCTAAACTCTGTACTTGTAACTTGCCCTAAAGTCAATCTTACAATTATGTAACCCACCCACTTAAAACAATGTGACTAGGTTTCCTCTGCCTTGCTGTACCTTTGGCCTGAACAGAACAGATGACCAATATTGACAAGCAATGTTTAGAGATGCCAACTGATCTTAAACTATATTTTTTGCCTAATTTCCGCAGTGACCTGATTGGACTCTCTATTCAGAGAAAAAATACATGCCTAAGAAGTGCTAACCACAGCACTGAAGATGAGGTCAGTAGCTAAGGGCCCATAGATCTGTTGAGTGAGACCAGTAGGCTTATTGTAATTGCATTTGTGATCAGAGTATCAGAGTGTGTGTGTGTGTACGTGTGTGTGTGTGTGTGTGTGTGTGTGTGTGTGTGTGTGTTGTTCTGGATTAGTAAAGTTTAGTAGGTCATACTTCTAAATCCCTTCCTTTATCAAATGTTTAAGGATTATCCAAAGTCAAAGTCAAAAGTTTGGGAATTCTACACAGCAGTAAGAAAAAATGACACAATGAAATTTGAGGAAAAATGGTTGAACCTGGAACAGATCATTCTCAGTGAAGTTACCCAATCACAGAAAGATAATCGCCGCATAGTCTCACTCATCTACAGCACCTAATCTGAATCTACCCAAGATGCCGACATACCCAGCAAGCATCTTGAGGACTAGACAACAGGGTGGGTGGAAAGGGAGGGGAGGGTAAGGAAGGAGTGAGGGACACAAATCTAGACCCAAATGGTAATGGTACATAAAATTCTACATCCTAAAAGGTAGACCAAATGGCTGAACCTTCACCAGGCTCTTAGAGGGAACACCTGAGCCATAAGACACTGGAGAGGGTATGATAAAGATGGACCTTAATCTTCTACAGCTTCTCTCTCTCCCTCTCTTCTCTCTAACTTTTATATTAGTTATCTTTTTCTTCCCTTTCCTAGTGGGCACTGACCTGTAACTCCCAGTACCAGCATGCGGCTATCATCCACAATGAGCTTTTGATCAGAGAGACCTACAAGGTTTCCTAAAAGAAAGACAGATTTCTGTCAGAGTAATTGATGACCCACGAAAGGCTAGTGGTAAGACCCTACTGCTGAAGACACCATATGCGGTTGACATGTAAAATGGAGTGACATGGCTGGAAGCTGGAAGAGAGTCAGTCCCCAAACAGTCAGCGTGTCTAGTGCCAGAAGGTACTACATGGGCTCACTGGGGGAAAATGACTAATATCTGTCCAAGCAACTCATGGTCCAACCTACTTAGCAGCAAATAACCTGTCATGATGCTCACACAAATGCAATAGTGGTGCAGAGGCATGGTGGGAAACCAGCTGCTCTTGATTTGGCTAACTGATCTGCTCAGTGGAATGGGACCCATAGCTGGAGCTGGGAAACAAGTCAGAACCATATCCAAACATGAGCCCACTCTCCATTATCAAGCTACCTCCAATCGTGGGCTACAAGAGGGCCTACACCTATTAAATTGTCTGTAAAAAAATAAGGGTTATCCCATTTTTCTGGTGCTAACTTTACTCTGCATTGGAGAATCTGCTTCTCTTTTTCAGATAGACACATATCTTAAGGAGAGAACCACCCCATCATACCTCAAAAGGGCCCCAGCTGAAACTAAGAATAATTGGCAAAACAAGCAAGGGTGCTGTTTTCTTGGTGAACCGGGTACCAGCACAAGGGTGAAGGAGATCGACACAGAGAGCAATCAACTCCTACCAAATCAGATATCCAGAGACCCAGAGGCCCCCAACACCTCATCACTGAGGCAGACCAAAAATGTACCCAACATAGTTCAGGGAAATTTTGCAGAAGAGGGGGTGGAAAGAATGTCAGAGCCACATGTTGGGTCATGATACGCAGAGACATTTCTCCTACCCATAACTGTGGGCTAACTCCACAATGCATGACCCATATACCTCAACAAGGAGGGGCCAAGGGGAGGGGGTAGGACATGGATGAGCCTAACAATGGTACTAACTTGACTGTATTCACTGAGTACAAAACTAATTAATAAAAAAATTAAATTAAAAAAAATTCCTTACCTGGATAGAGAGATGGCTCAGTGGTTAAAGGCATTTGCCTACAAAGCCAAAGGACCCATGTTCAATTACTCAGGACCCACATGAGCCAGATGCACAAGGTGGCACACATGTCTGGAGTTTGTTTGCAGTAACTAGATGCCCTTGAGTGCCCATTCTCTCTCTTTCTCTCTTTGCCTTTTTTTCTCTGTCTCAGATAAATAAATAAAAATAAATGTTAAAAGTACTTACTGGGCTAGAGAGAGGGTTTAGTGGTTAAGGCACTTGCCTTCAACACCAAAGGACCCAGGTTTGATTACCCAGGTCCCATGTAAGCCAGATGCACAAGGTAGTGCATGCATGTTTGCAGTGGCTGGATGCCCTAGAGAACCCAACTTTTTTCTCTCTCTCCCCCTCTCTCTGCCTCTTTATCTCTCTCTCACTCTCAAATAAATAAAATTTTTAAAACTTTAAATGTTCCTTACCTTTTGCTCATATAACATACTACTTCTTGACGTATTACTGGCTTTTGGCTATTTAACAAAAATGGCACTATGTTCCCAGATGCAGAAGAAGCCACAGCCAGAGTAACTTCAGAGCAGCAGTGACAGCAGATGCAGTGGGGTGACTAATGACTTAAATAAACTCTTCAGTCTCCTCTTCCTTGGGCTGCTTCTAGAGGCAGTTTGCCCACTCCTGGATAGGTGGTAGTTCTATTTCTCAGGCTTTGCCCCTAGAAGCAGTTTGACAACTTCTGGGTAGGAAAATTCCAAGAGTTAGTCTTTTAAATTCAGGTATGTGCCCCACAAATTGGGCAGATCAGAAGTTCAAGGTCATCTTTAACTATATCACTGTATCATTAAGTGTCATTCTTGAGTACCTACTGAGTTCAAGGCCAGCCTGAGCAATGTAAGACCCCATTTCAAAATCAAATACACAGACAGACAGACAGACAGACACACACACACACACACACACACACACACACAAATAAAACAAAGACCTTAAAGTGCAAAATGACTGAAAGTGAAAAGTCCCCACTTAACTCTTACCTGTTATCGGTATGCTACTTTAGAGTGTTAGATATTCCACCTTTTCACAGAAAGTAAAGAAATTGTAATTTCATGCAAAATGGATATAGAGCCTATTAGATCTAATATGGAGCAATGACAAACAATCCAGTTACAACTTCATTATTTCTAGACACCCCAGCCTATCATATTCAAAGTATAGTTTATTAAAGTTCTGCCCAATTTATTACATTTAGGCCATACCCTTTTCTTCTGCACAGCTACCCCTAAGGCAAATTTTCCCTTCTTCTTTGAGTCTTCATCTCTTTTATTATTTTGTCTTTTAGTTGACATACAGAGATTAGGTATCATTTATTCTGGTTACAAATACGATTTGTTTTGTTGATTCTCATCCCCAGAAAGTTAATTTTGAAAGGGAGAAGGAATATAAATGCGATCAAGGATTAGTGGGAAAAGAGAGAAAAAGGGAGAGGAAGGGCAGCCTCAGGTGAGCATTATGTTCCCTCTGCCTACTCCAACTTCCACTTCAGAAGGGCCTTCTAATAGAGCTCATTCAGTGCATTCCTTGTCTTTGGTGATGATATCACAAATGTTGTCATATCTTGGGCATATGAACATAAGTGTCACACACTTTCAGGGTCTACAATGAGAAGACATGGTATAAGTTTGTATTTCCATGGTATACAACAAATTTCATAAGGCTATCTGGAAAATTTCCAGAATGCATTCTGCTGGTCAGCTTTTTAGGAAAACAGAATCTGAAGCAAATGACTAATAATGTTCTAGGTAGTCTGACTTCATTTTCAGTGATTCACAGGAAAAAGTAACTTGTGGACTTAGCGGTTAAGGCACTTGCGTGTGAAGCCTAAGGACTCATGTTCAACTCTCCAAGCCCCACATAAGAGAGACGCACAAGGTGATGCAAGCATGCAAGGCCATACATGCGCACGAGATAGGGCATGCTTCTGGAGTTTGACTGCTGTGGCTGGAGGCCCTGGCACACCAGTTCTCTCTCTCTCTCTCTCATTTGCATTTGTGTCATGCCTAGCACTTCCACAAGGAAGACACTTATTATACAGGTGATAATATGATAATGAATGAGTTTATTTTTAATCCATTAGGAGTAAGGGATTGTTGCAATCAGATTCTCATTGCTGGTAGAAATCACCCAACCAAGAGCAGCTTGTGGGGAAAAAAGGGTGGTTTATTTTGGCCTACAGGCTCGAGGGGGAAGCTCCATGATAGCAGGGGAAATGGTGGCATGAGCAGAGGGTGGACATCACCCCCTGGCCAACATAAGGTGGACAATAGCAACAGGAGAGTGTGGCAAACACTGGCATGGGGAAACTGGCTATAACACCCATAAGCCTGCCTCCAACAATACACTCTCTCCTGAAGGTGTTAATTCCCAAGTCTCCATCAGCTGGGAACCTAGCATTCAGAACACCTAAGTTTATGGGGGACACCTGAACCAAACCATCACAGGGATTAAACAGCAAGTACAATTTATCAGGAACGTTATGATTAGGAGCTAATGAAAATTTTAAGTATTTAGCACTTACTTGACTCTATAGCCAAAAAAAAAGTTTGCCCCTTTCATAGAAAACCCTTTGGGAGGTCTCTACCACTAGCCAAGTCTTCTATACCTTTGAATCAAACCAACATCAACTTCTAGATTCTTTTTTAAGTATGGGCAGCTTTTGAGGTTAACTTGCTTTTTGTTTGCATCAAAATCTCATTCTCATCAAAGTCTAGTAAAGAAGGTGAATGGGCAAACTTGATGTTACCATTCTTGGTCAAAAGCAGGGGAATTGTGTTGCTTGTGAAAGCCAAAATGTACAATATACTCTTAGCTGTAAGTGGATTCATGCAGATTTATTTTTATTTATTTATTTGTTTGTTTGTTTGTTTGTTTGTTTTTGAGACAGAACCTCTGTAGCAATGGCTGTTCCAAAACTCAGTAATACTGCCTCAGGCCTCCAGTGCTAGGACTACAGGAATGAGCCACTATACCTTTCTCAGGGTTCTTCATGCCCATGTTTTGTTGCATGCTGTACTTTCTAACTACTTTCTAACTTAGTCTAAAAGGCTCTTTCTTTCTCTGGCATATTATGTCTGGTTTTCACTTTACCTAACTGTCCTGATTTGTGAGTCTGTAGGCATGCATCCATGTATTTTTGCTGTGTACAGCAGGAAAATAATAATTGTCTCTGGCCCCTCCTGATTTCTCATCTGAGATCATTACAACTAAAGACAAGTGAAGAAGAAAAAAGGAAATGAAAGCTTGCTAATAATATACATATCTCGTACACAGATGAGACACTCAAGGAATGAGTAATTATGGAGAAGTGGTTTAGAACTTTGCCTATACAGCATCTTCAACAGACAGCAATACATTTTTGGAGCAGTAATAAGACAAGGCAAATGTCCTTGTGGCCTTAGGGTTGGCAAGCTGCTGTGGACAAGTCAAACTATACAAGCAAATGAAATGGTAGACAATCACTAGTTGTAAATGTGTTTTGTAGACTCCTGTGTTTCAGTCTTCAGACAGGTAAGGTTTTCATGAGGACCTTTATTGGGAATCAACCTTTATCCTTCCTGGTAGTGAACTGAATTAGGACTATCCTCATCACTGTGATAAAATGTCTAGCTGGGTGTCTGTGATGGTGGCGTTCCCAGAGACGATTAGAGCACATTAGAGCACAATGACTCTGACCTGACCATTTCCATTGGTTAATCTTTTGATGGAGTCACAAGGTGAGGGCAGTAATGAGGAGCAGTGAAAAGTAAGAACAGGGTCTAGTTGAATGAAGTTGGCCACTGGAGGCTTGTCTTTGAAGTATACCTTCACCTGGTCCCTTCTTGTCTGTCTCTTTCTCAGCTTCCTGAAGGCTGTGATGTGAGCTGCTCCACACTGCCATGATGGACTGACATCTTTGATGCGTGCACCAAAACAAATCTGTCATCCTTTTAGTGGCTCTACTAGACATTTACTCACAGGTGATGAGAATAGTCCTTCACACTTCACAGGAGCGGACAAAGAATACTTGGTGATACAGAGCTCAAGGCTCATAGTTTTGTTTTTGATTTTTCAAGGCAGGGCCTTACTCTAACCCAGACTTACCTGGAGTTTACTCTGTAGTTTCATTCTGGCCTCGAACTCATATTCTGCCTCCCAAGTGCTGGCATTAAAGACGTGTGCCACCACGCTGGGCCAAAAGCTCTTTTGGTTTCTGCTCCTTCACAGTTGCTGCAGCTCAAATTAGTCCTCATGCCACAGGTAGAGTCTTCGGGGAAACGACTGCTTCAGCCCTCCGCCTACGGCATCTACGTACTTGTGTGCCAGGCGACCGCTTTCTCTCCGCGCCTCCACAAGCATCAAGCTGTGAGGACAGCGTGAACGTTCAGAGGAGTCTCCCTTTCATCCCCTGGAACTTCCCTCCAACGTCAGGAGCTGTTTTAGCACTCTAAGTTTTCCCTTTCCTCACAGAACTAAAATTCATATGGTTTGCTCTCTAAGGCCTCATGCATGGCAGTTTCAGAGTCCAGAATGTTTTTCTTTTTACTCTATTGAAGCATGTCCCTACCTTCTATTAAAACATGTTGAAAAGTCATCTGCAATCCATCTCCTTCAGTGAGTTTTTACAGGTGGAAAATGCTCTAATCATTGTAGTGGTTCTTCAGTATAAGTATTTTTGAATTGATTTTTGTTTTCTTTTCTCACACTTTCCCTACACTCACCAATGGGTTGCAAACTTTCAGGGGGAAGCCAACGTGTTGGTTATTCCCATAGGCCATTCTGCCCTTCCACATGGAACTTAGAAATTAGAAATTTAGGAATTCAGTTAGGCAACTTCCTGTTTCCCCCAAACCTTAAAAGAGCTGCAAGGAACATATTAGACATTGCTATTTTCACTAACGTTTTCTATTTTATTTTAAGAAAAGAATAGATAAGACGCCTAAGCCAGGGAAGTTCTGTGGCTTTAGGCTCTCTTTAGCATGCCTCAGGTTTGTTACAACCCAACAGTTTAGCCATATTTTCCTTAAGTAGAATATGTCTGCCCAGTGTGCTTGCTTCAGGAGATTAGTATGTTAAGCACATCAATACACACCAACCACCAAAAGCTAATGCACAGAAGAAAGGCTCTTGGGTGAGTAGGCTGAGCCACATTCTGGTAGGGTTGTTCATTAGACAAAGCATCATGGGTAACCATCATGCTTCCTTTGTACTTCTTCAAAGCCCAGGGGTGAGCAGAGAAGCCTCTTCCTGAAGGAAAAGCATGCTCATTAAGAGTCTCCATTCTGTAGTGCACTGATTTGCTGAGAACCAACTATTAAGGCTGCTTTGGGAAAGCCTTACTGAAAGTAAATTGTTCAATAAATATAAGTATCCAAGGGTTGGGGAGATGGCCCGGCAGTTAAAAGCACAGGCTTGCCAAGCCTATCAGCCTGCGTTCAATTCCTCAGCACCCATGTAAAACCAGAACACAAAAATTGGTGCAAGCCTCTGGTGTTCGTTTATAGTGACTTATGGCAAGATGCCCTAGAATGCCATTACACACACACATACAAATAAATGAAAATATTTTTAAATTAATTTTAATTTTATTTATTTGAGAAAGAGGGAGAGAGAGAGAGAGAGAATGGGTGTGCCATGGCCTTCAGCTGCTGCAAACAAACTCTAGAAGCATGTGCCACCTTGTGCATCTGGCCTATGTGGGTCCTGGGGAATTGAATCTGGGTCCTTTGGTTTTGCAGGCATGCACCTTAACCATTAAGCCATCCCTCAGCCTGAAAATATTGTTAAATAAATGAATTTTAAATATTTTATTTTATTTATATATTCTTTTAAATAACTAAATACACATTTATATATATGCAATTATATATAACTTTATATAATATATATTATGCATACATACATATAAATATAAACATATATATATATATATATATATAATTTATCATGCTTGTCCCACCCCAGTCCTTGAAGTGGAAAGTCTGAACAGGATTCCCCAAAGTGTGGCCTGAATTTCTAGAACCACAGCCACCAGAATCATTTGGAAGTTTACTAAGATAAACATTCCCTGGAACTGATCTGAGCCAGTCACTCTGGTGTGTGGCCTATAGATCCGCATTTAAACAAGAGCCACCCTGAAGCCCTGGGACCAAGGACAAAAAGGAAACGTGATGTAAAATTCTCAAAAGTATACAAAAGTGATGAGGGTGTCTCTTATCACAGTTGTCTATTGTGAGACTACAGAACCGCAGGCACATGCGCTGCAGACAGACGACTCGATAGCGGATGTGCGGACAGGAAGGGGCCTGGGAAGGACTGGGTCCTGTGTTCTCTTTTAGGTTTTGGCACTTTGTGGCTTTGAACATTTCACTAGCCCCTCAGCTTACACGTTTAATGTTCTTTTTACCTCTAACAACCTTTGATGGGAGTATTGACTTTGAAACTCTGAAGAGAAAGTGTAAGCTCTCCCATGTATCTGTTGCATCCAGAACTACGGGGCCAGGAAAGCTTCAGGAGTCCGTATCTTATTACTTGGCAGGCAAGTCGCCTGCATTGGTCTCCTCATCTGCAAAACCACATTGGCACGTGCCAGCTAGCAATCATTTTTCAGGATTCTCAAGTAGGTCAAGGACACAAGCTATTCTGATGGTGTGGTAGTTTGAATAACTGGCCCCCAATATATTCAGTTCTTTATTGTTTGTAGTTTGCATCTGCAGACACCTGGCGGGAGGCAGTGTCACAGGGTGGATCTTAAGGTGTGGTGGTGGGTTTCAGATTTCAGTCTAAAGATACGCAAAGTGTGCCTAGCTGGAGTTCCTGAAGTGTGCTGCGGCTTTTGGCTTTTAGGCTTGTATTTCTCTCTCTCTGCTTAGGCCTGTGAAGGCAGGCCAGCTTCTTCTGCCATTATGGAACTTCCCCTGGATCTGTAAACTTCAATAAATATCCCTTCCTCCATAACTGTGCCTGATCTGAAAGTTCATCTCAGCGAACATGAAGCTGTCTGCTACAGATGGGTTTGTGGTTATTTGCAGGGCTGGGGACTGAGCCCAGGGCTTCCTGTGCCCAGGGCTAGCTGTGAGCTGGCTGTACCACTGAGCTCCATGCCTGACCAGGCTCAGGGGTCTTCAAAAGTATAAAGTGCCAATCGGTGGAGTGTTTTGTCAGTTGTCACCTAAATATGGATTAGTTCAGGCTAGAATGAGGATCAGGTTGTACTTAAATATCTAGTAATGTGGCTTTGCAGATGCCGCCGTCGTTGGTCCTAGGTTCTTGTCAGCCATGGTCAACCCTACTGTGTTCTTCGACATCGCGGTCGATGGTGAGCCCTTGGGCTGCGTCTCCTTCGAGCTGTTTGCAGACAAAGTTCCAAAGACAGCAGAAAACTTTCGTGCTCTGAGCACTGGAGAGAAAGGATTTGGTTATAAGGGGTCATGCTTTCACAGAATTATTCCAGGATTCATGTGCCAGGGTGGTGACTTCACATGCCATAATGGCACTGGTGGCAAGTCCATCTATGGGGAGAAATTTGAGGATGAGAACTTCATCCTGAAGCATACAGGTCCTGGGATCTTGTCTATGGCAAATGCTGGTCCAAACACAAACGGTTCCCAATTTTTCATCTGCACTGCCAAGACTGAATGGTTGGATGTTAAGCATGTGGTATTTGGGAAAGTGAAAGAAGGCATGAACATTGTTGAAGAAATGGAACGACTTGGGTCTAGGACCGGCAAGACTAGCAAGAAGGTCACCATCGCTGACTATGGACAACTCTAATACCGTTGATTTGTTCCATCTTAACCACCAGATCATTCCTTCTGTAGCTTAGGAGAGCACCCTGCACTCCCCATCTGCTCACCATACCCTGTAATCTGTGCTCTCACTGCAGTTCTTTGGGGTTCCATATTTTCCTTATTCTCCTCCAAGTCTAGCTGGATTGCAGAGTTAAGTTTATGATTATGAATAAAAACTAAATACCAAATATATATATATATATATATATATATATATATATATATATATATATATATATCTAGTAATGTGCAAAACATGGATGGAGGCTGAGCGAATGATTCCAGAAGTGAGCCCCCAGACCAAGAGTATAGGTGTGCACCAAGTTTGATCTAGGAGATCACAGGGCACTTGTTTTGCCATTTGACATGTCTTATGTCCCAGAAAGCGAAGAGAAAGAGCCCTGTGAGATATCACTGGATGCTTCAAGAATTTCAGAAACTACAACTTGGAATCTGAGGTATTTACTTCCTTTTACTACAAATTTGTAACCCTATGGGGTAATTTCATACTTCCAAGCTTCTGTTGCTTTAAAAAACCTGATTGGAATTTGAGATAGCTCGAGCCAAGCCAAATTCTTTCTCTCTCTCTCTCTCTTTTTTTTTTTTCCTTTTTTCTTTTTTTCTGGAGGCAGGATCTCACTCCAGCCCAGGCTGACCGGGAACCACTCTGTAGCTCCAGGTTGGCCTTGAACTCATGGAGATTCTACTTCAGCCTCCCTGAGGACTGCGATTAAAGGCATGTGCCACCACACCTGGCTTAAAGTTCTTATTGTCTATGCTGAAGATATTATAAAGTAGAGGCCAGAGTATAGACTTTGGAGTTAGGGTGGCTTCAAGCACCCATGTTTCAGCAACCTATTGTGAGTCCCTGCACAAGTTGGGTTTCTCATCTGTGAGAAGGCAATGACTACAGTGCCTACTTCGACAGGTGGTGTCGCCTGCATTTTGTAACAGTCAACGTTACCTACACTGCTAACTGTAGCAACAACCCAGCAACCTTCACATGCTGGCCAGACAAAGCACAGACCCCGTTTCTTTTGTGTGTGTGTGTGTGTGTGTGTGTGTGGTATTCATATTTGTTTTTTTTCTCAATTTTTATTAACATCTTCCATGATTATAAAAAATATCCCATGGAAATACCCTCCCTCCCCCAACTTTCTCCTTTGAAATTCCATTCTCCATCATATCCCCTCTCCATCTCAATCAGTCTCTCTTTTATTTTGATGTCATGATCTTTTTCTCCTCTTATGATGGTCTTGTGTAGGTAGTGTCAGGCACTATGAGGTCATGGATATCCAGGCCATTTTGTGTCTGGAGGGAGCACGTTGTAAGGAGTCCTACCCTTCCTTTGGCTCTTACATTCTTCCGCATTAGCCCCTGAGCCTTGGAAGGTGTGATCGAGATATTCCCCAGTACTCCAGACACTTCTTTCCAGCACCATGATACCTTCTGAGTCGTCCCAAGGTCACTGCCATCTGAAAAGAGAAGATTCTCTACCCAAAGTGAGAGTAGCATTAATATAAGGGTATGAATATTAAGAGAAGTGCTTACTGGGCAGTTTGATAAGCATAGTATATACATTTATCCAGACATCAGCAGACATTACACCCCTAGGACTCATGACTACCCCTGTTTTAAGTTTTTAGTATCAGGGATGTATTCCCTCCCATGGAGCAGGCCTCCAGTCCAATTAGAGAGCAGTTGGTTTCCACCATGATAGACATGCCTCTATTGCACCTGTTGGCTCATTTGGCCTGGCTGGCCAATTATAAGGCTTGCAGTATCCACTTTTGAGTATTTTCACTGGTAGTATCTCTTTCTCCCATTGGCCTGCATTTAGAATGGCTTCTTCCAGCTTTCTGTCAGCTGGTCTACATGGAGGAGGTTATCAGCTCAGTTCCAGCAGGATTTCTCAGAGGCCTTGCAGCCCAAGTACATGGAGTCTTCAGCAATAGGGTCTTACCATCTATTCCTGGTGGGAAACCAAAGGCCTTGGCAATAGGCCCCGTTTCTTTAGGACAGAACATGGGCATAGATATAAAGCACTACATCTTGCTGCAGGACTTTCTTACCCTGAGTAGTGTTTTGTAAAGTTCAGTGAAAGGAAACCACTTTGAGATTGGTGACTTTTGCCAGCCCAGAAGCAATGATGGCTCCCACGCCCAAACCCCCATCACTCATCACTTAATTCTAAACAGGAAGATGGTTGACAAGGTCATGTGCTTTTCCTCCTTCAGGGACACTGCTTGGTAAAAAGGACTAGTTTGGATTTCTGCATGAATGACTTCTGAAGAATTTGTCAGTCTGATCATCACACTGCAAGATTTCAAACTGTTGCTGTAATATGTCATAAAAATTGGGATTTTTCCTGTGACCTAACACTATGTAATGGTTGTAACATGTCTGCAGAAGAAAACAACTCAATTTACTAGTATCTAAGAATGTAATTATTTGTATTTAACTTTCACATTATATGCTAATTTATATTTGAGTCCTTGAAAAATCTAAACCTAGGTATAGACTATTTGATTAGCCAAAATATCTAGTAAGGTTTTTAAGTGGTTCTGTGTCTGCATTTAATGCATGCTCTCTGCAGCAAGGACATGTAATAATTAAGATTCTTTTCAGGGTCAGGGTCCCCACAAATGCACATGTAATTTTTGGTCACCTTGGTTTTAAAACTAATAGTGGAACAATTGAAAACTATTTGTGTTCGTGGATCCATGACAACAAGAACTTTGTCCAAAACTAAGCTGCAAATGTCGGTAACACGGGCACTCCCCGGACCTGCAAGAATGCAGCCCTCAGTTGCATTTTGAACACATATTTGTCGGCGGAGTACTTTTTTGGTAGAGAAGAACAGCAAATTCTGGCTTCCTCAGAGAACTGGATGCCTCCTCCCGAAGTAGTCAAAATACCACCCCGGAGAACATTGCCTTTATAAGGGAAGGGGCAGCTTCTGAGTCACAGGCTTTTCCTGCTCCGTTTTCACTGGCTGGCCTGGAACGAGGCTCTGCTAAAAATGTTTCAGCAGCTATGGACTTAGGCATTTCTGTCTTCTTTTCTAGTAGCATGGTATGTCCGTGTGGAAGATTGTATAGATTCCTCACTGGCCCCTTGTAGAGCCTTCTTAGAGAGAAGATGTAGGGGGAGGATTTCCCAGAGTTAGAAGTTTCAGTTTGTCAGATCTTTGCGTGGGTTCAGCATTTTAGTGAACTTATTACATGATTTGATTGTCCCTTGCAAGATTAGAGATGGAAAGGGTGTCTGTGTAAAAGGCCCTTCTGAAGAAAAAGTGCTTGGGAAGATAGATAAATGGTATTAAGGGTTGTATTACTGTGGGTGGATTTACAACTTCATGATGTTTCCTTCTGTGTAAGTAGTATTCAGAGCAGACACTTTTGTAAGAATGAAAATGATGTGTGAGCTAAAACATGTAATCTTAAATGTGGGGACTGGGGGAAACTGGAATAAATTGTTCCCCTGAAATTAACTTAAATTGTTCTAATGCCTCACTCATCCTGCTGTTTCTCTCATTCCTAAGAAAAATGTCTTTAGCACCAATAGTACACCTAAAAACTTTTATGGAAGAAATAAGAATTTTTGCCTAATGCTCTCTTGAGGCATCAGGTGTATCCAAGCTCAAGATTGGAAAACTGAATGGTCAGTTTGCCTTTGATGTTTTTGTTTGAAAGAGCCTGTAAATCCAAGGTTTAAGAGGGCTTCAGTAAATATTGCTCTCACGGGTATTGTTGAATGATAAACTCCACTGGGACATTTATGATGAATGAGTGAGGGAATGAATGAACAAATGAATGGATGAGTGAACTCTGTAACTATTCAAGTAACAGGTGTTTATAGCTTCAGATATAACTATGTTGATAACTGGAAAGAAACATGAATTTACATGAGTTTTTAGTCATAGCAGTTTCTAATATTTAGACAATATTTCATCTTCATGTTTAATGTTTAAATCCAAGATATAAAGCTTAGGAACAATTCTTTTCTTTTATAGTTGCACATCAAAATACCTATCAACTCTTTCTGCACTGAAAGGCAAAGCCATTGTCCTATGAAACTGGATTTGTCTCTGCAAGAAATATCTCTCCAATGTCTGCTTCCTAATCTATCTATTCCTGAGAAACATCCAGAAAGTCTTGGTGACCTTATTTCCCCTCTACTGATCCCCTGTGAATGTAGCAAATCCTCAACCTTCTCCTGACATCCACCTTTACTTTCATCCATCCTTGTTGAAGATATGGACCCTGCACACCAGCAAGATTCCCTACTTGGAACTTCTAGAGCCATCTAAGTAGGTCTAGTTCTAGCCAAGCTCAGCTCAAGATTAGTGCAGGAGGATGGGAAGGATGAGACACCAGAATGTGTAAGTTGCATTGAGATCATCAGAAATGAACCTGCATAGCTCTAGAATCCTCCACTTGATATTTATACAAGTCTGACATTAGGATTCCACCACTCAATGACTAAGTTTTTCTCAGAAGACACAGCTTCCTGAATAACGCAGTCTAATTTTCAAGGCCTGTTCAGTTAATTATGGATCTATGCAGGAAAGAGGTTTCCACAGCACCTGCACTGGGGAAAAAAAAAGTGGATTTTTCTTGATTTCACTTTTTTGAGGTTCAAAACTTCATTTGTTTTTTAAACGGGTAAATCATATCCAAGTGTGTATGATAATGGATAATGTATTTGTTTTCCATCTTCAAAGACTCAGCTGATGAAATGAGTATAGATAAGGACAAATACAAACACAAACAGGGCAAATCCTGTGCAGGGTATTAGGTAAGGGATGTTGGTGGGAGGGAGCCAATGATGCTGTCTCTGTCTTTGTCAACATGACCCATTTAAGTTTGTGTGAGGATCTGAGTGTTTGTGGTAAATAGAATAAGCTAAGAATGGGTGGCAGATGTATTTCTTCAAATACCATCTGGTAGAGGTTTTGGTCCAAATCTTATCATATGACTAACTCCTTTCTTTCTAAATATTTGGATTTGATTTTTCTCTTTCTTATTGGTTTGCCAGAAACCAAATTAACAATGCTAACCACATGAGGAGGCTTTATTTTTTAAGCTAAGAGGATGTGACATTTGTAAATGCTAAACTACAACACAAGTGGGAATCACAGCATATAGTGGCCACAGAGATTTATGCATTAATCCTTCTCTTGCTCTTGCTACGTGGTCTCCCCAAGATAAGAGTCAAATGTGTTCCTCAGAGGGTGGTTCTGTGAAGGAGAGCCGACATAGCAAACAGTTTTCCCAGAAGTTCATTCAATCCAACACTGGGAGACTTGGGGAACTGGAAGGAACTTCCCAGTGGAACTACTTAATAACTTAATAATTAGTAACTAATACTTAATAATAATGTGGTGTTCAAAGTCAACACCACATTTATTTTTATTGAGAATTTTCATTTATGAACATACTGTAATTTTGTCATAATCTCCTCTCATTACCTTCTTATGTCCCTACATCGTTCTACTGAATCCCCTACATCGTTCTACTGAATCCCCTTCCTCTCTCCAACTAGTCCTGTTTTTCTTTCTTTCTTTTAGGGGGCATTGACCAGGTTCTCACTTTAGCCTAAGCTGATCTGGAACTCACTCTGTAGCCCAAGCTGGCCTCTTTCTTTCTGCCTTCTCCATAGTCCATATCAAAATGTTGATGTCTTGGGCTGGAGAGGTGGCTTAGTGGTTAAGTGCTTGCCTGTGAATTCTAAGGACCCCAGTTAGAGGCTGGATTCCCCAGGACCCACGTTAGCCAGATGCACAAGGGGGCACACACGTCTGGAGTTTGTTCACAGTGGCTGGAGGCCCTGACTTGCCCATTCTCTCTCTCTCTCTCTCCCTCTTTCTCTGTCACTCTCAAATAAATAAATAAAAATAAACAAAAAAAAAAAATTTTAATGTTGATGTCTCAATACTGTGCAGCTCTTGTGGAGGTAATGACAGTGGAGAGCCACTATGAGGTCATGAATGGACCAGTCACTTTGTGTCCAGGAGGAGAGTGTCCCAAAGTCCTATTCATTACCCTGTGGCTCTCAGATTCTTTCCATTCCCTCTTCACTGTTGTTCCCCGAGCCTTGGGGTGAGATAGAGATGTCTCATTTTGTGCTCACTTCTCAACAGCCTTTTACTCTCAGCACTTTGACCAGTTTTGAGTCTCTCCAGCCATCCACAGCAATGCATGGGTCCCCTAGGCAATAGACCACATTTATTTTTAATCTGTTTCTGATCTGTTTTCCCCAAATCCTACAGGCAATTGTGCAGCATGGTTTAGATAGCAATATAAAGATTCAATGCCTAATTGTGTGTGTGCGTGTGTGTGTGTGTGTCACATGCACGTTTTACGTATGGGTGATCTATTGCAAAGATCCATTGAATAATACAAAAATCAAACCTAAACTCACATAGATTCTTATTTTAAAAGCCTGTCTTATAAATCCTTAGCCCTTCTAAAAATAATTTTAACGTCTATATTTCATTTTCATACTTTTATTTTTCCTTAGCAGTCCCTCCCTCTCCTTTCATCTGTATTACTAACAGAGTCACAATTACCCTTGTGATAATTTTGGTGTGGTTTTGGAAACGGAGCCTATGAAGACTGGCCTGTGAAATTCTTGCTCTGGAACTCAGTGGATTGCCACCCTCCAGGATTTCTAGGTAGTTACTATTGTCTGAACCACTTCAAGAGAACAGGAAGTGGAATGTAGGCAGTCACAGAAGTTACCAAGGAGACAATTGTGAAACCCTTTCATGAAATTCACAGTGAAGAAAATGTCATCTTATAGAAATCATCCCTTCCTTTCCCTTTCTGAAGAAAACCATATTGCTTCATCCTGATAGCAGATTCTCATGGATGTGAGTCATTGTGCTCCGATGCTGTATTAGTTACATCTGCGTCACTGTGACAGACTGTCTCACAGAAACAGACCCAGAGAGGAACCTGACAGAAACAGTCTCAGAGAGGGGGATACTTGGGCTCACAACCTCAGACGACTATAGTCGATTATGGTGGGGAAGGTATGGTGGAGTGTATGACAGACAGCAGAGGACGTGTAACAGCTGAGGACAGGGAGCAAAACCCATGGCCCCAAACAAGAGCAGGTGTAACCTTAAATCTTGCTCCCCTTTCCCACTTGGTACCCTACTTCTACCACTAGGCCCCACTTCCTAAATGCTCGAAAGCTGCCAAAACCGCGTCTGATGCTGAGGAACCAGCATTAAAACATAAGCCTTTGGGGACATCCCAGATTCAAACAATAAGATGTAATGTTGTGGCCCTGTTCCCTTATCCCAAAAACCTCCTTAACAGGACCTTTCCTTTCTTCAGGGTCAAAATATGCAAGTTAAAGAAACCTCACATAGTTCTTATTAATGATTAATAGTTAATAATTATTATTAGTGTCCACATCTACTTTGCTACTAAACCAAAGCTTTTTCCAAAAATTATCTGGATAACTAAATATAAACTCAGAAATATATATGTATATATATTTACCCGTGTGTTTTGCATAGTTACATATAGACTTAAGAACTTCAAATTCTTAAATTTTAAAATGAAGGCTAAAGCAAACACTGCAATGACCCATAAATACAGCCTGGCTAAGGTGAAATTTCTTTTAGCTTGTCTCTTTGATAAAGAACTTAAGTTCTCGGGCTGGAGAGATGACTTAATGGTTAAGGAGTATGCCTGCAAAGCCTAAGGACCCAGGCTCAATTTTCCATGTCCCACATAAGCCAGATGCACATGGTGGCGCATGCATCTGGAGTTTGTTTGCAGTGGCTAGAGGCCGTGGCATGTCCATTCTCTCTTTCTCTTTCTCTGTCTCTCTCTCTCTGTCTCTCTCTCTCTCTCTGCCTCTCTCTCTTTCGCTCTCTCCCTCTTTCTATCTCTAATAAATAAATAAAATAAAATAGATAAATAAAATATTTAAAAATTTTTGAAAAATAAAAGAACTTAAGTTCTCAAGACGTTAGCTTAGGAACTTAGTAACTCAATTAAATTTTTAAGAACTCAATTGAGGAAACTAATTGCAAATATCAAAATGGTCTTGGTGTTTTCCCTTAAATAGATGTCCACAGAAATTACACTTTGAATCAGTGCTTCAAGTCTTGAAAGTAAGTTTCAAGGTAAAACCTTGTCTGCTAGTTTGAGAGTTTGGATAAAGCAGTCGCCTAGCATGTAGTTTGTTAATTCCTGGTAGTCTTTTCCAAGGAGGATTTCTCTGGGGTAGTTGGATAGATCAGTGAATGGTTACTAAGTAATAAAAATGTTTTTGCAAATTCCATCTGACTATATTGACCTTGTTCTAGTTGATTTAAGCTTTGTTTGGTAAAATAAATCTCTTTCCTCCTAATTAGGAAGCACTTTTTGAAACCAACCAAATACTCTACTATTGTGGGGTCAGAAAACATGAGGAATGTGGCTCCTCTTTCAAGTAAGATTCCTAGGAATTGTTAGGAGAAGACAGAGGGCGTTCTTCTGGGACAAACACCTGAGGGGATACTGGTCAGGGGTCTAGAGAGAAGGACAATAGTGTTGCTATTTTTTTTTTTTTTTTTTGAGAACAGAAAACCTCACACGTGTCATTTGCTTGTTGCAGAATAGAATAACAAAAACATCTCTGTCTCTCCTCCTCTTGAAGTGTTTGGACAGGTCAGAAACCTCAGGTGTAAGAATGGAGAACACAGTATCGGAAGGGCATGGAGAAAGCCCAGTGAGAGCTTCCACATAACACGCCTGCAGGTTCTGGGCTTGGCAAGCCCGAGGCCCTGACTGCTTTTCTCCTGAATTCTAAGTCCCATATGAGTAGGAATTTTTTTTTTCCTTCATTGACACAGCCTCGAGGCTCTTGATAAATATTCTCAAACAAAAGGTCACAAACGAGTGACACAGTACTGTTCGGGTAGGAAGGGCCTGGGTGAATCTTCAGCAGGCCACAGCGTTGCAGGCTCACCTCCCGAGGACCCATCTTCTCCCCTTGGGACTGGGGTGTGTTTGGTGTGGTATTAGCACATAGTGACCTTCATCATGCAGCTACAGGTGAATGAGCTTAATATAGACTCTGTATGAGGACTTGGGTTTTCGTGGGGACATCTTCATTACACACCCCAGGTAAGTGTCACCCAATCCAAGTCTCTCCTAAAACTGGAGGCCAGGACCAAATAGTCCCCACCACTGAATCATGTTCCTCTCTTGATGAGGACCAATTACCATAATTAACTACAATAATTAATTTATAATAGATCAAACACCATGTATTTATAAATAATATAAATGATGGGATACAGGCAATAGGCAGTTAGTTAATGGAGGTAAAGACAATATAGTGGCTCTTTCTGAGGGTCATGTAAAATAGAGAAAAACATGACTCATACTTAAATATCTCTTATATTGTTGTAGTGATCTAATTCAAGTATTTTTTCACCCTGAAATTCTTTAATTCTAGCGTAAACCTACCTCTCTTAATGATTTTAAAACGACTAATCTGCAATGCATCCTGAATATAATGAGTAGCATCCTAGTGATAATATGTTTCTTAAAAAAAAATAGAAACTATTGAGACTGATACAATTATGTTCCTAGCTAGGAGCCATGGAAGAAATAAGATATCAAACAGAATCTCTTGAAAATATTTTCATTAAATAAATCTCTCTCTCCTTTTCTATCACTCTTTCAAATAAATAAACATATTTTAAAACCTAGATAAGCTTTCACACAAATCAATTAAGCTTAGAAAACAACGGTGAATTTGTTGGTACCTGCAGCAGGATGCCAACTGTAGGCTAACACAAGTGCTCTGGGCTCAAGGTTCTCCCATACCTACTATGGCCTGTCAGGGAGGGGTAAGAGAGAGAAAGGATTCTGCTCAACTGGAACCTCAAGAGAAGGAAGAAATGTTAGCCATGCTAAGATGTGGGTCTAGTCACAGCAAGCACAGTTTATTGGCACCAAAGACCAGCTTACCCTCCTGGAAGGACCAAGGAAATCCTGTGTGTCTGGGATCACCTGAAGAGAAATTCATTAAACTCAATCTTCTCTACTACTAACAGATGCTAGATTGTTCCATATCTATTAGCAGCATGTTCCAAAGCCCTCTATGATACCTGAAGGTATGCACAGCCTTCCTCCTTTTTTGCTGTCATGTGTACTGTCATTACTCATAGGAAGTAACATTAAGGACTGACTGTATGCCTGGCATGGTGCAGCACCTTCCGTAGGAGCTATGTCCCGCAGTCCTCATAGTAAGCATAGATAGTAGTTCATAGAAAGTAGTTTAGTTCAAAACTAAAACCTCAGAATAAAAGTACAGATTTAATGATGGTTTGAAGTTTCGATCTATTGACTTAATGATAGCATCACTTTACCAAAACACCATTCTGTTTTTCCCTCTGTGTAGTATTCAGTAAAGCACAAGAGATCTTTACCACCTTAATATAAAATAGACTTTATGTGGCCAGGCATGATGGCACATGCCAGTAATCCCAACATTTGCCTGGTGAAGTGGGGAGGGCTGCGGCAGGAGGATTATAGGTTCAAGGCCAGACTGAGCTACACAATGAGTTTGAGGCCAGCCTGGGTTATTAACAAGATCCTGTTTCAAAACCTCAGAAAACAAACAAAATAATAATGATAATAAAGATGCTTTTTTGTTAATGGTTTTGCTCAACTGCCAAACTGGAGGTTGAATTCTGAGCACATTCTAGGTAGACCAGGCTAAGCTGCGATGTTTGGAAAGCTAGGCATACCAAACGCATTTTCCACTTAGGCTATTTTTAACTTGAGTTTATGATGAGGGAACCCCATCATAAATTAAGGACCGTAACTTGACCACACCCACACAGTTATAATGGATAGAGCTAAATTGACTTTAAAGCCCATGTGTTAGCCCCCCGTTGGCCCACAGAATAGGGATAAATGTTCTTCTAGGAAATGGACCCATATTCTGTTCATCTCTGTACCCTATCTTTTTAAATTTTTTATCGTTTTACTTATTTTTATTTATTAGAGACAGAGAGAGAGAGAGAGAATGGGTGCACCAGGGCCTCTAGCCACTGCAAACAAATTCCAGATGCATGTGCCACAATGTGCATCTGGCTAACCATGGGACCTGGAGAATTGAACCTGGGTTCTTAGGCTTCACAGGCCTGTGCCTTAACCACTAAGCAATCTTTCCAGCCCTCTGTATCCTATCTTTGCAAAATTTGTACCATATCCAAAATTCATCAGATAGTTTTGGAGTTTAATACTGTAAGTGAATTCAGCTTCACTCCTGGGCCATGGCAGATGAGCCATGGGAAAATATTCCAACCCATCACCGGGGGACATGGAAATTCCATTGCCTCTCAGAAGTATTAGATATGGGAATGAAGACAGAAAAATGTCTCCTATATATTTTTGTCAAAACATGCTAGAAATTTCCTCTTCTTTCTCACCCTACTTAAAATGCTAAAGCAGTTCACACTTACCCACCCCACACCACTATATATATATGGAATCCTAATGTCTCTCATAAGGTGATGAATGATCCTACTCCCAGCAAGCCTTTGAACACAGACTATCTCAGGGAAAGGGAGTCCTTTAAACAGGTTTAGGCATGAGAAGATCATGGCACTTGACAAGTTCCCAGAACCAATATGTACAGGTGGTGTACTCTGTCCTGATCTACAGTTATATGATCAAGTTGTCTTTCAGCCTCTTCTGTGTACCAAAGGGCAATGTACAGAAACAAAGGGTAGAAAGGAATGAGAAGTAATGAATAAAAATGCTCAAAGCCTGAACATTGGTGAAGAAAGTATGGATGTCTTTTTCTTGTATGGTTCTTGTATGGTTAGGAACACCATCCACTGCTAGCAGCACTGAGAGGGGGAGAAAGAGACAGAGAGAGAAGCATCACTCAAATGATGGATTTCTTAGCTGTCTACAAAGTCACACAGGTATGTGTCAGTGTGTAAGCTGGGGTGAAGGAAAGAAAAAGGGAGGGAGGGGAGAGCTGAGGAAAGGGAGACAAAAATGGGATCATGGGATTGGTGAGTTTCCAGGCTCTGGTGCAGCGTGCTTTGCCAACTTTGGCTCCTAGAAAGTGAGGCTTTGTTACTCGTCACAGACGAATTTCAAAGAGAGAGAGACATACACAAGGAGGAGATGCCAGAACTCAGAAGAGATGAGAGTCTGGCCAAAGGCTTGTCAGGAACCATTGCAATGTAAGGCACTCATCATGTAATTTTTGACTCTGGTAGGGAGCAAAGCCCTAATGAAGCATGGCAAGTGTGGAGCCAATCTCGCTGACTCTTGTCTCTATGTTTTATTGTTGATAATGATATGTTTACTTTTTCATAATATGTGCCTGTAAATCCTGGAAGAGTGAGAAAGGACAGCATAAAAGCACAGATGTAATGCATTGAAATTAAAAAAAAAATCAGGACATGGTCTAAACTTCATTCAGCCAGTATGCTTGGTCACATAATTTTCAAGCTGTCTAGTTAGTTCTGATTCCAGAATCAAATGCCAGTTGGATCCACAGAGCGATAACAAAGGTCATGTCAAGTGTCCCCACACATACAATAGCAAAGGTCATGCCCTCCAAACATGTTTAAGGAGCCCATAAATACAGAGGGTTAGTAATAGGCAGCAGTAACAGATTCAATTTCTGTGTTCAAGGTCCTAGTGAGCTCATTGTGGACTCTTAACAGATTACATTAAAAACAAATCTGATTGCAAAATTTGTGACAGTTGTGGTTTTAATGACCTTTAGAAGTGAGGGTGCCTGGAGACTCAGTGCTTTGTCAAGCAGCAGGACACTGTCTATGCATCCATAGCATGAATGACGACAAGAAAGAAACATCCAGAGCAAGATGAGAACCAGGGCCACCCCAGAAAAGGTTTTGAGAGGCAAAGAGAGGTGAGTACTGACTATGATATTTATTTGAATGAGCCAGCCTCACTCATACAGGGCCGTGAAATGAAGACCCTTCTTCATCCTTCCAACCACGGTCCTCCAGGGCCTTGCACAACCCATGCATTCAGTAGGCACTTGGTAATAGTCGTTGAGTGAGGGAAAGCCATTGGGATCCATACATAAGCTCAAAGCCTCCATTCAAAGGAAGGGGAATACATGTCCTTCTCTGCAACAACCTGTGATCTGATAAGAAATGTGTCACATACCAGACAAAGCTGATTGGTTGTAAGGCACTGATAAATAAGAGGGACAAATTCAGGCTGGAGAGATGGCTTAGTGGTTAAGCACTTGCCTGTGAAGCCTGAGGGCCCCGGTTTGAGGCTCGATTCCCCAGGACCCACGTTAGCCAGATGCACAATCGGGTGCATGTGTCTGGAGTTTGTTTGCAGTGGCTGGAGGCCCTGGCACACCCATTTTGTCTCTCTATCTGCCTCTTTCTCTGTCTGTCGCTCTCAAATAAATAAATAAAAATAAGCAAAAATTAAAATTAAAAAAAAAGAGTGACAAATTCAATTCCACCTGAATCTGGATTGATCTGAAGTCTACATTTAAAGAGAGAGGGAGATAATTTTCATAGACACCAAATACAACAGTTGTACTTGTGCCTCAAAGATGCCAAGGAAGCTATAAGTTTAGAAAAGTCTGAAAGGAGTCAAGAGAGTCAGGATGGTGGCAAGACTTCAGTTTTGCCTTATATGGAAAGTGGGACTCAGATTGTCAAAGCGGGAGAACAGAGTTCTTCTGGGGAGACGTTTGGGAGTCGAGGTGGCGTCAGAGCATGAAGCGGCCAGCTGCATGGAAGTCGGCATTAGGAAATGCTGACATCGAAGAGGGAGTGGGCTTGGTTGACAGTGTTAAATTAGTCTCATCCCCTTAGTCCTAGCACATGCCAGCCATGTATAAGATACTTTAACTCACCAAATCTAGGTTTCTTAACCTGAAAAGTAGAGGTGATATTAGATATAAATATTAAGTGAGGATCATGGCTAGGGATATAGCTCAGTTGGTAAAGTACTTTCCTAGCATTCACGAAACCCTGGGCTCAATCCCCATATGAAATTGGGTATGGTAGCACACACCTATAAGCCTAGCATTTGGGAAGTAAAGGCAGGAGGATCAGAAGTTCAAAGTCATCCTTGGCTACATGAGACACTGTCTCAAAAACATAAGAGGAAGTGGGGATTAAATGAAATGATGTATAGGTTTCCTAACGCAGTTAAGTCCTTGATAAATGATAAGCACGTGTTAATCACTGGGCTGAGAGGGTAATGACTACATGTGAAGAATTTGGGCCAGTGCCTTGTCCTGCCTGTTGTGGTTTCATGGTCTTTGGCTGTACTCACATGAAACATACATAGTGAAGGCTATTTTGAGTGAGGTCTAGACTAATATCCAAGGAAATGAATACAAAATAAAAAGTCACAGTTCTAGGATGTAGAAAAGAGACAAGGTTAAAGGATAAAGGACACTCACTTACTCTCCAATATCCACTTTGCTAATGGTCCTACAAAAAAGCCTGGTTCAGGTGGGTGATGTACTTGGAAGACAGAACTTTGAAAGATAAGATGAGAAGGGCAGAAAGAAAGATCAGGCAATGATCCTTCCAGAAATAGTGTCTCAGGCGAAATATCATGTGTTGTAGTGTATGCTTTCCAAAGGGTTAGATTTAGCTTTTTATTTAAAAAATGGCATGAGGCAAACTATCTCATTCACACCAAAGGCAAGAGATAACATGCTAATGTACAAAGAGCAGAGGCAGTATTCAAATGCACCTTGATACCTGCTTGCAACATGAATTTGATTTATACGGATCAGAAAAATCACTCTTTCCTTATGGAAGGAATCAGTAAGAAAATTAAATGAGGGCTGGAGAGATGGCTTAACCATTAAGGAGCTTGCTTGGAAAGCCAAATAACCCAGGTTTGATTCCCCAGGACCTAGGTAAGCCACATGCACAAGGTGGTGCATGCATCTGGAGTTTGTTTGCAGTGGGTGGAGGCCCTGACATGCACATTTATTCTCTCTCTCTCTCTCTCTCCTTCTCCCTCTCTCTCTCAAATAAGTAAACAAAAATAAAATATTTTAAAAAGGAAAATTAAATGAGATAATATGCAAAAGAGTTTAGCACTTTTGATATGCTTAGTGAACTACCATATGTTAGTTTAAGAAGGTAGCACATTGTTGAAAGCAGGAAACAGTTCCCTTGGCGCACATCTCAGCTGTGTAACTTACTGCAGGGCCAGTACCAGATCTCAGCCTCTTGAGTTTCTTTGTCTACTTCTATACAGTGGGCATCACATGTAGCCTGTATTGCAAAATTTCCATGAACATTAAATTCGTATAAAGTTTTTAGAAAGGCACCTGTCTCCTATGAAGTGCTACAAACATGTTAGGCATGATTATCTATGAGAATTAAAAACTGAGCCAAGTGTGGTGGCATATGCCTTTAACCCCACACTTGGGAGGGAGATGTAGGAGGTTCACCATGAGTTCAAGGCCACCCTGAGACTATACAGTGAATTCCAGGTCATCCTGGGCTAGAGAAAGACCCTATGTCAAACACACACACACAAAAACTTCATGTGAGTTACTTAAGAACTTTTAATGTAAAAGTCAGTGCATTTTCAGATATGTAATCCCACTGTATTTAAGTAGCTTTAGAGAAGTGGAAAAAGTAAAAAAAATAAAAGACAGAGTATGTGACATGTAATTGTAAGATACATGTCCCCAAGACACAAATAAAAGAGGCAAGGATTCACTGAGGGGGGATTTTATGGACATTTATGGTCACATTCTTCTGATTGGCTGAAGGAACCAGCAGGCATCCAGCCAGTTCTCTTTCTGTTCACAGAAATAAAAGCTCAGTGTTTGAAAATGAACTAAGGTTTGCTTTTTCTTGATAGGAAAAAATGTATTTATGTATTTGAGGCAAACTTGGTTCTGATAAGTAAAAATGTGGCCTCAGAAGTAAAATATTAAACTAAAGAGGAACTGGATAAAAACATGCTTCTTTCAAGATTATTGATTTTGTTGTGTTTTCCTACATTTCTCATCTAATACCATCAAAGAAATGCTCAAATAA
The DNA here is from genome assembly GCA_036346955.1 of Dipus sagitta. NCBI lineage: Eukaryota > Metazoa > Chordata > Mammalia > Rodentia > Dipodidae > Dipus > Dipus sagitta. The sequence goes on along the minus strand of CM070770.1, from coordinate 47,488,286 downwards.
TAATACACTGACAAAAATGTTAAAAACAAAGGTGGAGTGAGGCTGTTCTTATGATTGATGGACTACTCCCCTGGGCTGGCTGGCCACTTACTGCCTCTTGGGTCCCTTCAGGTCATGACTACACAGGGGCTTGGAGGAAGCAGAGCATCATAGGCTTCATGAACCAGAGTCTAAATTTAGTAAAGTTTGGTTTTTGTTAGTAGAGACTGAACTCAAAGCCTCACACATGCTGAGCACATGTTCTACCACTGAGCTATATCTCCAGTCCTCACTTCTTTTTTCCCTTATATTTTGACCCAGGGTCTCTCATTAAGTTGACCAGGCTGACCTTGAACTTAAGACTTTCCTGTCCCAGCCTCCTGAGTAGCTAGGATTATAGGCCTTGCTGAATTTAATACTATTACTAGTTAACTTATTTCAAGATTCAAAAGCTATCAGTCCATTTGTGGCCATCTCAATTATGAAGTCTTTAATTTCATCCACTTTGTGTGGCGATGGATGCTGTAATTCTTATAAAGGAGAATCAGTGTAAATAGCAAAATTTCCGATAGATTAGTGAATGAAGTGAAGAGTTCTTCCATGTCACTATATTGCATTTTTAGTCAATGAATTAAAGAAAAAAAATGTAAAAGTCACCGGGCGTGGTGGCGCACGCCTGTAATCCCAGCACTGGGAGGCAGAGGTAGGATGATCACCATGAGTTTGAGGCCACCCTGAGACTACATAGTGAATTCCAGGTCAGCTTGGGCTAGAGTGAGACCCTACCTCAAAAACCAAAAAAAAAAAAAAAGTAAAAGTCTGCTACTAATCATTAGGAAAGCATATGATCACTGCCAAACAACAAATCAATCACACAGACTTGGGGAGAGGGCTGCGCCCTTTTGATGTAAGGTGACTCACTCAACAGAGTTAAAGAGGAAGTGGGCTCAGCTTGGACTTTATGGTTTACTTCGGAGGTCTGCCTAGTCACTGTATGCTTGGGCTGTCACCAGTAAATAGGAGGCTAACAGGACTTGCTTCCTGGGAAACTGAGAAACCTAGAGGTGTTCAAAGTATGTGAAGCATCCATACATGCCACACCAGGATGTGCTACAAATGACCTCCACAGTGCTTATCTCCTTAAACCAACCTTCCCAGCGTGTGCTCGCGGCTCAAGTAAAAGTGAATTTGAATGGAGTTTTGAAAACTCTACACAACTCCATTGGTGAGCTTTCCAGATACAGAAATGCTGTCCTACTTTCTTTCAGGGAGTAATAGTTTACTATGATCAGAGAGTCAGGCTGCCCTCTTCTTAGTGTCTGGAAAAAAAAAAAAAAAACTCCCAAGATGCAGGACTGTGTAGATCTGGGGTAAGTTTCAGAGAGTAAAGGGCCTCTTCTACCTCCTGCGAGAAGGGGTTGCCATCTCCCAGGCCTTATGTAGCAGCCCCAGGTTTGTCTATCCATAGCTGCCTTTTCATAAAGGATAGTGAACAACATTTGTCAACTATAGAAAGTTATACCATGTAGAGTTTCTAAGCATCAGAAAGTACCCCAAAGTGGAATAAACTACTGTAAGGTTTGGGAGTGACCAAGACCACTAGACCACTCTGAGGCAAAGATGGAAGCTTTTATTCAGGAAAACACGAGCTGCCAGGACTGACTCTCAAGAGTGAGTGGAGCACAGTCAACTTTGAGATTACAGATGGCGGGCTGTATAGGGTTCTTCAGTTAGGGAAGATGAGGAAGGGAAACAGCTAGGGTGTGAGACCAGAACAGTGACCAGGTGGGAGATAAGGAAGCAGGGAACCTAGACCTGGGGCATTGTTAGGCAAGGAAGAGATAATGGTTGTGCCATTCCCTGAGGAATGTGGATGACCCACTTCCTTATGTCTCTGTGCCCCTCCTGCTGTCCTTGGAGACTCCATTTTGTCCTGACCTAACAACTACCTTCAAAAGTGGTAAGAATTTGTGTTGTAGGGATTTAAGCCAAGACTGGACCTCAACTCCAAGAACTGCTATAGAGGAAAGTCTAGGAGGAGGTGGGAGGTGTTAATATCATGGTCCCAAAGACCACCCCCAATCACAGGTGCATGTGTGCATGCATGTGTGTGTGTGTCACATTCTTGCCACATATCAAATGGCAAAGGACACCATGACATTAACCCCAGATGGGGTTCTGCACTAAGATTTAAGTGTCAGAAACATCAAAGTGCTCCATGGAAACACTTAAGACAGCCCATTTTTTTGACCATCTATTTCAATATTATTGTTGATTTTTGTTTTACTTTAATAAGCTGAGAACATCAAAAACGTCAAAAAGAACATGGGCCCAAGCTCTCTGATTCATGTGTCTTGAGCCCTAGAAATCATGTTCTTGAATTCAGTTATTCATAAAACCATTGGTCTTGTCTAAATATTCAAATCATGTGAGAAGAGGGGGAGAGATCTTTAACTCTTCAGATCTGATGAGAGGCAACAATAGTCATCATGGAGGACCCAGTGATTCCTTTTTAGTTCTTCTTATTATTTAATGTGTCCTCCCCAAATTCAGATGTTAGAAAGAATTTAAACCCCACATCAAAATGCTGATGTTATTTAGAGGTGGGGTCATTGGGAAGTAATCAGGGTAAGATGAGGTTGTGAGATGGCTCTCTTGTCCACTGTCCACCAGCCCCCATCCCATAATCTCTCTCTAGCTATAGACCAATATTCCTTCACCTTATCACCTATCATCACAGGTCAGCTGTCTTTTAGAATCACCTGGCAAGGATAGGCTTCCTAGGCAAAGGCACCCTTATCTCACACCATTGGCACTTGATGGGATTTGAGAGGCCAAGTGGTTCACCCCCTGCTGCTCCAACATCTTATCTTTCACATCACCGCCCTTCCAACATCCCTGGAGGCCTGCGGTCAGGGTTGTTCGTCTTTCCTTGCACTGTCATTTGAGGGCAGGCTATAGGCTAAAACAGAGACCAGGCATGGGCACCTTAAGCCAACCTTTCCAGAATGATAGTGCTCTTACCAGTGGTGCTTTGGGAAACAATTTGGTATGCAGGCAAATATTTTATTTCAATAACTGTGTGTTTATTTTTATGGATACCTTCTATTTGTGGCAAGGAATGTTGATTTCCCATTTATGGCTATAATGTTATATTTTATTTTAAGAATAAAATGACTGAAGAAACAAAGTAAGTTTATTTTTAAAAATACATAATATCAAAACATATATTTAATATATACAAGTGGGCCACAGGCGTGGCAAAGGATGACTTAGGTTTGACGTGGCCTTCTCAGCACTGAACTCCATCGGCTCCAGCCCAGCGCTCAGATTCAGCGCTCTCCACACGTCAGTCCTGAGGCCCTGGCGGTATTCACAGTTCTCATGCCTGGAGTTGTGGACTCTCTCTGCTATTGGCAAACATGGCAAGGAAGGGAACCCACTTGGAATATGAAGCCAACAGCTGTAGAACACCTATTTTCTCATGCTACATGCAAACCCAAGAGTTATCTTCACTTAGTTAATGATGCTTAAATATTCTTTGGTATATTATGTTTGCCAAGCCATCTACCAAGAGGAAGACTAGTATACTAGTTTTTTGTTGTTGTTGTTGGTTTTTTTTTTTTTTTTTTGGCCAATTTTCTGAGTTGCCAGGTATTGCAGATTGCAGTCCTCATAAGCCAGGTCTCTTCTACCTTTTTTTTTTTCAAGGTAGGATCTCATTCTAGCCCAAGCTGACCTGGAATTCACTAGGTAGTCTCAGGCTGGCCTCGAGCTCATGGCGATCCTCCTACCTCGGCTTCCAAGTGTTGGAATTAAAGATGAGCACCACCACACCTGGCCAGCCAGGTCTCTTCTCCAAATACTTTCTGGAAGCACTTTTTTCCCCCCTGCAACACTATTCTTTAGTGCTCTCACAGCAGGTATTTCAGTAAAGGAGACTGGAAGCCACTTAATTGTCTTCCTTTTCACCTGAGCTATCATCATAAATTAGCAATTTTTCCTGCAAGGCCATTTCATAAGAAAGAGCAGTGTGAAAGCAGGAACCAGTGTGCGTTGAGTGTGCTAGGGGTTTTGCACACATCATATTTTTTCAAACATACGTATGTGCATATGGTGGGCAAGTGTGTTTGTGTGTTCACATGCATGTGGGTACATATACTCATGCATGTGTGCGTGGCTTATAGAAGCCAGAGGTCAGCCTCCTGTGTCTTTCTTAATGATACTCCATGTTATTTGACACAGGGTCTCTCAATGAACCCAAAGCTCACTGATTCAGCTAGACTAGCAGCCTTGTAAATCCTTCTGTCTCTGCTTCCCTAGAGCTAGGATGACAGGCATATGCTTTGATCCTGAGATTTTTTTGTGGGTTTGGAGGATCTGAACTCTGGTCCCTGTGCTTGGGCAGCAAGCACTTTACCAACTGAGCCATTCCTCCAACCCCACAAATATCATTTTTAACCCTGTAAGAAATACTAAGCTTTCTGGAAAATTAAAATGTCATATGATCAGGATCACCAATTATAATAAGTTCAACTTTCTTTCTATCAATTAATGCAAAGAAAGAAAATTCGCTTTGTCATTTGGGCACTGATGCCCTCTAGCGACAGGAAAATTTTTTGGTAGAAATGTCCTTCCCTAGATGTTCAGCAGTTATATAGGTTTAGACAATTTCCCTTATTTGAGCAAGAAAACAGAATAGCTAATATGTAGAAATTGATTTGTATAGCAAATGTTTTCTTATGTCAGTAATAAGGTCTGATGATACCCCAGAAACCTTGTAATGATAAGAATTTGGCTTAAACAAAAGCTGAGAATTGTGTAGTTACAGATAGTCTAAATTTCAGTTTCCAGGAGAAAGGAATCTAGAACTCAAGAGGCACCCTCTGGCTCTGTCTTCATGTAGCTTCTTTTCTGTGTGGTTTGCTGTATCCACCAGCTTCCTTTATAGCCAATGTCTCATATATACAATTCCAATTTAGTAAAAAAGAGTTTGTGTCTCACTTGTTTCCACCAACAATTCCAAACCTTTCTTCGACTAAATATGGTACATAGGCTGTCTTGGTCAAGTGGAATTCCTGTCCCCCCTCTCCAGCCCACATGCACACCCTGGCTAGGGTTGGTGCCAATGCTACTGGAATGGGTAACTGTACATGTCTGCTTGACTAGGCTAGGGTACCCCGATATCTTGGCAAATGTTATTCTGATAGGTCTAAGAGGCTGTGTTTTTGATGGGATTAGCATTGAAATCAGAAGATTTTGAGTAAGATTATGTCCCTCCATAATGTGAATAGGCTTCATCTGATCAGTTGAAAGTGTTAAGAAAAGAACTGGGCTGAGGACATGGCTCAGCCAGTAAAGTGCTGCCTGCATGCATGTGGACTGGAGTTTGATCTCCAGAACCCATATAAAAAATCATCCCAGTGGTGGGGATGTGCGGGCAGATAGTCTTTCTGGCCAGACAGTCTAGACTACTTGACAAGCATCATTCAAACAAGAAACCCTATCTTCAAAACAATGTGGCCACTGCCTGGGGAATGACGGCTTAAGCTGTCCTCTGGGCTCCATATGCATAGAGAGAAAGGGAAAGAGAGAGAGAGACAGAGACAGTGAGAGAGAGACTAACCAAATCTTGATAAAGTGGAAATTATGCCAGCAAGATATCTTTGGACCTTAATTCTTTCATGTGTCTCTAACTTAACTGGCTGGCATATAATAGATTTGGGGCTCCAATCTACTGTCATGTTAGCCAGTTACTGAAGATCTATCTATGATCTGTCTTTCCACCAACACATCCATCCATCCAACTATCCTTCATCCTATTGATTCTATTCTACTCCCTGCTGCCTAGAAAACCTTGGCTAAAAGACTAGTCATATTTCAGTAGAGAAGAGGGGAACAGCTTTCCAAAGTTGTACTGTAGGTACCAGTGATTGGGAGGAGAAGATATGGGATAAAAAGACATGGATGTCCACTGCAGTTGGGGATTATTAACATCAACTTATTGCTATTTAGTAAAAGCAATTAATTGACAACAATTTTTTTAAAATACCAATTTTTAAACTTTGTATTGACAACCTCCATACATCACACAATATCCCATCATTGTAATCCTTCCCACTATGCTGCTTTATACCCCCACTGACCTACATCCCATCCATAGTCCCCATTTTACTTTGATGTCATCATTTTCCCTCCTATTATGCAAGTCAGCCACCCTAAGGTCATCAATGTCATGACTACTTTGTATCTAGAAGATAGTGTTGCAAAGCACTCCTCCCCTTCCTTTGGCTCTTACGTTCTTTCTACTACCTCTTCTGTAATGGTCCCTGAGTCTTGGAAGGTGTGGCAGAGATGTCTCACTTAGTGCTGAATACTCCCCTGTCACTTCTCAGCACTTTGGCGAATTGTGAGTATTCCCAGTAGTCACTGCCATCTATAGAGAGAAGTTTGGGCTGGAGAGATGGCTTAGCGGTTAAGCGCTTACCTGTTAAGCCTAAGGACCCCGGTTTGAGGCTCAATTCCCCAGGACCCACATTAGCCAGATGCACAAGGGGCACACGCATCTGGAGGTCCTTTGCAGTGGCTAGAGGCCCTGTCGTGCCCATTCTTTATCTATCTATCTGCCTCTTTCTCTGTCTGTCTCTCTCAAATAAATAAATAAATAAAACAAAAAATTTAAAATAAAGAGAGAAGTTTCTTTTACAAAAGGGAAAGTGGCAGAGATATATAAGATAAACATAATATTTAGGGAACAATTTGGTGAGCATAATATATCCATTGGCCAAACAATAGTAGTTTTCCTACTAGGGTTTATGACCTGCCCATCAATAGGCTTTGGATTGCGTATCCAGTACCAGGCATGAATTCCCTCTAGTACGGCAGGTCTCAAGTCCAATCAGAGGGCACTTGGTTTCCCCCATAACAGACATACCACCATTATACTGCTTGGCACACGTGGCCTGGCTAGTCAGCCATAAAGCTTGCAGGATCCACTGCAGATTAAGACAATTGATGTCTTTTCTTCCCCAACAGAAAATACAGCTTTTCAGCATCATGAAAGCCAGTTAACAGTGGGGAGAGTTCCACCTCAGCTCCGGCTTGATTTCGCAGTGTCCAGCGATACGCTTTCTTTAGCAACAGGGCTTATTATCTAGTTCTGGGGAGCAACCAAAAGCCTTGCGTCTAGACCTGCTCTCTAGGTTTTTAGGTGTTGCTGCTACGTTCTCGTTGCTGGGACAAGCACCAGCCCAGAAGTAGCTTATGGGTAAAGGTGGCTTATTTCAGGCTTACAGAATCCAGGGGAAACACCCCAGTGGCAGAAGAAGCTGGCACACCGTAGCATCCACAGCAGAGAGACATGGCTGCCAGCAGCAGCAAGCACCGACGGCCAGCAGTACAAGCAGCCAGAGCTTAAACTGGGCTACACCCACCTAATTCTCCATAAATTAATCATGCTTACCCAATTTAACCTATGCTGACTTCACTCAACATTGGAGAATCTGTTTTCCTTCTGCAGAACATAGCAAGACTGAGGAGATAAACCACCCCTTGCATTTCATCCAAGGCCCAGGGGAAACCACAGAGGAACTGGGGAGATGAACAAAAGTGCTGCTTCCACAGTGAGCCTGACAAGCAGCACCAGGGTGCAGGAGACAGAACCTGAGGACACTCAGCATTTACCAAAGCAGAGATCAGAGGCTCCTAAGAGCTCATCACTGAAGTAGACTTAAAACTCACCCACCAAGGCTCAGGGAATTTTGTGGAAGAAGGGGTGGAAAGATTGTAAGAGCTACGGGTTGGGATATCATGCCCAGAAGCATTGCCTTCCCCCAATACCTGACTGCTGCTCCCACAATGCATAACCCACAAACCCATGGGGAATACCAGCAACCCCACTTAGGAGGGCCCTCAGTGGAATGAGGGCAGGGAGGATGATAAAGGTGGTACCAACACATGATATATCCATACAAAATATGTTCTTAATTAAAAAAAAATACTCTTGATAGTTGTATTAGGTAGGATTCTCTAGAGGAACAGAACCAATGCAACAAATTTTTACTGAAAAGATTTAATGTCTATCTCCATAGACTAGTGGTGATCACACCTTTGATCAGTGAAGCTTCTTTATGCAGATGGCTATAACTACTGAGAAGACTCAAAACTTACCAAAGTACTGAAAATAAGTGGAGATTTAGTGCTCAGCACTAATTGAGACATCTATAACATCTCACCAAGGTTCAAGAACATTGCAGAAGAGGGGAAGAAAAATTGTAAGAGCCAGAGGATGGGAGGAGTACTTTGGGACAATATGTAGCAAACAAGAAGTGACCGTTACATTATGACCTCGTAGTGGCTGTCACTACTTCTGCAAGACCTCCACAAAATGAGATCATCAATATTTCAACATAGATGATGAAAAATGGAGGGGAACTTCCATCAAAATATAAGAGGGGGCTGGAGGGATGGCTTAGCAGTTAAGGCATTTGCCTGCAAAGCCAAAAGACCCAGGTTCGATTCCCCAGGACCCATGTTAGCCAGATGCACAAGGAAGCGCACATGTCTGGAGTTCACTTGCAGTGGCTGGAGGCCCTGGTGTGCCTATTCTGTCTCTCTCTCTCCCCCCTCCCTCCCTCTCTCTCTCTGTCAAATAAATAAAAATAAAATGTTTTTTTTTTAAAAAAATAGAGAGAATTACTGTGAGTTCAAGGCCAGCCTGAGACTACATAGTGAATTCCAGGTCAGCCTGGGCCAGAGTGAGACCCTACCTCAAATCCCCCCGCAAAAAAAAAAAAAAAAAAAAAATAGAAGAGGGTCTTGCTGAAAAGAAAAAGTTCAGTGAAAAGGAGCTGATGAGGTTGGGAGGAGATCATGAACAAACTACATTGTATACAAATTGTCAATATAAAGGGGGATTTTTTTTTTTTAGATTAGTTTACAGAATATATGGGATAATTTTTCAGTGACAGGTGTAGGATGAGTGGGTGTATACAGAAAGGTCACTTAGCCCAGATTTGGGCACCTGAACAAACTTTCAGAAAGTCAGAGAAAACTGATAGTATATATGTAAGTAGAAGAACAGACTAATGGGGGTGAAAAGGCCCAAGTGAGGTCAGGGAAGGAGATTGAGTAAAGGAAAGGTGGAGGGAGGGCTAATCAAAATCTAAGAGGATATAAATAAGTCACATGGAAACCTACCTTTTTGGACAATGAAACACTCAGAAGACATATTGTTACTAGAAAATTTTCAGTGCCAGAGATGGGATACCTTCCAGTGAGTTGTTGACAAGGCCCTTGGTTTCCCACCAGGAATAGATGGTAAAACCCTATTGCTGAAGACTCCACATACTTGGGCTGCAAGGTCACTAAAAAGTCTGCTGGAGCTGAGCTGAAAACCTCCTCCATGTAGACCAGATAACATAAAGCTAGAAAAAGACACACTGCACGCAGTTCAATGGGAGAGAGAGAAATCACCAGTGAAGATACGCAACAGTGGACACTGCAAGCCTTATATTTAGTCAGCCAGGCCAAATGAGCCAACATGTGCAATAGTGGTGTGTCTGTTATGGGGGAAACCAACTGCCCTCTAATTTGACTGGAGACCTGCTCCATGGGAGGGAATACATCCCTGATACTGAAAACCTACAACAGGGATAGTCATGAGCCCTAGGGGTGTAATGTCTGCTGCTGTCTGGCTAAATGTATATACCATGCTCACCAAACTGCCCAGTAAGCACTTCTCTTGATGTTCATACCCATATATTAATGCTACTCTCACTTTTGGTTAGAGAACTTTCTCTTTTCAGATGGCAGTGACCTTGGGATGACTCAGAAGGCACCTGTGATAGTTAAGGTGTTGTCAACTTGATCTGTTTAGTAATCCATAGGTTGCTTCTAGGAAGGATCAACTAGAGGAGGAAGTCTTTCCCCAAGGTTGAGCCCTTCCCCCAGAATGGGCGGTCCCGCCCAGAGGGGGACTTGATACAAGGGAGCTCTGGGAAAAAAGAGTCCCTTCCTTCCTGCCTGCCTCCCGTCCATTTTGGCTGCCGGAGCTGCTTGCTACCTTCCAGCGTGGATTGAAGACCAGTGCGGATGAAAGACCAGCATCAACTGAAGACCCCCGTGGATTGAAGCCCAGCGGCTCCTCAGGAAGCCTCCAGGCTTTCCTGCACCATCTGCAGTGCCGGGTCGGGACTGCTGAGGCATCTGGCCACGAGGACTGAGCAACTACCAGGTTCGGTGATTCTCGGGCCTGCAACTGCTATTGGACTACTGTAAGCTGATCCAATAAATCCCCTTTTAAAATAATTCATTCTAGCAGTTCTGTTCCTCTAGAGAACCCTGACTAATACAGCACCACAGTGCTGAGAAGTGACATAGGAGTGCTCAACACTGCAATATTTCTATCACACCTTCCAAGGCTCAGGGTCCATTGCGGAAGAGGTGGCAGAAAGAATGTAAGAGCCAAAGGAAGGGTAGGACTCCTTACAACATGCTCCTCCAGACACAAAATGGCCTGGATATCCATGACCTCACAGTGCTTTGACACTATGTACACAAGACCGGCATAATAGGAGGAAAAGATCATGACATCAAAATGAAAGAGAGACTGATTGAGAGGGGGAGGGGTTATGATGGAGAGGGGAGTTTCAAGGGGAAAGTGAGGGGAGGGAATTAGCATGGGATATTGTTTACAATTATGGAAGTTGTCAATAAGAAAAAAAGAAAGTGACTAAAGGATGAGTGTGTGGGGGGAAGGGGGGCATTGCTTAATGAGTGCAGCATTGGAATAAGAGATTAAGAGAATGGTAGTGTGAGGAGAGCACTCGATGGAGTTTGCAATGAAATACTGGCCAGCAGAAAGGAGTCCATGAGCTGCTTCCACAGGCAGTCTCCTTACTGATGTGTTGCTATAAACTGACCCTCTGTAGTGTTTCTTTTCTTTTTTTTTTTTTTTACAGACCAAAATAATTGTGACTCTGAACAGTTCTAACTAGAGCACCAAAGAATTTAAAAAAAAAAATTAAGAACATGGGTCAGGAAATAATGAGTAACAAAGGGGAGGAAGTAATTGTGAAAGTTTTAATACAGCGGGCTGTGTAATTTGTCATAGGCAGTGTTAGCTTTGCTGTCTGTTTGGGAAATCCAGCCTGAGAGGACGGACCTCCTCCTTCAGAACCCCATGTTTCAGTATCTGAACCTTTTCATATGGTGACTCCTGGTCCATACCCTGCTCAGGGTCTCTTGGGAGCCGCTCTCCCCACAGACACAATACCAGGGACTGAGCTGAAGGCCTGGTGGGGTGGTCTCTGATTGCTCCCAGCAGTCAGCCCAGGCAGGGAGAGCTCCAGGGTACCTTTTTTTTTTTTTTTTTTCCAATTCTGCTCTTTTATTAATCAAAATTCAGTAAATTAAGGTACTAAGTGTTATACAGGCTGTGTTAACAGTTTTTACTACCATATTTCATCAATTATAAGACACTTGTTCATATAACACCACTTTCCAATGTGCAATTATCTTACAATTGATGGCATCTTAACATTGTGTTATGGTTTGAGTAGTAACATCTTTTTCTTCTCTGGGGTACATCAGGTATTAGTATGAATTCAAAAGCAATACTGTCTTAGAAGATTTAGAATTATTAAAAGGTATGCTTCAAATTTCCATTTTAAAACCCACAATTTCCCTGCCCTCCCAGCCACTGTCCCAACATAAATATGTAACTGAAATGCTTTTACAAAAACTATCCAAACACAATTCAATTTTATATAAAATATTTAATTTTTAAAACACAGGCTATTCATGTCACATAAATATTTTCAATTTTAGGTTAGCTGCTTGTGGCCCGCAGAAGTGGCCAGGTGTGACTATGAGAATGATTTAGATGCTGTCACTTTATAGTAAAGTCTAAGGCTCTAAGACTTACCATATTAAGATTTCAGAGACTTGACTACTATAGCTACTTTGCTAAGTTTCAAAATATTTCACTTTCTGTAATGCAGTTTTATTGTAAGTTGTTAGTACTCAATATTCAGATAAAAGCAAAATATTTTTTCTTCCAATAATTTTGTTCTTATCAACAAAAATTCCATCAAATAAAATGGTCAATTGACAACTCATTTTATAATAGTAAAGTTGCAAATTATCTTCTTTAAAATATCCTGTTATCAAATAATATTTCCTAATGTAGGCTCACAAGTCAGAAAGAGGGCACTGGCTTTAGAACTAGAGAAATTTTCATTCCATAACCATTGTTCCAATTTAAGTGTCCAATTAAAAAGAGTCACCAGGATAGCTGAAATTGTTAATTGACACACTTTAATTTCCTAGAATCTACTTCTCCATTGAGTGATGATAGAAACATGGGTTATTTACTTTTGGTTCCTTTCTAGAATTATTGTGATTGTGTATTTTGTGTGTGAACACATAACATTAGTGAAATTTGACAATATTACAATTACATTTTGTTGCTCTGAGTAGAACATGTTAAAATGACCCCACACTGATCTAAGTCTGGCAGATGTCATAATAAACGTTATAAAAGTGAGGAAGGTAGGACGTTCTCTCTTACTGCTTTTCTTTTGCTTCAATAAAGTCCATCTAAGCAGTGCTTCTGGTTAATGAGCTAACTTTCTTAAAGTGATAACTGCACAACGTAAAATACAGTGTTGGCCACCTTCTTCCCAAGAGCCTCAGTATATTTATGCAAATTCTGTTACAATTCTTGCTTCTAAACTCCCACCCCTCCAAGTAGAAATAGGGTCGATATGCAGCCACAAAGAAAAGAACACTCTGGACTTGTAATTTAGCTATATTTTCAACCACCTAGCCTCTCAGAAGTACCAAAGGTACTGGGCTGCAGCTCTACTACTCCCTTTCTTTGCTCTCATGCTGTAGTAAACGTTAGCACAGCCCACAGGGAGGTGGAAAAGGAGGAAGTGTGACACACAGAGGGAAGGGACCAGACAGATTAAAGGTCGAGGGCCTCCTGCCTCTGCAGTAAATGCATTTATTTCCTTTAGAAGACAAATGGGTGTAAAGGTTAGCTACTTTTTCACACCTTCAGCTTACCTGCTAAGGCACTTACTTTACCCTCCCCACCCTACCCATATTTTCATATAAAACCACTATTTCATTTGAATGCATTTTGCCCAAGTTATGGTAATCTGCAAAATAAAACAAAAATAACATTGACCAATTTTTATATAAAACTGTTGCATCAAGAGAAAGATTGTGTTTTATTTTCTGAAATGAGCACAAAGTTCGCTCCCAGCAGTCAGCCCAGGCAGGGAGAGCTCCAGAGTACCTTTCCAGGGGACCCACAGCACAAGTTAAGGAAGCACCGAGTTGCCACCTAAACTGAGCTTGCCAGAAGCGCTACAGGTGGGGAAATGCCCATTTATGCAACAAAGCCTAACTCCTTCCCCACTCTGGCTTCCCAGTCCAACCAGCCTTGAGCCCTAGGCTGCTAAATCAATCGCTGGAATGAACTCCCCCCTCCCCCACGCCCCGCAAAGCTCCCTCCAGAACCCGGAGTCAGAGTCTCTTGGCGACAAATGTCTGGTCTCTGGAGTGACACACAGGTGTTCAAAGCCGCAGCTGAGGAGGGAGAGGAAGGAAGCGGTGAATCACTTTGCAGGAGCGCCAGGGGCGGGCCCTGGCCGAGGGAGGACACACCCGAACCCGAGGTAGGGCTGGAGGACTGTCCCCTCTGCGCGGGGCGCGTGCCTGGCTGAGCCCGAGGGTGGAGAGGTCCTGGCACGTCGGCGGATCGCTCCACAGCCATGCCCAGCATCTGGGTTCTCCTGTCTCTGGTGAGCCGTCCTCTGCCCGCTCCCCGAGGCGCGCGGGGCGGCGGGGGAGGAGCGCGTGGGCATCGGGGAGCGGCGGGAATGTGCCCGGGACCTGCCTTCCTGCCCGGGGTTGGGGGGGCGCAGCCAGCCCGGAGCCCGCACGTCTCCGGGGTTCGTGGAAGCGCTGATCCCCAGGCCGGCGCTCCGGGGGACGAGCGCTCGTGGGGAGCGCCCGGAGGTTGGGGACACGTCCTTGGATGCTTTGGTGGCCAAAGAGGGGGGGTGATGGGAATTCTGCTCCTTAGGCTGCAAGTCACCAGCCGCCTTAGCGGGGGTTTTCCGTGCCCTTCTGTCACCCTTTCCTCGCTGGCTTTCTCAAGTGACAGATGTTGGCATCAGAAGGAAGTCATGGCGGGGGTTCCAGCCGGGCGTCTGCTTTGACCCACGCGGCCGTGAGCAGTCAGCCAAAGCCCCTGTGGGTTCGTGGGTTCGAGTCCCTGGCTCCTAAAGGCCGTCTTGATGATGGATAATCAAAAGGACTTGACCCCGGACTTGACGTGAATTCTGAGGTTGAATTTTATAGGTCTCAAAGGATCCCAAGGCCCAGGGAGCTCAAGTCACTTTTCCCAGTAGCCCAGGAAGGAGGCTTTGTACCATTTTACGGAGGGCGAAATGGGATCCAGAGAGTCTAAGGAACGCAGTGAGGCCACACAGCTAGAGAGGGACAGGGCTGGGCTGGAACTCACGCGGAAGGCCCAGGCCCGGGCAAATGTGCTATTGGCCTCCACTTCCAGCGTATACAGAGTGGAAGGGAAAGGCCACTTTATGATGGAAAGGAATAAAATAACCCTCCGGGGTTCTTTTGGAAGTAATATGTAAGAAATGTCCTTAGGGAAATTTTAAGATCTGACGCGCAAGCCCTCTTCCTTATCACGACTCCGCTGTCGAAGTGTGGGTGGCTTTGAAACTCGCAGCTCTTGGACAACCAAGTCACCAACACGTGGAGTTATGCTCAACCTAGCTGCAGTTGTAGCTGTGGGAGAGGAGGCCTGTGCAGTTGTGGCTGTACCAACACGCTGATTCTCTGAGGCAGCCTATGTGTACATTTGCATTTTCTACGTGCATATAGAGTTAATATCAAATTAAATATACTCTGCTATGATTATGGATTTATGAGTTAAAGTTTGTTAAGTATTGTTGCAGATGCAGACGATTAAAATGTCAACCTCAGACATGTCTCTGTTACCTCATTGCTTGCCTTTGCTAGTAATTCCCCTCATGTGACTTACATTCAGTTGCCTAGAACCCAACCCCGCACCCACCTGCCCAACCTCATGCTTCTATTTTTTTATTTCTGAAAATCCCCCCAGGGGGAATTCTCCCCACTCAGCAGAGCTTCTTTCATAGTAGCATAGGTCAAATGGGGGAGGGGCCTCAGCTACATGGGACACAGAAGCAAAATGTGTCTCACTTTGGAGAAGATGTGATCACCTGCTTTCTTGTCTTCTCTCTTCCCTCAGTCCTCTTGCATATGATACTATTAATAGATAGGTATCCACTTCCTTGCTTTTCTTCCTTCTTTCTCCTCCTAAAACTAGTTTCCTCTCTCCTTGTTTCTGGGTAATTTTCCCATGGCTCATCCAATAAATAAATTTGAAATCCCAAAACATTCACAAATTTCTAGAGGAGACAGGAGGAAAAAAATGTCAATTTTACTGTTTACCTTTTTTTTTTTTTGGGGGGGGGGAAGTACCTGTAGGTCGTGTGTGTGTGTGTGTGTGTGTGTGTGTGTGTTGAAACAATGCCTGATCCTTATAGATTTTATTTAGCAAAGTGGCCAGTCACCTGTCAGCCAATAAATATTCTGTCTCAAATTTCTTAGAGCCATTATTTCAAAATTATGTTTGTGGAAAAGGAAAGGTCATTTGGAAAAGAGAGCAGGGTGTTTACAAGTTATTATACTGAAGAGGTTTTTTGTTTTGAGTGGGTGTGTGTAAGCGGTGCTTGTTTCATTTATAATTTGATCGTTTTCCTTAAAATAGCCCTGGAAACATGAAATGGGCAGCAGCATGTTCCTATTTTTTAATGGGTTTTGCTTATATCACTAGGCATCTGAAATGTTTTATGAATATAGTTAAATAATGAAATAAAAATCAAGACATTAGCAACCAGTGTGGAAAACGCATGTTTCTAAAAGATGGGAAGCTTGGGATGCAAAAATTAAATTGAGGGCTGTAGAGATGGTTTAGTGGTTAAGATGCTTGCCTGTGAAGCCTAAGGACACAGTCTCGATTCGCCAGTACCCACATAAGCCAGATGTACAAGGTGGCACATGTGTCTGGAGTTTGTTTGCAGTGGCTAAAGGCTCTGATGCACCCATTCTCTCTCTCTATCTCTCATAAATAAATAAACATATTTAGGGCTGGAGAGGTGGCTTAGCGGTTAAGCGCTTGCCTGTGAAGCCTAAGGACCCCAGTTCAGGGCTCAATTCCCCAGGACCCACGTTAGCCAGATGCACAAGGGGGCACACGCGTCTGGAGTTCGTTTGCAGTGGCTGGAGGCCCTGGCGTGCCCATTCTCTCTCTCTTTCTCTCTCTGCCTCTTTCTCTCTCTCTGCCGCTCTCAAATAAACAAATAAAAATTAAAAAATTAAAAACTAAACATATTTAAAAGAATTAAATTGATATCGATAGACCTACAGGGCCCCTATCTCTAGCCAGAGCTTGACAAATAGAAAGGCCTCGATTGTTCATTCCCAAAGCACAATTATCACACTTTGGAGCAGGTGAGAGGTTAAATTAGAAGAGATTTTATTCCTTGAATTTAGATTAAAGAGGAGAAGATGAAACAGCTAAAAAGAGCATGCACTGGGATACAGTGTCTAAGTAAACCTCTCTGTAACAATGGACAAGGAATTTACTCCTACACAGTCTCGTGGTAGAAGTTTCAGTATTTCAAAGGTACTTTTCTGGAGGCTAATGGATACTCTAAGTGGGAAGTTCATCACCACAGCCAAGTTGCCACTTGGAAAGAATCACAGTTTTCTAAGATAATCAGAAACCTAGATAAGGAAATCCCCCACAAAAGCCCTTCTAACTTATGTGCTTTTGGAGAATTATCTTGGTGCCAAAAGTCCCTAAAGAAGCACATGTTTTATAATAGGTACTAGAGATCACTTACATTTAAAATAGTAATGATAAAAGTACATACTTTAAAATTGGACCCATATGATATAAAGCAGTGTGAAACTGAATCCATCTCTTCAGGAAGGCAAATATAGAAAACTGACCAGATGAAAAGAAACAAAAAGCAAATATTAAGAAATAAAACCACTCGATTTATCATCCTAACAGGAGCATTTTTGAATTTTACTGATGGCCTCTTAGGTTTTTCTACACACACGCCTAACTGATGTTTATTCAGTGTTGTATATGCCCTGCTTTAAGGCACTTTGCATGTATACAAACACTTGTGTGAAATTTTCATCTCATAATTTGTGACATATGTCAGAGAGAGATTTAGACTTACTATAATTCTTTTATGTAATTAAAAAAATTACTTGTAAGCAGAGAGAGAAGGAGCGAGAGCATATGGGCAAGACAGAGCTCCCTGCCATTTGGAGCTCCAGACACATGCACCACTTTGTGCATCTGGCTTTACATGAGTACTGGGGAATCGAACCTGGGTGGGCCAACAGGCTTCGCAAGCAAGCTCCTGTAACCACTTGTCAATCTTCCCAGCCCCAATTTTATTATTTATTTTAAATTTTATTCATTACTTTTCTCATTCATAAAGAAATATTTCTTGGAGCTGAGATGTGGCTAGCATGTGCAAGGCCTTAACCTCATCACCTAAAGTAAATAAATCAAGGCATGGAAAAGAAAGTTCCTACATACACACTCATATATTATGAATACATAACTTATTATGATAGAATCATTTATAGGCTATTATAACTGCTTTATAGTTTTGTATATACACACAAATGTGAAAAGAACAATACCTAGTTACTTAATAAGTCTTCCTTTTGTCTGGAAAACCTTTGCTTAAAAAAAAAGAAAATAACATTTTTTGTAATCACTGGATTCCTCCTAATGCCAATTAAGTACCTCCACTTCAGTTTTAAACAGGAACTGTTTAGTCTACTTATTTACTTTTATTTTCTAAGTGATGGTGTGAGTAGCAGGGCCCAAATTAGAAAGACATTGATTACTATAAGTTGACCAACTTCACCTTCCCTTTCAGGAAGGAATAAGTTAGTTCTCCACTCCTTTCTTGATTTAAACTAGTTCACAACTAAGTCACCCCATCTTTGAACATTTAGAAAGAGCTATCACAGTTTGATTGGACAACTGGCAAGAATGCCACCCAGTGGAGATGATAGTGAATTTGATGAGATTTTGTATTTTGAGCAAGGCAACCCTCATAAATCAGCAAATGTCATTACAAACTCCAACAGCAAACGTACTCTGCCCTGCTAGATGAACAAGTTTGATGGGCTCTTTTGAGGTGGACTGGGATAAACTTGCAACATTAGAATAAACATATCACTGGATTCTTTAATGGCAGGCTAGCCTTTGGTCTAGCCACGTAGCATTACATACTTGGTCACTTCTAAAGTCTGTGACACCATAAAAACACACAAAATTAGACACATCCACGGCTTGGTTTCTGAAGGCTGTGATCTTGAATCATTGTGAGGTGGACCCTATTTTCAGAAATACTGGTTTGCTGGAGGAGCTAAGCATAGTTATCAAAATGTTCCATGTATGATTTGTGTACCACTATGAGATTTTAATGTCTTTCGGGGTTTTGAGACAATTTTTCTTTTGCTTACACTGCTGGGAACTTGCACATGTTTGGTAAGTACTCTACCACTGAACTACATTCCTAGTTTGAGAGCTTTAGTATTGAATTCAAAATCATTTCATTCAGGTACTAATAAGTATATGAAAGTCTAGTCAGTAAGCAAGCACAATGAGCCAACAGAACTTCATCTGTGGATTCATTTTTATACATTTATTTATTTACTTGAGAAAGTGTGAGAACGGGTGTCCCAGGGCCTCCTGCCGTTGCAAACAAACTCCATATGTATTCACCACTTTGTGCATTTGGAGTTACATGGGTACTGAGGAATCAAACCCAGGCCACCAGGCAAGTGTCTTTAACCACTGAGCCATCTCTCCAGCCCTGTGTCTTCATTTCGACAGAAGTTCTGATTCACATCAGCCTCTGATGATTCCACTGCAGGAAGTTCTCATCATTTAGCTCAGTGATCATTCAAGGTGAAGAATCCTTGGGCTCAGCTATATAATTTTCCACATTTATCTGTATCACCAGCATCCCTCAAATTAAAAATGGGAGGAAGGGAAAGGCTCTAGTTTGGCCCTTGTATTAGTGTGCTAGGGTTACTCTAACCAAGTTCCACATTTTGGGTGGCTTAAACAGTAGGAATTCATTGTCTCAGAGTTCTTGAGGCTGCCCATTTGAGGTGAAGGTACAAGCAGGGTTAGTTCCTTCCTTTAAAAAAAAATCATTTTTATTTATTTACTGAAAGGAGAGAGAGAGAGAGAGAGAGAGAAATGAATGGATGCACCAGGGCCTCTTGCCATTGCAAACAAATTCCAAATGCTTGAAACACTATGTGCATTTGGCTTTACAGGCATACTAGGGAATTAAATTCAGGCTGGCAAGCTTTGCAAGCAAGCATCTTTAACCACTGAACCATCTCCCTAGCCCCAGGGTCAGTTCCTTCTGAGGGCTATAAAGGTTGCCCTTGACTATCTTTACATCATCTTCCTCTGCCCCTGTGAGTCTACATTTGTTCCTAAAATGAAGCCAGCCATATTGCGGTAGGGCTTACCCTACTGACCTCATTTTACCTCTGTGAAGGTCCCATCTTCAAATGAAGTACTGTGGGGGTTAGGACAACTCCATGTAAATTTGAGGGTAGGGGTCTCTCTCTCTCTCTCTCTCTTTTTTTTTTTTTTTTCGAGGTAGGGTCTCACTCTGGTCCAGGCTGACCTGAAATTAACTATGTAGTCTCAGGGTGGCCTTGAACTCATAGCAATCCTCCTACCTCTGCCTCCCGAGTGCTGGGATTAAAGGCGTGTGCCACCACGCCCGGCTGGTAGGAGTCTCTTGGGGTAGCAATATGACAGTGGGTCAGCTTGAAGCATTGCTCTGTCAGAGAAGGGTCTTGATTAGGTCAGCTTTCAATTCCTTTCTGCACAAAATTGTGAATAGAATGAGATGCCAAATTTTATTTCAAATATTGAGATCTTAAGAATTCTCTGCAAGCTTTGTTCATATCAATAGCCCTTTTTTTTCAAATTTAAGATTTTTTTTCTTTATTAGTTAGTTTTGTATTCAGCAAATACAGTCAGTTTGGTACCATTATTAGGCTCATCCGTGACCTACCCCCTCCCCTGGCCCCTCCTTGTTGAGGTATACGGGTCATGCATGTGGAGTTAGCCCACAGTTATGGGTAAGCTAAATGTCTCTGCATATCATGACCCAACATGTGGCTCTGACATTCTTTCCGTCCCCTCTTCCACAAAATTTCCCTGAGCCATGTTGGGTTCATTTTTGGTCTGCTTCAGTGATGAGGTGTTGGGGGCCTCTGAGGCTCTGGCTCTCTGATTTCATAGGAGTTGATTTTTCTCTGTGCTGATCTCCTTCCCCCTTGTGCTGGTATCCGGTTCATCAGGAAAACAGCGCCCTTGCTTGTTTCTCCAATTTTTCTTAGTTTCAGCCGGGGCCCTTTTGAGGTATGATGGGGTGGCTCTCTCCTTAGGATCTACATCTATCTGAAAAAGAGAAGCAGATTCTCCAACGGAGAGTAAGTTAGCACCAGGACAAATGAGATAACCCTTACTTTTTTTTTTATAGAGAATTTAATAGGTGTAGGCCCTCTTGTAGCCCACAATTGATGGTAGCTTGATATTGGAGAGTGGGTTTATGTTTGGATATGGTTCTGACTTGTTTCCCAGCTCCAGCTATGGATCCCATACCAGTGAGGGGATCAGTTAGCCAAATTGAGAGCAGTTGGTTCCCCACCATGGCTGTGTGCCACCACTGCACTTAGTCAATAGCCTTTTTTTTCACTTTCTGTTTCTACATCTCATCCAAATACGCCTCTGCCTTTTGTTATCTCTTAGTTGAGTTCTGACAGACATTCTTCAGAGTGGATAAAGGGTCAGTCTTTTCCTTAGGACCCATGTATTCTCATTCATGTATTTGAAGCTTGGAGACAGGAGTTAAAATATCCACTTTCAACGCTAGCAAAACTTCGAGCCAGAAATATATGCTGATTTCACAAACTGTAAATATGTGAAAAGCCAATAAACTTTTATTTAAGAGAAAAAAAATATCCACTTTCAGTTTCTCAATTAATTTCATTAACACACATTTTAAAGACACTTATGCAATATTTTATTTTTTAACCTATAATTTTGAATATTAGCCTACTTATGAAATAAGAATAGTTTTCAAACACAGTGCAAATATAATATTACTGATAATTTTAAAACAAACTTTCTAAAACTTTCACATATAAATGAATGTTTTCCATTACTTCTAGCTCCCAGAGTAGCGTTATGGGTAAGTAGGAAATAGATAATACTTTATTAATGGACTTGCTTTCTTCCTTCCTTTCTCCCTCCATTTCTTCCTTTCTTTTCATAAATCATACAAGAAAGTCAGGCCACATCTTCTGTACAGGTATACAAATACTTTTTAATGAAATATACCTACTTATTTATAGTTTGATAAAATTACAAGGTATTACATTCCAGGATGTTTTGTCTGGCTCACTGGCAACCCATCAACCCAGCTATGGTATTTTCTACAGGAATCTATCAGAGTGTGGTTAACAAGGTATACTTTTCTAGTAAGTATTTGCTAGGGGAAATAAACCAAGATTCATCAGAGATAGAGATTTCTGTATAATGGAGATTTCAATTTCAGCATTTAAACACTCCTTTTTAGTGTGACTTTCAATAGTTCCATTTCTTTTTTGTCGTCCAGCCATTTTACTTCAAAAATAAAACAAAGGCGGGAGAGATTGCTTAGTGGTTAGGCACTTGCCTGTTAAGCCTTAACAACCAAGGTTTGATTTCTCAATACCCACGTGAAGCCAGATACACAAAGTGACACATGCATCTGGAGTTTGTTTGCAGATGCTGGAGGCCCTGGTGTGCCTATTCTCCCTATCTCTCTCTAATTACAAATAAATAAATAAAAATGAATATAAATATTTTAAAAATAATAAAATGGAATTTTCCACGTGGTCAAACTGTTCTGCTATGGTGAGTGTTGAACTAGTTAGTCCTGGAGGACTAAAGGGAAGGAAAAGAGCCCTGATATCACTAGTCTAAGGAAATATAGTCAAAGACTGTTTAAATGTAAACAAAAGTTACTATTGATGATTGACTTAGAAAATTCAAAGGATTGCCAAAAACCTTAGAACAAGAAAAAAATGAATAAAACATTACTGACACAAATATTTAGAATTTCTTCCATTTTTGATATACGAGGTAGCTCCTATTGTAAATTCATTGCTACCATTGTCTAGATTTCAAATCTTTTGGGGGAGGTGGTTTGAAGTAAGGTCTCTCTCTAGCCCAGGCTCAGCTCTCTAATCTTATTGGAACAGAACAATATAACATAACATAACATATTATTTAAAATGAATAGAATATTATACCATCAAAGTTGTCCCTTTGGATAATTACGCAGTGAAGTCATAGTCTTGGCATCAACATAAGCACTATTAAAATTGTGATGTGTGCCAAAAGATAATTTGCTGCTGATACATTTTTTTTTAATTTTGAGAATTTTTAGGTTTTGCCATGTAAGCCCAGGCTGGCCTCAAAGTTGTCACCCTCCCCTTCAGCCTCCCCAGATCTGAGATTCCAAGTAAACAATGTCACGCCTGGCTCAGTCATGCCTTCTACTTCCTCTTCCTTCCACTGTTTAAGTCCCTCATCAGCTCCTCGGCTAGGGAGCATTTTCCTTTTCTGTAGTAGCCGAGCACTACCGTCTTACTGAAGAAAGTTCCCGGTGAGCTTTGCTGACCAGTAAGCCCTTTGCATTTCACCACGGTTACCATATAGCATGCCGCTGCCTGGCGATGTCTGTCACCACGGAGAATCTGCAGTTTGCCTGATGTCGGCATCAGTATTGAAAAATCATACTGGCTGCCTATCTGTCTTTCTGCCTTGTCTGTCTGTCTTGTCTACTCATTCTTGCCATTCATGGGGCTGCCAGTTTTCATAGCTCAACACCTTTTTTTTCCCCCCTGCTGCTGTTTTTTGAAAGCCTTTTCCTGTTTGTTTTGAATTTAAGAACAGAAAAAAAAAAAAAGGTGACCTTTTGGTATCCCTTCTCAGAACCTAGTTATGCATCAAGCCAACTGCCACGTTGATGTTGGTGTTACCCTTAGCAGGAGCCTCCGTTTCTTCTGGTAGCTGGTTTACTTCAGTCTCTGAGAGGTCACTGTGCTTGTGACTGCCTTATCAGGTCTCGAGCACTCACCACTCCTGAGATGTGGTGAGCTTGTGCTGTAGGGTGATACTGGGTGGGTGCAGGGTGGGTGTGGGCAAGGGGCTCAGCTGGGTTTGTCTCTTCCTGCATCATGTCTTCTTCCTATCATATCTTCCTTCCTGTACCTTGTCTTATGTTGTATGGTGGTTCTGGGAGGGTCCAGGGCAGGTGTGTCCCTTCCTGCATCATGTCTTCAGTGGATGGCCTGGGTAACTCCTAGTTCTTCACAGAGCTGCAGACAGTGAATCAATTCCCAGCTGTTCTCTGGGACATAGTCTTATACCTCCTGGAAGGTTCCAGAGAGTAATGTGAGCGTTCTTGTTTCTGTGCATTCAAGTTTTCCACCCACACCAGTGCTGAGGTCTTATTTATATGATGGTGGTGATTATTATTATTAATATTTGGAAACTTTGTATGGACACATCATGTGTTGGTACCATCATTTCCCTCCTCCCTGCCCCCATTCCACTGAGGGCCCTCCTCAGTGGGATTACTGGTATCCACCATGGGGTTGTGGGTTATGAGCTGTGACAGCAGCAGTCAGTCAATGCTTCTGGACATTCCCTTCCACCCTGTGGCTCTTACAATCTTTCCGCCCCCTCTTCCACAAAATTCCCTGAGCTTTGGTGGGTGTATTTTAAGTCTACATTAGTGTTGAGCTCTCAGAAACTTTTGGATTTCTGCTTAGGTATGCTTTGAGTGTCCTCAGTGTCTGTCTCCGCCACGCTGTAAGATCCTGTGAACTCAGTACCCATCCGGACGAAGGAGGTGCACCCTGGCATCTTCTCCAGCTGCTCTCAATACCTGCCAGGCTTCACCTTCCCTACTAGCCAGAGCCCCGGCTTCGACAATCCTGCTACGTTTGTCTCAGAAAAATCCCACATGTGTTTGTTTTGATTGTTCTTCATATCAATAGTGTACTGACTTTTGGCCAACAAGTATCTGGCAACAAATTATTTGTGAGCCTAGGCAGTAAAAGGAAACTCAGAAACTGGTAACAGATCTCAGATTTGGAATGGAAGGACTGAATTTGAGACTATCCTTAGCCAATCCTAATGCTGAGCTTTGGGACAAGTCGTTTCTCATATTCTGTGCTTGACTTCCACCATATCCAACAGTACTAACTCCCCATGCATAGGTTCGTTGTCACTGTGGAGAGGTTGTGTATGCCTGAACCCAGAAATCACTGAGTTTCTTTTCATGATTTTTCTATTTTATGTACTTGTTTATTTGCTTATGCATTTATGTGTGGGTGTG
Organism: Dipus sagitta; assembly: GCA_036346955.1. Lineage (NCBI taxonomy): Eukaryota > Metazoa > Chordata > Mammalia > Rodentia > Dipodidae > Dipus > Dipus sagitta. The sequence continues at coordinate 47,463,711 of CM070770.1, read as the reverse complement.
AACACATGTGTCTGGAGTTCACAGGAGCTGCCTGTGCACCTTCAGGGTCTCTTGGCATTGTAAATGAATCTGGCCAGGAAGGGGCTTTACATGGATGCTGGGAAATTGAACCCAGGCTGGTAGGTTTTCACGTGCCTTCAACCACTGCACCCTCTCCTCAGCCCCGCATTCACGCTTATTTTCTTTCTTTCTTTCTTACAGGTACTCACCTTTATTGCTGGGTCATTGCCAAGTGTGAATGCCCAAAACATTGGTACTGCTAGTACCTCTGAGGAGCTGGAATTGAAAGTGAATGCTCCTGAAGCTGAGGCTCAGTGCTCTGAAGGCCTATATCGTGCGGGACAATTATGTTGTAAGCCGTGCCAACCTGGTAGGTTAGACAGTGTTCAGAGATCAGTATGAAAATTGGGGTAAAGTATAACAAAAGGTAAGAATGCTTAGAACATTTTTGCAGCTGTGGTTATCCTGTAGTAGCATTACTAGGAGAATAAAGAAAACCAAGAAAAGTATTCTCCAAAGACAAGTTTTATTTCTGCTTATCAGATTTGTGTAATATGCTTTGTGTAATTTACAAATGGCACACACCTGAACTGAGAAGATTCATCTCTGTGTCTACATTCCTCATGAACAAAATGGACTCGTTTGTGGGTATTAAAGCTTATGATGTCAACACTGACTGGGCTATATCTTGGTGATGGTGGCATTCTCAACACGGGGACTTCCACCCTGAAAGGTATGTCTCAGCCCTCTCTTCAGTTGGTCTCTAAGCTCTTCATCCTAGCACTGAAGCTTGCAAAATATATTTGCATTTTGCAGCTGAATCACTAGATGAACTAGAAGAGCAACGGACAGAAACCAACTTAAAAAAAAAAATCAGTATTTTGAAATGCAAACCAATTTCCGTTTGGAAATCATTTAAGCACTGGTCAATTAGCAACTAAAATAAATGAGACTGTGCAAACAGCTTCCCACCTTGAGTTTGACTACAGTTACGTACGAATGTGTAGATCTAAGCTGCATTGCAGACAGGAAGAAAAGGACGGCACAAGGGTAGTTGAGAGATTGATGCAATAGATTGAAAGACCTCTCACCCTCAAAAAAAGAGAGCCCGTCATAGGTCTCAGGGTTGTGCGCCAGGCTGGCAGTGCTCACAGCGCAAAGCATGCTGGGCCCTGCACTGTCTCCTCGGGCCTCCTGTCAGAGTTCAGTGAAGCTTGCTGAAAACTCTCCCTCACAGAGCAACCTATTTACACCCTTCACATTTACACGTAATCCACACTTGCCATTGACCACACAGGAACAGTGGTCTGGATTTCCTATTGAAAAGTTGCTAAACACAGTTTTGCCTCGTGAAGTGAAAGCAGTGCTCGTGTTAAAATTTTCGTTCATTTAAAATGGCAACTAAAAAATGGACAACATAGCTGGCATATTAAGTTGCCATAATGTATGTCTGCTTTCCTCTGTGTTATTTTCATTTAAAAAGTGACCTCATGGGCTGAGCATGAGATGGCTCAGCAGTTAAAAGGGACTTGCTTGCAAAGCCTGCTGGCCCCACCTCAGTTCCCCAGTATCCATGTAAATACAGAGGCACAAAGTGGTGCATGTGTCTGGAGTTCATTTGCAGCAGCCAGAGTCACTGGCATGCCCATACTTATTATCAATAATAAATGCATTTTTAAGTGATCCGGGCCTGGTAAGATGGCTCAGCGGATAAAGTATTTGCCATCCAAACAAGAGGACCTGAGTTGGGTCCCCGCTGCCTGTATGAAAGCTGGCAGTGTTGGCACACACCTGAAATCCCAGCACTGCTGAGACAGAGACCAGAGGCGGATCACAGCTTGCTGTTTAGCTAGTCTGGGTGACTAGGTGAGCTCTGGGTGCAGTGAGAGACTCTGTTTCAAACACTGAGGCAGAGGACTATCGAAGGAAGCACCTGACATTGACCTCTGGCTTCCATACACATGCAAATACATAAGCACGTGCACCTGCACACACACACACACACACACACACACACACACACACACACACACATCTAATACATCTGAACACACAAACAGCACAAATACAAAATCTGAAAAAGAAATTTCTTTATGCTTTTTAAAATATTTTATTTATTTATTTATTTTTGACACAGGGAGAGAGAGAGAAAATGGGCACACCAGGGCCTCCAGCCACTGCAAATGAACTCCAGATCCAGGGGCCACCTTGTGCATCTGGCTAACATGGGTCCTGGGGAATCAAACCTGGGTCCTTTGGCTTTGCAGGCAAGTGCCTTAACAGCTGTACCACTCCTCCAGCTGGGAAAATAATTTTTTTTTATGTGATCTCATCCTTGGTATTTACTTCTGACCAAAACTCTCACACAACTCATAGGAATGTGAACACAGTTTTAAAAATTATATTTTATTTATTTATTATTTAAGAGAGAGATAGCAAGAGAGAGAGAATGATCAAAAAAGAATGGACATGCCAGGGCCTCTAGCCACTGGAAATGAACGTCAGATGCTTGCACAACCTAGTGTATTTGCCTTTACGTGGGTACTATGGCATCAAACCGGGGTCCTTTGGCTTTGCACGCAAGTGCCTTAACCACTAAGCCATCTCTCCAGCCCCATTACAAAGGTTTTTTAAAAATTGTTTTAAAACTTGTATTTATTTATTTATTTATTTATTTATGAGAGAGACAAAGAGGGAGAGAGAGAGAGAACAGGTGTGCCAGGGCCTCCAGCCACTGCAACTGAACTCCAGATGCATATGCCACCATGTACACCTGGCTTATGTGGGTCCTGGAGAATTGAACCAGGGTCCTTTGGCTTTGTAGGCAAACGCCTTAACTGCTAGGCCATCTCTCCAGCCCTACAAACCTTTAAGAAAGAAATTTAGATTTATACATAAAAACTTGAAAATATATTCTCTGGACCAATGTTTGTGTACAGGAAAATATGCAAGGCACAGCAATGCCATGTCAAACTATGTAGGCCTGCATATTTGAAGTCTGGAGAAATCAAAGGCTGGGATAGTTTGCATCTATCCAAATTAAAATACATCAAAATTTCTGATATAACACTCAGTTATACACATCCCTTTAATTGAAATCCAACTGGTCTGCTGGCTGTATTAAATATTTTTCTCTGACCCTTTCTGGTGTGTCCTATAACATCAAACACAGGACATTTAGACTTAATGATATTCAAGTTATGTTGGCCTCTGAGGCCCAAGTGTGAGGCCTAGTGGAACTTCCTGAGCCTAGCTAAAGTTTGGTGATCTGCCTCTGGCCAGACGTGACTCAGCAAGACGCCTAATGGCTTCTTACCTGCTACCTCCACATGGGAGTTAGAATTATCATTTCAATAGTCACAGTTTACTATTGGCCCTTACCTTTCCCCACCATCCTACAATCCCCGCCTTCACCCCCAACATTATATAGGCAACTGTTCATAGCAATAAATCGAGTTCCTGCTTTGACAAGACTCCCGACTCAGTGTGGTTTTTCTCCGGTGGCCAGGAGAGGTCTGAGTCGTCGGACGCTCATCTCCTCCTCAGCCCCTCGGGAGGAACCAGCGGGCCTGGTCCTTCCCTCGGCACTACCTGCCCCCGCCGGCGGAGCCCGGCAAAGTTACAAATCTGTTTGTACTCACGGTTGGTTTGATATTAAGATGTAACTTAATTTGTGATTATAAATCAATGATATTGAAAACAGACACATTTTTGCTAGAAAAAGTAGGCTGAATATTTAGAGAAGTTCAGGCATTCATGCAGATTATTTGTGTTTAAGTTTTTCATCAAGAAGAGAAGAAGTGGGCATGGTGGCATAGGCCTTTAATCCCAGCACTCAGGAGGCAGAGGTAGGGAGGGAAGCAGAGAAGCCAAGCATGAAATCATAGGTGATATATTATAAGAATATGAAATTCTGGAGCTGGAAAGATGGCTTAGCAGTTAAAGCACTTGCCTGCGAATCCTAAGGACCCAGGTTTGATTCCCCAGTGCCCGTGTAAGACAGATGCACAAAGTGGCTCATCTGTCAGGAGTTCGTTTGCAGTGGCTGCAGGCCCTGGCGCACCTCTTCTCCCTGTCTCTCTCTATCTCTATCTCTGTCTCTCTCTCTTTGCCTCTCCCCCATTTCTCTCTTCCTTCTTCTCTCAAATAAATAAATAAAATATATTTTATAAAAGACTCTGAAATTCTAATGATGTTGCTCTATATCATAGGGTTGAAAATTGGTTATATAGTGATTATAAACTAAAATAAAATACTTTAATAAGTACATTTAGACATGCCATTTGTGAACTTACATTTTAAAATATTTTATATATTTATTTGAGAGGGAGAGAGAAAGAAAGAGAGGAGGCAGATAGAAAAAGCATGGATGCATCAAAGCCTCTAGCTACCACAGACGAACTCCAGACGCGCATGCCAACTTGTGCATCTTGCTCTACATGGGTCCTGAGGACTCAAACTTGGGTCCTTAGGCTTTGCAGGCAAGTCCCTTAACGACTGAGCAATCTCTGCAGCCCATGAATTGACATTCTGATCAATCAAAAAGTCTTTAGCATATCACCATACCCAGTAAGAAGAATTCAACTGCATGCATATTATATATTCAAATGCATATACGTTATATATTTATACACACACATATATGTTCTAAAACACTTACATATCTACATACATATGTGTATTTATGTGCATAGGAGTGCAACAAAATAACATACAATAAATATTTTAAAATAGGAGATTTATAGGTGCTTTTATACTTCAGTATTTCCCAAGTTTTTAAAAGCAAACATATGCATTATACTCGTAACATGATATTTTAAAATGTTATAATGTTATTTTCAGGAAAACAGTCACTCATTTTTCATATATTAGTAAATTTATGTTCATTTTTGGATGGAAGAGTCTGTGTGTTAATTCTGTCCCTATCATGCTAGGCACATTTTAGAAGTTAATTCATTAAAATTTGAATTTATTTAGAAATAATATCACTAGCAAGAAACACAATTGAACTTGTGCTGTGTTTTGTTTTAATAAAATACTGTCATAATGCTATACAGCCCTGATGCATATTTTTGAATTTTGTTCTGGATTTTCATGATTATTTTTTAAACAGACTTACCATTGTTTGCAAAAAAAAAATCATTCTTATTGATGTTTAATAATTGGCTTCTGTAACTGTTTAACTATTAGTAACTGTTTTTATCAACATGAATGCTGGGCAGTCGTGTGCCTAGGAAACCAGCATACAGTACATTTGGGTACATTTGCTGTCTGTGCAAGTGGAGTGCATAGAGTTGCTACTGACAATTTCTGTGACACTTCCTTCTATATTTGAGTCCCTTTCATCTTCATTCTTTGTACACTGACACTAATCTAGTTTCCCATTGCACTTCATATAACCTGTTTATTTGTGTACTGTCTGCTTGAGGAGATCAAGGCCTTAGACATCCGGGCTTATTTCCTGCAGCACCTCTAGCTTCTAAAAATGGCTTAATATGCAATAAGGATTTAGTTGACACTGGTTGAATATGTGAATTTTTCTGGTGACATTTTTCTACAATGCTTAGTAATACCCAGTAACTTATTTGTTAAATTGAAGCGATATTTAAAATTATTTTACTGGCAACAAATAATACTTATAATAAGTTACAATAATTTTAGTTATAAGCCTATAATGAATTTTGTTATAAATATATTCATGCTTTCCCATCAAGATGTATTTTATTCCTAGATGGAAAAGAAATAAAAAGGTGAGAGGATGAACTGTGAATATTCTCTTGGCAAGGGGCATGTGCAGTTTTGATAATAATGCAAGAGAATAGTGCATATCTTATCTCCATCTGTGGTATACATGGCAAAACAAATTAAACTAGTAGAAGCTAACTGCTTTGCTAGAGATGTTTTAGCTACTAAAGTTTTGGCGAAGGTCTCAAACTTCCTTTGCACTTTCCCTTAAACTACGTCATCCATTACCAGGATTTGTGGATTTATTCCCAGTGGCCAGTGACAGTCACCTCTACCATGAACATATGCCCTCCAGCTTCACCTCCCCGTCAGAGAAGTTCCAACCCTCCCGTTTTCATATTTTCCTGTTGGCAGCCATCCTATTTCTATAGCAATAAACCTCACTCATTCTTTTAGGTTTTGTCTTGAAAGGCCTTTTGGCTCTTGATATGATTTTTCCCTAATAACCTTCTTCCCTGTCATGTTGATATAGCATCCGCCTAACACGCCCTTGATCTGAGTGTTCTTGTTCAATCATCCCTTTATGCTTCTGCTGTACATGGCCGTTTCCCCTTCCAAAACTCGCCTGTTTTTCTTCACGGACAGGTGAACGCAGACATCTGGACTGCACAGTCAATGGTGATAAAGCAATCTGCAAGCCCTGCCAGGAAGGGGAGGAGTACGCGGACAGGGAGCACTACTCTTCTAAGTGCAGACGGTGTGGATCTTGTGATGGCGGCCACGGTGCGTGTCTCAAAGGGCAATGGGGAGTGACCAGTCCTGCTACTTCCTAAAGATTCTGCCTTGCAGACCCATTTATCATGCAATTAGAAATGAGATCTATTCTGGTGGGCACTGTCTACAGATATAGGACCAAGTATCAATAGTCAGTTTTTGGATCAATATCAGCAATTCTCCCAAATTGAGACAAGTAACCAAGTAGGAATGGGGTACATCTGCTCCAATCAAAGATTTTTTTGTTGTTGTTGTTTTCCTGCATGACTGGTTTGGTGGTTCATGTTCATGGCCAGGCAAGGACACTGAACAGGACTGACATGTGGACAGGATGCTCCCTCATCTTTGGGGATTGGGTTTGTCCTCATCATTCAACATGAGGCTTTGAATTCCCCTGGCTATCTCAATGTATTCTGGGCCCCCAGGAGAAATCATGACCAAAGTATTTTTTTTCATTTGACTGGCCTCTCAACAGGAAGCTTTTCTTGTCACTATTCAACCTGTAAAGAAGTGATTCTGGATGTACATTAGAATTTCCCAGGTAGCTATCTAAATTCTTTGTGGTGAAGTCTCAGCTCGCAACGATCTGTTAGTAGAGCCTTGACATTGGTCTCATTAAGTCTAGATTCGGGTTTAACATGTCACATTTCCCCATGCTCTGGATAAAGCTGATGCTGCTGGTCTACGGGCCACATGTTCAAGTAGTCAGCTTCCAGACCAAAAGCCCAGAGGAGCCATACAGTCCATAATGGCGGTTGTCCTGGCTTCTGGATTGTCTGTCCACGAGAAGCTCCGCTAGATGATAGCAAGTTGCCTGAGCCTGGCGCTGCTTCTTTCACCAGTAGAGTTGTTGTCGTTTGACACTTGATACGAAACAGTACTTCTCAAAACTCCATGCAGCCCTTGGCCATTATACGCATACTTTTGCGTGTAACAAGCTGCTGTAGTTAATGATCTTACAACTGCTTTCTCTAGGATTGGAAGTGGAAACAAGCTGCACCCGGACCCAGAATACCAAGTGCAGGTGTAAACCAAACTTCTACTGCAACGCTTCTGTGTGTGAGCACTGTGAGCCCTGCACCAGGTAAGTCTTGGTCCTTCGTAGCCATATGTCAAGAGGTGCTGCCTTCCTGGAGCAGAACCACACAGAGTGAGGAGTCTGTGGTTTACCATTGCTTCTCCTCCAAGTAGCTGCATGACCATTTGCTTGTTCAGACACCATTCAGCACTGAACATAATCCAATGCTTCCTATGCACTTGATTCAGTACTGGCTGCTTAAGTTAGTGGTGTAGGTGAGACATACTTCTATCACCAAGATCTCTGTTCTAGAGGCACATACAGACCTCAAAGCAATGGTCATCGTATGTTAACACCATGAACCAAGCACAAGAAGACACTTGGGCCCACAGTGTTACAAGATATGCAGGAAGTCATTTCAACCATGGATGGAAAGATAGGAGTGAAAAGACAGTACATGACTTGAGCCTTGGAGGAGATCAGCTTAGCAGGTGCACGTGGATGGAAAGTGTATTTCAGGGAGGGGAGCAGCAGCTATAAAGAGATAGGAGTGGGCTGGGGAGATGGCTTAGCTGTTAAGGTGCTTACCTGCAAAGCCCAAGGACCCAGCTTCAATTCCCCAGTACCCATGTAAACCAGATGCACAAGGTGGCGCATGCATCTGAAGTTCATCTGTAGTAGCTGGAGACCTCAGCGAGCCCATTCTTTCTCCCCCCCTCCAATATATCTGCCTCTTTCTCATAAATAAATAAATAAATAAATAAATAAATAAATAAATAGGAGAAGCTCTACAGAGCTGGCTACCGCTGGGGAGAAGGAGCTGCATCATCAGGGTATTTCATGCTCAAGGGCTTCGTTTTGACCCAACTCTAGATAACCTGATTGTGTATCTCACTTGTCCTTGATTACTAGGGTTCATATGAGCAGATCACTTAACCTCTCAGAACTTCGGTTTCCTCACTCATAGGAAGAAAAGAATGTTTTAAGTTGTTACATATGCACACCCTAAGGAGATCGGATTGGGCAATGTGTGTTGTGGAACTTTGCTTTTGTGGTTGTGGATGTAGCTCAGTGGCAGGATACTTGCCCAGCACGCCCAAGACCCTGGTGTGATCCTCAGCATTGCATAAATGTGCATAAGAACAGTGTTGAGTTTTTAAGAGATATTTAGTATAAATTTGAGTGTCTAGTGTTGATGTTAATTTACCTTTCCTTTAACCTGAAATTTACCTTGGGAATCTTTTGGGTGTTCACCTAATAAGGCTTAAAAAGTAGGGACATGATGCCTCCTATGTAATCTTTTCTAGAAAAGTTTTATGTACTGATACTCTTCCCTTTTCTCCCTAGCTCCAATTTGAGAGTGGCTCCATGGTGACAGGACAGGTAGCGGTTGTGGAGATTTGACTAGCTTAGTCAAATAATAGTTGTTCTCAGTACTTTATAATCATGATATAATTTTCTTCTCTCTGGACTGGTTGAGGCAGACATCGCTGAGATTACTAGGTCATGGAGTTCAACAAACTTGCCTAGGCTCTACTTAGGAAACAGACAGGACAGAATTAGGGAATTCACTCGGTGAGATCGTTACAGTTTAGCTGTCTGAAGAGACTCCCACATGTACCTCTTGAGCGCTCAGAACACCAAATGATGCCAAATATGGTGACCTACTTGCAGGAAGTGCGGGGGCTTTCTGGCCATTTTCATGTCTTATGAGGCTTTTAAATTTTTTACTCTTGACAGATTTGTTTTATGAGATAGTGAGAGAGGAGTTCTCTCGAACTGGCACTCCAGGGCTTCCAGGCACTACAATCGCACTCCAAGCACATGCACCACCTTGTGCGTACGCGCGACCTTATGCATGTGTCATCTTGTGCATCTGGCTTACGTGGGATCTGAGGAGTTGAACATGGGTTCTTAGGTCTTGCAGGCAAGCACCTTAACCACTAAGTCATCTCTCTAGCCCCCCATATTTTTAAATAACTTACTTTAAGCTCGGGTATTTAAAACTCCAGTTTAGAGTTAATTTTATGCTGATTTTTGTGTATGTTTCACCTGCTGCCCTGCATATCAGTATTTTCTACCTTCTTTACCTCTTGATGTGTAAAGCATAGAGTGACTCCTTTAACATGTTTCCCCTCCAGCCATCTCAGCCATAGTTATTGCCTTGTGTGGATTACCAGCAATGAATGCAGAGATGAACAAAATGGACTGTGATTTGTAACGTGCCATTTAGAATGGAATCACTTCCAGACTTTCAGAGTGTCCTGTCTGTTCTTCCTAGGTGTGAACATGGGATCATTGAGCAGTGCACACCAACCAGCAATACCAAGTGCAAAACAGAAAGTAATCATTTCTTTTTATTATTATTAAACTTTCTTTCTCACATGTGAACAATTTTTTAATTGAGTTTAACCTTTTTTTAAGAGTGAAAAAAATAATCTATTTAATCGAAAAATTGGGAGGCTCACTTCCTTAGAAAAATAGAAAAAAGGACAAGACCCTTCACATCTCTTCATAGTTGTGTCAGATGCACTTCACCAGACAGCAGGCAAATGCAATTCCCAGTATCTCTACAAAAGCAATGCCCTACACTGTTGCAGCCACCAGTAGCATGTTGATGATTTCGTTTGTTTGTTTTTATTTTTCCTCAGCCATATCCCAATCTGCTCCATGTCGCCCTGGGTGTGGATGGATCACGGACTCCTTGAAATTCATTCCACACCCATAGTAACCTCGATGCAGCAGGAGTCAGTCAGGGACTCAGTCCTCAGTAACACCAGGGATGTTCCCCCAATCTGTGTAGTGAGGAGCCCCCCCAGCACTTAACATCTAGCTGCCACCTATCCAGTCTTGAAGCCGTTTTGTTGTCTTTAGGATAAGTCTGCACCTGCCGCTGGAAATTCTTACTAAACTCTGATGTCACCTTGTCTCTAAACACATAGCCAGCCATGGCTGCAGCCCTTCCATCAGCATGATAGGAGACAGGACAATGGCAAACACAATCATAGGTCAGTAGTCCTTGCAGGCCCCACAGCAGCCCCCAAAGACCACCAGAGAGAGGAAGGCTCCACTGTGATTATGACCATAGACAACAGGGCACCAGATGTTGTCCCATGGGTAAAGGTGTGATTGAGGGCAATCTATTCCCTCACACCCGCTGCAAGCAGTCCCACTGCACAGGTGCAGAAGGACACAGAGCAGGAGCCTGGCCCCCTTCATTCCTCCTTCCATCTCCATGGCTGCTGGGCGTGCGCTCCCCAGTGCCGCGTGCTCCTCACCCACCCAGCTCAGTGGCCTTTTCTACACTAAGTCTGAGCTATCTGGGCTCTTTTTAAAAAATTCATTTATTTGCAAGTGCATGGGGGAGTGGGGAGACAACAGGGCCTCTTGTCTCTGTCAATGAACAACAAGAATTTTTACCATTTAAAAAATATATTGTTTTTTTAATGATTTTTTTATTTTTATTTATTTATTTATTTGAAAGTGACAGACAGAGAAAGAGGCAGATAGAGAGAGAGAGAGAGAGAGAGAGAGGGAGAGAGAGAGAGAGAATGGGCACTCCAGAGCCTCCAGCCACTGCAAACGAACTCCAGATGCATGCGCCCCCTTGTGCATCTGGCTAACGTGGGTCCTGGAGAATTGAGCCTTGAACCTGGGTCCTTAGGCTTCACAGGCAAGTGCTTAACCGCTAAGCCATCTCTCCAGCCCTAAAACAAATATATTCTTATATATTTTGACAATGCCATACATGTATAAAATGTGTGTTTAAAAACTGAATTATGAACTTCATTATATGAACGTATCGTGTTGGTCATATTCCCATAGGGTTATACTCTTATATCCCCTCTCCCTTGCCCACTTTCCACTGAGGGCCCTTCTCTCCGGGCCTGTTGCTATTCACCGTGGGATCATGAATGCATCAGTCAGTCTCTGTGAGGGGAGGGGAGCAATGCCTCAGGACACCTCTTCCCACACTGCACTCTTACAATCTTTCCACCCCCTTCTGCAATGTTCCCTGAGCCTAGGCAGGTGTGTTATAAGTTCACTTTCGTGCTAATCTCACTTGCTTGTACCAATTTTACATCCAGTTTACGTGGGTGGCTTGGAAATTGAACCCAGGGTGGCAAGCTTTGCAAAGTCCTTTAATCAGTGAGTCATGTCCTCATCCCTTGATTTTAATCTTAAAAGTTACTTATTTTCATGAAAAATACCCACTGTTCCCCGCTGCAGGTTCCAGATATCACTTTTTATGGCTTTTAAGCATCCTCCTCATTCCAGTGCTGTCTGGTGAGTCCATAATTTACTCAAGCTGTAGACTGAAATGACACGGGAAGTAGTTGTTCGATGCATCAAGAGAACCCAGGCCTCCAGGGCTTCCTACCGACACCGATAAGTTTGTTCCCTCTTTGTGCTTCCTTTACCTTGGTGATACTATAACTTATTTTAAAATTATATTTTTAATTTGTATTTATTTATTTTATTTGAGAGAGAGAGGCAGAGAACTGAAAAAACAGTTACTTATTCCAATAAAGCAGGCAATATTTGATGCTTTTGAGCTAATGAAAGTTGCTGTTATATTTATTTCTCATGATTTCTTGATTTAGAGGTATTTTTAGAGAGAGAATGGGCATGCCAGGGCCTTTAGCTACTGCAAACAAACTCCAGATGCATGTGCCACCTTGTGTGTCTGGCTTACATGGGTCCTGGGGAATCAAACCTGGGTCCTTTGGCTTTGCAGCCAAGCACCTTAACTGCAAAGTGGCCTCTCCAGCCCTAAAATTATTTTTTTTATTATTCCTTGTCTTTAACTCAAAATCCTCTGCAACATGTTTTATTCAAGGATTACTTAGAAAAGTTGTTGGCTAAGACAAAATTGGGTACAATTGTAATGACTTTGGAAAAATACCTCTAAATCAAGAAATCATGAAATAAAAATAACAGCGACTTTCATTAGCTCAAAAGCATCAAATATTGCCTGCTTCATTGGAATAAGTCACTGTTTTTTTCACTTCAGCTGAAGATAAGAATTTATTTTTACTTGGTAGAAATCACCTAAAAGTAGATATGGAATAAACATTATGATTATACTAAAATCCTTGGATTCCTTCATTCCTTCTCATACTTGATAGTTGGTGTGTGTGTGTGTGTGTGTGTGTGTGTGTGTGTGTGTGTGTGAATGCTTGAATTTCAGTCATTAAATTTCCCTCCATGGTATGATGATTTCAACTTTGCACACACCATGGCTTATGTGTCCTGCTGCAGCTGAGCCAGATACCACACTAGAGAATGTTGGTGGCCATGAAGCAAGCCCAAAGCCAGCTTTACCCGACACCCCTGTGTGATAATTAGGTGAGTCAGTTAAGATGTGGCCTGTCTAAGGCACGGTTGACTCAGCTGGGTGAGATTAGCAAGGGGCCATTCCTGCTGTTTTGCCCTTATAGGTTTTAGTGAATTTCTTCTTCCTTCTTAGACTTATGTTAATGTGAGAGCTTGCCATTGTGCTGACATCTGAGTCTGATAAAGTCTCTTTGATCTTTCAGTGCTGATATTTAAAAGGTGGGGAAATAAAAATTGTCACCGCGATTCTACAATGTCGAGCTCTGTAAGTGTTGAAATATGTATCAGCTTTCTTAGAAAAAAAATTCAGCTATTCATATTTTTTCCTTTTAAATAAATGCGTTTATACATGCATAGGTTAGAGTAACATCACAAATGAATTGAAATACGATAGCTAAATTATAATAAGCTTCTACACCAGTATTGTAAGAAGCAACAGGGGAGCTGTGGAAGGGAAGTGAATGTCAGTTGGAGAGGATGTGTACACCTCTGCGTTTCTCACTGCCCCCAACCTGGCAAAAAGATGACTGTGGAAATCTCTTTCAAAATCACGAAGTCAGGTTGTGAATATAGCCCAGGAATTCAAGGAGCTTTCTCCCAAAACCAGGGATTCAATTATGAATACCCACCTAAAACAAGATGCACAGAGTGGCTCATGCATCTGATTTTGTTTGCAGTGATGAGAGACCCTGGCACACCCATGCGCACACTCTCCCTCTGCATCCCTCTGTGTCTAACAATTAAATATGTTATTTTGAAAATGACACAACTCAATTCTCTCCAGCTAACTGTTGAGCTAATATTTTGCTATATTTGTTTCTAACATGGGAGGCAGTCCATTTAAATAACAAAAAGACACACTACGGAGAGAACCAGTTCCAGTTAAATTTATGTGAGGCTTGGATTCACAGAGAATAAAAGACTTTAAATCATATGATACAAAAAATTTAAAATTGCACCACTTGCTGGTGTCAAAAATAAGCGTACAGTTCAAACTTTTTAGAATAATTATATTTGCTATTTATTTCAGTGCCTACATGAAAAATAGTTGTGGTCCATTCCATGCATTCCTTAGTTTCCTTTCCTTTGTAAAAACCAAAACAATACTGATTAATTTCTGGTGAGAATAAAGCCTTTCCAAATCAAAATGTGAAAAATCACAGACTCTCCTTCTTACCTAGTCTGATTTCTTAGTTTGATACATAAAGCTAATTTTATAACTTTTCTGTATTAAGGAAAAATTCGATGACATTTTGGTCTATATTTATCTCACTTTCCTGCTTCCATTTTTTTCTCTCTCCAGGAAAATATGCCAATGAACTTCTCAGGTAAAGATTTTATTGTTTTATTTCATAGAAATAGCTTCTTTTGTAGGAATAGGCTTAAAGAGAAATACACTATTAAGATTTCAGAGTAAAATAATTGTCACTAGTTTCAATGACATTGTAGTTTTTGCTGTTCTTTGTGCTGTCAATTCTCCTATTGGGCTTATTGAGTGGTTAAAAAAAAATCTGGGCTGGAGAGATGGCTTAGTGGTTAAGCACTTGCCTGTGAAGCCTAAGGACCCTGGTTCGAGGCTCAATTCCCCAGGACCCATGTTAGCCAGATGCACAAGGGGGTGCATGCATCTGGAGTTCGTTTGCAGTGGCTGGAGGCCCTGGCGTGCCCATTCTCTATCTATCTGTCTGCCTCTTTCTCTGTTTGTTGCTCTCAAATAAATAAATAATTTAAAACATCTAACACTGCATTAAAACAATAAAACAGTTACCAAGATGGCAGTATATTCTGAGGCTTCAGAAAAATTTTTTTCACTATCAGTTTACATGTATTACAGACCTCCACCCTAAATTGACATAGAATTCAAACTGTACTGTAAACTTAACTTTGGTTGTAATCAACTCCATGATAACATGCATAATTCTGTTTTGGCTCTGGTCTTTGACCTGTAATGCAGAGATAAGATGGTAATAAACTTTGTACTATCCTTTTCAGTTTGTAGGTCTGGTCATCATATCTATAAGGGGCATTTCTTGCATGAGATATGAAGATAACAGAGATGTTATGTGTCATGCCCAGCTTGGATAGCAAATTCATGGAGAGAGAGCAGGGGTCTGGAGTCAACTCGAGGTTACTCGGCTTAGACATGTGAATTGACCAGTATTCTTCCATGTGATAAGGAGCGAGGTGGAGATGGCTTTTGATAGTGGGGATATCAGTTTTTAAAAAAACCAGCAACTTATTCAGAGATTAATTTCTGTTTTTCAGATGTTGACTTGAATAAATATATCATTAGTATTGCTGAAGAGATGACAATAAATCAAGTTAGAGAATTTGTTCGAAAGAATGGTATCAGTGAAGCCAAAATAGATGAAATCAAGAATGACAATCTCCGAGATACAGCTGAACAGAAAGTCCAACTGCTTCGGAATTGGTATCAGTCTCATGGGAAGAAGGATGCATACAACACTTTAATTAAAGGCCTCAGGAGAGCCTGTCTGTGTGCTCTTGCAGACAAAATCCAGGAGATAGTCCGGAGGGACACTGAAAACTCAACTTCAAACCTCATAAGTGAAAATGAAAGGCAAAGCTTGGCCTAGCATGAAAACGAACTCAGTTCAACTTTGAACAGTCAACAGGAGAAAAATTACTGTGAAAAAGGTTTCAGAGCTAGGCATGGTAGCTCACACTCGCAATACCAGCACTTGGGAGGTTGAGGAATAAGGATTGCCATGAGTTCAAGGCCAGCTTGTATCATACAGTGAGTTCCAGACCAGTCTGGGCTACAGAATGAAACCTTATCTTAAATTTTTTTTTAATAAATGAGCATCATAAATATTACGTGGCTTTGTAATGGCTATATGTCATATATCAATTGTTAAACGTGGCTTTGTAATGGCTATATGTCATATATCAATTGTTAAATTTAGAGTTAATATTTTATGATACATTTATATCATTTGTGTATATATGAATTCAATATGTATATCAGATTAAAGCTGCTCTACCTCTGTACCACCTGCCCAAACCCAAGCTGAATGCAGAGATTTTACAGTGTACAGGAACTCTGTGGACGCCCCAAAAGGGGGCTCTTCAGGCAAAGCTTGCCAATGTGTCCAGTGCAGAATAAGATCCTAAGAGCTCAAGAAGATGGCTCAGCATTTAAAGGCACTTACTTGCAAAACTGTTGGCCTGGGTTCAACTACTAAGCCATGCACTCAAGCTGGATGCAGAAAATGGCATTTATTTGGAGCTGCAAGAGGCCCTGGCACACGCCTTCCCCCCATACACACGCACATGTGCAAATAAATTGAAATTCTAAAATAGTAAAATTAAAAACTAAAATTCTGCCTCAAAGATTTTTGCATGGATCATTAGTAATTTGTTGTGCAATATCGTTGTTTTGAATTTTTATGTAAATGATAGTCTAAATGATAATGCTGGAATATGTTCTCTTCATATGCCATTTTACAGAACCAAAATTGTCTGCATTTTTCTCAGCTCTCAAAAGCACTTGAGGCACGAATGTATTACTACAGCCTTACTACCTCTCCAGTTTCTCCTTGATGCAGCCTTATGTACTTGTAAATCTGAAAGGATTGCCAAAGAAATACTTAATGATCCCCTAAACTATCAAGAGTGCCTTAGAAATTCTAGCCCTGTCTAGAAAGACTACAGGACTTTTACAGAAGCTGGATTTAGGGCATGTCATATTTCATAGGCCCATGCCTATCACCAATGGTGAGAGAAAACTAAAAGCCTACCTTTTCACCATTCAATAACTCCTCGTGTAGTCTCTTCGGTGAAAATTAGCAACTTAAACCTGGCAAAGATAAAATTATTACCAGGTTTTAGGACATGTTCTTGTTATTCTTTTCATGGTCTTAGACAAACAAGCACCCTCTGCCTACTGATACTTGATTAATTTTATACTCAAATATATGTACATAAATTTCATTCAAATATGTGTGTGTATGTGAGATGAACTGAAGTTGTAAACTGAAAGTAGCACTTAGAATTACCCTGAAGATCTTATGTTGATGGAGGATTCTTTTTTTCCTACATCAGGAAATATATAATAAAGGAAAAAGTATTTAGTTAAAATAATGTTTTTGTATCTCTTGTTCTTGCTTTGGTGGGGGGCATTCTTTTTCTATAATAACTACTAAATGTAACCTGCTGAATTCAATGGAAAAGCATTATTTGATCAATTAGAAGGTACTTTCTTTTTTACTTTTTTTATTAATTAGTTTTGTACTCAGCGAATACAGTCAATTTGATACCATTGTTAGGCTCATCCATGTCCTACCCCCTCCTCCTAGCCCCTCTTTGTTGACGTATATGGGTCATGCATTCTGGAGTTAGCCCACAGTTATAGGTAAGTTAATGTCTGCATATCATGACCCAACGTGGTTCTGACATTCTTTCTGCCCCCTCTTCTGCAAAATTTCACTGAGCCGTGTTGGGTTCATTTTTGATCTGCTTCAGTGATGAGGTGTTGGGGCCTTTGGGTCTCTGGATCTCTGATTTGGTAGGAGTTGATTTTTTTCTGTGTTGATCTCCCTCACCCTTGTGCTGGTACCTAGTTCACCAAGAAAACAGTACCCTTGCTTGTTTCACCAATTGTTTTGAGTTTCAGCAGGGGCCCTTTTGAGGTATGATGGGGTGGCTCTCTCCTTAGGATCTACATCTATCTGAAAAAGAGAAGCAGATTCTCCAATGGAGAGTAAGTTAGCATCAGACAAATGAGATAACCCTTAATTTTTTATAGAGAATTTAATAGGTGTGGGCCCTCTTGTAGCCCACGATTGGTGGTAGTGTGTTAATGGCTTATGTTTGGATATGTTTCTGACTTGTTTCCCAGCTCCAGCTATGGGTCCCATATCACTGAGGGGATCACTTAGCCAAATCAAGACCAGTTGGTTTCCCACCATGGCTGAGTGCCACTATTGCACTTGTGTGCATCACAACCGGTTATTTGCTGCTAAGTAGGTTAGACCATGAGCTGCGTGGACAGATATTGGTCATTTTCCCCGAGTCGCCCATGTGGCACCTTCTGGCACTAGACACGCTGACTGTCTGGGGACTGATTCTCTTCCAGCTTCCAGCCATGCCATTCCATTTTATGTGTCAACCACATAAAGTGTCTTCAGCAGTAGGGTCTTACCACTAACCTTTGGTAGGTCATCAAGTACTCTGACAGAAATCTGTCTTTCTTTTAGGAAACCTTGTAGGTCTCTCTGATCAAAAGCTCATTGTGGATGATAGCCACATGCTGGTACTGGGAGTTACAGGTCAGTGCCCACTAAGAAAAGGAAGAAAAAGATAACTATAAAAGAGTTACAGAGAAGAGAGAGAGAGAGAGAGGCTGTAGAAGATTATGGTCAGTCTTCATCATACCCTCTCCAGTGTCTTGTGGCTCAGGTGTTCCCTCTCAGGGCCTGATGAAGTTTCAGCCATTTGGTCTGCCTTTTAGGAAGTAGAATTTTATGGTACCATTGCCGTTTGGGTCTAGATTTGTGTTTCCCACCCCTCTGTTGCCCTCCCCTCCCTCCCACCCATCCTATTGTCTAGTCCACAAGATGCTTGCTGAGTATACAAGGCATCTTGGGTAGATTCAGGTTAGGAGCTGTAGATGAGTGAGACTATGTGGCGATTTTTTTTTTTTCTGTGACTGGGTGAGTTCACTGAGAATGACTTGTTCCAGGTTCAACCATTTTTCTTCAAATTTCATTGTGTCATTTTTTCTTACTGCTGTATAGAACTCTATTGTGTAGATATACCACGTCTTAGTTATCCATTCTTCTAGTGATGGACATCTGGGTTGATTCCAGCTCTTAGCTATTATGAATTGAGCTGCTACAAACATGGTTGAGCAAATCTCTCTGGCCTGTGGTTTGCTTTCTTTGTGAATAACGTCTTAAAATTTATTTATTTATTTTTATTTATTTATTTGAGAGTGACAAACAGACAAAGACAGCAAGAGGCAGATAGATAGAGAGAGAATTGGCACGCCAGGGCCTCCAGCCATTGCAAACGAACTCCAGATGCATACAGCACCTTGTGCATCTGGCTTACATGGGTCCTGGGGAATCAAGCCTCAAACTGGGGTCCTTAGGCTTCGCAGGCAAGTGTGTAATCGCTAAGCCATCTCTCCAGCCCAGTGAATAACCTTTTTATTGGCTAAATAACTCTTTCCAAAGGTTATCATTGGCAAGAATATTGCTTCCAAAGAGCACATGAGCAATTTTTAAACAGGACTATATTAGAAATACTCAAATATTGATTAGAAAGTACAAATTTTAAGTAGGTTCTATTCTAGCTACTTGGTATATTTGGTTTTCTCTTCTTTTTTTTTTCCTCTTTTTCTCAAATCCTTAATATGTTTTCCATATTTGCAATAATAGCATCTGAAAGATATGCCTCAGGGGTTCATTTCTCCAGTTCCCACATAAAACTGGATGCAGAAAGTGGGACATGCATCTGGAGTTTGTTTGCAGTGGCAGGAGGCCTGGTGTGCCCATACTCAGTCTCTATCTGTCTGCCTCTTTCTGTCTCCCTTTCAAAAAAAAAAAAAAAAAAAGAAGAAGAAGAAGAAGAATAGCATCTGAATATAGAAGTCTCATAACACAATAGCTTTTATTTTAATCCTAACATAAGTCCAGTTGAATTAACAGAGTCAAATAAACAAGCATAATAAAAACAAGATTTAAATAAAGTACAAGTAGGGATTCATCAGTCACCACGTCAAATAACCGAACTTGGCTTTGGTGATCTCATATATATAAAAGATTTTTCTTTCTCCCCCACCCCCCCACTTCAAAACCAACACTGGAAAAGGTAAAATTTCCTGTTAGCACTGCCTTTTCTTCCATCTCTGTTTAAAAAAATTTTTTTTGATTACAGTAATATATTTTATCTAACCCAATATTCGCATAGTATTAACGTTTGAACGTGTAATTAATATAAAACTGTTGATGCTCAGTGCAGTGAGACCCTGGGTTCGGGAAGTGTAGCGCCCATCCCTGAGTTAGCTAGCTGCGGGGACTGGCCTGCTTAGAGCCCAGCCGATGCCGGCCCCTGCGATTGCGCTTTGCCTGCCTCTTGGAGCAGCTCCCTTCCCTGCGCAGCTCTGCTGGCCTCCTGCAGCTGCGAGCCTCCTTCACCGCAGCTGCTGTTCTTTGTCGTGGCGAGAAGGATTGCGCTTTGCTTGCCCACCCGTGCTGTGAGAAAGTCAGGGGGATTGCAGGGCAACTTGGGGTCTCTTTTCGGAGGAATCACTGTTTTTCCCCAGTGTTCTTTCTAACTCTAGGTAGCAGGAGGGCAAGTCTGTTATTCCCAGCCAGAAGTAGAGCCACCACTTGGCAGGCAAAATCGTCCTTGAGAACTGTCTGTGTCCTTTCGGATGACCTCAGGCCAAGAGCTCTGAGTTCCTTTGGAAGGTCTTTGTACTTGGTGGTGTGACACTTTTCCTCCTGGCTCCCACAAGGTCCCCAGCATGACTGCTCCCACACCGGAAATCACAGCTGTGCTGCCGAGCTGAGGTGGGAAGGGGAGGGGAGGGGAGGGGAGGGGGAGGGAGGGGAGGGGAGGGGAGGGGAGGGGAAGGGGAGGGAGGGGAGGGGAGGGGAGGGGAGGGGAGGGGAGGGGAAGGGAGAGGAAGGGAGGGGAGGGGGAGGGAGGAGAAGGGAGGGGAAGGGAAGGGAAGGGAGGGGAAGGGAAGGGAAGGGAGGGGAAGGGAGGGGAGGGGGAGGAAGGGAGGGGAGGGGGAGGGAGGGGGAGGGAGGGGGAGGGAGGGGGAGGGAGGGGGAGGGAAGGGAAGGGAGGGGAAGGGAAGGGAAGGGAGGGGAAGGGAGGGGAAGGGAAGGGAAGGGAAGGGAAGGGAAGGGAAGGGACTGTCTGGGGAGAGGTGGGAGCCGCATGCTCTTCTTCATCGTCCACTGTGAAATGTGGTCCAGTATTGGGTCCAGTATTGTGCAGGTAATAACATCCACTATGGTGTCACAAACGCAAAGGCCTCAAAGAGGGAATGGCCTTTGAATACACATAAGGTTTCAAACAGAGTTTTGGACTCAACTTCAGCAGCAACACAATTCTTGCTGGCTGCTTTAGCAATAAGAGGTGAGGTCTGCAGGGAAATGGCCACGGGTGAAGTCAAAGGTCACAACAAATGAGATGGTCACATGCAAAGGCTGACTCATACAGGTTCCTGCTTTTCTTTCCCTATCTTCTTGATGATGGTGGTGGTGGTGGTGCAGGCACAGGGGAAAGCGTCTTTGATGCAGGAAGTGTACCGTAGACCCTAAACAAAGAACACGGATGCAAAAGCAGCAAGAAAGGATTTTTTTCCTTTGGGGTTCATCCTCTCTCATCACCTATCACAACCTCTGCATGAACCATGTGGTGGCCACTCTAATTGCAGGGATTTTAGGATTGTTTCCCAAATCTAGGGAGTGTGTCTTACTCCTCAGCCCACCTCCAACGCAGCCTACCTCAACGGAAAGTTTCCCTGTAATTTTACCTATTCAAATGATTCAGTTTCTTGGCTCTGTTGGGTATTACTGCTTGATCCTAATGACCTGTGGTCCCTGTCCTAGATGAGTAATGTCAGTTAGAACAAAATAATCTCAGCTATGAAAGCAAAGGCCAAGAGACCTGCTATCTAGCTGGCTATCCAGATGAGCTAGCAAGGTGTGAAAGGCACAGCAAGGCAATTGGGAGGAAATCAGCCATTTAATCTAGTTAGGTTCTAGCTGCCCACAAGATGGCACTGTTTCTCCACTATTGAACTTGTTTGACTAACATTACTTCATAAACATACCTAAGTTGTCATATTTTGATTATTTTTGTTGGTGGTGGAATTTTTTTCAACATGGGAGAATCTCAGCAGAGTGAATAAAAGATTTTACCTAGAATCAGGAAAGTTCTGGTTCAAATTGTAATTTTTTTAAAAAATGAATTTACTGTAAATGGAAAACACACCTCTTCCATCCTTCGCGTCATTGAAAGAGAAGAATATCTGTCTATGAGTGTGGTAAGTTAGAGTGTGCTATGCCTCAGATCTTCAGTGTGTGTCAGACCTGAGGACAGTTTTAATATTTTAGCTTCTAATGGTGCTGTGTCAGTGCGGTATAACACATGAATACTATGCATAAGGTCTTTGGTTTGATCTAATCACTCTAAAATTCATACTCCTAGGACAAGATGTGCTTCGATAAATTTGACACTGTCTGGGAGTCTTCATATTGCTGTATATTAATCTGCAATCATGAATATGCAGAGGACCCTTGAGCCACAATTTCCCTTGGCCACAATTTCAGAAACTTCACTATACAACTACCGGTGGAAAAGGACCTATTCTTGGCTTAGACATTATCTGTACTATTTTGAGTAGCAGTTTTTGCAGAAGCTCTGTTATTCCTAGTTTCACTAACTGAAGGCATAAGTCTGTATCTTCCTTCTCCTCTTGAATCCATAGAAAGTATTACAAAATGTTTCTTGGATGATAATCAGATAACAGCATTGAACAACACGTAGAATATCTGCAGTGTCATCTCCTTCGTGGGTATATTAGAGAAGAACTTGATAGAACTTGTAGAACCGTCCCTGGCTTTGCCTTTGGGTCCTCCTGAGCTCATTTTTACTTCCAACACAGTGACGCGGTGACTTCTAGTGAGAGCTGAAGTACGGGTCTACTCTACTGAAGCAGAGACAATAATGCTCAGGACCCCCCTAGAAATCTGTGTCAGCATTCTGACAGGCCACCAGGGCTTGTTGAGCAGCACTAAAGGAGTTTTCACAGCCTTCTCCTGCATCTCAGATCATCAGCAAATCTGGTTGCAGAAGTGCTGGAGGAGAGGGGGGAAGCCCAGCCTTCCCCTGACCACCGTGTGGTAGCTGGGCTGCGTTTTCTTCAGCACCTGGGTCAGAGTGTCCATTTCCCGTCGTAGGTCACAGGGCTATTAGCAAAATTTTCAGAAGTGGCTATAGACACGTGCTTTATTTGGCATGTATTCTAACTTTGCACTAATCAAGAAAGAAAGGCATTTACTTTTAATTATAGGATTCTTAGTCTTTCTGAAGCAATTTATTGAACACCTCTAATTTGTTTTGAACCGAGCACTATTCTAGGCTTGTAGCTCAAATGTCCATAAAATATCCAAAGACACTGCCATTACGGAGAGGGATTCTAGCAGCAGGAGATTATGCGTGTAGTCTTGTGACAGAACAAAACCCTAGAATAGGGGAAAGGAAAGAGAGGGCAAAATTGCAGGACAGGCCCAAGAGAAATGAAAACTCTTTTGGGAAATAAGAGAACATGAGCATGGGTACTCATTACAGTTTGGAGGGCCTGCGAAGAACATGTATTCAATTAGCACGACCCCGAATCAGTGAATGAGAGGATCCCACTACCTCACTCTCTGCGCCCTGCTCTCATGAGTCCTAGTTCAGGGCTCACCTTGTGAGCACTTTTTCCACCCTGGTCTCCTGCCCCCACAGCACTTGACTGACCTATGCATCACACCTTACTCATCCTTTCACTGAGAAGGACTTTCTAAAGAATTTGGAATTTGGAAAGTCCCTTTCTTTTTTTCCCTCCCCCCCCCCTTTGTGTTTAATTGAGATGAAACTCACATAACATAAAAATTAACCTTTTTTAAAGTATACAATTTGGTGGCGTTTAGTATTTCACAATATTGGGCAATTGTTACTTCTATCTACTTCCCCAGAATTTTCATCAACTCAAAGGGAAAGTGGTGTTCATTAAGCAGCCTCTCCTAACCCTTCTTGTGACCAACCATGCTGGGAACCAGTACTCTGGTTTCTGTGCTTACAGATTTAACAAAGATGGATATTTGATATACAAGGACTCATATCCTATGTAGCCCTATATGTGTGGTTCCTTTCAAAAACATTTCTTAGCAGTAAGAATGATCAAATGAAGGGGCAGTGTTTAGATACTACATGGTCTGAGAGGCATGTGATGGCCACCAGTTACTGTGTGATGGCCACCAATGGTCAGAAGCTCTCAGATTCCTTCAGCTTCAGAATGGGACAGGAGGAAAACAAAAGGTTTATAGTGAGATGTTTACAATATGAGTCCTTCTATTTCCTAGGACTCTTTGTCATTTGGATAAAGATTCAGAGAATGGATAACATTGGTAATAGCATTGGGAGATCTACTTCTAGCCCTACTCAATTTTACCCCCTACTGTCAAAAGCAACACATGCTAGAACAAGGAAGTTTGCTATGCTCGGATTTCCTGGGCAGTGAGAGTGAGGAGAAGTTTGAGAAAGTCTTACTCTCCAGGGTAGTGTATAATGTCAAGCAAGAGCTCTTCTCCATCTTTTTCATTAATAAGTAGCCATTCTAGTATGTGTCCATATGTCCTTCAATGATGGGGACACATCCTGAGATCCTGTTATATGAGGCAGTTTTGTCCTATGAACACCGTAGAATGTACTTCCTCAAACTAAAACGGCTCTTATGTCATTAGATGATATAATCTTGTGCAATCTTTATACATTTACATTTCTTATAAAATGCTATACATGGAATGATTGCATTGAAAAGATACCTTTTCTTTATTTAATATTTTATTTTTATTTATTTACTTGAAAGGGAGAGTAAGAGGCAGATATACAGAAAATGGGTGTACCAGGGCCTTCAGCCACTGCAAATGAACTCCAGATGCATGAGCCACCTTGTGCATGTGGATCTTGGGGAATTGAACCTGGGTTCTTTGGTTTTGTAGGCAAGTATCTTAACTGCTAAGCAATCTCTACAGCCCAAAGACACCTTTCCGTTTATAAACAGTCATACAAATATATTTATTGCTATTATGTCTTCTTGGAGTTTTACTTTATATGATGTATATCATACCTCATGTTTGCACTTAAAACCATATTTTGAAGATCAATCCATTTAAATTTGTATAAATAGTAAAATATACACCTATAGCCTTTAGATCATCTCTATATGTCTGCATATATCATATATCTTACATATGTATATAACCTAGTGCTTAATAAACATGAGATAACAGAAGGATAAAATTGTACTTTTCGTGCCCACCAAACACTTTTCCCCCAGTCTATTTTTTTATAATTTCAAAATGTATATAACAAGATTATTATTCAAAATAATAAAAATCAATTTACCTGTACATAATGCTGACTTTAAGTAGACATTATTACTGTAATCTAAATGATGAATAAATCGAGTATCTGAAGCCATGGTGGTGAACATTCACAACTCTTTCTGCTGACAACTAGACTTAGTTCTGATGCTCCAGAGAGGTTCGTATGGAGCAAGGCAAAGTAGGACACTGTGGTCATGTTTTCACAAGAAGCCTTGGGCATGCTCTCAGGAAACTGACCCAAGTCCGACAGCTTCAGAGTTAGCTGAGGGGTATCTTCTGGCCCTGAGGAGGCTCTCAGACAGCATTTTAAATTTTATTTGGGTGTGAGAGAGAAAGAGTCAGAGAAAAAGAGGGAGAGAAAGAGAGAAAAAATGGGTGTGCCAGGGTCTCCAGCCACTGCAAACAAACTGCAGATTCAAGTGCCACCTTGTGAAACTGGCTTTACATGGATACTGTGGAATCAAAACTGGGTCCTTAGGCTTTGTAGGCAAGTGCCTTAAACTCTGAGCCATTTCCCTAGCCCCTTAGCATTTTTAAGATTACAGACCACGTACAAGCTCTAACAAATCCAGAATTTTCTAATTTCTTTTTTTTTTTTAGAGAGACTGAAAGAGATAGAGAGAGAGACAGAGAGATCCTCAGACACTGCAATCAAACTCCAGATGCTTGTGCCACCTAGTGGCCATGTGTGACCTTGCTCTTGCCTGACCTTTATGTGTCTGGCTAACGTGGGATCTGGGGAGTCAAAACATGGGTCCTTAAGCTTTACAGGCAAGTGCCTTACCTGCTAAGCCATCTCTCCAGCTCCAGAATTTTCTAATTTCTATGTTTTGGTTCTCTTTTCATAAATTAGAGTGTGTGTGTGTGTGTATCTCCCAGAGTGTCAAGTTCACAATTTTTTTTGATTTTCCAAAGTGTGTCACTCTAGCCCAGGCTGACCTGGAATTCACTATGTAGTCTCAGGGTGGCCTTGAACTCATGGCAATCTTCCTACCTCTGCCTTCCAAGTGCTGGGATTAAAGGTGTGCATCAACATGTCCAGCTTAAAAGAATTGTATATATATATATATATATATATATATATATATATATGTATGTATGTATATATAAAATTTCAGAGAAAGAGGCAGAAAGACAGAGAGAATGGGTGTGTCGGGGCCTCCAGCCACTGCAAACAAACTCCAGATGCATGTGCCACCTTATGAAACTGGCTTTACATGGGTACTGCGGAATCAAACCTGGGTCCTTAGGCTTTGTACACAAGTGCCTTAACCTCTGAGCCATCTCTCTAGCCCCTCACAAAGGGACTTGGGCAGTTTTGCATGTTTCACTTACCAGAGGGTGACATATAATTATGAAAGTGCACCACGCACACTTTTCATCACACACACACTCACGATGCCTGCTGATATTATTTCTTTTTATATTGAGACACAGCCCCTTTTCCCTGAGACTAACTGAGACCCTGATTACCCCAAAATCAACACAAATAATCCCACTGAAGGGGGCCTTCAGGAAAATGGGGACCAGGAGAGAGGGGATATAAAACTATGACCTATGAAAAATATTGAAATTAAAGACTTAGAAAATAGGATTATGATTCCAGGAGCCAGCCATGTAAATAAAGACAGATTTAAAGTAATTTTCTTTTACTACTGAGAAGTCAATCTCCTTTATGAAGCATCTACTCAGATCAGAGCACTATACCATGTGCAGATGTACAAGGAGATACTCTGGGCTTTGGGGAGGGTGCTCACTAGTGGGGTGGACAAGACAAGCACACAGAAATTCATTCTTGGCTCATTTGGGCAGCCTTCTTTCACCCCTGCAGAGGAACCCAACATGTCAGGGGGCACCTCACTATGGTTTCTTAATTTTGGGAGCAGTAAGTGTGCATGAATCACCCTGCAGAGGAGCTGTAAAATGCAGAGGGCTGTATTAGGCCCAGAGGGTGTAATGCAGAGGTGAAACACAGAAATCTAAATCCACTGTGTTTCTCAGGAGATGGATTCCATTGAAAACTCTCTGGGCAATGCTGACATAGCAGATGTGTCCTCAAAAATGATCAAGATCCCTGGACTCCTCCAAACCTACATACTACTAATTTGTTCTCATGTAGAAGCTGGTCGAGGAAATAGCCCTATTCATAAGCTTTTCTAAACTCATATTGAAAATGTGTTCAGAAATCTCCTCCTTGGAGGGTAAATCTTGTCATGCACATATCATATGCCATACCTTCCTTATCTGGCACTTCTCCTACATTCTTTCGTTATACTGAAACTATGAACTAAGTGCTGATGATCCTACAAATTATGAAACCAAGACCCAAAGAAATTAAATTTTCCTTCCTCATCTTCCTTATCTTCTACCAGTTATATAATTCATAAGGTAAAACCAGAATTCTGTCTCTCTCTCTCTCTCTCTCTCTCTCTCTCTCTGTCTCTGTCTCTCCATGTGCAACAATTCAATTGTGATATAATTCTTACACAGACACTCACTTTAAAGTACATAGTGCAATGGATTTTAGTGGTATCTTTTTTATGTCTCTCTATTCTGTTATCCAAATAGAATTACGCAATGTGTGGCCTTTTATGACTTTTTTTTTTTCCACGATCCAACTAAAATATACCATATTTCAGTACTTCCTTTCTTTCAGTGAATAAACGTTATTCTACTGCTTGACTAGTGCCAGGTTGAGGGAAGAGAGATAACTGGTAATGGGTAAGAGCCTGAGGGGGAAGATGAAAATGTTTCAGACAGACTGTGGTAGTCTACACAATCTATTGCACTGTGCACTTTCTATGGGTGAATTGTATGAACCTCAATTGTACTGTCTTCATGATGCTGTTTCTAAAAGGAGGCAGTCCTTCTTCAAACCTGTCATTCCAGCACTGCCACCCTTTCAGTTGGTTCTGCCTCTGTCAACACCACCATAGACACTTGTGTGAGGACAAAATTTCCCAGCCTTCTGCCTCATTTCTTCTTTGACCCAGGAATAGCTACTAACTTAACTTACTGGCTTTTTGTTTCCCCTAACCCAACCAAAAATTTAGGATAAAAACCCTGCCTTTTCTTAAGTTAGTGAGCATTTTTTCCCACTTTGTTATGCTTTACAGATTGAAGTAGAGAGGATTAGAAAATAAAACTAGGCAGTCATTTTTAGTTTCAACTCTATATCTCAAGTAGTTCTACCAATTAGCCCACCCATTGCATATTATGACCAGTCTGAATATGAATTTTCTTTTCTTTTTGTCCATTTGCTTGTTTGTTTGTTTGTTTGTTTGTTTGTTTGTTGTGATGTAGGGTTTCACTCTAGTCCAGGCAGGCCTGGAATTCACAATGTAGTCTCAGGGTGGCCTCAAACTCATGATGATCTTCCTACCTCTGTCTCCTGGATGCTGAGATTAAAAGTGTGCACCACCATGCCTGGCCTGAATATGAATTTTCTACTCATAAACAGTGATAAAGAGTTAGAGGAGAATCTCCAAGTGAAGTGCAATGCTCCAGGTTGATGCTTGCATGTGGTAGTCATGGACAAGGCAAATGGATTATGTGTCTTGAACATTGTCAAGAGAATATTCTTTCTTAAATTTTTTTGTTTTATTTTATTTATTTATTTGAGAGCAACAGACACAGAGAGAGAGAGAGAGATAGGCAGAGAGAGGGGGGGGAGAAAGAGAGAATGGTGCAAACAAACACCAGATGTGTGTGCAACCTTGTGCATCTGACTTACGTGGGTCCTGGGGAATTGAGCCTCAAACCGAGGTCCTTGGGCTTCACAGGCAAGCACTTAACCACTAAGGCATCTCTTGAGCCCCAGGAGAATATTCTTAAGCACAGAAAATACCATCTTTCTCCCATGAGCTGGTAAACCAAATGTGTATATTTCATAAAAATCTTCATGTTAATCTGTCAATTAGTTTCACATTTCTTTCATGTTAATTTTAATATGTGTGTATGTTATTATCTTTCTCAAAGTACCTCCAGTATTCAAGCAAAATAAATGATTTAGGAAAATAGACTTATTAGCTTACCAATTTCCGTAAGTTCCTATAGATGTAACTTTGATTTCAGTTTTATTTAGGTGAGAACCATCACATGGAAACGCTAACCTTTCCCTGAGCTTCCTTCATCATAGCTTTCCCATGCAACTCAAAGTGACATGCTGCAGGATGGCTAGCAATGATGGAAAGTTGCCAGAAGCTATACATTGAGGGGAAAAAATACTCATTCCATATATGATCTGTGTGTATGTGTGTGCGTGTTTATGCATGTATGCACACACTTCTCTTGTTCTGAAGTTGCCACGTTAATGAGACCTAGAAGGAAAACATAAATACATAGGAACATGTAGCTACATAAAATAAGTCAAGTATTTCCTTAAATTTATGGGTTCACATTTTTCTTTGCAACTTTTTAAATTATAGAAGTCAAGAATCATTTTCTACGAACAGTAAATCTTTTATTCATATCATGTACATTTCCACTTCCCTTCTTCAAGCAAAAATATAAGGAATTACAAAAACTATGTTACATTTCCTGAAACATTAAATTTCGTTATAAGAGGTATGTACCTAACATAGCCTATAACAAGATGGAAACGACTATTTGAGCTTCACAAACAGAATTTAGTTTTCAATTAGATCAGTTTTTAGAAATAATTAGATTAGGGGCTGGAGAGATGGCTTAATGGTTAAGCACTTGCTTGTGAAGCCTAAGGACCCTGGTTCAAGGTTCGACTCCCCAGTACCTATGTAAGCCAGATGCACAAAGTGGATCATGCATCTGGAGTTTGTTTGCAGTGGCTGGAGGCCCTGGTGAGTCCATTCTGTCTGTCTCTCTGTCTCTGTCTGTCACTCTCAAATAAATAAAAATAAACAAAAAAATTAAAAAAGAAATAATTAGATTAATTTAGAGAAAAGCTCAGGCTTTAGAACTGTTAGGTTTAATTTTGAGATTTGGTCCTCGATGTAAGAGGTAATTGGGTTGCTAAGAGAAATGACCACCTTACACTTAGAGTGAGTTCCCCAAGGGCTGGACTGGTTAATTTGAGAGTGGATAGTTATGGTGCAAGCCCAGCTTCCCTCCTCCCTCTTTGGCCCTCCCACCCCTGTGCTCCTTCCACACTGCCAGATCATTTACCATTTTGTGATGTAGCAAAGGCTATGTGTGGTAGGGACACATGACTCTTGTCTTATGAAATGCGTAGTCTAGACCATCCTGTGATAGCAACACAAAATGTACCCAAAACAAGAGCCAAGAAAATCTGCATTCAAATGCTAGCTTCAACACTTGACTAGCCATGTGGCCTTGACCATCTGTGAGTCTTAAGTTCCTCAAAGGCAACATGGGGATAGGGTTGTTGTAAAGCAGTTATCTGATGTGGCACCTTCAGTAATGACAAAGAAAGGTTATATATGGGACAGAAGCTTTATGCACCTCTCAGATTCCTTCAACTCTACCTGTCTCTCCAACTCTTACCTCATCTACCCCTACTCTGCATAGTGCTGGTTGTTATGTCTGAGGCCACTCAGTAACTTGATTTGTGTGTACCAGGTCTTCTATGAGATCATCACACCAATACCATTTCTGGGTTTGAACAGAATGACACTCAAGGTTTGGAACTAAGCCTGGCAAGATAACACTGACTCACACCATCTAAGAGTGCATAGACCTTATCTCTTTATGAGGAAAATGTGACCTTTGGAAAACAGCAGATGGGAGGTATATGGGCAGATAAATCTAGTCTTTTCTTTATTTAAAGAATGGTTTCTTAGTGCAACCCATATGAAGATGATCTAAGCAGAAATGTCTACCGAGCAGTCTCTGGCTTTTCATGGCTTCCTCACAGAACATTCCTTGCCAGGAATATGAAAACATCTCAGTAGAGTTCATATCTAGTTAATATTGTCCATCACTTCCTGCTTTGGTATGATTATTTTTCACAGAGTTTTTGAGTAAGAAATTGCTAAGACCTATGACACAGTGACAAAAAGCTAATAAAAGCCTCATGACTTGCACATAGGTCTGTGTTCCTGGAAATTCATTTTGCAAAAGATTTTGAAAAGTTTCCAAAAGGTTGGAAATAGCAATACACAAGAAGAAACATCCTAGCTATTTAATCCTCTTCATGAGAAATCCTTTATGCTAGAAATCTCAAGCATCCTCGTGTTCATTTTCTCTGCCATTATCATCATCTTACTCATCACTCAGGCTGGTCCATGCAATGTTTCTAACATTTTTGTGTTCTTTGTCCAGTTATCCACAATTGAAACTCATGAGTCCTCTGGACAAGAGCCTCAGAAATGCTGTTCTGACAGCTTCTAGTCTTATCCAACTCAGACTCAGTTTTCAAATTGCTACCAGATCTGCCTTTCTAAGATATAAAGCAGACTGCTTTGATCTCTACTCAGGAGTCTTCAGTAATCCCTAGTGCCTTTTAGAGAACACCTCCAGATTCAACTCATTCTGCGATCATGTCCCATGTCCCCTGCCAGTACCGAGCAAGTGTTGCAGTTACCTTCTCACTGCTGAGATTAAGCACTGGACCAAAAGCAGCTGGGGGAAGGAAAGTGTTGACTTGATTCACAGTCTCAAAGGGAAACTTTATGATACCAGGAGAAAGGATGGCATGAGCAAAAGCTGGGTATAACCTCTGCCACAGCAGGAGAGTGAGCTAAACTCTAGGAAATGGAACCTGCTGTGACACCCCGAATTCCACCCCCAACAACACACTTCCTTCAGCATGGATCCACTTCCCAACTCGCTAATAGCTGGGAACCAAACAGTCAAAACACATGAGTTTTGAGGGACATCTAACTTAAGTAGCCACACTCCATCCCTGGCCCCTGTAAACTGATGACCATCCATGATCTAAAATGCAATGCATTTAAAGTCCAACTTTAACAGTCACCAAAGTTTTTATCAATCCCAACACTGTTCAAATATCCCCATAGTCTGGGGTCTCTTATATGTGAGCTATAAAACTAAAAACGTAATGACACAAAGTAAATATTCCTACTGCAAAAGATGGCATTGCAAGGGAATACTAAACCAATACAAGATCTAAAATGCTTCAAATCCTGTATCTCTGAGTCCAACAGCTGTAGCCAGTGACAAAGTTCCTAAAGTTCCAATTCCGCTTCTCCAGCTGGCTGGTCACATCATGGAGAGCAATCCATCTGGAAGGGAAGCTATCCTTGGCAGCCTTCCCACAGTCCTGGTATCTTCCAAAAGTCCTACAATCTCCACTGTAACCCATGATTCATGTTTAGGGTTCTATTGGACCTCCACTCAGGGACACCAATCCTGCCATACCTTGCCCAGTGGCCATTTCCAAAGAACAAACCACATTGCAACCCTAATGACCCTTTCCTTTCTGAATTTGTTATACTCCCATAGCACCTGGTGGGATACCAAATTTGTTAAACCAGGGGGGTGGGGAATAAATCAGACTTTGAGGATGAGGATACACATTATTTCTGCTGCCCCAATGTAGATCTGCTGGCCCAGTCTCAGTGGTAGAAATCTCTCACACAATTGCAGCAGAACTAGCACTGTTTCTGGCCATTTTGTTCATTTTGTTCTCTCTCATTATCTTCTGCTCACACAAACCCATTTCTATGCATCACAACTCTACACAAGTTCTCAGGAAGTAGGAAACAGCTGGCCTCTCACACAAATTGCCTCTAGCCCAGTCCAAATAAAGCTCGTTCTTTCCCTCATAAGCCAAACCTCACAGTCCATAGTTCTTATCACATTTAAGTCTTTTAACTCTCACTAGGAAGGTCCACTAAGCTCTGCCTTCAGCACTTCCAGGTATCTCTTAGACCAAGAATTCAAATTCCTCTGCATTCCTCTTGCAAATCAGTTCTCAGAGGTCACAGCCAGGTCTCTAGCAGTGATATCCCCACTTCTTGGTACCAAATTTCTGTTGCAGTTACTTTCTTGTAGCTGAGATAAAGCACCCAACTAAAAGCAGCTGATGGAAGGAAAATATTTTGGCTTACAGTTTTTGAGAGGAAGCTTCATGATACTAGAGAAAAGGAGGGAAGGATTGTATGAACAGAGTGTGGACATCACCTCTGCCATTGCGGGTAAAACACCGAACTCTAGCAAAGGGGAGCTGCCCATAATATCCCTAAGCCCACCCCCCACATAATACGCTTCCTCCAGCAAGGCTCCACTTCTCAAAGTGCCATCAGCTAGGAACCAAGCATTCAAATACATAAGTTTATGGGGGATACCTAATTCAAACCACCACAATAAGATAGTACAATGGATATTATGTAAGGATATACTAAGTGGTATGAGAACAGGGAAGCAGTTACACTCTAGCTGAGATGGTAGACAATGATTGCAAAGAGGCATCTGTATTTGAGCAATGTGGGATTTTTTGTTTTTGTTTTTCTGCCTCTAGACTTGTAAAGTATCCATCTCATTTATTCTTTTGTTGCTTCTTCTCACGTACAAGGTTGTTCACTCTTGTTCATAGTATTGCTCAAAGTATTCTCTACTCCTCCCTGTGGGGAAATTACAGAGGCACGATGACCCATTGTGGCTTGTCAGGCAGCTTTCTATCCTATACAGGATGGTTCTTCTATGCTTCTAACCACATTGAAGTGTCAGCCTTGGCCACATGAGTTCTTTGTCCAATGAACCCTGAGATGGAATTCTGTGTGGCTCTTCTGAGTAGAAGAGCTATGGTGTAGTTCTTTCATCAGGACAATCCCCCACCACCTCTGCCCACTTTGCTAAAAACATTAAGTCTGGGCTGGAGAGATAGCTTAGCT
The DNA here is from genome assembly GCA_036346955.1 of Dipus sagitta. Lineage (NCBI taxonomy): Eukaryota > Metazoa > Chordata > Mammalia > Rodentia > Dipodidae > Dipus > Dipus sagitta. The sequence continues at coordinate 47,429,965 of CM070770.1, read as the reverse complement.
GTTAAGTGCTTGCTCCTGCAAAACCCAAGGAGCCAACTTCCATTCCCCAGAACCTATGTAAGCCAGGTACAAATGGAGGCCCATGCATCTGGGGTTAGTTTGCAATGGCAAGAGGCCCTGGTATGCCCATTAATTCTCTCTCCTTCTCTCTCTCTCTCCCTCTCAAATAAAATAAATAATCAAGTCACAGATAGTGGCTCCTCTTTCAGCCTGGGCCCAGAACAAAGGTGATTTGGAGCAGAACTGCAGCTGCCCTGCAATTGATAAACAATATAAATGAAAACAAGAATTCATTGCCCTAAGTCCGTTAAGACTTTAGGATTGTTTCTGTCCCGTGGCCAAGCTAAGTTGACACCTTGAACTTCCCTTATGTCTTTAAGTTATTTATTGTTGTGTACAATCTACTCCAAAATAGTGGCTTACATATATAACAATAATTCTTCAGTTGGTCTATACCTGTGTAATTTAGGCAGAAATTGGGAGCAGAGAGATATTTTTTCTAAAACATAGATCAATGGCTAGAAACTTGAACCACAGATGTCTCACTTGTTCATTAACATATGGTAGTTGAGGTTGACTGTCACCTGGAATCTCAGTTGAACTGTGGCAGAGCACCAGCATGTGGCTGCTCATTTGCCTGGGAGTGTGGGTCAGGGTTTTAATAGTGAAACCTTCCAAAAGTGAGCGAAGGAAGCAGAAGCCTTATTGCCTTGCATGATCTTCTAAGCCATTCATACATCACATTTCACATACAAAACAAGAACAAAAGTCCTCCAAACCAACAACATGGGTATCAAGGTTCTCTAGAGAAACACCAACCATTAAGATATGTGCTGACATATGTGTATGTGAGTGGAGAGAGGGAAGCAAAGAGGGGGGAAGAGATAAATTTTTAAAAAATACTTTTATTTTTATTTTATTTATTGGAGAGAGAGAAAGAGGCATTTAGAGAAACACACACACACACACACACAGAGAGAGAATGGGCATGCCAAGGACTTCAGCCACTACAAACTAACTCCAGACACATGCACCAACTTGTGCATCTGGCTTATGTGGGTTCTGGGGAAATGAGCCTAGGTCGTTTGGCTTTGTAGGCAAATGCCTTAACTGCTCTGCCATTTCTCCAGCCCATGGGGTATAGATTTTAAGAAATCAGTTTCAACAGCTATGGAGGTTGCCTTGCTGGAAATCTGCAGCACACACTGACAGGAGTCTATGTGACAGTCAGTCTGAAGGCCATCTGGAAGAGGTAGAATTCCTTTCAGATTTTAATCACATGTCATGAATTGCTTGGGAGAAATACAGTCTTAACTTCACAAGGGAGCTTTTTAGCAAGCCTGGGTTGTAGTGTGTGTGTGTGTGTGTGTGTGTGTGTGTGTGTGTGCGTGCGTGTGTGTGTGAGAGAGAGAGAGAGATTCAACTCTATAAAAACACCATTCTCAAACTTTAATAAAAAGTGTTTTATAAAAACAATTCATAAGTCAGATGGGACAGCAAGTTTTGTAACTCACATTCCACTCAAAATACTTTAATCACAATGAAAAATTGTCAACCAACTTAATGGGAAATAAAATTCAAATTTTCTATAACATAAACACAATGGAAAAATGATTTAAGAAAGTTGAAAGGAGAAAGTGACTGATATCTGTCAATAAAATGTCATTAGTTATGAAAAATACACTCATACTCAGAATGAGATAGATTTGTTTAAACCAATCAGTCAGTAGAATAATTGAAGAAATGGCTATACACATTCTTTTATCATCTATTGTGGCACATCTGAAAGAGTCTCTAAAAGACGTGAAGACAGAATTGACACCTAATCCCATATGGTAGGCATTAGCTTGAAATATCCCCTTGCCTCTATCATTACCTGAAAAGAATGGAGCAGGTTAGCTCTGTGTTTCTGTGTGGCTTAAGAAGTCTCGTCGTGGAAGTACACGTCCTTCTTGTTGGTCCCAAAGTTTTGATGGAAACATTATTGCATGGTAGACATCAGTTGTCAGCAGAACCTTCAGCCTGTTTGGGATGGCATTCACTACAGACATGGTTTTTGTATTCCCTACCAACTTCATATGTTGAAATCCAAGGCTCTTTTATGTTTGAAAGTGTAGATGACGGTGTGAGGAGAGGAGAGGAGAGCAAAAAGAACTAGTCATGAACTGGGCAATTTTCCCCCTAGGCTGTCTGGGTAGTGCATTTTATCTGTATAATTTGGCTTAGTTAAACTGTTTTTAGGATCTCGCCTTCCACTTTGTATTTCAGGCATTGTGTGACTGTCAGCCAAGTTGATCTTTTCACCTTTTCCCTCTTTGTGTGTGGGGTTTTAGTCATCCTGGGGTTTGCTTAATTTTTTCATGCTAGATGTTGAATGTTGCTGTGACCCGTTGTCCTGGTGCCAAGAAGTTTGAAGAACTGTAGGTAGGTAAACCATTTATTTCTATTTTGAAAAATTTAAATATAATAATACTGCATACATAGCTCATATTTATATGGTTCTTACAAATATATTAAAATATTATGCAATACAATAATATTCATATGCTCATTAACCAACTACAATAAATGTTATATTTTTCATATTAGTCATTTTTTATAAAAGAAAGAATTTAAAATATGAGCAGATACAAAAAAAAACTATAGGGCTAGAGAAATGGCTTAGTGGTTAAGGCACTTGCCTGCAAAGCCAAAAGACCCAGGTTCAATTCCCCAGGACTCACATAAGCCAGATGCACAAGGGGACACACACATTTGGAGTTCATTTGCAGTGTCTGGAATCCCTGGTGTGTCCATTCTCTCTCTCTTTCTCAATTTCTGTCAAATTATAAAAAAAATCACTATAGAACAATCACACAGAAAATCCCATTCTAAAGGTTTACTAATATGTCTTGATTAAAATAGGAAGTTAAGATTTACAGTCTCAGGAGAAGCAAAATGAAACTTACAGTACAAAACTCTCAGAAATGGGAACTTAAATAGATATTTGGACACTTAGGAGGAAAAGGAAAACATCACATGAGTATTCTGTAATGGTGTCAGGAAACAATTTTCAAAAGAAGACAGGAAGACTTAAAACATGAGGTCTGCCTTTCCCAGAAAAATACAGTCATATACATAACCCCCCACCACACACACACACACATGTGCACATGCATAAACATATGCACATGTAAATTATCCACAGTGGGTTTTTTTTTCTCCAGGAAAAAACTTCCTCCTAAAATCACAAAGAACTCAAATTTATTTTCCTTCTAATTTATTTAGCTTTTTGGCTAATCTTAGTAAGGAAGTTAGAGTAACATCTTCAGAGGGGGAGGGAATGAATAGATAGAAATTGGCTAGTCCAAGTCCCACTCATTAATATAATGGTGATTATTCCCACTTCTCATGGGAGTTTGATTTTCCAGTGGTGAAGCAAGCTGCTCTTTGGGCTGAGGAGATGGCTCAGCAGTTGGAGGCACTTGTTTGCAAAGCCTACTAGTCCTGGTTCAATTCCCTGGGCTATCTGGGTAGTGCATTTACCTGTATAATTTGGATAAAGTGCTTTTAGAGCCTTGCCTTCCACTTTATATTTCAGATGTTGAGTAACTGCCAGGCAGCGTTGATCTTTTCACCTTCTTGCACCACAGAACCCTAGGTGCACAAAGTGGCATGATCATTTGAAGTTCATTTCCAGCAAGCAGTAGGAGGCCCTGGCACACCTATACTTTCTCTTTCTCACTCTCACATACGCTCTCTCCTCTCTGTCTTTGCTCATAAATATATAAACATACTTTAAGAGAGAGATTTCCTAGGCAGCTGAAGGTAAAACCTCCTCTCCAAGTCCTTTTTATTGACTAAGGACAGGAAATCTCGTTTTGCCTATGGAGGGCTGGGAGGCAATCTGGATGTTTTCCTTACGTCTTTCTCCTTAAACCTGACCAGAGGTGCCTGAACACATGACATGGGTTCTGGATTTTTTCTTCTTTTTCCCTGAAATCTGACAAGAGCATAAAAATAAGATTACTAGGTGACTGAACACAAGGTATAGGATCTGCTTTTTCCTTATGTCTTCTTCCCTAGGAGTGTCCAGTTCCTAGAAAACTGACAGGAAGACGTGAATGCGATTATAAAATGCCTGGACACCTGGTAGGAAAATTGAACTGACCAACTCAGCCCCCATCCAATAAATTCCCATGAAATCTCCCAATCAGGATTGTTTGTTTATCACTTAAATAATTAAATGTGTGGACTCCAATAAGTCATTTACTGTCTCCATTCTTCCTTTCCTATAGGATGCAAGTGATTCAAGCAATTAGTGGATTGAATCATATTACATTTGTCTCAGTTTCTGGTACATAGTGAGCACTCAAAAAACACTTTTTTGTCTCATTCTTTCCATTATTACTTTTGGTAAATCTCATTCTCATTACACAACAGAGGAATAACTATGTATCTGACAATATGACCTATTTAGGATAGATCTTTTCAGGAAGCATCTTCACTTTGACCTTTTTGCTGATTGCTGGATGTGAGAGATATTTTACTTTTCTTTTCTATTCCTATTGAATATGAACAAAATGATTTTTTGGTAGATACTTGAAAATATTTGAATGATGGATTTTAGATTTTTCTATATTTTTATTGACCCAAAGTTCTTTGGACTACTTGAGATTGTATATAGACAAAAGTCTTGAATATTTGATATGTTCTTATTGAAGTTTTATTTTATTGACTTGGGAAATTATGATCTCATGCAAATGACTTCAGATTAGGAAGGTCTCATTCTTTTATATAACAGGGCTCTTGACTTAGTATCTGAATTTGGAATCCTGGTTAATTTTTCTTTTACCTTCTCTTTGCTTTTTTTCATTTTAGGAGTGACATTTTGTTTATCAAATTGTGAAAATAAAAGTTGAACATAAGAAAGGTGAAGCAATTATGACATATAATGCAAATGTAGATGTTCTCTTTCCTAAGTAAGAATTTCACTTCTTATATATTTATCTATAGATGTATATACATTTCTTTATATGTGTGTATATATATAACATATTGTGTGTGTGAAATTGTATATAGGAATGTAGGAATAAATGAGCATAAATTACATTTTGCAAAATATTAAGGTAAAAACAGGATATTATGGGAGTCTCTAGTTGCCCATTTAATATACAGTATGTTTTCTTACTACCAGAACCTCTACTTCTGTTCAAAGAAGCCATATATTCAAAACAAAGGTGACTTTTCTGACCTTACTTGAAATGAAAGGCTCTTTTTTTGCACAGTTCTAACTAGGTGAAAACAGAATTACTATAAAACACTGATACAGTTTCATTAGTATTGGTGAACAGACAAATAGAATACATTATTTGTAGACCAATAAGCAACCTGGAGAATTCACAACAGACCCACACCTACAGGGCCACTTTGTTGCTGCAATACAGTAAGAAAAGGTATGGATCACCTGAGAAAATGATGCTAGACCAACTGGAAAGCCATGAACATACTGATTTTTTCACCCTTCTCACTGCAACCAAGAAGTAATTCCAGATGGACTGATGGTGGATTGATACCTGAAATTATGAATTTTCCAAGTTCAAATTTTGCAGAATGTTAAGGTAAAAGATATGAAAAGCTGATGAATAGGCCAAGATATTTACAACATGGATACTACCAAAACTTTTTATTTCCAGAATATGTATACTTAAAACCACTCTAATAAATTAAGAAGAAACAAAGCAGGTAACATAATGTTAAAAAGTAGTCAAAAAAAGAGAGGCTAAAATAGACAGATTTAACACAATACGAATAAATATACCAGCATCATTCTTCACAGAGATTGAAAAAATGATCTCAAAATTCATATGGAATAGCAGAAGGCCACAGGTATCCAAACATAACTTCAGAGAAAAAAAAAATAAAGCCTCTTGCTGTATCACCATACCTGATCCAAAGCTATATTACAAAGCCATAGTGAGAAAAACAGCATGGTACAGGAATAAAAACAGAAACATGGAAAACAATTGAAGACCCAGACCTTAGGTCAAGTAACTACAGCTACTTGATCTTTGACAAAGATGCCAATAATGTAGACTGGATCTTCAACAAATGGTGTTGGACAAATTGGGTGACCATATGTAGAAAAATGAAATTTGGCAGAATCATCTCACTATACACAAAAATCAAGTCCAAATAGATTGAAGACCTCAATATAAGACCTGAAACACTTCAACTACTGGAAGAAAGAATAGAAAGCACTCTCCATGATATAGGACTGGGAAAAGACTTCCTGAACAAAAACCCAGCTGTCCAGGAAATTAAACAAGCACTCAACCAATGGGATCTCATGGAGCTAAAAAGCTTTTGCACAGACAACCATACCATAAGCAGAGCCAATAAATTACCCACTGAATGGGAGGAAATCTTTGCCAGCTATACCACTGACAGAAGCCTAATATCTAGAATCTACAAAGAACCCAAAAAACTAAACAATAAAAAATCAAACAACCCACTCCAAAAGTGGGACAGAGAACTAAATAGGGAGTTCTCAGATGAAGAATTACAAATGGCTAACATACCTTTAAGAAAATGTTCAAAATCTTTAACCATTAGGGAAATGCAAATTAAAACAACTATAAGATTCCCCCTTACCCCAGTAAGTATATCAAACATTAAAAAATCAAATGAAAACAAATGTTGGTGAGGATGTGGAGAAATAGGAACACTCATTCACTGTTGGTGGGAATGTAAGCTAGTACAACCACTATGGAAATCAATAGGAGACTCCATAAAAGGATGAATACAGAGTTACCAACAGACCCTGTTATTCCTTTACTGGGCATTTACCCTAAAAGCTCCACATCTCAGTGCAGAGATATTTGCTAAACCATGTTTATAGCTGCTTAATTCATAATAGCTAAAAACTGGAATCAACCCAGGTGCCCATCACTGGATGAATGGATAACCAAGATGTGGTATATCTACATGATGGAATTCCACTCAGCAGTAAGAAAAACTGCCACATTGAAATTTGTAGAAAAATGGTCAAACTTGGAACAGATTATTGTAAGTGAACTCACACAAAGAAAAACAATTGTCACATGATCTCAGTCATCTGCAGTTCCTTACCTGGATCAGCCCGAGTTGCTGACATACCTGAATAGCATCCCAAGGCTTGGGCAATAGGAAGGGTAGGGCTTAGGGGAAGGGGAAGGTTGGTGGCCTGAACCCAAATTGAGCTGGTACCATAGAATCCTATATCCTGGAAGTCAGACTAAAAGGTGAAACCCTCAAGGGGATCTTAGGGGGAGCACCTGAATTGAAGGGCACTGGAGAGGATGAGATGAAACCTAACTTTAAAATTTCTCCTGTTTCTCTTTCTTTTCTGTCTTTTTCTTTTTTCTTTTCCCTTAGGGCTGGCCTGTAATTCCCTGTACCAGGATGTGGTTTACATCCACAATGAGCTGTTGATCAGAGAGACCTACTAGATCTCCCAAAACAAACAAGACAGACTTCTGTCAGAGCACTTGATTACCACCAGAGGTTAATGGTAAGACCCTACTGCTGAAGATACCATATGCTATCAGTACAGACCATGGACAGAACTGTTTGGAATCTGGAGGAGAGCCAGTCCCCAGAAATTTAGCCCATCTAGTGCTGGAAGGTGCTACATGAGCTACTGGAGGAAAGTGGCCAACATCTGCCTGAGCAACTCAAAGTCTAAGCAACTCAGAAACAAACAACCGGACATGATGCTCACACAGTGCAATAGTGGTACACAGCCATAGTGGATAAACAACTGCTCTTGGACTGGCTAACAGATCCACTCAGTGGAAAGAAAATCATATCTGGAACTGGGAAACAAGTCAAAATCATATCCAGATAATGATTCTGCTTTCCATTATCAAGCTCCCACTAACCTTGGGCTATAAGAGGATCGACACCCTTTAAATTCTCTCTAAATTAATAGTGGTTATCCCATTTAACCAGTGCTGAGTTCATTCTCCATTGGATAATCTGCTTCTCTTTTTCAGAAGGGAGCTGAACCTGATGAGATAAATGACCCAGTGCACTCCACCCCGGCCCCAGCTGAAACCACAGAGGAATTGGGGAAATGAGCAAGGGTGCCGCTTCCTTAGTGAATCTGGTATCAGCACAAGGGTGAGGGAGACAGACACGGAAGAAACTCAACACCTACCAAACCAGAGATCCAGAGGCTCTTAAGTGCCCATCACTGAAGCAAACTTAAAATGCTCCCAGCATAGCTCAGGGAATTTTTCCATAGAGGGGGCAGAAAGATTGTTAGAGCAACAAGTTGGGGCATTTTTCACAGAGACATTGCCCCTCCCTCCATAATGCATGACCCACAATCCCCATGGGGTTGACCTGCATCCCCAATGAGGAAAGCCTCTTCAGAAAAGGGGCAGGGAGGAGAGAAATGATGGTGCCAACATGTGTTGCTTACATACCAAATATGTCCATATCTAATAAAAAGGAAGTATAATTAAGGGATCTGATAAGGAGAGGAAAAAAAGAGAGGGTGGGAAGACTGCTCAGTGATTAAACCACTGGCTTGCATAGCCTGCCAATCTAGCTTAATTCCTCAGCCACCCCTACTTAAAGTCTGATGGCTATTTGTTCACAGAAGCAAGAGACCCTAGTATGCATGCCAATTCTCACATGTGTGTGTGTGTGCACGTGTGCGCACGCACACACACACACACACACGTAAATAAAGGAAATAAAATAAAACAAAGCAGACCAGATCATAAATTGGACATTTACACATAGCACCAGTGAGACAAAGCCAAATGCCACAGAGTTACTATCACAACTGCAATACTGAACAAGCAAGCCACCATATCCTGCATTAATCAGTTTGTATAAGGCTCATAGTGGTTATCCACAGAAGGGGCATAAGTGCAATGATAATGTTGTCTTCCTTGTCTTAGGGATTAGACTTAAATGTTAAGAAACATTGCTTAAGAAATCATCTACATGGATTTATCAAATTACCTGGCAAAAGGGTGAATTATAACATGATAAATATATGTTTAAAATATAAGCTAGGGCTGGGGAAATGACTTAGTGGTTAAGGCACTTGCCTGCAAAGCAAAAAAAAAAAAAAAAAACACAAAAACAAAACAAAACAAAAAAAAACCAGGTTCAATTCCCCAGGACCCACATAAGCCAGATGTACAAGGTAGCGCATGCCTCTGGAGTTCATTTGCAGCAGCTGAAGGCCCTGGGGTGCCCATTCTGTCTCTATCTGCCTCTTTCTGGATGTCTCAAATGAAAAAATAAATAAATAAAATAAACTATAAGCTCAATGAAGCTGACAAAAAACTCTATGTGGCCTTAAACTTCTACTTGTGTTGAAGTCTTGAGCCTTGGAAGGAGTCACACATGCTTCTTTCTTTACGTTTCTTCATCTCTGATGTGACTCTTCTGGTAAATGGGTGATCTGGCTCAGTTGGGTGGTTCTGTAATCATGGTGCCCAGGTCTTTAGCTTTCTGCATAACCCAGACTGGCTCAACCCCAGGATGTGTCTCCAGGACCCCGTTATCTGGACCCACTGTCTGTCGGAACTCACCCGGGGCCTCAGTTCCTCAGCACTTTCCCCACACCAGTAGTCTCTGTTGAATGTCCAACCTGGGTGATGAAATGAAATCCTTGAGAGGGGGGAAAATCAAAACATTTATTTATAGAGAGTGACTTTTTTTTCTCTCCACTATGCCTTTTAAGAAGTGACCAGGAGTTAGGGAGATTGCTTAGTGGTTAAGGCGCATGTCTGCAAAGCAAAAGGACACAATTTCAATTCCCCAGTACCCACCAAAGCCAAATGGACAAAGTGGCACATGTATCTAGAGTTCCTTTGCAGTGGCTGGAGGCCCTGGTGTGCCCATTAATTTTCTCCCTCGCTATCTGACACCCTCTCATAAATAAATAAATAAAATATAATATTTTTAAAAAGTGATCAGAATAAGAAAATGCACAATCACCTCTACTACAAAAGATAGCAATGCAAATTTATAGACTCATATGTCCAGATGATCAGACATTTCTCATTTATAAAGCCCTCAGCCTAAACTCGGGACACAGAGAAATATATTTATTGTATGTGTGAGTATGTAGGAGTGCAAATAAAATTATTAATAGTGTTTTAAGGGTATGTGTAGACTATTGTAAGATGTATAGCCTATGCCTTGTCGAAAGCAGTGGGCTACTGTTCTGTTCCAGAAGTGTGACACTCTACAGAAACTTGCAGACCTAGTATAACAGGAGACAGAACTTACATATCCAGGGAGCATCTCCTAGACTTTAAACTTTCTTAAAACAATTTAGAAGGCTGTCAATGTCAGATAAAGCATGGTCCAAGAAAGATTGAAAGACCAAGATCATTCATCTGTGACCCCTCCCAAGTAGCATGTTCAAGACCTCTTTATTAAAATCACAGGTGAGTATCCCGGAGGGAGATAACTGCAGATCCCAGTGGGATGCACCAGTCTTGAATCAACCAAGAAGTTGATGTCTATCACTTTTTCTCAAGTTCAGATACAGACATTCATTTGTTCATGTGTTTTTCCAAACTGCTACTGTCCAGGTGCATTTTAATTTGATTTCACTGAAATTAGCTTTTCCTCTTTCTATAGCCAACCAAAAGAATACAGACTCACAAACCAGGAAGGCTTTTGCTGGGATGCTGGTCCTGGAACTAGATTTAGAACACATGACTCCTCTCTTGGAAAACATTTTGGCATGTGCTTTAATCACAGTCATTCAAGGGTTAGTTGTAGAATCCAGAGGGAAATTAAAAGTCTCTGAAGGTTGACCTTGGAATCAAGGTCTTGTCATTGCTCCATTCAAATTTAAGAGAAGCATTAAAAAGATAGCTAACAAGACAAAAGCAGTCAGACCAATAAATTAATTTAGAATGAAATGTATAAGTGGCAATAGAAGCTAGGATTGCATTCCTAAGTGGTATGGAGAGATTCAAGAGAAAAAAAATCATATATTTAATTGTTTCCACTATTCTACTTCCTAGTTAGTTTCTGGGGTTTAAATTTTTTTTTATTTATTTGCAAGAGAAGAGGGAGGGAGAATGAGAATTAGAGGAAATGGGCATGCCAGGACCTCTAGCCACTGCAAACAAACACCACATGCATGTACCACTTCATACATCTAGCTTTACATGAGTACTGGGAATTTGAACTCTAGCTGTCAGGTTTTGCTAGCAAGCACCTTTAATTGTTGAGCCAATTCTCCAGCCCCTAGTTTCTATTTTAAAGGGAAAGGGCATAAAGGATAAAATATGTCATGTCAGTACAGCAATCTCATTTTTTTTCTTCTCTTCCTCTAATAAAGGAGTATAAGACACTCTCTTGTATTGCTTTTGTTATAATCTCTGGGGTCTACTTTTTCTTCAAACATACAGACCAATAATTAATAAATATTTTTCTTCTAATAGCATCACCCAAGAGTCCAAACACTGACTGTTGTGACAGCTGTTACCCTTTTGTACAAGCAGTTCTCTGAGCTGCACAGGGGCTTCCCAGAGATGTTGAGACTGCCAGTCCGACACACACTGAATAAAAGAGCAAACGTGAATCCTTTCCTGGAACCAAAGTGAGTTTTTCTGAATTCTGTTTACAGAATTTGATTTCTTCTCTCTTCAGTTCCAACAGAGCTGGTGACAAAGAAAAATGAACACATTCTTTAGAAATTCCAAGGTCAAGATCACAGAGTAAAAGGGCCCTGGAGTTTATTCCTTCTTATCAACATTGTATACAGAAGCAAAGGACTACTAAATTTCCCTGAATTTAGGTAGCCAAAATTTTGTCTGATTGGTGGAGGAGTGGGTGGGGTTAAGACAAACTTGGACTGAATTTTGTTTGCATAGCCTTGGTAGAATGGAATGGACATAATGGACAAAATCTCCTAGTTGGCCTGGAACTTTCCAGTCCCATCTTTTCTCGGTATCTGCTTGTCTACCCTCATACCTGCTGATTTATGGATACAGGGTAATACCAGGTTAGCATAGTCCATGAGCCCCTGCCTCCTAGATTTCTCAGCTGTGATATTCTCTATAAAAAAGACCATTTTTTGGTCATGGAAATGTTCTGGTTTTGGAATCTGCATTCCAGCTGGGAAAGTCCATTCTAATAGTTTCTTAGTTTGTTCAATACGGATAAAAATCCATACCACATGGTTGCAATAAATATTGAATTAAGTGAGGAAAATGAAATATCCAGAATGGTACATTGTACCAAGAATCTTCCAATCAATGATGGATTAATTTTGAATCCCTGAGAGAAAGGTGTTTTGAGTTTGGACCATAATGTGGTATCTCATTGCAAAATTTTAACAGAATAGGCAAGCGGAATTATTTAACATGTCTCTTTCTTCTCAGACTGAAAAAGAATAAGCACTCTAGAATGTTAGTAAACTAAGCACACTTTTTTCCCCAAAACAAACACATAATGTGTTATACCATTAGTAAGGAACATATATACATTTTTATTCCCCAAAGGAATACATAATTTTTTAAATTTCAAATTCAACTATACAGAACATAAAAGCCAAAAGAATTTCAGAGAATTTCTCCATTGAAAATAGTGTTGGATTTTTTTAATTCAAACATTTAGAAATCTGAAAAAATAGGTGATTTATATTTTAAATCTTCACCTTGACATATTTGGTTGTTCTGTGGTCAGAGGGCTAGGGCCTAGATCAGGATTTTTTCCCAGAATCAGGAGACATTATCTAAGCCAAGTTAAACTTACTTGTCTATTCACTGAAAATGTACAAGGAGACCTATACACATGCATTTAAATTTTTTTCTACTGAAATACAACATACCAACAGAAAGATATTTATATCACAAATACACATCTCAACACGTTTTCACAAACTGATTAAACCCCTGTGACCAGCACAAATCCCCACCAAAGGAAGGGAGGGGGAAGGACATGGAGGAGGCTAGCATTGGTACCAACTTGACTGTGTTCACTGAGTACAAAACTAATTATTTAAAAAATTGATAAGAAAAGAAAAACAGAACACCAGCGCATTTTAGCTGATATACTCCCTCCCCAACATTATCCATCTTAGTGTACTCTATCCTCACAGAGAAGTGTCACTAGATTTTTAAGTTATATAAAGTAACTTGTGCATTATGTACTCTTCTTGGCCTGACTTCTTTGGCTCAGCACTATGTTTATGAGCCTCATCCATCTTCCATGTATCTGTAGAATAATTATACGAAAATACCACAATTTGCTTACCTATACATTTAGCTTTTTAGTGCCACAAGAAACATTCTAGTGATTATCTTTTGGTGAGCATATGCACGCATTTGTGGTTACTGTATACATAGCGATGGAATTTATAGATCAGCAAATAAGAGCACATTTATCTTTAGCACAATGCCCAACAGCTGTACAGTAGCTGTCCCTTTTCTGATTGGTCCACACATTCATTGATACTTAGTGTGGACAGTCTTTTTTGTATTAGCTTTCCTGGTGAGTACCTAGTAATTGTTATACAGAAATCACATATACATTTGTTTTCAAGCAAAGTTATTTGTTTAATGAAAGAAATAACATATAATTCTAGGCCCTGAATCAGAGAACTAAATTTTAGGATCACGACTTAAACCTGCACAAGGATGAAATACCTACACATTCTACACGAAGCAGAGATACATTTGACCACAGCACAGCTGGAGTTGCTTAGAGCTTTAGAGACCGACAAACGTGTGGCCAGCTTCTCTTCTCCAGAAGTACTGTGGAATGTAGTGCGTGAACAGATCACCACAAAGCCATCAAAGAGGTCAGAAAAACTCAAATTTATGGGCTCCATGAATATGGTGCTTCTGTGAAATTTGCCTATATATATATATATATATATATATATATATATATATATATATATATATATATGTAGTTTAAGAATATATTAGGGTGAATGTGATAAAAAAATAATTTACATGGATGAAAATGTCATGATGAAACCTATTACTATAATTAATATATGCTAATAAGAAACACTTTAAATTTTTTAAATATTATATTTTTATTTATTTATTCATTTATTTGAGAGACATAGAGGCAGAGAGAGAAAGAGAAAGGATGGACATGCCAGGGCTTTTAGCCACCACAAACTCCAGACACATGCTCTACCTTGAGCTTCTGGCTTACCTGGGTCTTGGGGAATTTAACTGGGGGCCTTTGGCTTTTGCAGGCAAGTGCCTTAACCGCTAAGCCATCTCTCCAGCCCAATAACATTTAAAATTTTTGAGAAGACAAAGAAGTCACTTTTACTCTATCAGTGCACTTTGAGCATGAAGTCTAGAGCCAGGTTGCCAGAGTTTTACTCCTGGATCTTTCAGTTCCTAAATGTCTGTTTGTGCCCACATGTCTTAACCTCCAAATGCCTTTGTCTCCCTATATGTAAAATGTGGCCAATAATATCACCTACCTAACAAAGTTGCCATGGGAATTATATGTTGCCTGTTCTTTGAATAGTGCCTAACACATGATAGGTATTATATAACTACTTAACACTCTTTCCAAGTATTGAGTCAAAAAGCTCTGCTACATTATCTGCAGTAACTCTTCTATGGTCTCAAAAGTCATATGTGGAGGTCACTGTTCCAGAGATCTGCATAGGTAAAAGAGGAGAGGTTACCAGCCTTAGGACAAATATACTTCCAAGTTGACCATGGTGATCATATGACTTCCAGGATCTCTTGTATGTATGGGATGCGCTAAACTCTCTCTGAGATGGAGCCAGAAATTGAGTCTTAGAATAAGAGTATGGTTGAAAATCTGTGTTTGCAAGATCTTTAATCTTGGGAATTTTGGCCTATTTCAAAGTCTAGAGGTGACATATACCACAGGACTAAACAGAGAGCTTATCTGCCCTAGGGGAACTCATCAAAGGATCAGTTGGAAAATAAAGGTTGGTGTAGCTAGCCAGTTGCATATATTAGCATGCACCATTGAAATAATGGAGAACACAATTATGACTATCAGATTATGAAAGGACATTATGTGTTAATGAATAATAAGGCTCAAGGCACATTTTAGTCAGTGTTCTAACCCTGTTTCTCTGAAATTATTTCAACAAGATCCTCTTCCATGCCTCAAGACGACTATGAACAGAGTCACAGATGCAGGTTTTCTCATTCCCATCCAGGGACAGAGAGAACAATGTCTTCAGCAATCATTAACCCAAAGGTCTAGGTTTGTGTTGAAAAGGCAGAACTCATCTGAATCTTCTGACAGAACAAGGGCACACCTGGCACCTGGGTTCTATGCACCCAAATCTCAACGGTGATACAGTTGAAGGACAGTGGAAGAAATATGGGGTTGCGTGGGGTCAAACATGATATTCTCTTCATCAGAGGAAGTCATAGCAAGGGTCTTGGGGGCCGAGAAGGAAAGGAAGAATGCAGTCACACTGCATATGGCAAAAGAATAAAAAAAAGATAAAGGCAAGAGATAAGAAATCTGAAAGACCACTCTTTTTTTTTTTTTTTTTTTTTTTGAGGGAAGCCCAACAGACTGGCCTTTTGTTATGAGAGAGAGAGAGAAAAAAATGGCATTTCAGGGACTCCAGCCACTGTAATCAAACTCCAGACACATGTGCCACCTAGTGCACATGTGCAACCTTGAGGTTGCATCACCTTGTGTGTCTGACTTATGTGGGATATGGAGAGTAGAACATGGGTTCTTAGACTTCGCAGGCAAGAGCCTTAACCACTGAGCCATGTCTCTCCAGCTCACAAAGATCACTCTTAAGAACAATCATTTAGCAGGTTGATAAGGGGATCTGGAGAAAAGAACCCAAACTGAAGACTGGAGGAGTCCTCCAATTTGTTTATTATGTTAATGTCTTCTTAAAGCTAAACACAACAAACTATGGATGATGAGCTATATGTATAAATACTGCTACATTAATGGTCAAGGAGGAAAAATAACATTTGTTTCAAAACAGGAAAGAGGTTTTTATAAGAAAATAAGCATAACTCCAATTTTCATGAAAATACCAGATATCTTGAGCTCTGTGTCTTTAGCCATGGAGTTCCCTGTACTCAAAATGTCCTTCCTTCCATTTTCCTATTGGAAAATCCTCATATTATCTAAAGGTCACCACTTATATTAAACTTATCCTAAAGATAAGTAGTTCCTTCCATCTCTGTGTCGTTAATGCTACGTAGTTAATATTGTCATATATTAACTAAATGCCATCCAGTATGATAAGCATTTTTCAACCAAACATACATAATAGCCACAGGAAGTATATGTGTTAAATCTTACTTCTTTTCATAGATAAAGATAAAGGAAGCTATTTTAAGGACAATAATGTTCCTAAAAAGTCATGTTGAATATAGGTAGGAAAGTACAAAATATTTCTGACACAACTACCCAGAATTATTCAATGTTTAATTTCATGTTTTTTGTACCACACTGTAATGTAACCATCAGATTAGCATGTTAGATGTTTTTGTTAATACACTTAAAGCTGTAATGAGTGAATTATACCTGTAGTACTTTTTAATTATAGATTATATTTTATTTCAATAAACTTTGATATTTAGACTGAAAAAATACTCTAGCAAAGAAATGTGGTTGTTATTTTGGAAAGACAAAGCCTGGGGTATATGCAACCCAGGTTTAAGACAACAAAGGGAATGTTTAAGTGTGAAAAATCTATCTCACTAAATAAATCCTCATATATGTTCCCAGAGAAGTGTTTGTACTAGCCAGGAATTCAAGCAACTAATCACAGGCCGTGCAATGCACCAAAAAGCTCAGATGAAAGAACATAGATGATTCAGTCAAAACTAACCACAAAGTTAGAAGAATTTCTCAAGGTTTTGTCAAATAAGACACTTGAGTATCTTTTTCAAGATGTGGTAATTATTGGTCACATGGTATAAACAAAACAAAAGGCAACTTGTCTCTGCCAGTAGACTATTCGGGTTGCCCACCACACCTAAGGGATAATACATGATTGAAAAAGTAACTGGCATAATGGATTTAAAAGTGTATCTACATTAAAATAGGGGCTAGAGAGATGGCTTAGCACTTAAGTGCTTGCCTGTGAAGGCTAAGGATCCTGGTTTGAGGCTCAATTCCTCAGTACCCACATAGGCCAGATGCACAAGGCGGTGCATGCATCTATGCATCTGGAGTTCATTTGCAGTGGCAGGAGATCCTAATGTGCCCATTCTCACTCTCTCTCTCTCTTTCTTTCTCCCTCCCTCTTTCTCTGTCTGTCACTCTCAAATAAACTATATATATATATATATGACCTTTGGCAACTGGAAAGTCCAGGGGATATCCCATGTTCTTACTGTCTGGTCTACATTTAGGTCTAAGGGAATCAAAGCCCTGAGCCTGTTTGGCATTTTAGTTCTGATTAGATTATTTAGAATGTACGCTAGTCTAATTCCTGACCCTTATGTCTGCAATACCTCCTACATTAGGCTGTGAGAATTAAGTATAAAGTAGTGCAAATGACTAAACCCTCACCCTTTTCAGTTGTGCAATGTTTCAATGGTAGGAATAGATTGGTTCTCTTTAACAGTGCTGGAAAGAGTATAGCTAAGATATGACTGAGTTTCAATTCAAAAGAGACAATTTTCATAAGAAAAACAACCTTTTAAGGGAAAAGAGAGGGCTGGAGAGATGGTTCCATGGATAAACTTCTGTTCATATTAGTGTGAAGACTAGAGTTCAAATCTCTAGCACCCACATAAATGTTTAGTGGGCATGATCATCCACCTGCAATGCTAGTACTCAAGAGGATGCAAGGGGGCTGGAGGGATGGCTTAGCAGTTAAGGCATATGCCTGCAAAGCAAAAGGACCCAGGTCCAATTGCACAGGACCCACATATGCCAGATGCACAAGGTGGCACATGTATCTGGAGTTCATTTGCAATGACTAGAGGCCCTGAAGTGCCCTTTCTCTCTCTAATAAATAAATTAATTAATTTAAAGAAAAAAATGGACACAGAATCCACAGGTCAAACTGGGTAGCAAGACCAGTCAAACTGGTAAGTTCTGTATTCAAGGGAGAGACCGTGCCTCAGTAAATAAAGTGGAGAATGATCGAAGAAGAACTGATGCCAATCTCTGGCCCCTATGCACCTGTGCACATGATCTGCACATGTGTGCCCACACACACGCACACATGCAAACAATTAAAATTAAAAAGAAAGCCGGGAGTGGTGGTGCACACCTTTAATCCCAGCACTCAGGAGGCAGAGGTAGGAGGATTGCCGTGAGTTCGAGGCCACCCTGAGAGTCCATAGTGAATTCCAGGTCAGCCTGGGCCAGAGCGAGACCCTACCTCGAAAAAGAAAAAAAAAATTAAAAAGAAAACAACAGAGAAGGCAGCTTTGATGCCTGCTTGGAGTTTTGAGATTGGTCCACTTGGGTCAGGTGTCCCCAGTGTAAGGAAGCTACGTGAAACAGCACAGCTCCATCCCAGAGGCTGACCTAACTGTCACCAGACTTACTCTGCAACTGACATAGTAGTTGAATGAATGTTTCAGTGAATCATTCCATGAGCTCAGGAAAATTTGTTTCTTAAGTAACTTGTGGTAAAACCCTCTAGCTCTTACAAATCTGCATTTTTGCCAAGTGTACAAACTGACATCAAGAATAATATATAGGTTAACTGCTATGACAAATGATTCTGAATAATTCAGTTCTAGGCTAGTCTGCTCTTACTTGGATATAATTGATGAACACAGACAATCAAGTCTAATTAGATGGAAAATCTGAAATTATGAAATCAGTAGCTCATGTACTATTCAAGGGAAAGTCTGATGTGAATTATTGTGGCCTTAAGAACCAGGAGCTGGATGCTTTGAACAGAATGTCATGGTGCTTGTAATTCTGTTCTGTTTTTTTTTTTATTATTTAGTTGTACTCTTCCTGGGAGAAAATGAACTGATAACTCATGAGTTTCTTGATATTCACAGATATTCAACCATACTCTTATTCTGGGACTTAATAGGCTTCTCTTTATTAGCCCAGGTACCTTTCATGTGTATTCTCACAGAAGAATTTTAATAATATGATTAAATTAAGTGCTATTAGCCATATTTATGTTTAGAACAGATAAAAGATATTCAGTTGTAGATCTTAACATCTACTTTGTCTTCCAGCCATTAGGACCTCAATAATTAGTTATTAGATATTTTCACTTCTTTTGTTTTCTAGGAGAAATCCCAAGACTGCACATGTAGTCCTGGTTTTTGGTTAGGATATAGGGTTAAAAAAAATAAAAAATAAAGACATAAAAACCTAAAGACTTCTGAGATTCATGAAATTATTTAATTTTTTCATATTTGAATAGAGGGGATAGCGAAAAGCCATCTGAAGAAAGAAAAGTAAGAAAGGTGGAATTCTAACAAGAGAGGAATTCTGAGGGCGTTAAGAAAAGGTTTAAAGAGCATTTGAGGTCGAGAGTTTGCAGTGAAAGAAATAGAAATTTCAGAGAAGTTTTCCGATCAGAAAATCTTAGCAAGTAGAATATTTCAAAAGCATTTTAAAGAGGTACTAGTTTAGGCTACAGATGATATCTTATATTGAATCTCTTTGAGGAAGCTCAAAAATTATTGTAGATTACTAACCAATTTTCTCTGCATGGAGACCTTCTGAAAAAAACACATAAAAGATGAATTTCATGATGTGGTTGGAATCCAGAGTTAGATTGAAATTTATCTCTCCTGTATTCATCCAAAACAACTAATTGAGGCCAATATGCAGAAATTTGTCCAATTTTCACTGGTCAGTGGAAGATGAAAACCTTGCTTGAACAAAGGCAGGGACAAAGTCTGCTAAACCATAGACATCGGTAACTGTTTTATCTGAGTGCTGCTGATATAAGATTTGGGGTTTAAGAGGAGTCCTCCAGAATTTATGAACCACACATTTTGGGTTCGGTCTAATTTTTAATAAATAATTAATAAAGATGGACTCAAGAAGGATAAATTATGAATTATTAAGTTTATTTAGAGGAAAATCACAATTGTGGTGTTAATTTAAGGGAGATTGGGGTCTAGGGTGGGAGGCCAAACATGTGGGGAGTAGGAAATGTGCTCTCATGTGGAAACACTGTCTAATTTACGAGGTACATTTAAGAGAAATTGAGGTCTTTAGAAAGACTGGAGCAGAACTGTAAGCGTGTGGGAAGTAGACTCTAGGAGCTTGTGTGGGGAGATTTAGTAGGAACCCCCATAGCATCCGCCCTAATTCCCCATGGAAGAAAGTTAAAAGGGCAAATGGTGGTAACTTAAGGAAGAATAGCAGAGAGAAAACATAACAAAGAGAGATATACTCATGGTTCCCCCAAGTTTAGAGTAATTACACAGGTAATAGGCCTAGAGTTAGAGAGAGAACCCACGTGGGAGATCTTAGAGTGTACGAGGAATATGCACGTGGTAGATTCAGAGACCACAGGGAATCATACAAGTAATCACCGCGAGAAGTTACCCCAAACTATAAAGCAGAAGCAAGCCGAAAAGCTTCTATCATGAAACAATGCTAGGTTTAGTGGGGGTAGAGGCCAGACTCATGTGTGTCCCAGCAGCACAGGGTGAGAGCTGGACAGACAGACAGACAGACACACACACACACACACACAGAGAGAGAGAGAGAGAGAGAGAGAGAGAGAGAGAGAGAGCTGTCACCTTTATCAGATTCTGGTGTGTAAGGAAAGACCTAATTGGTTAGCAAATTTGGTGGGTGTATCCCAGAACCAGCCCACCTGAGTCATTTTATTTAGATAGCCTGCTAGACTGTGGGCAGCAGGGGGTGCTGTGGATCAGTCTCCATCAGACACAGTTCCATTTCTGCTAAGAGTTTAATTCTTGTGTTAGGGTGAGGTGGCATGTAAGGTGGCACCTCCTGGTTCTCTGTCAGCCTCAGTCTCTAATTGAAACTGCCTTAAAAGAAAAAAAAGCGGTCTGGGGAGATGGCTTAGCAGTTAAGGCACATGCCTGCAAAGCCTAAAGACCCCAGTTCGATTCTCCAGGTCCCATGTGAGCCAGATGCACATGTTGGTGCATGCATCTGGAGTTCATTTGCAGTGGCTAGAGGCCCTGGCATGCTCATTCTCTTTCTCTCTCTCCCCTCTCTCTGTCTCCAATAAATAAAAATAAATAATTTTTTTTCTTAAAAAAAAGCTAGCTTTCTTCTACCCTCCTTCACTGCCATGTAGTTGAATGTTCAGAACGAACATACTTCTTACTGGAAGCCTTTATTTTGTGGGAGCTGCTTATGTGGGCTTAGTCCTTTCACATGGGCTAACCCAAGACTAGACTGAAAATTGCCCAGGAAAGATTAGAGAAGGAAGATTAAGCTGAAATGGGATATATCAAGCTTAAGACCAAACAAAGGAAGAAATATAGAGAAAATTAGAGGAGGGACAAGCTGAACAAAGAGTTTTTGTTTTTTAATTGCTGTGTGTTTTCTAAATATGAAATAGTGTTTTAGATTGAACTGTTCCAAAGGTGGCCCCTAAAGCAATAGCTTGGGGAAAGGTGGTATATTTAGAAGCTGATTCCAGGAAAAATGTGCAAGAAAAGTGGAAAGGGGAAATAAGAAAAGGGGAAAAGTCAGTACTGTGTGTCAATACTTACTATTGCCACTGCCTGGTGACATGGGTTCAGTCCTGCAGGGGACCATCTGAGAGTGCATGTAAAGCATGCCTCTGATCTGTTCCATAGGCAGCTAAGGAGTCTGGGGACCTGATTCTGCATTCCCCAGCCTCCCATGGGCATTGACTTCCCCAAACTTCCAGTGTGTGCCTGAATTTCCCACACTTACTGCAAGCTGCCTCCTCCTTCAAAAGGAAGCCTCCCAGGAGGAGAGCAAGTCTGGTATCTTGCTGTGTTAACTTGCCCTTGCTGGCTGCTTTCTCAATTCCCTTCCTTCCTTCCTTTCTTTCTTTCTTTCTTTCTTTCTTTCTTTCTTTCTTTCTTTCTTTCTTTCTTTCCTTCCTTCTTTACTTCCTTCCTTCCTTCTTTCTTTCTTTCTTTCTTTCTCTCTCTGTCTCTCTTTCTTTTTTAGAGAGAGAGCAAGATTTAGAGAGAGAGGGGGAGAATTGACATACCAGTGCCTCAGCCACTGCAATCGAACTCAAGACGCTTGTGTCACCTAGTGGGTAGGTGCAACCTTGCGCTTGCCTCACTTTCATGTGGCTGGCTTATGCGAGGTCCAGAGAGCAGAACACGGTCCTAAGGTTTTTCAGGCAAGCGCCTTAACCTTAACCATTAAGCCATCTCTCCAGCCCCCGCTGGTGACTAGTCCTTGGTGTCCCATGCCACAGTGCATCTCTGAAGGCAGCAGTATTAACCATTTTCCATCTGGGTTGGGTGATGTGCTGACTCTTGAATGTACTTTCAGAATCTCTCCTCAATGGTCTTGTTAATCAACCACTGCAGTTCTGGGCAAAGTGGAAGTAAACTCCGTACGGGAATTAACACTTCGAAGTGTGGGCTCTGAGAGTTCCCTGGGCTTCTTTATCATCCGAGCAGTTCTCTTCCTCCAAATTCCTGGTCACGCATAACCATCATCTCTGTAGACGATGCTCACAGAATGAGATTGGGGGCCCATCGCCACCTGTTGCTACTTCAGTGACTCAGCGTGTGCGAGGCGGGCTCTGAGTCCGTCTCAGCGCGGCTTGGCATTTCTCAAAGCTCCTCTGGGCAGGCCCTTACGCACTTCTCTACAGCGCCCTATAATTTGGGGGTGTATAATTAAAACCAAAACACTGTCATTTTTCCCTTTCAGTCTGAAACTCTGCTGAAACCAGAGATGTGTCCGGTCTGGAGCTCCCCAGCAGGAGCTCTGAAGGGCTGGTCTGAAAGAATGCAGAGCAGCAAAGGGCAGAAAAAGAAGTTCGGGTCACTCCTTTGCAAGGTCTTAGTTTCTTCACTGCTTTCGAGTTCTGATTGCAGAGAGGGGTGCTGGCTGCAGAGTAACACGGTCATGTGCCAGAGAATGCCAGACTGCTGTGCGTATCTGCCTGTTACAGATGGGAGGGGTGTCACACACTCACATACATTTTCATCGCCATATTCTGTGTTTGCCAAGTAGCAAAAACATTCAACTTTTACCCATTCAGTCTCAGTGTACTTTACCACCAGACACTGAATGAATGAAT
The DNA here is from genome assembly GCA_036346955.1 of Dipus sagitta. Lineage (NCBI taxonomy): Eukaryota > Metazoa > Chordata > Mammalia > Rodentia > Dipodidae > Dipus > Dipus sagitta. Next base: position 47,406,795 of record CM070770.1, on the reverse strand, counting down.
GAAACAGAAGAAACATTAGGAAAGATGAACCAAATAAGAACCAACAGAGTTAGCAAATGTGATCAATATAACTGAGCTGACATCTGCTTTTTTAGCCCTGGCCTGGAGAGGAAATTCTGTGGGTGTCTTTCCCACACTGGTGTTGATGCAGACACGAAACGGAACCTTTCGAATGAAGGAAGCTTCATCTGGACTGAGCTGCCATGATTTAGAACATGGCTTGCCCTGTGTTAGAACTTGCCCAGTGCAGTCTCTGCTTAGGGCCATCTGTTTTCAGCTACTATAGCACTTTTTTTTTTTTTTTATAATGGTCTATATCAAGTGAGCATGCTTGTAAGTAGCTTTCTGACTGTGTTAGATTTTAGGTTCTCTTAAGTAAATGATAAACACAAAAAGAAGAGGAGTATTTAAAAAGAAGTAGTGAAAACAGTACAACAAACCAAAATAATATATCTGTATTATCAAAAAATGTAAATGGAAGCCAGGCGTGGTGCACACATGCCTTTAATCCCAGCACTCAGGAGGCAGAGGTAGGAGGATTGTTGTGAGTTCGAGGCCACCCTGGTCAGCCTGAGCTAGAGCGAGACCCTACCTTGGACATCCAAAAAAAAAAAAAAAAAAGACATGGACTAAAATTATCTATTACAAGAAATATGAACTTAATGATAAGATGAATTGATTTCTGGACCAAAACATATGAGTGAAAAACAATGTCCTATGTTACAGTTTTTAAAAGTGTTAATGGCTCAGTGCCCAGCCCATGGCACTCGTGGGAGACTGCAGAACCTCGAAGAAGTAATATCTAGAAGGGAGATCTTCTGGTCATTGGGACCTTGAGCTCCCAGCCCTCTTTTCTTTCTCTTTCCTTTTCCCTCCCTCTTTAACTCCATTCTTCCCTTCCTTTCTCTGTCCCTTCCTTTAATGGCTACCCACCACTGTGAAGTAAGCCGCTTGTTTGACCACAACATGCTCTCCCGTGGTGTGCTGCCTCAGTCCAGGTTCAGAAGCAACAGAATCTACTGATAACATAGGCTGAAACTTTCAAAACCGTGAGACAAAAATCAACCTTTTCTTTTTTAAAGTTGATGATCTCAGGAATTTCTTGCAATAAAATGGAAAGCTAGCACAGTTACCATAATCCTAGTAAAAGGTTTGATCCACACAAACAAATAGTAGTAGTAATAATAGTCACAGTGCAAAATTGCAGGAGACAGAAATATACTCATGCTAGAAAACCTTTTATTCATATCTACTGGCTCAAGACAGAACAAATTCATAAAATTCAAAAAAATTCAGAAACAGCTAACAGAACGAATAAGTAAGATGGGCCATGCGTTCACAGGCATTCCTCGGGGCATGCTCACTCCCAGTGTGCACGTTCTTTTCAGATTTTATGGAATTTTCAAAATAATAGACCAGAGGCTAACCTACCAACATAAATTTCAAAACGTAGAAACAGAATCCATGCTTACTGTTTCCATAACCTAATAAAAGTGAAACAACCCAAAGAAGATACTTGTCACTTCTTCCTTCAAATCTCAGACCAAGATGAAAATGAAAATCTAAAATCAGACAATAATAACAACGAAATCACTTTATAAAACTAGCTTGTGGAAGTATAGCGACAGTTATGTTTAGAGGACGAACAGGGAAATGATGTTGAGAAATTCTGATACATGGGACTATTTTATTTTTATCTATTGATAAGAAAAATAAATTCCACATGGGCTAAAGAATTAAATGTATTTTATTTTTAAAGTTGGAAGGAGAAAAAGAAGTAAGATGGAGGGTTTTGGAGCTTAACAACACTTCCAACGGAAACAATCATGTAAGACACAAACTAGAAGAAAGCATCTGTTTTCAAGCCATAAAGAGTTGTTGACTGAGAAAGACTTCTGGAGAAAGTAGAGCCATAACCAGCTACGGGAACTACCATTCTGCAAGCGTCCCTTCCCTCTGGGCATTTCTCCCTGCTGTGAGAATGAATTTTATGTCAACTTGATGAGGCTCTGGTGCCCAGATATTTGGCCCAACAGTTAGATTACAAGTTGCAAAAAAAAAAAAAAGCCAGAAATTTTGTAGATCTGAATAACCTGTGCTTATAAAATATATTGTGCTCATCTCATTGTGATTTAAGATTTAAGAGCAGACACCGAGATACCCTGAATAGGTAATTCTATTCAAAGATGGCAACATAGTAATTTGGGCTAACTTGCCAGCCTCCTGGGCTGATCAAGACTTAGACCTCAAATGTTGTCCAAGTTTCCAGCCTGTTGTCCATAAAAGAGAAATGAAATGTGTTAGTCCAGCAATCCTGTGACGCAATGTTTTAAATGTCTCTGTCCTTCCCTCCTTCCCCATACTCCCAGACATGCAAGTGATGCAAAGTTTGCAATGGAATTATGTCCCAGTAAGACTTTTAAATTGAAACTATTGTAAGTCGAATAATCATTTAATATACCAAACAATATATATTAGCTAGGCTACTCAAAACACATTATCCTATAGCTGACCAAAGTCATGTAACACAAAGTCTATTTTATAATCAAGTCTTGAGTTTCTTAAGTGATTCAATGCAGTGCTGAAAATGAAAAACAGAATGTTCTGCAGTAAAATTTTGTGCCATTTGTAAAGTCCAGCAGTCCTCAGTAAAACCACTGTAAGTAGGGGTTACGCTTTCATATATACACTACAGCCTATCACCAAGCTCTGCATAAAGAACTCTTAAAACATGTCTGAATGCTTAGGGTGCACAAACAGTGTACCTCAAGGCAAATCAATGTATCACTTATAAACTGTCAGCTCACTGAAGGCAAATTTGTTAAGAATCTAAAAATGCCATCATTCACCATGAAGCTTGTTACAGCACTGAATAAACAGAGCAAATGAACCATTTGATTTTTTTAAAAAGATTGATGTATTTAATCAACCCCTTTATGGCAACAGTTACAGAAGCAGCTGCAGATTCTAATATAGCTGCTTAAACAGCTGTGCTACCCTAGTGGTTATTGTCAGGCCAGGGTGCTTATATTTCAGTCCAGTTTATAAAACATTCCAAGGTCTTGATTTATACCAAAGACAACATTCATTTTATTTAATGTTATGGCCAGAAGGATTGCAGAGATAGATTCAACTTAAGCTAAACATCTTTATTGTATAATGAATGACGATGATAACTACATGAACTAAATTTTCATTCTAAAAAGTTAAAGTTAGGAATACACAGCAACGTATCTCTTTTGCTTTGTGTTTTCAGGATATCAGAGGACAGGAGTATCCAGGATTTGATAGAATCACAGTGTACCTAATGTGTCTTTATTGAGAACAAATACAAACCGTTTTGAAGGTATCCATTTCTTTTTTTATATTAGGAAAATATGCCTTTGTGACTGCTGTGCAAGTGAATCATGGGAGGAGCCCTTTCCTCTCTCACTGTGTCATCCACTTCCCCACCGGCCCCTCTCCCACAAACAACTTGTTTCCTCTCCCTATTTCAATATGCAGAATAGCATGTTCACATTTAAACACATGTCCACCTTTCAAACAATGCATTAAGTTATTAATGTCTCATCCTAAAAGATTAAATTCAGGAAATTTAATATTAGCTAAAATGTGTTTCCATTAACTAACTGTTCTTAGTAAGCAGCGGGTCTAAGGCCTGATTGTGGTCTATTTAAATTGGATAAATATTTGCAAATTCATGGAAATCAAGATGGAAAGTAAGAAGAAAAGGAGAAACCATGGTCCTAGATCACTCTTTCTGAAAGGCTTCCCATAGCTGACTCTATCTCAGCCCTCGGACTTCAGTCTTCCACTCACCCTCCAGCCCAGGTAGCTCTCCTGTTCACTGCTCCATTTGTTCTTAGTCCTGCCATAATGCTTGTAACAACCATAACACACCTGAGAATCTGAAATCATTTGTGTGTCCCTGATTTGGGGCTTATGATGGTTTGAATACAAAACGTCCCCTGAAAGAGTCATGTGTAGGAGTCTTGGTCTCCAGCTGGTGTCTTTATTGAAAGGTAGTTGGGTCATGAGGGCACTAACGTTACCAAAGGTTTAATGGATTGACGCATGTGTAGAGAATGGTCCAGTAGGAAGTCGGGCCTGGTTGGAAGAGGTAAGTGGGCCACTGGGCATGTGGCTTTGAAGAGCACCTCTTGTCCCAGGCCCCTCCTCTCCTTCTTTCTGCTTCCACCATGAGGTCAGAAGCTTTTCTCTACGGCGCTTTCCTGCTTGTTATAGGCCTACACACAATGGGCCAGACAACCACAGAATGAGCTCTCTAAAACAACTATGCTCTAATGAGTTGTTCCTCAGTTAATTTTCTCAGGTATTTTGTCACAATGACAGAAAGGTAAACTGGAAAAGGTAGAGCCTAGATGGGGGAAGTGGGTCACTGGAGTTGTGCTCTGAAAAGATACATCTTCTCCCCGCTGACCTAGGAAAGACTAAGCAGACCGAAGCTCTCCCCACCTTAAATTGTTCATTTAGGGTATTGTTAGTGTCATTTAATCCATGAGCCTGAGTTTAATCCCTTGAAAGTCCTATGATTTACAGTAGTGTCGTTGGGGTTTAAAAAAAAAAAAACAAGCTCTCTGATCACTTGGGAACTTCCAGTTGTAGGTGAGTTTTGCTGTCCACTGGTCCTGGCCTTAGCTGGGCCCCTCGCCCAGGCCCAGCCTGGAGGGCCCCTTAGCCCTTACTCTCCACATGGTTTTCTTTTATCTCCTCCAATTCCCTACATGGCAGAAGCTCCTTGAATTTTCTTTCCATGATTTTTTGCAGGCCCTCCACATGGGGTCTCTAGCCATGTGGGTGCCTTTCCTTGGCTCTGTACTTCCCTCAATAAATATAATTTAATGATTAAGAAAACGATAATTAGACTCTAGATACAATGCTTTTAACCTCAGTGCTAAATTTTCTCTCATTTAAGAGTTTAATAGCTAGGTGTGGTGGTGCACGCCTTTAATCCCAGCAGTCGGGAGGCAGAGGTAGGAGGATCGCCGTGAGTTCGAGGCCACCCTGAGACTACACAGTGAATTCCAGGTCAGCCTGGGCTAGAGCAAGACACTACCTGGAAAAAAAAAAAAAAGAGTTTAATAAATGGTTGCTGGTGACTTGAAACACTTGATGTTACAAAATAATTCAAAGACCAGAGCAGTGGAGAAAGAATCCAGAAGGTACTACCAAAGAAATTGAGAAAGGAGCTGACATACCATTCACAAGAGGAAACACTGCCATTTCCTGCAGGTTAAGCCCAGCAATCTCTGTCAAGTCCTAGAGAAGAGGGCTACCTTTGAGGCTAAAAAAAAGAAAAGTGTGCCAGTCTGGTCTGAGTCAGCTAGAAAGCCAGGCAGAGACAGCACCGTGGGCACAGAAACCCAGGAAGGATTTTCAGGGCTTTAAACATCTGCCTGCTGTTATCCTCCTCCCTCCAGTTCAGGAGCTTCAGGATGAAGGTCACCTGGGTCTCCCAGACTCAGTTATTGCTTTTGGCAAGAGAAAAAAAAAAAAAACTAAAAGTATTTAATGATGTGACCTGTATCCTTTCATCTGTTTCCTTTCCTTTTAAAACATTGTTTCACAAATGCTGCATGACTCAGGTCCTACAGTTGCATGATATCCTGCAAAAGAAAGAGTGGCTGTGCATGTGACTCCTGGGAAACTGTCCCACCCGCCAGGGCTTTGGGAACTTGTTATTGTTACAGCAACACTGAGCTGCTAAAGAGTGGGCTAGCAGCCTCTCCTTGGTAAACTAAGCCTGCGCTCGGGACATTTTGGCTGGAGGGCAGGAAGTATCAGATAAAAACAAGTTCATTTGTGCTTCGGCCCACTAGTGACAACAACGGCACAAGCACATTTTTTTTTTTTAGATGAAATCACAAATTATGCTTCATAATTAGCCAATAGTACCAGCGGCATCAGAGTTTCTATTCCTCAAAAGCTTGCTTGGAATCGTGGCCTTGCAAAATTTTGGAGCTGCAGGCAACACTGGAAGTCAGCAGAGATCTGGGAAGCACTGCTTGGGAAAGAGTTATCAGGGAAGGTCACACTACTGCTTGTAAAATAAAGTTTTCTGTAATTGATCGGGCTTCTAAAAATAGGCCTGGGACAAGGGATAGGCTGGATATAGTCATAGAATCTCTCGTTTCCTAGCTGATGTTTATAGTTCCTCAGAAATACGTATAATAAAACCCTCTTTTGGCAGTCCTATTAATGCATTTATTGCATTTCCCTTATCTTAACTTTTCTTAAGTACATCACACTTCTATTTCATACTTCATCACCTCAGTCAGTATACAATATCTATATAGTCCTCAGGGCAGAGTTTTGCATTCTCTACTCAGCTTGAAGGGCTTGGGTATTGTAAGGAATGTGGAGTGTTGTGGCTAGGTGGAGGCTCAGGTCAGAGGCATGCTGTCTAACATCAATACCCTCCTCTCCTCACAACCTGAGCAGGTCCTACCCAAGCATAAGGGTCAGAAGCGTCCAACAAAGGTTCTTTTGTAGTAGTATAAAATCATGTATCCACTAGCTAATTGCTCTGAAATTTGCGGAACACCTACATTTCACGCACCTCCTACATGCTGAGGACTAGAGCCAAAAACAAGCATACACAGTTCCTTCTGTAAAGGGGGCATCCTCCTCTTTCACTAAAAACACAATTCAGTCAAAACAAATTCTCTGTGTAAGTTACTTACCAGAAATACATCTGTTGCTTACAATTGTGTATATGTTTAGTATCATTTGTCTTAAAAGCCCTTCTAAAGTGTAGTCTGCGCCTACAATTACCTCATCTTGCCTTGAGAGTAGAAAAGGGTGGGGTGAGGTACTGCATTGAGAAATAATTCTGTCCTTATCTAAAACAACTCTGCTTCTTTTCATCAACCTCTCTGTACCTTCTTTATTTGTAATCGCCATTAGAATAATTATTTTCAAAGATAGCTTTCAAATGTGTGTGTGTGTGTGTGTGTGTGTGTGTGTGTGTGTAACATTGGTGTGTCAGTAGTCCTCACTCTCTACCTCATTTTAGGCAAATCTCTGTTCTCTCTTCTCTCTCTCTCTTTCTCTCTCTCCTTCTTTCTCCACTCTGCTTTCTTCTCTCCCTCCTCTTCTTCTTCCTCCTCCTCATTTCCTCTCCCTCCATCCCTCTCTTCCCTCTCTCTCTCACTGCCTCTGAAAACTGTTGTTTTCACTAGGCTAACTGGTCCACAGGCTTCTGACTCTGCTTCCCATCTTGCACTCAGCATGCTGGGATTACAGATGCCCTCCAACTCACCAGAGCTTTTATGTGGTACCTGGAGAGCTGAACTTGGCTACTCAGGCTTCAGCAATAAGCACTTTATCCACTGAGCCCCATCCCCTCAAATATATTTGAATCAGTATACCTTAGGCATGTGTCACAGGCCACAGGACTGACATCTAGTAGATATTGATTTCTCTAGATGCTGCATTTTGAGGGTGTTCAGAGAAAGTCTTGGGGAGGGGCCCATGACATGAAGGTCCATAGTCAGGCAGTGCTTAGAGCTCCGTGGCCCGTGATACAGTATTCCAACATTTCCAGTGCAGCACAGCCATAGCAGACACTGAAGGAAGTATCCCCAGAGCTTGGCCCTGGCACGGCACAGTTCCATGTAACGCTGTGACTTAGGAAAGCTTATTGTCCTTCCGTAGGTTCTTCATAATGAAACTGGCCACTGCATTTCGAAGCAGCCATTTGCAGACTTCTAAGGAAGATCTTAACTTTTTTTAAACATTTCAGCTTCTGGCTTTTGTCCCCCCACCCCAATGGCTCCTTATTGGTATAAATCACAGACTCCTTGTTGTTTACTGTTCTGTTTCGAAATGACAGCTTAAACATCTGTTGTCTACTTTCATATTCGTTTCACCCATACACCCATTTACCATGTTAATTTCCCATCTGGCAAATCATATGCTGAAAGTTCTTAAAAGCTGATATTTCAGTTGTCATCATACTTTGTTAGCATAAATTGCTGGGTTTTTTTTTAATAGTTGGGTTGCTTCATGTTGTTTAGAGTAGAAAAAAAGAATTAAAGAGAGCGACCTGTCTCGTCTTTAGTTCAGAATATAGAAGAGGCCCACGTTGCCACACCGCTGTAAAGATTTGAGGGATTCCGGAGAAACCAGGGTTCAAGTGGAAATCCTCTTGTAAGGTCCTTGACCCTCAGTTGAAAAGAAAAGGACCAAGAAGGCTTTTCAGAGGAGATGCCCCCTGATGGATGATATACCATTTGCATAATATGAAGAAAAGTCCATTGCTGGGAACAAAGACTGAGATAGAACAAAACAATTCTGAGAAAAAGTCATGCAGACAAAACTACATTACTTCTCTCTGAGTTCTGGCTTTGCTCTAGAGTAATGGACATGTGTAATGTTAATTAATTTAGCACAGTGAAAAAAGTTTGGATAACGTTGAAAAAATCAAGAGAATTGCTCTGATTTTTCTCCAAAAAAAAAAAGCACTGTTCGATCTCTACAAGGCTTGTATCCCAATTCCAGAATTGATCTGTGTCTTCTAAAACATAAATCTCATGAGTAACTACTGTGAAACTAGCACTCAGTGCAATATTTGGCAAGGACCCCCTTCTCCTACCCTCTAACCCAACCCAAGAAACATAAACACAACCTCTGAGTGTAACATAAGCTAAGAAGAAAGCTGTGACTTGCTCAGTTGTGGAGTTTAGCAGTGTTAATGGTCTCACTACTATCTTCTCATGACCTAGCACAACATCCAACACAGAGGAATATTCTTGGATAAATTACACCATGAGTTCATAAGAAAGCTTCAAATTTCTTGGACAGTTTCACAAGAAAACTTAATTGCATTTATCAAGTCTTATCTCTCACCCCATGGCCATTTTCATAAAAGACCATTTATCAATTAATAAGAGTGACAAGCAATACATAGAAAATCCTCAATTATTCATTATTAAGTAAATATTTATCATACTAAACTCAGTGCTGTGTGCCAGGGATCTAAGTGGAGACAAGACTGTGTCAGTTAATGTCTCCATAGAACTTTCTACTAGGTACTTGAGCTGTTCAAAGTAGGAAATGGGCTTGATTTCCCAGAGCTGGGTGAATCCCTCCAACACATTGTTCAAAACCTTAATTATTACTAGCCATTGTCTGTGGCTGAAAACCATAGAAGTGCATTTGAAGCAGCTAGGAAGATGGGGCTCTCTTCCTCCTAAAGCCATTGGAGTGTCCTTTTGTTGAGAAGGTGCTTTTATGTGCATCTGACCCTTTTAGTGCATAAATGAACAATTCAGAGCTTGAGATTTGCTCCATTTTCAAATCTAACAGCAATGAAAGGGGAATGGGAGGATTTTATTTATTTATTTTTATTTATTTATTTTTTGCTGTTGTTTGTTTTGTTTTGTTTTGTTTTTGAGATAGAGTCTCACACTAGCCCAGGCTGACCTGGAATTCTCAGGATGGCCTTGAATTCGTGGCTATCCTCCTACCTCTCCCTCCTGACTGCTGGGATTAAAGGCGTGTGCCACCATGCCTGGCTGGAAATGGAAGTTCTGACAGCCGATGTGTGCTCCATACAGTGAGCACACTGTGAGTGAACGTTTTCAAGAATGGATATGAATTTCCATTGTTTGTGCCACATTCTTTGGGTCAGTTTTCTCTGTGCACATTAGCTAGCATGAGAAGGGTCTGACACCACCATGCCATAAGTTCCTAGATCTGCAACAGAGCTAGCCTGCCTGTGGAACTTTCTGAGGGCACAACACATAAAGATGCATGCTTTAGTCCTAGCCAGTACACACAAACACAAATAATGAATGGTTGGGTTGCTCACAGAATTATTAAATCAAAATAGGGCACTCACGATCAAAAAGTTGGGGCATTAAGACAAAAGAAAAAAGTGTGTGTGTGTGTGTGTGTGTGTGTGCACGCATGTGCACCCATGTGAGTGCACAAGCAGGGGTAAGGAATACTTGAAAGTCAACAATCCCACAATAAAAGAAGGAGGAGTTTGCCCTGGTGGAAGGCAGGAGGCAGAAGGATATTTGGGCACCTCAGTATAGAGGCTGAATCACAAGGGTTAAGGAATGGGGTCCTGAATCCCAAGCAGTTTTTTTTTTTTTAAACTTTTACTCCCAGAAACAAAACAGTAGACCATACACTGTGCACAAAAAGGGGAAACCAGCTAGAGAATAGCTAAGAAAATGAACAGAGATGACATGACTTACTCTAGAAAAAGCCCTGCTTTCAGCATCCTGTTCTCATACACAGACTTTCCAAGCTCACCTGCCCTGCCTCTCCCCTTCTTCCTCCATTATATGCACCATCATCTAGAGTGGGCTCTTGCCCGATATTGTCCCTTGCCTGTCACCTCCTAATTGTACCTTGGAATCGTGGTGAAAGGGCAGAGTGAATGTGACTGCTCATGGGTTAATTAATATTTAATTCCATCATCTGGATGCCTAAGTCTAGATTTTTATCTCCGTGCCATATGAAAACATTGAGATGATTTGGTGCATTTTCCATTTTTCCTTTAGATATATGGAATGATGTGAACATTATTTGTGCATATTAATCAAATTCTTTTGGAAGATATGAAAGTTTTAATCCCTGAAAAAAATCAAGATTATCAAGAAAAATAACCTCCCCATAAACCCCAGTTGATGGACATGAAGCTTAAAGTTTTGAATTGAACCTGAATTCCAAAGTTCTCAAAAAGAATTCTGTTCCAAATAAATCTGTTCAAATAATGTTTTTTGATGTTTTGTCCTTTTAGGGAAGTCTGGGATGATGAGTGAGTTTTTCTTTTTTATTATTATTTTATTTTTAGAGAGAAAGAGAGAATTGATGTACCACAGGGCCTCAGCCACTGTAATCGAACTCCAGATTCTTGTGCCACCTAGTGGGCATGTGCGACCTTGCGCTTGTCTCACCTTTGTATGGCTGGCTTACATGGGATCTGGAGAGTTGCACATGGGTCTTTAGGCTTTGCAGGAAAGCACCTTAACTGCTAAGCCATCTCTCCAGCCCATGATTAAGTTTTAAATAGACCAGTTTTCTTTATTTTCTGGCAGAGACACAGGCTTTTAAAAAGTTAAAACGAAGATACAGTTGCATTTGGTGACTCTTACACTGGTCTGTGCCTATTGATTGACATAATATATACCTTGGGATGAGCACGAGAAAATTTGAAACATTAACATGATTAGCCTGACATGGCACCTTTGTGAGGTTTCTATTGAATCTCCTACATATCTCAATGATAACACATAGCACCCAGGTTCATACCTGCTTCTACATGCAGCAGGAAGACATAGCAGTTATGATTCCATTCCTGCTGCCTTCTTTCTTAAGAGCCTGAGGTTGTCCCAGTCCCGCTCTTGTTCAAAACACTATTAAAGTGTCACCCATTGACATAGGGTAAGAGTAGAACCACAGATACAGCATCTCTGGGCTGTGAACTTAAAAGTGAATGGAAGGGGTGACATAAAAAAAAATGGGAAAACAAAGAAATGTTTTTCCTTCCCCTAACAACTCCAGTCAAGAAATAGTTCCCTGAGTTGGGGAAAAAGAGAAAAGAGAGTTTCTAGGAAATGAGAGAAGTACAAATAAGACAGAACAGGGCAATCTCCCTTTAGGGGATTGGGCAATGCTTTGCCAGCCCAGGAAACCATCAACATCAGGATGTCCATTGAAGGATGTGCACGTGCGGGTTTGTTTGTAGCCCACATGGATTTTCCTTCCCTTGGACTCCTCTGAAAAGCATCAACAGATAACAGCTGCTTTCTCAGTTGTTGGGCTTTCTACAGGGTGAAATGACCATCTGTGTTCCAAAACTCTGCTTAGGATCTTTGCTTCCAACCTGTATCCACCTCACGTGGACAGCTCTTCAAGTAGTAACCAAAGTTTTTTTTGTTTTTTTTTTTTTTGTAACATATCCAGTCCTCAACCTCTCAGGCATTTAGAATGGAGTAGATACTTTAAATAAATTCTGGCTGGATGTCATGACTGCATGATAATTTGAAGCATTTGGAATCCATTTTCCTTATAGAGATATAAATGCCTGCATTTCTGAATACTCTAATAGGCAATAGTCAATGTTTGGGCTCAGTTTTACCTAAAATTTAAGGGAAGACTAGGCTAACGTTGGTACTACTCTTCCACTGCTCTGACACACAGGCTTGACTAGCAGGGACACACATTGTTCTCTTCACATCCTTCCATTGAGAGCCAATATTGAAACATACAAGCAAGCTACTAAGACTAATTGAGCTCTGGGCAAAGGTTTCACTTTAATAGTATGCCTAAAAGATAACCCCCAAGACTTACTTGTGTATGTTAAGGAGAACTTGAGAAGTTAGTATGTGTGTTAAGCTACAAAAACAATAGGAACACCAATAGCAGGCTGGAGGGATGGCTTGTAATAGTTCAGGCACTTGCCTGCAAAGCCAAAGGACCCAGGTTAGATTCTCCAGGACCCATGTAAACCAGATGCACAAGGTGGTGCATGTATCTGGAGTTCATTTGCAACAGCTGAAGGCCCTGACATGCCCATTTTCTCTCTCTCTTCCTCTCTCTCTCTCAAATAAATAAAATAAAATTTAAAACTAAACAATAGTTTCCACTTAGCCACTCTTCTTTGTGTCAGAAGTTGCACTCCTACCTTAATCTCTTTCAATCCTTCCATCACCAGGAGGTAGTATTGTCCCTCCATTTTACAGTAAGAAAACTGATCAGGAAAAGCAATTAAGATTAAAATAGGAGTTTAGCTCACAGTGCAAGTGGAAAGCATAGACTTCTATGATTCATGGACATATGAGGATTATTTATGAAATAAACTTTGAGGACTAGGGATGTGGCTTAGTGGAAGAGAGGTGCCTAGAATACACAAGGCCTTGGGTTTGATTCCCAGCACTGAAAATAAATAAATATTGAAAGAACTAAAGGACAAACCTTGCAAAACATGAATATTTTAGTGACAGGAGGAAAAAGATCAATCCATGAAGTAATTAAAGGGGTATGCAAAATAGTGGTCAGATTAGAGGGCAACTTAAAGAAAACCATAGAGGAGAAATAATTTTCCAAAAGAAAGATATTCAACTAGGGAGATAGAGCCGGTGGATAAGCACTTGCCAGCCAAACCTGACTACCTGACTTTGGGTCCCCAGACCTCATGGATAAAGCCAGAAACCATGGAGGGCTTCTGCATTCCCCACACGCTGACAGTGAGATACAAGGCAGACATGGGACCATTTCCTACAAGCTCACAAGCTCACAGGGAGCACAGCAGTGAACAACACTGACGAGAAAGAGATTCCACCTCAAACAAGGTGGAAGGTGAGGACCACTACCAGAAAATTGTCCTTTGACCTCCACACATACACTACAACATGCATGTACTCTCATTCACATACACAAACACACATACATCACACGTATAGACACACACACAAGGATGCCAACAAATTTCACCAAACACCAGAATATTAAAATAAGGCCTAAAGAACATCGGTTACTCAAGGGTCCATCAGTGTATCAGTCCACACACCATGTTTTGTCATATAACAGGTTGCTACTAGCTTAAAAATGATGAAATAAATTTATGTCCAATAATATGTACAAATCTCGGCAATAGAATAATAAATGAACTATGGCTATTTTGTCTCTCTTTTTAAAGTCAAAATAAGGTTTAAACCAAAATAAAAGGAATGATAAGCATAGTATTTACCAACAAACTTGAGTTAAAGCAGTCATAAGCTAGGATGGTCAGATATAGGCAAAATTTGAAATTTTGTCATTTAGTTAATAATTTACTTAATATATATATAATAGTTTATTTAATAGCTATATTTTAAAATAATTTATTTTAAAAGCTACCTTAAGCAAAGTGGGCCTTCAGTGGGACAATAATGAATGTTATGAACCAAGGATTATGATTAATATAACTCTATGCATTTAAGAAAAAGAAATAAAAGGCAGAAAGAGTAAAAAGGATAAAAGAGGATAAAGAAGGGGGAAAAAATCCCACCAAAATAGGTGTTAAACAATCAGGAAGTTAGTCACTAGTGGCCTTCAGCAACAATTTCAGAGTTTCCAGAAGCAAAAGTTTGTTCCTATGGTAATATGTGAAAGTGACGTATATTTTTGAAAAACTTATCAGGGAGATAAAGGAGCAGGTAGAGTGATAGGTGAAGGTGTTGAACACAGAATCATCTGGTGGCCTTTTGGCCTGATTTCTATTTTAGCCATTAAAATCCCAGATGACTTTGGGAAGGTTCTTGACTTTTCTCTGTCTCAAATTTTTTAAACATCACACTGGAAAAGACAATAATTAGTAGTGTCATTTGAATTTTAAGTAAAAAATAAAATACCTGGAATAATGTCTGATGTAAAACAAGTACCTTACATGTGTTTGATAAAAGAGTACACCTATGGGGTTACAAAATCAGAGGAATTCCATTTTTGTTTTTTATATATTAAAATAAGAGCTAGTGGAGAAAGAGACTGGTTTTTTGAGAAGCGAAGTCATTAATGGGAGAAAGTATGGGCAGGGATGGTGTATACAGGCTAGAAGAGACTTTTCCTGGATAAGATGAAGACCAAAACCGGTCCTCAGAATGTGGAAGAAGAGATAACGATGAATGAATGAGTAGAAATCTTCCCAGTGAACATTATGGGAGAAAGGATCCGAGTAAAGAAGTGGCCATCTGTCAGACACCACAGTCATTGCTACTCTATAGGCCAGAACTTCGAGTACCGATGAATTGGGGTACCTACCATGAGGAAGTTTCAGGGGACACAAAACTACACACACAGGATTGTGAGTAGCCAAGATAATGTATATAATCTGTGTGTTTCCATATTTCATTGAGAGGTTGTAGAGATGGAAAAGTCAGATAGTTGGATGACAGTGGGTTTGTTACTTGGAAGTTGGATGCTTAGCAAGTGAAAGGGCCTGAAATATTGAAGATTCTACCTGGGGCCAAATGAATGCAACATAGGTAATGATTACTTTAAGAGATAAATCCAGTAGACAAATGGCATATAGGGAGACATGAAGAGATAGGACTAGATATAGCAATTTGTTGAAAGTGATATTTTCATATCAAGAATGTTGAAAGCAGAGGAAGCATCATCAAAAAGGCACACCAAAGCCAGACGTGGTGGCACACGCCTCCAATCCCAGAACTCAGGAGGCAGAGGTAGGAGGATCACCGTGAGTTCGAGGCCAGCCTGAGACTACATAGTGGATTCCAGGTCAGCCTGAGCCAGAGTGAGACCCTAACTTGAAATACAAAAAAAAAAAAAAAAAAAGCACACCAGTTTCTGCCACAAATGTTTTGGTTGATGTAAAGAGTAGGTGTGAGTTTAATATACAGAGCAGAATGGAAATGAAAGAAATTGTAGCACAGCCCATCAAGGAATTTTGATGTGAAGAAGCTGCATTATTAACCCCACGTCCATATGTGCAGACATGACAAATTGATCTCTACCCTGCCTCCCAGCAAGGCACGGGCTGCTTGCTGACAGCAGCTGCGGCAGAAGAATGGACATGGCTCACCAACACAGACACTGTGTTCTCCATAACCCAATGGCCTGGTGCAAGAGTGTGCTGAGACTCCGAGGACTCTTCAGAGCCTCTTGGGAAAGGACAAGTAATGATGCAAATCCAGGATGTGGGTGGAGCATGTGGTGGAGCAGCTGCAGACTGCGGAGGTCCGGCAGTGAGTCATGGGAGCACTTCAGAACAGGCCACCAGGATGCTGCCACCCGCCCATGGCTGCGTCTTGAGGAAGTTCTAAAAATGTCCAAGAGAATATCGTCTCCAAAGCAGTCTTGCTTGTGGTAGACTGAATGCCCGAGGGCTTCTGGAAATGTGGGAAGAAATGTCTTCCCTGGTCTCTGCAAGAATGTTCTGTGAAGGTGAAACTGCTTTATGTCTTGAGACATCATAAGGCCAGAGACTTTCATTTTCGCCCATCTTGGGAATTCATTCAAGTCAACACAAGCTTTCTGCTGTTTTTCCAGACTCCTCCAGCATAGTATCAAATGTCTTCAATATGCTGTCCCCACCCAAACACAGGGCGCAGTCTGTTCCAGTTTGTTAACGTGAGCAGTTACTCAGCACGCTGTGTGAGAGCGGCAGAGCACACAAAACATCCCCCACAGGAGATGTGGGAGGACAAGAAGGATAAGGGGAAGCCCAAGGCTCTGCGGCTCTGCGTGGGGCTCTCAGAGCCCGTGGCATCTGAATTCATATGCTAGCTCTGTATCTGATAGTTTTATTATCAGAAAATTCATCCCTTGTGGCTCAATTTTTCATCTGGGAAATGGACCCATTAGTAGCCACTTCATAGAATTAGTAGGTAGGGTTAATTTGACAACATGTATATAAAACACCATGTGTAATGGTAGATGGTCCGAGTAGTAGGCCTCATGCATCCCTCATAATACACTTTTTGGTCAGGTATGCAGCATATCTTGAGATTAACATGTGTAGAATATAATACATGACTTTCCATTCTATTAATCATAAACCCGCAATAAACTCATGTTTTCTTCAGTGACTTGTTTTTTGTATTCATTCAACTGTTTCTTAGTCCCAGGTTGACTTCTACCTGACTATGATTCTCTCTTTAGATGGCATGCAGCATGGCAGGATGAATTCTGGAATAGTAGCCTATGGAATGAATGGGAGATAGTATATCCCATGCAAACAAATGCATCCATTGCACAGCCAACATTCTGTAAACCAGTTACTAAATGTTGCTAGGCTTTTCCACCAAGCTGGTGGTGCAAGTTAGCATCTCTGTGGGCATCACCTAGTACTTCCTAGCTTGTTCTGGCAAATGTTGGATTTGCTCAGCTATGACTATCAGCTTGTCGGTGGCATTTGCTTGAATGAATTCATCTACCTTTTGCACAAGCTTGGCAAGTACCGCAAGGTCTAAAGTGTCTTCAACATAGTGGGTGTGGAAGGGGCTTACCAGATCCAAGCCACCAGGGAATTATGCCAACATGTGTAGCGTATCAGTACAAACACGTATCTATATAAGACTGTCCTAAAGGATACATGATCCTGTTCCTTTAAGAACCAAAGCACTATATATATCCAAACAAAGATACTTACTTATTGTGATTAATGTTCCTTCAGATAGTCTTCAATCATGCCTTAAAATCTACTAAAATAGTAGTGCTCAAACTTTGGTTTTTTTTTTCTTTATTAGTTAGTTTTGTATTCAGCAAATACAGTCAGTTTGGTACCATTATTAGGCTCATCCTTGACCTATCCCCTCCCCTTAGCTCCTCCTTGTTGAGGTATACGGGTCATGCATTGTGGAGTTAGCCCACAGTTATGGGTAAGCTAAATATCTCTGCATATCATGACCCAACATGTGGCTCTGACATTCTTTCCGCCCCCTCTTCCGCAAAATTTCCCTGAACCATGTTGGGTTCATTTTTGGTCTGCTTCAGTGATGAGGTGTTGGGGGCCTCTGAGGCTCTGGCTCTCTGATTTGGTAGGAGTTGATTTTTCTCTGTGCTGATCTCCTTCCCCCTTGTGCTGGTATCCAGTTCACCAGGAAACAGCCCCCTTGCTTGTTTCTCCAATTTTTCTTAGTTTCAGCTGGGGCCCTTTTGAGGTATGATGGGGTGGCTCTCTCCTTAGGATCTATATCTATCTGAAAAAGAGAAGCAAATTCTCAAACGGAGAGTAAGTTAGCACCAGGACAAATGAGATAACCCTTACTTTTTTTTTAATAGAGAATTTAATAGGTGTAGGCCCTCTTGTAGCCCACAATTGATGGTAGCTTGATATTGGAGAGTGGGCTTATGTTTGGATATGGTTCTGACTTATTTCCCAGCTCCAGCTATGGGTCCCATACCAGTGAGGGGATCAGTTAGCCAAATTGAGAGCAGTTGGTTCCCCACCATGACTGTGTGCCACCACTGCACTTGTGTGGGCATCACAACAAGTTATTTGCTGCTAAGTAGGTTAGACCATGCGTTGCTTCAACAGATATTGGTCATTTTCCCCCTGTCGCCCATGTAGCACCTTCTGGCACTAGACGCGCTGACTGTCTGGGGACTGACTCTCTTCCAACTTCCAGACATGCCATTCTAATTTGCATGTCAATCACATAAGGTGTCTTCAGCAGTATGGTCTTACCACTAGCCTTTGGTGGGTCATCAAGTACTCTGACAGAAATCTGTCTGTCTTTTAGGAAACCTTGTAGGTCTCTCTGATCAAAAGCTCATTGTGGATGACAGCCCCATGCTGGTTCTGGGAGTTACAGGTCAGTGCCCACTAAGAAAATGAGGAAAAAGATAACTAATATACAAGAGTTAGAGATAAGAGAGAGAGAGAGAGAGGGTAAGTGAGGGAGGGAAGATGTAGAAGATTAAGGTTAGTCTTGATCTTACCCTCTCCAGTGTCTTGTGGTTCAGGTGTTCCCTGTAAGGGCCTGGTGAAGGATCAGCCATTTGGTCTGTCTTTTAGTAAGTAGAAAATTATGGTACCATTGCCATTTGGGTGTAGATTTGTGTTTCCCACCTCTTTGATGCCCTCCCCGCCCTCCCCGCCCTCCCCTTCCATCCTAGTGTTTAGTCTAGGAGATGCTTGCTGGGTATGTAAGGTATCTTGGGTAGATTTAGGTTAGGTGCTGTAGATGAGTGAGACTATGTGGCGATTTTTTTTTCTGTGATTGGGTAAGTTCACTGAGAATGATCTGTTCCAGGTTCAACCATTTTTCCTCAATAACCTGGACAGCTTTATAAAATACAGGTTCTGGGACAAGGAACCATGCGGCGTGAAAGCAAGAAGTAGGCTATGGTGGTGAAAGAGAAATAGAGGGTAAGGAGATGTAGAAGAAGGGGAGGGAAACAAATTAACTTTGTTTGAAAAACACCATCATTTAAACTAATTCTGCATATGCTAGTAAGAAATATAAGTTTCTCTTTGTCATTCTAGACATTGTAAATTAATGGATAAATGCTGCCACCTGAGCATTGAGATTTTCCCAGAGGATTCTAGCATATAGCAAAGCTGAGAATCACTGATTGAAGCTACTGTCTACCCAAGAGCCATTAAGAGGGTGCTGACATCTTTATGTGTGCGCACACATCAGTATCACTCAGCTTCAGTTCACCAATTCATTCAATAAATATTCGCATATGACATTGGGAGACACTAGTTTGTTAATATATATTGTTTTCCTAGCACTAACTCACTGCACTTTCTTCCATAAGGAAGAACACTGCATTACAAGATAAAGCAGAATTTTTAGTCACACGGACACCTTTATTTTGATAAAAGGTAAAATTCACAAGCTCAATGACAGAAGAGTATATCATTTTATTTTTTCTTTTTCTTTCTGAGAATACTGATTTTTGTGAAATACAAAAGTACACAAGAATCTAAGTATAGTCTAGTTCTTGCTTTCATGTAACTTATGTTATAATGGGAGAGTCTTGTAATATATCTATGATACATCTATAAATTAATGGACACCTCCCAAATTAATGACTAAAGGAATTGTTGAAGTAACTAAGAGGAGAAAACTTTGAGTGAATGTGAAGAGAACAGACGAGCACAGGACTAAGGAATTAAGAAAGAAGGCTTCATGGACGAACTGAAGGAAGCATTTAGCAGAAAGTAAGAAAGTAAGAAAAAATGTCTGGAGCTGATAGTGATGATGCCAAGTGGTATCACTGTAATAAAGAGTTTGTTACCTGTGTAATTATCAATAATAACTTTGATATTTGAAAAATCACATGGAGATAAGCTGAAGATGTATTCACCTCTATATTCTTAATTTCCAGAAAAATATTTGGCTTATAGTATGTTAGTCTGCTGTCTGTTACTATAACAAGTACCCAGAACAATCAACTTATAAAGAGGAAAGATTCATTTTGGCTCACAACTTTGGAGGGGTCACTTTAAGGCCTGGGGCAAGACAGCACACCAGGCAGAAACACAGGTGAAACAAAACCATTCACCTCATGACCTGGATGCAAAAGAAAGAGTCTGAGTCCACAATCCTTTTGAGGACTCACCTCCAAAGACCCACTGACAGTACACTACATGTAACTTCTAAAAGTTTCTACCACCTTCCAATAGCACCAAGCTATGAACCAGTCCTTGAACACATGGTACTTTAGGAGACATTCAAAATTTGAATTAAGGCACAGTGTTAATACTTTTTGAACAAATGAAACAAGTGGAAAAAAAAAATGAAGGGACTGATTTGGTTAACATTCATTAAGCACCAACCAAATGGCCACACATGCTAGGAACTAGAGATACCAGGATGAATGAAAGTCTAGCCTTTATTTCCTTGTGCCACATGGCCTTGGTTTTGCTTGCCTGTTTAAAGCAAGGTCTCATTCTGAAGCCAGGCTAGCCTGAAACTCACAGCAATCATCCTGCCTCAGCCTCCCAAGGGCTGGTATTACTAAAACAGTATTGGCATTCATCCCCTTGGTATCCCAGTGATTCTGGCTGAGAATGTTTGCATTGAATGTCAGGGAAGAGCATTTAAATAATGCCTCTCCACTGTTTCTGGCTCTTCTGATGACTCTGACCCAAGAAGTCTACAATAAGTAAGATTAGCCTGGAAGAAAAAGTCTAATAATCACACCAAAGAATCTCTCCCACAGATGTGAGTGTTTGGCAGTAGGTGCAGCAGCGCTCTCACAGACGTGGTTCAGATGGCATCACTTGAACTCAGTCCTGAGTCAGAGTTTCTCAGAGCGTCAGGATGAGAGAGAGGAGCACTGTGGAGGCATGGTGGGGTGGAAGAGTAGAAAATTAAGGAAACAGGAATGGGTTTGACACAAAGACAATGTATTTTTGGATATACCATTTCTCTTAGCACTATGAAGTATTTAGTCTTAGTCTGATCTTGTTAGGAAAGAAAAAACTAGTAGTGCTTTAACAATGTTATGAAACAGAAAGACCTCCAAGGGGTGACCATATGTGTTTCTAAGAGTCTAACTCTATTCAGCTACCTAGATTTGGGGTCACCCATCAGTACAATTGGTTTGACAAATCTTTATTTTCAAAGAGTTCATAATTAATTCTGGAAAAACTTGGCTATAAAAAGCAGAACAAAAGAGTTCCTTAGCGCTAACTTCCTCTTTACTAACAATAACTGAATTTAATAGATATTTGACCTTTCATATTAATTTACAAGAATGAAACTAAATATTCCCAACTATGAAAATCATATATATATATATGATTCCTTGCCATATGTATTGCAAGGAAGAACTTTATTTATAAACAAACACATCTAGGGCTACTTTTCTATCATCCACACAAATGTGTATGCTATTCATTAACTTTTTCTCCCTGGTAAGAGTACACAGAAAATGATCCCAACCACAATATCTCATTGGTTTTTGACATAATGATACCCCTGCTTTTCTTCCTGTGAAGGGTACATTTTGTGAATTATCCAAGAACAAGGAACCAGATTCACTAAACATTATCATTTAACTGGAAATGTCACTATATTTTTCCTTTTTCATGATTCAGATATTTTAGCTCTAGAAATATTGATGGTCCTTCAGACATGTCACATGCCTGGGAGACCATTAGCCATCAATTTGTGGGATCCTAAGAACACTTAGAAGCCATCCACACATCTCTGGAGAAAATTATCAACTTAAACCTCAGTCGTCTGCTGGGGCATTGGTGCCTACAGAGACTTTGGCAGGCTGCTTTCCTACTCCGCCTGGCTGCTTAGATATGAGGAAATAATCCCTTAGCCTCCTCAGCATGGATATGGCCATTGTAGTCTAGACATGCATAGGCAAGCAGCCCCTGTATGAGCTCACAGGACCTCTGGTGAGGTAGGCACTGGGAATTCATTACACCCACTATAGCAGCATAGGTTCCAAAGTGATGTAAAGGCAGACTGAAGTTTTATTTTTTCCCCCCACATTTCCTGTACCTTCTGCCAAGGCCCTGCCACAGACCAGAAGATAAGTATCATTTAGTGGTGACCCCTCCATGTCAGCTCCTCTCTCCAAGCTTTCTCTTCCACAGTCGGCAGCAATGTATCACTCCACCCATCTATAGCATTTCATGATCACCTGATCTTATTGATAAGACAGTTCCCTATAGATGCACACCCTGCCATAAGATGCTAGTTCCCTCTTATAAATCAAAATAGGGGGATACACCTACCTTACAGGGTTAATTTATTAGTTTTCCTTTTTCAAAAAAAGTTTTTTTCTCTTGTGCCCACACTAATCATACTGGATGCTGCTGAATGCTAGGTTAACTTGCTACTCTTCTTTGCCTTTAAATTTGCAGAAGTAAAAAAAAAATAAGAGTCTTGGCTGGGCATGGTGGCACATACCTTTAATCCCAGCACTTGGGAGGCAGAGGTAGGAGGATTGCCATGAGTTAGAGGCCATCCTGAGACTACATGGTGAATTCCAGGTCAGCCTGAGCTAGAGTGAGACCCTACATCGAAAAAACAAAAAACAAACAAACAAACAAAACAAGAGGCTTAAGATCTTAATTTTGGAGAAGCTGTATTCAAAATGAGGCATACATTTCCCCTCCCTGGGCCTGGTTTATGGGATGCTTCAGCTCAGGTAGAGAATCATAACTTGCACAAGCTGAACAGACATCTCTCAGCCACCTTTCTTCATCAGTCTCATCCCCTAACACTGCTACATCTTGCCTCTTGAATTACTTTTAATCCAATGATGCCGATGGGAGTACGGAAGGTAGAGCTTGGATTGGATCCTTCCAAGTTTCCATTAAGTCTGGTTTGAATTAAACTCCAAAGCACGTTGTGTTAATTTTCTTTGTGGAAATCATAATAATTATATAAAAGTCATCCCTCTTCTTGTGGATATGTGCTTGGCAACCTGGCATGTAAATCCCAGTAACTGTACCTATCGCCAACAACCTTTGAAATGCCAGGAGGATTTCTGCCACACGGGCAGAGTCATTTTCACTCTCATGGTTATTTATAGTTCTTACAGCTAGATCCTATAAATTGTAAAGTACCCACTCTACAGAGAGTTCCTATTCAGGACAAATTCTTCCTAGGCACATCCATTGATCTTGTGGTCAGCCCAAGCAAAAGGCAGGGGAGAAGTGTCAGGAAGAAAAGCCTCAGTAGTTATCTGCAGGTAGTCAGAGAAAAAGAGACTCCTAGTCCCTCTTTAGGCAATGTTGAAGCACATTCTGTGAATCTTCTCAGAGGGACCCCAGTTAGGTTGAGCCCCATGTGCCCTTCGAAGTCACCTGCTGACTAACTCATCCCTTACTGACTTTTCTTCCTTTGATGCCTCATTCTCATTTTTCTTTCCACCTGCCTTCTGGGATCATTTCCAAAATAAATGTAGCAATGTGCTACCTAAGGGCATTTTGTTTGCCTATGAACTGTATATTGGATCACAGTTCCATAAAATTATACTGGAAGCTAAAAACAGTCTCATTACCCAGGAATGTTGTAGCCATCAAGATAGTTCAATGGATTACTCATGTTTATGGAGAAGCTACTACGAACAAGCTACTGTGTTGCCAGTTGTACAAAATGCATAGTGCATACAATTACGCATATCGCATAATGTTTATTGGTGATAATAATGCCTGATATAGGTTTGGTGCTTATTAATCTTTCTATTGTCATTTTTGAGTATGCTTGTTTATTGAGGAAAATGTTTACTGCAAAATAGAATGCTATTTTATCCTAGCTGCAGTCTTGTATAGCTTGTGTTTATCTTGTCTCTTGATTTCATCAAAAGGCCATATGTGGAATGACGGACCCGTCATCTAGATTTATGAATTTGTCCTATGTTGTTTGCATGACAAAATCATTAAACAACACATATATCAGAATGTATCCCAATCAGTAAATTGCACAATACTATATTTACACACAAACTCTATCTCAGGGTTTGGCCTGAGGAGTACTCAAATTAAAGTATGTCTATGGCAAGTGTCAAACATGGCTTAACCACAACCCAAAAGTATTCTCCTTAAGATCAACTACAATAGGAAAACAAGCCCATGATTTTTGCCAGCCCCACAATCCCAGCCAGAATTTCCAATGAATGACTGATAGCTTTCTACATTATCAGTGGTCCACGCAGTCTGCAGTAATTGCTGGATTGGCAGGCAAGGTGAAAGTTCGATGCAAGTGTACCTGCTCTCATTCAAGAATAGACACCTGAAGAAATGGAGCTAGATGTATCAAATATTTAGAATCTGTGCCTAGCACCAATGAGTACTTAACAGGTTGTAGCCATCACTAGCCCTGGGAAGAGTTATTATATTTTTAGGCGAAATTTCTTTTTTTATGTTTTGGCTCCCATAAAAAAAAAATCATGAGAAACACTGTGTTCCTTGTGAAGTTATTAACAGTTCAAATAGTTCAGTCCTGCTATTTTGTTCAATCAAATAGAACCTAGAGGATCACTTTGAAATTTAAATGTCAGCAGTGCAGTGTGAGCAGAAAGTAGAAAAATGAGAAAGAGGACTTCAAAGAGAGCAAAATTCTTAGACTGATTAGACCTTGGCCTAAGGAGATGGCTCACGTGATAAAGTGCTTGGTGAGCGAGCATGAGGACCTGAGTTCAGATCCATAGAACCGGTGTACAAGGCTGGGAGGGCAGAGGCAGGAGGACCCCTAGGGCGTTCTGGTGAGCTAATCTAGCCAAACTGGGTGAGCTCCAGGTGGAAGAAAGGGACATTGTCTCAAAAAGTAAACACCTAAAAAGATTTTCCATATCTCTACTCATCAGGGAAATTCAAACTAAAACTCCAGTCAGAAAGGGAACCATCAAAAAAAAAAAAAAAATCAAATGAAAGCACATGCTGGTGGGGGTGTGGTGAAGCAGGAACCCTCACCTGGTGGGCATGCAAACTTGTGCAGTCACTATGGAAATCAGTATGGAGACTTCTCAAAAGGCTGAAGATAGAACTACAATTAGATCCAGCTATATAGCCTTTGGGCATATAAAGAACCCACTATATTCCACAGAGACACTTGCTCAACCATTTTTGTTGCTGCTCTATTCACAATAGCCAGGAACTGGAAGCAGCCCAGGTGCCCATTAACAAATGAGTGGTTAATGAAGTTGTAGTAATATACACAATGGAATTCTGCAGGAAAATGGAGGGACTTGGAAAAAATACTGCTGAGTGAGTTCACACAGGCTCAGAAAGACAAATGTGGCATGACCCCTCTAATGTGTAGTTCCTAACCTGGTCCAGCATCAGTCAACTGTCAGCCACAATCAGTATCTACAATATGGACATGGTACTAGAATGAAGATAGGAGAAAGGGGAAATAGTGGGGAGAGGGAGGAAGGGCTACTGGACAACAAGCCAATGATCAGCTAAAAGAAAGAAAGAAATGTTCAGAAAGCTCAGGGGGTAGCGGAAGGGTGTGGGGGACACACAGAACTAATGGCAACATGAACCTATCTCATAGAAACCTTCTTCCAGGATACCAGTCAACAAGTCCTTGCCCTCAGTAAGGGGAAGAGGGACCTGAAGAGAAGAGCTCCATAAAAGGTGGAGAAGGCATTTACCTAAAACTATGGTTGCTGACCAGCAGTTCCCAAGGGCAGAATTGGGTTCCCCTCCACAGCAAGCTGTTGATCATGGAGACATGAGGTCCCCAGAATAATACAGGCTATTGCCAAAACACTTGGTTACCTGCAAGAGCTAAAAAGCAAGTCTTTGTTGCTGAAGACACCACAGCCTTCAGCCATAGGACATCAAGTGAACATGCTGGAACTGAGAGGGGATCTAGCTCCCTCCTGGCTAGCCCTCATAGTGCTGGAAAGCGATATGAGAGCAGCTTGAGAATAAATAACAGTTACCGATTGATTGATGAAGCAGATCCTACCAGTTACAGAATCAAGCAGCTGAGCAGGAAGCATACACCTGTGCAATAGTGGTGCACAGCTGATGTAGGTATCCAACCACCAAATCTTGGACTGGACAGGAGACCTGCTCAGTGCGGGGAGAACTCATATTTGGCTCTGGGAAACAAGCCATGTTCCCTAGAACAGGAAACCAGTAGGCTCCAGAGAGAACCTCCACAGTTCTCTAACTAAAAAGAGCATGACATCAATATATCTTTCTAATAATTAGGCATATCCTATTTTATTCAAAGTGTTCTCACCTTTGGTTGGAGAATCTGTTCGATCTTACAGATGGAGGAGAATAGTGGAGAGAACAGAGATACATCAACACATCAAGAAGAGAGAGCTCGCTGTCTACGAGGAGATGGGTCACCTCCACCTCATCTGCCTGGGCCCCGAAGTCATTACAGGGGAAGCAGTGACAGGAATACTGTTCTCATGGTTAGCCTGAAAACAAGTTCCAGAGAAGTGGCAACAGACACTGGGGTCACTCAAACCTCATAAAAACAGAGATCCAGAGTCTACAGAGAAAACAACACTAAATCAGATTTCTCTGACTTGACCACCAAGGCTCAGGGAGTATCACAGAAGAGGAGGTAGAGAGTTTGTAAGAGCCTCAGGGTGGGTAGGAATAGTCAGCACATGTATTTGCACAAGCATACAGCCAACCCACATACATACATGCACCCACACACATACAAATATACATTTATACGTGCGTACCACACACAAACCAGTAAGATTTATAAAACTATTAATTGTGGAATATCTTATAATTTTCATTAAATTTAGCAAGTGTTAACATCCTTCTCCCAACATGTTAGTGTAATGTCAATATTTGTGACATTATAGTGGAGCAAAATGCTACTAACCTATACATAGACTGTGTAAAAAACATCACACTATTTTCATCTCATATAACAATAAAATGGTCTCTGAATTTTTAGAACTCTTCAGTTTGAAAACTACTTAATTTTTGTAGTTCTGAAAACAGCGCAGTTGTAAAGTATTATTAGTAAGGGACGGGGGTTCAGGTCAGAAGCCTGGCCAAAAGCATTCAGATAGTCAAAGTTAAGACTGGAAAATAGTGATAAAAGTATCATCCTAGAAGGAAGCAAGATGTGAATTTTCACCTTAAGATATCCTCACTGTCATCTGGAAACTACGCTGTGAAAATCATGGCACCCAAAGATGTCCTATTTTTTCGTTCTATGTGTCATCAATTCAAAGATGGGTGTATCTTTTTAGTGGAAAATGCTGACTTTATGGCCTGTTGTTTAAAAACGTGGGAGACATTCAATTCTTCCCAGTGTACTATGTTAAAATTAATGGTGGAATAAATTAGAAGCCACATTTATTAAAATACAGAAAGAAAGAGAGACACACCTCAGGGATGATGCCTGCAAGCCCTCTTGGCAGCCCTGGAAAGACTCATTTGGCCATTTGTTGTTTTGCTTTGCAGACTTATCCTTATGTGGAGTTTCTTTCTGTTCCTTCCCAGAGCTTTCAGTCTGTTCCTTACCCCTACTAGCAGGAAGCTAGGAGACACTGCCCTTGCCTGGTATTCATTTCCTAACAGAGTGTAACATATAACTAGGGGAAAGTTGGCAATGGTGTAATGAAAAAGCTCACCAGCCTTGCTCTGAGGAGCCTCCACCGCCTACACATCAATGCCTCAGGTGAGCCCCTGGGATCACGCTTTAGGATTGATTTTCTCCTGTCTCCAGTCTCACCTCAGAAGGCATGTGGCAAGTGAGATGGACTCTTCCATTTTTTCTGCCAACATGTTTTCCAAAGTAAGCTGTCCTGTTTCTTGGGCACAAGATGTAGGTTATAATACTCCCCCCCCCAAAAGTAGCAAATACCATAATGACAAATGTTGAAATCTTGAAAATATATTTCTAGAAAGCATATTTAAATTTTTTAAAAAGATGTTTATTTATATTTTAAAAGGAGACTTATTTGAAAAACACATGAACATATGAAAGAACATTTCATAGGACATAAACTATACCATAAACTAGTTAATAATTGCATAGATGTTCATATAAACTTATATAGGTTAAAGAACAGGTACTTTGGATAGTCAAGTGCCTTGCATGCACAAAGCCCTGGATTCATTCTGCACCATTGTACACACTGAGTGTGGTAGTGTGAGCCTATAGTCCCAGCACTTGGGAGGTGGAGCCAGGAGGACCATAATTTTTTTTTAAAGGTAGGCAAATATTTTTATACTTTGTATGTAAACATGACATGTTGGTCCCATCCTTTTCCTCCTCCCTGCCCCTTTTCTGAAGAAGCCTTCCTCATTGGGGATGCAGGTCAACCCCATGAGGATTGTGGGTCATGCATTTGGCCGGGGAGGCAATGTCTCTGTGCAAAATGTCCCAACTTGTAGCCTCTAATGGTCTTTCTGTCCTCTCTTCCACAAAATTCCCTGAGCCATGCTGGGAGCAGTTTTAAGTCTACTTCAGTGATGGGCATTTAGGAGCATCTGGATCTCTAGTTTGGTAAGTGTTAAGTGTCTTCAGTATCTTTCTCCGTCACACTTGTGCTGATACAAGCTTAACTAAGAAAGCAGCACTCGCTCATTTCCCCAATTGGAGGACCATAGTTTTAATGTCATCTTTTACTACAGAGTGGTTTTGAGGACAGCCTGGGATGCTTTTCTCAAAACAGTAACAAGATAGCTATGCTAAATGATAGTTGCACAGGTATAACAACAAAATTTTTATACAAAAGTGATGATAGGGCCTAGGAAAATGGCTCAGTTATGGACATTTGCTTGTCCAGCTTGCTGGTCCAGGTTCAATTCCCAAACCACCCATGTAGGCCAGACAGAAAAGGTGGCACAAGCATCTGGCATCATTTGCAGTGACAAAAGACTCTGGTATGCACACACACACACACACACACACACATGTGCAAATAAATAATTACAAAATTAAAATATGATGACAAATTAGACATTTTATGTAATGACTAATTCAACTTACTAATTATATGAAGTGCATACATTTATTTTTGAGTATACACTGAATTTGCAATCTAATTGATGTTTTTAAAAATGTTATTTAACTGACAGCATTTGCTTTTTGTTTGTTTGCTTGCCTGCTTGTTTTTGCCAAGTGTGGTGGCACACACTTTAATCCCAGCACTTGGGAGGCTGAGGTAAGAGGATAACCAGGAATTCGAGGCCAGCCTAGAGCTATAGAGTGAGTTTCAGGTCAGCCAGAGCTATAGTCAGACACTGCCTCAAAAAAAAAAAGTCGTTTATAGAAGCTTTATTATTTTCCAAATAGACTGTTTTTATAAGACTGAATAATTTTTTGCTTGTGTGTGTTGTGGCATGTAATGTATTCACAAGTATAAGTCTTTAAACTTTCAAGTCTTAAGATGTGAAATATTGATATTTTTAAGGAAAATTAACTAAAGGTGAGTAAAGATCATAGGCATGAGAGTTTCTCTAGACATTCAAAAGCATAATCTGCCCATGACTCACTTGCCATTGTCCCGAAGAGATTTCCTTTTCATGTGTTGCAGTTGTAGGATGCAAATGAAATTCTTCAAGAAGATATTCAAATTTTAAATTTAATTACTCGTTTCAAAATAACATTTTAAGCATGAAGAAAGATATCAAATACACAGAACCTTTCATAGAAGTATTTTTGTCTTTTAAAAAGGTGTAATTTTTATGTCTCGTTTTACATGGTTACTGGAGAATTAAACCCAAGCCAACAGGCTTTGTAAGCAAGAGTGCAAGCCATATTTAACATTCAGTCCCAACCTTCTGCCATAGCTAAGATTGATCAAGAGAATGGCAAATGATAATTGGCAAGTTACATAATGTAAGTATTACCCGTGAGCATTACGTAAATGATCTCATTAAGTCCTAAGAACTTTAGGAATGAGGTAGTCAGTTATCTCTGTTGGAAACGTGTGAAAGTGAAACCGTCTAGGGACTTGTTTGCCCACGATCACATAGCAAGTAAGTGGCCAGGTGATGGTTTGAGCCCGAGTTTGTCAAACTCCAAACACTAATCTCCGTTATGCCTCTTCTACCCCAACCTAGTTTAGAATTGCTAGGTAAAATCACCAGGAAGTAAGAGAATTATTTGGGGCTGCACACCAAGTCTGTGACATGCCAAAGCATCCATAGTAATATGAGAAAACCTCAGGACAAATTTGAAGACACCCAGCTTGTTGCCAGCATCTTGGTTTTCCACTATGCCAAGGCATCCGAGAAGCATCACCTACATGGTCAAACTGGGGTTTGAAACTGGTTGGTAGGTCTTTAAGTAGCTCTGGAAAATTCAAACCTCATAACATAAAGTAGACTTTACAAGGGACAAGATTCCTTTAAGACCAGTAAAAAACTTAACCATTCCTCCAACCTACCATGGCTTTGCATCTCCACACAGTGTCATTGGTGTCATCACCTCAGCAACTGAGTAATAGAGCAAATATAACTGCATGTTACTCACTCAGCAAGTATCTCTCATCACTAACCTAGATTAAAGTACTGTATTTAGGGAAGTACAAAGTACAGAATGTAAATTGAATGGCTGAATGTTACACTTGGATTTGTGTTTAAACTAACACACTGGTGGTTGTGATCTGGAGTACTATGTCAGGTTCATGAATATGTCGATAGTGACAATATAGTACCAAGCAATAGGCATTTAAGCATGTGATGAGAGAATAATCCAGGTAACAAGCAATCTGAGCCTTCAAGAAATGGATAATATTTGGAGAGGAGCTATCTGAATAAAATCCAGGTATCTCCCCAATTACTCCATGGCTAACCCTACAATGCACGCCCACATTCTCCAGCAAGGAGGGTCCCTGAAGAGGGGGGAGGACAGAGAGGAGGCTAACGATGGTACCAACATGACTGACACACTGTGTGCATAACTAATAAAAAAAAATCCAGGCATCAAGGCACAACGCAGTCAAAGGCAGTGTGGCCATTAAAGTATTAGACCTGAACTGAATCTCGATGTGACCATATCAAAGACATTAGTACTTTTTGAAAGGAATGTTTCACTAAAGGTATTTTTGTCTCCCTCTATTGAATGTACCTAAATGTACACAAACATTCTTTATTAAATAAATGCTGTCTGCCATGTGTCAGGATCTGTGATGTGTCCCCAAGGTAGAGAGAAGAAAGTGCATACTCCATGTCCTCATGGAAATTGATCGATCTACTAGACTGATAACTAAAACGTTGAATCATATATGTTAACAAAATAGTGATGTTATGTCTATAAAGAAACGCTTTTAATGACAAAAGAATCTATTTGCAGGTTTAAAGAACATTGTCTAGAACAGACAACAATGAGAGTGAAAGGCATAGGAAGTCAAATACCTGGGGATAGAGTAAAAGGGAAAAAAATCAAAATCTCTTGAAAAAATTCTGCGGTGAATTTTGGTTTTAGAAGAGGAGCACATAATAGGAATAGAAGAAAATTCTTAGGATCAAGGTAAAGGTGACACACACACACACACACACACACACACAATACTTTAGTGTCATGAAAATAGTAGAGAACCAAGCCACAGGAAATAATTGGCAAGAATATTCCAGAAGCTTCTATGTATGTATCACCTTCTACTGCAATCTTGGAGAGATCAAATGAAGATGAAATATATGGACTCAATATAGCTGTGATCACACGTGCAGATATAGTTCTCTCTCTCTCTCCTGTTAACACAGCTAAAGTTCACTCACATGAAAGATTTAAACTTCTTTAGTCTCTGAAGCTATATTTTCCAATCATATAAACTTTACTGAGGCATATTTTAACGCTACATATAAAGCAAATAGGTAAACAAAAAAAAATATGCCACTTTCTACCCAGTTCCATGAGAGGAAAAAGGAAGAATCTTAAAGTATTGGATGGTAAGCTAACCAAATACATATTCAAGTGACAAGGTCACCTTTAATAAAGTGGTAGAAGACGGCTCTTTCACTGTCTATGTGGCAGCAGCCCCACACATGCTCTGCCCTCTGGCTGATCTGGTTCCGCCACAGTAAGTGCTGATGACACGACTTGACACACAGTATATAAGGATATACCTTATATTCTATAAGGGTATGTAGTTAAAATTCAGGGAGTCAGTTATTACAACTGGAACTACATAGAGATATTCAAGAGTAAATGTGTCCCTTTATTTTGTAAAAACAGTGCTTGAGCTAAATTTTTGTTTTTCTTCCTACTTCTCATCAAAAAATCATCATCATAAAACTGAAAAGAATCATAAGAATCGAGCTCAATGCTTTTTCTGGATAAATACTGCTCAGATCAAGACACAGAACATTACTGGCATCCCAGAATCCACAAGCTATGCCCCTCCTCATGGTTATTGCTGTGCTGGTGTCGAACACCACATTATCTTGGTCTGTTTTTTTTTTTAACTTGCTATGAAATACATTATATAGTGTTCAGTGTTTTCTGTTCAACTTGTTTTGCTCAACATGACTTATGATATTTGTCATACTATTACATGTTGTTATGCTCTGTATTATATATATATATATATATGTGTGTATACTTATTACACAAATATTCAATGTGCATTTGTAAGACCCATAGTTTCCCCACATTACAAATAGTACAGCTAAAGACATTTGGGTTTGGAACAACTAGGAATTGCCACTTGCTGAGGGAACAAAAAAGTGAGGTTTTCCTATAACAGAAATAATAGAAACAATGAACTTGAAGTAAGAAATAGCACAGGGTTTCCAGATGCCTTCAGGAAATTGGCATCCTTAGAGTGTAGCCTGTGAGGTGGGAGTGGCAAGACTTGAGTGTGGAAAGGCAGGAAAGATCCTTATTCTCAGAATCTTCTGCCAACTACGAGAGCTGGGCTTCAGTGACGACTGTAGATGAAAGACGAGAGGAAGCTGATGAGGAGTTTAGAAAAACCACTATGGCAGTGTCATTGAGGTGGATTGGGGCAGGAATTGGGCAGAAAAAGTGAAGCTACTTAGTACATCAAACATGTATCATTAATTGTGCTATAGCATTTAAATATTAGAATTTTCTTATTCTTTCTTTAGAAAAAAAATCTCTTAGAAGCCCTGAGTTATTTTACTCTCAACCTTTATAAAACTTAGATTCTAGGCCAGCAATAACAAACATAATGGCAGCCTCAAGGCACAGATAAACATTTTTATTACAGTCTTATTTATTTATTTACTGAAAATCTGGCTTCCCTAATCTATATTTTTTGAAATGGAAAATTGATTCAAGTCAGAGTTCTGGCAAGCCTAGTCCCACCATCAAAAGCAGTCACTTCTCTTATAAGTAGAAACAGGATCTCAGTGGGGATGACTGAAAGCAGAAAAAAAGAGGCTCTGAAAGTTTCATAGAGGAAGTGGTCCCTATAATAATTTTAGTGTAGTCGGCAGGGACACAGCATTGTGTTCTCTAGTACATTTATTTGTATTTCATTGGAAAATAACCTAGCATAAAGATTCATCTATCAGAAGTAAAATATTAGATTCATAACTCCCATCTACATATGTTGTGTCAAATGAAGTGTTGGGTAAGATGGAAAGAGAGAGCAAGACAGGGAGGAGGGAGGAGGGAGGGAGAGAAGAGCTGAGTAAGCATACAGAACATCATTCCAAATAAGGGAAGTGCTACTTATAGAAACAAGCCCAATTACTGTAATTTTGCAAGACAACATTGCACTCAGGTGAGCTTCCCACTAACCTTTAGAGGGACTGCAAATATGATGTAATAAATTCAGACAGGACAAAGAGAAGTATTTTTGGTGGTACAGACTTCACAGAAGTGTAGCATGACTTTGGAGTCCCTTCTATGCTATCAAGACAAACTCATAGCCTGCTGGACTCCAAGTTCTTAGAAGCCATGAAACAGTTTTGTAAGCAATGGTGTTCAAAATAACAGGATCTGGGGCTCAGCAGAGAACTCTAGAACAAAGCTTGACAGTTCAGTTCACCCAGTAGAGTAATAAAGATGGGAAGTGTTTTTTTCTCTGTTGTTGTTTTCTTTGTGTTTTTAGCTCTGTAGCCAAGGAAATGTAGTAGAAAACTAAATCACATGTTCTGGATCCTATGCCTCTTATCCATATCTAATAATCAAATATCAAATGGCATGCAACTGGTGGTAAATGTCCAGAAATAGGAAAAATCAATGGGTATGAAATAGAAAGTTAAAAGAAATGGTAACTTGATCATCAGAGGTGTGGCAGAGAGGAAACTGGCAATTCTCAAGGGGTGTGTGTGTGTGTGTGTGTGTGTGTGTGTGTGTGTGTATTCATCTACTATGTTCTGGGACATTTAGAGGGATAATAGCAGTACAGATGCCACTAGAAGAAATAAACCATGCTGAAACTCAGAGAGGTAGGTTCAGAGGTGAAACAGAAACCCAGAGCCTCGGTGGCTCAATAGCATCAAGCCATCAGACTTACTGGGTAGAAGCAATGTATGATATGTTCACATTGTATATCTGTGTAGCAAATTATCATAATTTCATTACTTAATTGCAACACAGTCTTGTTATCTTATAGTTCTGGGCATTGGGAATCCAAAATGGATCTCCTAGGTATAGGCAAGATCACATCCTTTGTAATGGCTCTAGGAAGCACCCTGCTTCCTCGCTTTGTCCAGTGTCTAGAGGCTGTCTGCATTGCTTGGATGACAGAGCTTTCCTCCATGAATCATATCCCAGCCACTTCTGCTTCCCCTTCCCTCTTGTTCTCAGAGTATCCATCCCCCTCCGCCTCAATCTCATGATCTAATAGTTCTCACAATCCTCATGTGAGGTGGTTATAGTATCCTTCACTTTTAGGTAAAAGAATAAAGTCCCCAAAATGTTGAAAAGCATACTCTAAAATATGACAGAACATGAATTCAAACACAGGTCCATTTAAGACCAAGATGCCTCTTCTTTTCAACACACCACAGAGCTTTTTCTTGGCTTCAGGCGCATATATATATATATATATATATATATATATATATATATATATATATACTGTTGTAGTATTTAATGCTTTGCATTATAATTATTGCCTTGTCTGTTATATTTTGTTGACTATAAAACCCATGGCATGGGGAACATGGTCAGAGAAGACGAAATAATGGTTGATGCATGAACTTCCTTTAGTTGTGAACTCTAAAAACAAGACTTGTTGTGTCTTACCTCCATATGTGAGCTTTGAGTCAATATCTTTAAGTTCTCAATAAATGTTCATAAAAAGTGATGTATTCATTATGCTTAAAATATACACCATTCTTTACCCCACCCCTTTGGAAAATTTCTTAATTACTAGAAATTCGAATATAGCACACACCCACAAACTAAGCAATCCTCCTGTATACACCAGTAGTTCCCTGGGCACAAGCTTACTTTGTACAATGGTGTGCTAGAGTCATCCCATCTTGGATTCTGAGTTGATTATCAAATACTCAGGAATCTTGACAGATATTACACCTGGTAATTATTAAAGTGTTGTGTATTCTGTCACAGCTTCAGTTTCTGGGATGAGCTTCCATACCAGGCACAGTTATGGGAGGAAGGGGTTAATTGAAGCTTACGTATTCTGGGGAAGTTCCATAATGGTGGAAGAAGTTCGCTTGCTTTCACAGGCCCACGGGGAGAGAGACATTGCAAAGCAACCACCGCCACAAGTAAGCACACCTCAGGAACACAGGCCAAGCCCAAGCAATCTGCATATCTTTAGGTGGGAAGTTCCAGACCCACCCCCAAACACCTTAGGGCTAGACCTAGGATCTACCCACAGTGACACCAAGTTACAAGCTTGAATAACACTCCTGAATCGATTGGGGGACATCCATTCAAACTACCACACATACAAACAAAATTAAATAAGTTGTAAAATGTACTTTCCAATTATTTTGCTATTATTTATGCCCTTTGGATTATTTATGTCAATTATATCTGCATGGTGGACACATTATGGAGCTGTAAGCTATAGTGCTACAATTAGAGGTGGCATTTTGAAGTAGGCCTTAGAGTATTTGCAACACGTAAACTAACAAATACTATAGAATACATTAGATTCATTGTTTTGTTCATCTTCTAGAACAGATGTTAGTAAACAGTTTCTTTAAAAGCCAGATAGGGAATGTTAGATTTTTGTAGTCACTCTGTGGTGGTTTGATTCAGGTGTCTCCCATAAACTTAGGTGTTCTGGATGTTAGGTTCCCCAACTGATGTTGGGGGTGGGCTTATGAGTGTTATAGCCAGTTTCCCCATGCCAGTGTTTGGCACACTCTCCTGTTGCTATTGTCCATGTGATATTGGCCAGGAGGTGATGTCCACCCTCTGCTCATGCCATCGTTTTTTCCCTGCCATCGTGGAGCTTCCTCCTCGAGCCTGTAAGCCAAAATAAACCTCTTTTATTCCCACAAACTGCTCTTGGTTGGGTGATTTCTACCAGCAGTGTGAACCTGACTGCAACACACTCCCTCTTGCAACTTCTCAGTTGTGCAGTTGCAGTTTGGAAGCTGTGATGGTTGATCTCTACTATGAATGTGATTGGCTCTGGAATCACCTAAGAGACAAATCTCTACATATGTCTGTCAGGAACTTTCTAGATGACAATCACTGAGATGAGCAGACTCACCCTCACTGCGAGCAGCACCATCCCATGGGCTGGAAAGAGAAACAAGAACCATCTAGCTGAGTGACAGCATTCAGTACTCTCTGCTTCCTGACCGTAGATTCAATGTGATCAGGGCTTCCTGATCCTGCTATCTTGCCTTCCTGCCACGACAGACCATCCCTTCAAACTGTGAGCCACGACAAACCCTCCTTGAGCAATACCTTATCAGGTATTTTTCACAGCAACAAGGAAAGTAACTAGAAGAGTACGCATAGGCCACTGGGTGATATGTGGGTCTGTTTGTGTCTTAATAAAATATACTGGGTTGGGCTTCAAGTTGATTTGACTGTAATTTGACAATACTTGATCTACACTTGAAGTGATAGAGAGGGCTGGCGGAGACAGCACAGTCAGTAAAGTACTTGCCTTTCAAGTATGAAGACATTCGTTTGAACTCCACTACCTATGTAAGATGTTGTGTGTGGTGGCATAGGTCTGTAATCCTAGCACTGGGGAGGTGGAGACAGATTAATCCCTGGGGCTTATTGGCCAGCTAGTCTAACTTTGGTGAGCATTTACCAGCACAAGTTGATACTATCACTCTATACATTAATTTCCAACTGTCTCTATACATCATTCCCTTTGTCCTAATATTTTGTGTATCTAGAAGGAAGGGATCATGCCTCATTCATCTCTTTGGTCCCAGAGCCCAGTTATGCAGTCTTAAAAGTAATTATATTAATGATCATCTTATCATTAACTATGTAGACTGAGTTTTTCCTATATGGAAAAGGACAGTACAAAAATCTTTTTATGCTGATTCAATCCTCACAACAGCCTACGAGATTGGCAGTATTATTATTATTATCCACTTATTTATGAGGAGACTGAAGATGTGAAGGGTATCAGTAGCCTGTTCAAAATGATGCATTTCAGTCAGCAAGGCTAGCATTTAAAACCAGAGTCTTGCATCACAAATGAATCATGGAAGACGGCCTTGGTGCTCTCACACCACTTCAATTCATTCTGTGATTCGCATTGTCATTGTCTTCTCTTAAATTGACTCACTTGTTTCATTCAAATACATTTAGCCTCATTTGCAAAATGAGAGGTTGGACTAGATAATCTGCCCATATTTACTATTTGCCCAAATATATGTAAAAGTATAAAATAAAAATGTCTTGCCTGTCATATAGCACACTTTTAGAAACACTTTTACCATGTAATGCTCAGTAGAATGGTACCTGTGAAAACGTCTATTAGAATGCTCTGTGTCATATGAAACAGCTCACTCTGTATCTCTGTTCCACAGGTTTCTTTTCTATTAAGTAATGAGTTAGTTGGCTGACATGCATCCTAAATGGCACTGGCTCTGGTCTGTCAGCCTGGAAAAGAAAATTTGTTGTGTCAAGCTGGTCTTTGGGATTAGGAGCAAGAAAGAGGTTGGGTAGGGCAGTCAAACTCCTCCCTCGTCAAAATTGCCAGGACTTTATGACTGACAGTTTTATACCCAAGGCAAATTACAAATTACTTCCTCTTTTTTCCTTGCATTTTCTTATTCTTGGCTCTCAGCTGTAACTTATCCTCTATTATTTAGAAGATAGGATTTAGCTGTATCTGTATTTCCTTTATGCCACATGAAACCTCAATCAAATCAATATACACAGCACAATTTTCTAAGATCAAACAAATGCCTAATATAGACCCTCCATGGAGAATTAAGTTGCATTTTGAGAAAAACACAAATTGTTTATGAAATTTCTAAAGTGCTTTTAAAAAAAAGCCCTGTCTAGACAAGTTTTTATTGCTATTTGGTATACCATACTTAATCCAGTCATCTTTCATTCTGTGGAAGCACAGTTGGCTGGATTAAAGCCCTCTCCTGTGGATTCACCCTGAGTATACAAAAAAAAAAAAAAAAAAAAAAAAAGACAGCATC
Organism: Dipus sagitta; assembly: GCA_036346955.1. Taxonomy (NCBI): domain Eukaryota; kingdom Metazoa; phylum Chordata; class Mammalia; order Rodentia; family Dipodidae; genus Dipus; species Dipus sagitta. The sequence goes on along the minus strand of CM070770.1, from coordinate 47,368,352 downwards.
TGGAAAAGGATGGCCTTAAAAGGAAGAGACAGTGTTAATGCTAAGTCACACACGCAATCCTCTGCTCTAAGAAGTTGTTACTCCTGCCAGGAAGCACATTTCCAGCATGTTTAAAGTCTTCAAGATTAAAAGATTAGACAATAGCTTGGAACTCAAATGTGATTTAAATGAAGAAAACAAATAAGCCAAGGAAAAATTCTCACCAAAGTATAGATGGTAGGAATAAAGAAAATTATACTGACCACTGTTCAGCTTCAGAGATCATACTTTTCCAAATTAAAATATGTGACCAAGATGACCAGCTCAGCATTCCTGCCACTTCTAAAGAACATGAAAGTCACAGACAGGCTCCAATATTAGGCTAGTGTCTTTCCCTCCATGGCACCAGGAACAAGACTCTTGTCTGCCAGTTATCGAATCTTAATGCCTTTTTTTTCCTGTCCATTGTTCATTCTGTGAACAACTTGGCAGCCAGAATGATGCCCTATTTCCCACTATAATCCAATTTCTACAACAGTGGCTGGCAGCTAGTTAATATGGAAATGTTCCTGCCTGGAAACAGCTTCTGACAGGGTTGGGTGTCCTGTTACCAGTTTTATACAGTTATAGTTTGAATGACCTATCCAAAAATACTTTGAAACCAAAGAAGATGAAGTGAGTAAGAATATTTGTTTGAAGGAAAAACTGAAACACGGGGAGGTTGTGTTTTAACCAGTCACAAAGATTATATGTAGAAAAATCAAGAGAAAACTTCCAAACTTGATGTAAAATTGAGTTCCAATTATGACATATTCCCACTTTGGCCCCTAAATTTACTGGGTGTAATTTTAGTAATCAATGGACCATAAAAGTTGCGGAGGTAAGAAGCTTGAGTTAAGAAGAACAACTAATTCTTTAACTTTACAAAAAATAGCAAGGAATAATTTGGGTTTTTTTTTTCAGGCAGTCAGATTCTCAAATTTCTGCTAGTTATAATTATTCGTTAAAAACCCAAAGGACCATATTAAGACAGCAATGATATCTTATTAACAAAATAAGTTTATCTCATTTCCATATTCCATGGCCATATATATATATATATATATACATATATATATATATATATACATATCCAATATATAGACAAAGAATTAGTGACATGTAGCTCTACCTAAGACAACACTTCTCCACATTTTCTGTGTAGCAAATAATCTGAAGGATATTTAATACAACAGACACCCAGACCACCAGCCAAAGATTTGTGATAGCTCTTTGGAAGCGTTACTATCAGCACCTGCACTTCTAACATTCCATGGCTGATGGGTGACAGTAATGTGCAAGACAAGTTGAAACCATTTCACAGGTGAGTCTTAGCATCAGCACAGAAAAATACAAAACAGTATTCTGAGTGATAAGGCAGGATGTTTTGTAAGGAACTTTATTTCAGTGTGTGCATGTGTGTGTGCGTGAGTATGTACATGCATGTAGAATGCTGCAATGTAAGATACATGTGCTGTGTGTTGTGATCCAAAATATTCAGTAGGTACTGCTCTGTGCGGGGGAGATTCTATCAGGAGTACTAGCAGGCTGGGGCAGCAGGGGACACAGATGGGGAAGCATTCTCATTTCATTCCCATTTCACTTAGGAATGGGTTGCTGGATCAGATGTTAGAAAAATGCACTCATAGGAACTTTTATAATAAACTATCCTCATTTCATAGATTGACAAATTTTCCCATGACAACAAATAGATTGTCACAAACTGGGAGTATTCATTTTGCATTTCTCTGGAAAACTATATGGTCTCTAGCATATTCTTCTAGTAGATCTATGTAATTCTAGTACATCTAGTAATTCTGTAAAACTACATTATTATAGCTGTAAAATTATTAAAAACTGATAGCAACAAGTTCTTGCCTTTAGACATGTAAAATCTGTCTTAGTGGAGTCCCTATTGATTTCTCTTCCCAACTTGGAAGAAGTTAATATGGCCTCCCATGCACATTCATTCTAGCATTCTTTATTTCATGCAATTTATCAACTTTTTTCAAGTCTCATTAATCTTAGAACAAGTTACAGTAAACTTTTAAAGTCCTATGAAAACGCTTCCACATTACATTTTAGCCATTTTGAGGGACCATAATGCCCTCAGTTGTCCTTAGACTCATAAAATGGCATTGCCATAGCCATGGCCATCACCAGCTGTCTCTAAAGTTCTGCAGAGACGCATTCAAATAAGCAGATTAATTGTTTGGCTTACATTTTATCATTCTTTATTTAATTTAAATATGTACTTTTGTGACTACTTTGAATGATTTGTAGTGTTTGCCTAGTTTTAGCATTCTGAATTAAGTAAAATATTAACATATATTCATTTTTATGTGTAGTTTCTTATCCTCTTTTGAAAATTAACGTTTCTAGTAATAATTCTCTTTCAAGAACATGTTAGGTCTTACTTTGTGGTCTTTTCTTTTGTTGGTGAAACTGCTGCCACTTCCTTACCCCAAACCACCGCTACACTACCATAGCCCAGCCACAAACAGGATCTGAACTCTCCTCAGATGTTGGAACTGAACCTAACTCAAAAAATCATGGCCCTGGCTGGAGTCAAACAATGGCATCTTTGTGGTTATTTATGAAACAGAATACTTACTAACAAAATTTTGGAAGTCAAATAATAGAGAAAACTAGAAAACTGATGGATTTACTAATTCATCTTCTTTTTCCTAAGACTCAACTTTCAGTGTACGTTTCTGGGCATGTGCCTTACTCATTCCAATGAGCACTTATTGGGGATTTACTTTTCTACCACTTTCATGAGACAGATATACTGAAAAAGCCTCCCGCTATAAAATACCTAGAATAACAGGAAAAATAAGTCAAACACCCTTTTAAATCCACAGCTAGGCTTCAAAGGAAATAGGACTAACTGTTGTAGAGCAGCTAGACATTTACACGCAAAATAAGAAATCTAAGCACACACATAGCACCTTCCACTAGGTGATCCATTCAAAATGGATCATAGACCTCAATACAGATCTGAAGAGAAGAAAGGAAAAAATCTGATGACCTGTGATATAACATTTTAGTTATAACAACAGAGACATGATTAATGAAAGAAATAAATGATAAGCTGAAATATTTAAAATTAAAATCCGCTATGCGAAAGACTCAGGATAAGATGACAAGCCACAGGGTAGAAAAAAAACATTGAAAAAGACACACCTGATTAAAAAATGTGTTGCCAAAAACATACAGAGGATTCTTGAAACTCACTGAGAAGGAAACAAACAACCCCACTAAAAGATAAGTGGGAATGATCTGATTCCACACGTACCAGAGGAGACAGACTGATGGGAAACTGAGAAGATGTTCAATACATTTCACCAGAAACCTGCTAGTGATGTGGCAATCCTGACACCCCTTTTCTCCTAGGCTGCTTACCTACCCCCTTCAGCAGGGAACTAAAGTGGATTCTTATGTAAGGAATAATATAAACAACAATATTATTTTCTCACCCTTTACATCTCCTCTAGATTCACTTATTCTTTTACATCTGACTCAGCTACTCACACTCCTAATCTTATTTCCATTACCAAAGACATACAAGTTTGAAAGCTTGAAAATAAATGGCTCTATGGGCCACTCATTCTCTTGGCTTTCTCCCTTCCTCTAGCCCTATACTGTTTTAGTGAGAAGTTTAAGTTAAACTCAAACCAAAAGCCTTCAAAGCTCTGAGCAAGTTCAGGCACTTAACTTCCGGTATTAAGGATTTCAAGAATTTATCCTCTGCCTGTTGCCCAAATCAAGTGATTCAAACTAAATCCTTGCTGGATTGATGGGATCTGATACCAAGAAAATTTAATTAACAGCTAAATACCCTAGTCAACAGTATTCAGCCCACTTCTGCCTTCAGAAAAGCAACAAAGCAGGAGAAGCATTGGCAGAATTGATATTTGTCCTTTGAATTTGCCGTTCAGTGTGAAGTTTCCCCACAGGACTTAGTTAAAAGAGGAAACAAGCTCTGTCTTCAGGTTTATAGGCTAATGATTATTCAGACTTCTTACCTAGTCCCTTAACCACTGACTGTCCCACAGGAATATGGGAATTATACCTATTATTCAGACCTTGGGCTGAAATAGTATGGTACTGCCCTAGTCCATCTTATCTGAGCAGAACTAATTCTGGAATAATATATAATTCTGATTTTATAGAAAATGATTCAAAGCATGCAAAATGAAGGAACACTCCACAACAGGATCTTGTCATTAATCTTTGAATAATAAAACCTGTCTGGACACTAAAACCAAAATCACACGTTGTGGTCTATGTTACTATGACTTTATGATGTCCCTTTGATTCTCTTAGGTTATTTGTTGTTGTTGTTGCTGCTGCTGCTGCTGCTGTTTGGTTGGTTTATGGATTTTTTTTGAAGGGGTGGTTCGTAAGGTAGGGTCTCACACTAGCCCAGGCTGACCTGGAATTCACTATGTAGTCTCAGGCTGTCTTCAGACTCACATTGATCCTTCTACCTCGGTCTCCCAAGTGCTGGGATTAAAGGTGTTCACTACCGCTCCAGGTCCTTTGTTTCTGTTAGTATTGTGTTTGTTTTGTTTTGTTTTTTAACAGGAGTAACCTACCCAAACATTTTTTTTTCAGATACTTCATTATAGACATATCCTAAAAGATCAGTAATGGTTTAGTCAATATCCACCCTTAACTTGCTGTGCCCCACCCCATGTTTCCACCAATCCTGAACTACTTCATTGTTATGCTTGCTCAATTTTCATCAGTTATATTCTCACTGAAAGACTTGTTGTCAATCAAATTCCCAATTCAAATAAATTCTGTCTTACATTCTTCTCTTCAGAGACACTGCTAAAGTTTTTCAGGGGTTGTAGGCTCTTGCTGAAGTGAGCAGTTGTCACGTCAACAGACAATGTTGGATATGTTTCTGGAATCACCCTTTGACCTGCCAAGAGGCCTTCACCATATCAGGCCTGTGGGCATTCTCTTAAAGAAGAACGGGATGGGCAGAATCCTTAAACCCTTGCCTGAGATCTCACCCACTCATTCATCCCCATTTTATATAATTCTGTCCTGACTCCACATGGCTTTTGGAGTTTCTGGACTAGATTGGAGGTAGAAGTGAAGAGATGGCAGTACTCCATCTACCACCTTTGGGGACTTCAGCTAGGGTGGACTTTTCTGTAACATAGTTATTTTGGGGTCACCCATGCTCCTATAAGTAACCCTCACCTATGTGGTTGTGAACAAGCTTAATGGTTCACCAAGCTAGACATGAATGGAATTAGTTCTTTGGTCAGCTTTTGATCTGGGTTATTGATCTATCTATGGTGAATCAACATTTGCTCATGTCTCCCCAGAAAAAGTCATGCAACAGGCTTAGAAAAAAAGAAAGAAAGAAAGAAAGAAGGGCTCAGCTGGTAAAGTGCTGGCTGCAAAAGTACGAGGAACTGAGTTTGGATTTCCAGCACCTACTTAAAAAGCAGGGCGTGGTAAAATGTTATCCCAGCACTGGGAAGTGGAGACAGGAGGATCCCTACGGCTTACTGGCTAGCTTATCTGTCCAAATGATGAGCTGTGGTTTCAGTAAAAGACCTTGTGTCAAAAAATAAAGTGAAGACTGATAAAGACATCCAACATTAACCTCTGCCCTCCACACACATGCACCTACATGTACACATACACACACATATGCCAGACACACATACTAAGGAAAATAACAACCTTATTTATACAGATAGTTGCAACCAAAACATAAGCAAAACCTGACATGACTAAATACAGAAGCTACTCAACTTAAGATAGGCTTAGATCCACATAAACCCATGACAATTTGAACATGCATCTGGTAGACAAAACCTATCCAATTCTAGAGCTTAGCAGTACATGGCAGAGTCTGGGCTGTTTCCCCTCTCACGTGGGTGACTGGAAGCTGCATCTCACTGACCAGCATCAAATGCAAATGTGTTTTACAGAAACTGTGCTTGTAATTTTGAATCTTGACCTTTTCCTGAGCCAGTGAGCCTTATGTGGTACAAACTTTCTGGTGCTGTTGGGCAACAGCAGCAAGTCTCAACTCCCACTCAGTCATAAGATCATGAGATAAATACGATCCTCTTCAGTTGAGTGGATTGTGAAGCCAAGTTCTGGTGTTCTGGAGGTTTGGTGTGTTAAGTGCATTTTTGACTGATAGTGTTTTCAGCATATGGTGGTTTTATCTGTGCTCAGCATAAGTCTATAGTATCTTAAGGAGCATATAGGAATGTATCTAGTTGCTATATGACAAAAATATATGACAATAACCTATATATAATGTATAACACTATAATAACTATTATGTGACAACCAAGGTCAATTTATCCCAAAAATATAAAATTAATTAATATTGAAATATTGTGTAGTATTACTTACCCTATGATCAACTTAATAATGTAGAAAACTTATATAATAAAAAAATAGCATTTGTGGGTTGGAGACATGGCTTAGCAGCTAAGGTGAAGCCTAAGGACTCAGGTTTGATTCCCCAATAAGCCAGATACACAAGGAGACACATCAATCTGGAGTTCATTTGCAGTGGCTAGAGTCCTTGGTGTGCCCTTTTGTTCTCTATGTGCCCCTTGCTCTCTTTCTCTCTCAAAATAAATAAGAAAATAGCAATTGTTCAAAATAAAGTATCAGATTAAATTTGCCACAATTGCATTCATTAAGTAAATATTTACTTATAAGCATAATCAAAATAGCTTAACCTGGTCTAAACCTTGCACATAACCAAATATCACTAACAATAGGTGTGGTAAACATATTTAATAAACAAGTAATGAAAAAGTTCCATTTCAGATAAGAATAATACAAGGGTATTTCTATCACCATCTTTTCTTCCCAACATCTCATCAGAAGTTCTGATTGTGGTGGTTTGATTCAGGTGTCCACCATAAACTTAGGTGTTCTGAATGTTAGGTTCCCAGCTAATGGAGATTTGGGAATTAACACTTCCAAGGAGCGAAGTGTATTACTGGGGGTGGGCTTACCAGTGATATAGCCAGCTTCCCTATGCTAGTGTTTGGCACATTCTCCTGTGGCTATTGTCCACTTTATGCTGGCCAGGGGGTAATGTCCACCCTCTGCTCATGCCATTGTTTTCCCTGCCATCATGAAGCTTCTCCTTGAGCCTGTAAGCCAAAATAAACGTCTTTTTCCCCACAAGCAGCTCTTGGTTGGGTGATTTCTACCAGCAACACGAATCTGACTGCAACAGTAAAGTGGTAACGAGGAGTGGGATTGCTGCTAGATTCCTGTGTGGCTTTGGCCTTTTTGGAGCTGATTTTAAAGAGGAATGTGGAAGGATTTGAAACCTTGGCCTAAGAGATGCCTTGCATGCCTGTAAGTACAGCTTGATGGACTATTCTGGTCAGAGTTGAAAGACCTGGATGCAATAAGAACTATGGACTGTGAGGTTTGGCTTATGAGGGGGAGAAGGGGCTTTGCTTGGACTGGGTTGTTTGTGTGAAAAGCTTGCTGTTATGCCAATGTCCTGAGAAGTTGTGCAGGGTAGCTTTGAGTGCAAAGAACTGGTATGAGCAAAGGGATATGGCATAGAAAGAAAAATCTTTGGATAAACTGCTGCCCATTCAGCTGCAATTGAGAGATTACAACCTTTGAGATTGGGCCAGTTGACCTGCACTGGGGCAACAGGAAGAATATAGACTCTTTTGAAGGGGCCTGAGTGTTCAAGGAGTGTCCTATTCTTCAACGTCTGCTTTATTCCCCCCTGGATTAACAAATTGGCTCCCCACCTGGCATTATGGAGTATAAGATATGCAGGAAAGAAAGGGTAATTGAATTTGCAACATGGTCTTGTGTTTTGGAAATGGCAGTGGGCAGTGTGAAGCAGGTTTGCTGGTTGCCTGCATGGAGACCTCATGGAGCCATGAGGATGAACTGTGAATTGCAGTGGAGACCCAGTGGAGATGCCAAGAATATCAGACAGCTGGCAAGGAAAGCTGCCAGCCCTGGATTAAGTTCTCTAGGATTGTGAGCAGCCTAGCTGGAAGGATGGAATTGGAACTCCAGAGGCTTGTTGCTGGTTAGAATTATCAGACTTGGAGATTTCTCATTGACTAGTATTATTGGATTTGGAGCTACAGAGTTTAATGTTTGCCCTGGTTGTTTTAAATCTTGTATTGGTTAAATATTTATTTGCCATGCTCAATGCCATCTTTTGCAGTGTGAATGTTTCTTCTATGCCATTATGGATTTTTTGAGGTTATTTTTTGGTATTAAGACTCAGCTAAAAGACCTTGGATTATGGGGATGTATGAACATCATTGGAATTGATAAAAACTATGGGGACTTTTAAAGTTGGATGAATGTATTGCATTTTACATCACGTATGGTTATCAGTTTATGGGGGTCAGAGGCAGAATGTGGTGGTTAGATTCAGGTGTCCCCCATAAATTTAGGTGTTCTGAATGCTAGCTTCCCAGCTGATGGAGATTTGGGAATTAACACCTCCTGGAGGGAATGTATTATTGGGGATGGCTTAGGGGTGTTATACCCAGTTTCCCCATGGCAGTGTTTGGCACACTCTCCTGTTGCTATTGTCTACCTTATGTTGGCCAGAGGGCGATGACCACCCTGTGCTCATGCCATCATTTCCCCTGGCATCATGGAGCCTCACCCTCGAGCCTGTAAGCCAAAATAAACCTCTTTTTCCCATAAGTTGCTCTTCGTTAGATAATTTCTACCAGCAATGTGAACCTAACTGCAATACTTATGCAATAAGAAAAAGAGGTAGAGGTTAGAAAAGACAAGAAAATCTGTTTAGATTATTGAATTAGAAAATTATCTATTCTGGATGTAACTCCATAGTAAATAAGATTTTTTAATTATTTCTATGCATGTATTTATTCAGTTATGAAATCAGGATAATAAATAATTTATGTCTACACAACACAAAGTAACTATGATTTTAAAGAGAGAAAAGACTGTCACTTGCCAATGCTTCCAGAAATGTAAATTACCTAATAATAAATTTAGCAAAAATACATATTCATGGAGAAAAAATTATAATATTTTAAGTGTTAGTACAACCTTATTGAATGAATAAAGAGCTGTTTCAATTGATTAGAAATATACTGTCCTAAAGATGTCCATTCTCCTTGAGTCTATATAAGGATCCAAAATTATTACAATTAGAATACCCATAGATTTGGGGGTTTGTTTTCTTGGTGGAGGGAATTTGATTAGAAATTGAAAATATAATGTCAAAAATAAATGATGCTGAGAATGGTTAAAATATTCCTAGGGCAGTAAGGCGAGACAATGGTCATTTCTACATATGTACAATTATTGTAACACTATAGTGATTAAAACAGTATATTGATGATTAAGACAATATGTCAATTAGTAAGATAGCATGTTATCACAACAAAGTCTAAATGAAACAGAATAGACTGGAAATAAATGTATCTGTATATACATGTAGTATATGATATATGTGGCTGTGAAAATCAATGATGAAAGATTTGTAAAGGGGGATTGGAAAAATGTTACACATATCTTTAGAAAATAAAATTGGGTCTCTAACTCAGACAAACTCAATCAAAGTCCAAGAAGGCTGATCCTTAGAAGTGGACAAGCTGACTTTAAAATTCATACAACAATTCAAGAGAGCCACAACTTCTTAGAAGAAGTGGGAAGGGACCTGGGGCTTATTAAAATCTCATTGTAAAGCTACAGTAATAAAAACAGTGTGGTTTTCTTGCCAGGACTTATACTCAAATCAATGGAAAAGAATTAAATATTCAGAAGTAGATCGAAACATATACAAAAGTTAATTGACATTAGACAAATTAGGAAAGAATAAAAGTGTAGTCTTTTCAGTAAATTATGCTGGGAACATTAAATATCTATATGGAACACAATGCATTTCAACATTACTTTACACAGCACATAATTAATCAAAAATAAGTTGCATTTAAATGATTTAATTATAAATCTTTTAGAATAAAAATATCAGAAACTCAGGAACCTTGAGTTAGGGTTTCTTAGATGGGGTCCAATCACCATGAACTACAGAAGAGAAAACTTTTGGTTCATGAAAGAATTGTTAAGAAAATCAAAATATAAATCACAGATGGGCAGAAAATATTTGTGATTAAAATAAATAAGGAACTCTTATAACCAAATGATAAGATAAAAATTTAAATACAGAAGGAATTTGAAGAGGTGCTTCACAAGAGCAAATATATGAATCAGCATAACACACAGATTCTCCACATTTATAGATGAGAAAATTTTATCTTAAAACACACTGATATATCACTGAATGATCTCAGAACAACGGAATTTACAGACTTGTAATCCCAAGAGTTGGTGAAGATGTAAGCCACCAGAACTCTACAATATCACAGGCATATATGCAAAAGTACAACCACTTTGGACAACAACTTAGAGTTTCTTATAAAAGCAAGCATGTACTTGCATGACTCAAATCCATAACTCAACTCCATGATTCATGAAAACAACTATGAGATTCCACCTTACCCCAATAAGGATAGCAAACATCAAAAAATCAAATAAAAATAAATGCTGGCAAGGATGTGGAGAAATAGGAACACTCATCCACTGTTGGTGGGAATGTAGGATGGTACAACCACTTTGGAAAGCAATATGGAGACTTCTGAAAAAGCTGAGTATAAAGATACCAACAGACCCAGTTATTCCCTTACTGGGCATCTACCCTAAAACCTTCAAACCACAGGCTAGAGAGATTTGCTCAACCATGTTTATAGCAGCTCAATTTGTAATAGCTAAGAGCTGGAATCAACCCAGATGTCCATCACTAGAAGAATGGATAACTGAGATGTGGTATATCTACAAATGGAATTCTATACAGCAGTAAGAAAAAATGACACAATGAAATTTGAGGAAAAATGGTTGAACCTGGAACAGATCATTCTCAGTGAACTTACCCAATCACAGAAAAAAAATTGCCACATAGTCTCACTCATCTACAGCACCTAACCTGAATCTACCCAAGATACCTTACATACCCAACAAGCATCTCGTGGACTAGACACTAGGATGGAAGGAGAGGGAGGGGAGGGCATCAAAGGGGTGGGAAACACAAATCTAGACACAAACAGCAATGGTACCATAATTTTCTACTTACTAAAAGACAGACCAAATGGCTGATCCTTCACCAGGCCCTTACAGGGAACACCTGAACCACAAGACACTGGAGAGGGTAAGATCAAGACTAACCTTAATCTTCTACATCTTCCCTCCCTCACTTCCCCTCTCCCTCTCTCTCTCTCTCTTATCTCTAACTCTTGTATATTAGTTATCTTTTTCCTCATTTTCTTAGTGGGCACTGACCTGTAACTCCCAGAACCAGCATGGGGCTATCATCCACAATGAGCTTTTGATCAGAGAGACCTACAAGGTTTCCTAAAAGACAGACAGATTTCTGTCAGAGTACTTGATGACCCACCAAAGGCTAGTGGTAAGACCCTACTGCTGAAGACACCTTATGTGATTGACATGCAAATTAGAATGGCATGGCTGGAAGTTGGAAGAGAGTTAGTCCCCAGACAGTCAGCACGTCTAGTGCCAGAAGGTGCTACATGGGCGACTGGGGGAAAATGACCAATATCTGTCGAAGCAACGCATGGTCTAACCTACTTAGCAGCAAATAACTTGTTGTGATGCCCACACAAGTGCAGTGGTGGCCCACAGCCATGGTGGGGAACCAATTGCTCTCAATTTGGCTAACTGATCCCCTCACTGGTATGGGACCCATAGCTGGAGCTGGGAAACAAGTCAGAACCATATCCAAACATAAGCCCACTCTCCAATATCAAGCAACCATCAATTGTGGGCTATAAGAGGGCCTACACCTATTAAATTCTCTATTAAAAAAAAAAGTAAGGGTTATCTCATTTGTCTGGTGCTAACTTACTCTCCGTTGGAGAATCTGCTTCTCTTTTTCAGATAGATGTAGATCCTAAGGAGAGAGCCACCCCATCATACCTCAAAAGGGCCCTGGCTGAAACTAAGAAAAATTGGAGAAACAAGCAAGGGGGCTGTTTTCCTGATGAACCGGATACCAGCACAAGGGGGAAGGAGATCAGCACAGAGAAAAATCAACTCCTACCAAATCAGAGAGCCAGAGCCTCAGAGGCCCCCAACACCTCATCACTGAAGCAGACCAAAAATGAACCCAACATGGCTCAGGGAAATTTTGCGGAAGAGGGGGCGGAAAGAATGTCAGAGCCACATGTTGGGTCATGATATGCAGAGACATTTAGCTTACCCATAACTGTGGGCTAACTCCACAATGCATGACCCATATACCTCAACAAGGAGGGTCCAAGGGGAGGGGGTAGGTCACGGATGAGCCTAATAATGGTATCAAACTGACTGTATTTGCTGAATACAAAACTAACTAATAAAGAAGAAAAAGGAAAAAAAATACTTATATATTTAAAAGCACATATGATAATAATACACTTACTGATTAGAATCAGAATGACCTAAAAAACAAACAATACAAAAATACACTTATCATAAGCCACATCAGTACAATTCTAGGTAATTATCAGAGAGAAATAAATGTATATACCTACATAAAAAAATGTGTATGTAGGGCTGAAAAGATGGCTCAATGGTTAAAGGCACTATCTTGAAAAGCCAGATAGCCTTGGGTTCAATTCTCTAGGATCCATGTAAAGCCAGATGCACAAAATGGTGCATGTCTGGAGTTTGTTTGCAGTGCAAGAGTTCCTGGCATGTCACGTGTCTGTGTACACATGTCTGTGTATCTGAGTCCCTCAAATAAATAAATTAAAATGTTTTTAAAAAATATGTATGCATGCAGGCATGGTGGTGCACACCTTTAATCTCAGCACTTGGGAAGCAGAGGTGGGAGGATCGCCAAGAGTTCAAGGCCACCCTGAGACTACATAGTGAATTCCAGGTCAGCCTGAGCTAGAGTGAGAGCCTACCTTGAAAAAAATAACAACAACAACAACAAAAAAAAAACATATAGATAGATAGATAGATAGATAGATAGATAGATAGATAGATAGATAGATAGATAGATAGATAGATAGATAGATAGATATACACATATATATGTAAGCTAGGTGTGGTGGCACAAGCCTTTAGTTCCAGCACTTGGGAGGCAGAGGAAGAAGGATCAGCATGAGTTCAAGGCCAATTTGAGACCACAGAATGAATTCCAGGTAAGCCTGGGCTACAGCAAAACTGTACCTTGGGGCTGGAGAGATGGCTTAGCAGTTAAGCACTTGCCTGTGAAGCCTAAGGACCCCGGTTCGAGGCTCAATTCCCCAGGACCCACGTTAGCCAGATGCACAAGGGGGCGCACGCATCTGGAGTTCGTTTGCTGAGGCTAGAAGCTCTGGCGTGCCCATTCTCTCTCTCTGTCTCTCTCTCTCTCTGCCTCCTTCTCTCTGTCGCTCTCAAATAAATAAATAAACAAAAAAAATTTAAAAAAAAAACTGTACCTTGAAAACAATGTATATATAAATGTTGATAACAGGTTATTTATAATAGCCCTAAGCTGGAAATAACCTAAATGTTTATCAGTTGAGTAATGAATAATACTAGCTATGGAATGTCCATACCATGGAATTCTTCACAGCAATGAAAAGGAACAAGCCGCTGACATACACAATGGGTCTCAACATTATTATACTGTGTGAAAGGATAGCAAAGCATCCTGTGAGGTTCTAATAATGATAGATTTAATTAACAGAGGTAAGAAACAGTGGCTGCTGGGACCATGATTGGATAGACATGGACATAAATGGGTATAGGGAAACTGGAGTGACAGATGATTTTATGTCTATTTTTTATGATTACTAAATGAGTGGATACATTTGTCAATGTGTATACTTAAAATTGGTAGGTTTCATCATTACATACCCATACCTCACACCTCAATAGGTGAATGAAACAAAATAGGTTAGACTCAGGTATATATATACGTGTGTGTGTGTGTGTGTGTGTATGTGTATATATATATATATATATATATATATATATATATATATATATAACCCCTGCTGCTTTTAAGCAAAAGTAAACTTCACATTAAAATAGGCATGGCCTGGAAAGATGGCTTAGCAGTTAAGGTGCTTCCCTGCAACACCGAAGGACCTAGGTTTGATTCCCCAGGACCCACATAAGCCTGATGCACAAAGTAGTGCATGCATCTAGAGTTCGTTTGCAGCAACTAGAGGCCCTGGCATACCCATTCTCTGTCTCTCTCTCTCTCTGTCTCTCTCTTCCTCTTTCTCACAAATAAATAAATAAAAATATTAAGAGCTGGAAAGATTGCCTAATGGTTAAGGCATTTGCCTGTGAAGCCTCAGAACCCAGGTTTGATTCTCTCAGTCCCACGTAAGCCAGATGCACAAGGTGCCACACACATCTGGAATTTGTTTGCAGTGGCTGGAGGCCCTGGTATACCCATTCTCTCTCTCTCTCTCTGCTGGAAAGATTGCCTAATGGTTAAGGCATTTGCCTGTGAAGCCTCAGAACCCAGGTTTGATTCTCTCAGTCCCACGTAAGCCAGATGCACAAGGTGCCACACGCATCTGGAATTTGTTTGCAGTGGCTGGAGGCCCTGGTATACCCATTCTCTCTCTCTCTCTCTGTTTCTCTCTCTCATAAATAAATGAATAAAAAATATTTTAAAAAATAAAATAATTTTTTTAAAATCACATTAAAAATAGACATGAGGGGCTGGAGAGATGGCTCAAGGGTTAAGTGCTTGCCTGTGAAACCTAAGGACCCCAGTTCAAGGCTCGATTCCCCAGGAACCACAATAGCCAGATGCACAAGGGGGTGCATGCATCTGGAGTTTGTTTGCAGTGGCTGGAGGCCCTAGCGTACCCATTCTCTCTCTCTATCTGCCTCTTTCTCTCTATGTCTGTTGCTCTCAAATAAATAAATAACAAATAAACAAAAAAGTGGGAAAAATAAACATGAGGGCTAGACAGATAGCTCAGCTGTTAAAGCACTTGCCTGCAAAGTCTAACATTCTGGGTTCAGTTCTCTAGTACCTATATAAAGCCAGATGCACAAAGTGATACATGCATATGGAGTTCATTTGCAATGGCTAGAAGACTTGGCAGGACCATTCTCTCTGTGTGTCTGTCTCTCTTCTTTCTGTCTCTCTCTGCATGCAAATAAATAAAATGTTTTATTTTTATTTAACAAACTCCAGATGCATATGCCATTGTGCATCTGGCTTCACATGGGTACTAGAAAATTAAATCCAAGTCATTAGGCTTTGCAAGCAAATGCCTTAGCTGTTCAACCATCTCTCCAGCCCAAATAAAATATTTGTAAAAACACATAACAATTAAAAATGAACTTAAATATTTAACATGAATATGCAAAAGTGGGGAATCAAGATGACGCATTCTCTGGCTAAAGTACTTAGTTCTTTGAAGAGAGTACTGTTAATCATTTACTTCATTTTCTAATATAAAGTATATGCTTTTAAAATATTAGACTTAACCATCAAAAATAGAATTCATTAGAAATAAAACATATAACATTAAATCACAATGTAAAGTTAGGTAAATAAATATCCAAAAGAATCCAGGAAGAGTTGTAAAAAGTAAAGTGTAGGTAAAGTGTCAAATAACACTAAGTGAGACTTTAGAAATAAATACAAATATATGAGTGAATCATGGAACATATGGGCTGCATTTGCCCAGGAGATGGCAGATGGGTGTCAACTGTCTACAAGGACTCATATGGCACCAGGAGTAGAAGCAAGGAATTAATGGAAACCTGGGATGTCAGGCAATTGAGGACAGAGGTCACTGTGGGGTGTTACAGGACACCAGTAGGAAGGACATGATCGTCTCTGGGAAGTCACATGACCTAGTCAGGAGCCAAGTTACCATCCAGTTGAGTTACAAGGAATAGTCAGAAAAACCACAGAGATGATGGATGAGTTACCTGACTTAGGGTCCATGAGGAATTTCACACTGTGAGAGTGTTATCAGCCTAGGATGTTGGTTTTGGTCAACTCTTTCATTTACATCTCAGTAAATAATTGCCTCCTCTATCTCAAAAGCACAGCAAGCCAGAAGAGGGTCATTTTGAGGGTAGTATGTAGTTCAGTGGAATCAACCCATAGAGGGAGTTATGAGTCACTGGTAAATAAATATCTTTATCTTCAGAAACTCTGGTGTGTCAAGGAGTTAGTGTGCCTACTATAAATGGTTTACTAAACTGGGTTTTCAAATTGAGTAGATTTTGATGGTTTACTTTTATGTATGATTTGTCCCTTAAAATTGAGCCCACGTGTTACTTTCCTCATGGATTTTTTTCTTCTCCACTGTTACTGTATTTATCTTTAGCATTAGAAACTTGTCATTTCCTACCTCACTGTTATTTATACCTCCACACCTTAGCAGCTTCCTTAAAGACAGATCCCATATCCACTGTATTTTAGTTACAATCCCTTGCCTATAACCAGCCAGCACTTTGAATTAATATGACAGAACCATGATGGAACTGTCTGTAACTTGTTTTCTTAAAGATGATTTTCAGATGATGTGTTGCTTGGAGAAATTAGTAAAAAGAAAAATTTATCATTCTTTTTTGCAAATCTAAATGATTTTTTGTATTTCTCAAGACAAATAACAGAATTTAAAATGCATCATTACATATACTATTCAAAAGCCTAAGAGTTGAAGTAGGGTCATTTCAAGATAGTGTGAGTAAAGTCCACTGGCAGATGCTTCTTCCAAGATGACCATCTGTGGATCTTGAACCTTAAGAAGTGCTGCTTACTTCATAGTGAGTCCCTCCTGGCTCAGGTGAGATGCTGACTGGGAATCTAGTAGATCTTTCTGTAAGGAGTCCCAGACTTCTTACAGCATCTTCACTAACCCTGCTTGTATTTTCTGTTGCCCAAGAAAGAAAACAATCCTGGATGATTTTTTGATTCCTCTTATTCTTCAATTATGCCTCAGTCTAGACTGATTTTTATTGCTCAATCCTGAATTCTTCAGCAGTTCCTCCTCTTCCTTATTTTATTCCACTAACAAGCATCATTAGGTAATTCCAGAGTTGACTGGTGGGGTATAGGTGGGAGACAAACAAAGAAATGCCAAGACCAGAAGAGGGGGCAGAAAGATTACGAGCCACAGGGTAAGAAGGAGTCTCCAGAGGCACTGGCCCCTCACAGTGACTGACTGCTGCTCTCATGATTCAGAAGCCATATCCCTGTGGTGAATCCCAGCAACCCCACTGAGGAGGGCTCTCAGTGGAATGGGGTCAGGAAAGAGGGGAATGGTACCAACGTGTGATTTGTCCATACAAAGTTTCCTCTTGATAAAAAAAAAATACAGAAAATAAAGAAGAAATACAAAGAACCTCATCCACATCAGGTGCTGCCCTGTGCACAGTCACATCCATTGCCATGAATCCACCCAAATCCTCCCATGATAGCCCTAATGTTAATGCTAAGAGCTCACAGTTATTGATATCTGTCTGGAATACTCCATTTAATTTTCCCCCCAGCCTTAGAAGTACATATGTTACTCCCTCCATTTGACAGATGAGCCTCTCTGAGGAGTAAAGAACACTATAGAGAAGTTGACACTAAGGCATCCTGGTGGCAGTACTGTCCCCTGTACATTGCAGAGCAGTATCTCATTGTAGAGATGAAGATATAGGTTCAAAATGTATGGAGATCACATGTTGAATAAATAGGAGCACTGTAGTTCAAAATTAACAGTGTCTACTCCCAAATTGGCATGTTCTGCCTTGCTTCATACCTTGATTATGCAAAGAACAAGTTTTCAGGTTGGACTATCAGGTCAGCTGTCCACTTTCCTTTCTGGTCAGGTGGGACTGACTTTGATGTTATACTTCAGTGGCAGAGATCATGCAGAGGCTGAGTTAAAATTGAGTAGATCCAATACTTCATCAAAGGTACAAATGCCTGCCCAGTGCAGACATGCTGAAGTGGCTTCCACAAAGCCGTCTTGAAGAGTTAAAATAGGCTGATAACGAATATATGGTCTGTGTTCCAAGTCTGCCTTTGCTCGCTTTCTCATGGATTCTTCTCACAAGAGAACAGAAGACATCTGTTTCCTTCTTCCATGATTCTGTGGGTGTCCCTTTAACTCTGGTTTAACCTGTGGTCCAATCAGGACCATGGAAGACATGGCATGTTGAAGAATCTGAGATTTTTCCAATGAGCCAGCAATCTGGTACCATCCATCTGATCAACTTTAGACTCCCACTCACTGTGGGTCTGTCACCAGCAGCATTAGCAACACCTGGAAACACATGTGAAGAGCAGATGTCTAAGTCCCAGCCAAGAACTAGAGAACCAGTATTGGTGTTTTAATGAATCCCAGGTGATCTGGACATGCCCTGCAGCTTGAGAATCTACTGTCTAGAGCACAGTGCCTACACTTCAGCTCAAGTTCCTCACGGTCCTCAGTTATAAAACTGGAATATTAAACAGCAAAATATATTTCTATATATGCCTGCATGTGTTTATCTCCCTATATACATAGATAGACAAAACATAGCTAGATGATAGATATAGTCTTTTGTTTTGTTTTTTAAAATATATTTTAGTTATCTATTAGAGAGAGAGAAGAATGGGCACTCCAGGGCCTCCAGCCACTGTAAACAAACTCCAGATGCATGGGCCCCCTTGAGCATCTGGCTTACATGGGTCCTGGGGAATCGAACTGGGGTCCTTTGGCTTTTCAGTAACTGCCCTGCCTTAGGCCATTAAATGCCAGGATCACAGGCATGTGCCACCACACTCAGGAACCAGGGCATGTTTAGAAGGTGACAATGAATGCAAAGCCTCGTGCAGAAAATGACCTTTTGTAAATAAACAGTTGGTGGACACCATCAATGACAATTTTCTCATTAGCATCACAATTATTTCGTAGATGGCCTATTATTTGAAAACCTCTTCTTTCTGCTCCACTCCATTTTTTACTAGTGCACAACATACTTAGATTATTTTCCTTGTTAGAATAATAAATGAAAGGACCCTTCTCTACACTCTACTTAGTCTCCACCATAGCCATATTTCTTCCTGCAAAGCATCGTAACAGAATTTCTCTAGTTCCTCACTCACTTGTATCTGCTGTAAGAAGGTGTTCTGCCCAACAGATGACCAAATCAGCTTTCCTCAAGAACACCAGTGACCACTACTGGCCTAAATCCAAGAGATCATTTCTCCAGCCACATATTACTTATCTTATTACTGTATCATGAGCATTCTTCTGCCTTGACTCACATTTTTCATTTTAATTCCAGGACACTACACTCAACTGGTTCCTTCCTTACATTTCTTGCTATTCCTTCTCAGCTCTTTTGCAAGAACTTTTTCCTCTTTCATACTGACAAATTTTCAATATGCTGCAGGGTGCAGTATTTGGAAAGCCACTCTTTCATAAATCTAATGGCTTTAATTATGGTTTCATCTATTAAGCGATGATTTCTAACTTTTATCTGCAGTTGAGATCTTGTCTCTATGCACATGCCTATGTCTACAACCACCTACTTGCTGTCCTCAGCGCTCAGAGTTTTCCCCCTCACTTCCTTTTCCTCTTTACTCAAAAAATCACTGTTTCATTGAAATGCCCTGGGCATCCAAAAATTCCAACAGCTCTGTCCAAAAAAAAAAACCATTTTGAGAAGGAATGTTGCTTTCATGGCAAGCCTGACCACCTGGGCCAGGGTGATGGAGACAGACACTCAGGATACACAAAATGTACCAAAGCAGAAATCCAGAGCTGCTGAGAGCTCAACACTAATGGAGATTTGAAACACACCCACCAAGACTCGGGGGATTTTGTGGAAGAGGGGGCGGA
The DNA here is from genome assembly GCA_036346955.1 of Dipus sagitta. NCBI lineage: Eukaryota > Metazoa > Chordata > Mammalia > Rodentia > Dipodidae > Dipus > Dipus sagitta. Next base: position 47,348,445 of record CM070770.1, on the reverse strand, counting down.
AAGATTGTAAGAGCCACAATTGGGAGGGAACATCCAGAGGCACTGTCCCCCACACACAACGACTGACTGCTGTTCTCACAACCCATAGCCCGCAACTCCATGGTGAATGCCAGCAATCCCACTGAGGAGGGCCCACAGTGGAGTGGGGGCAGGGCGGAGGAAAATGAAGGAACCAACACATGATGTGTCCATACACAGTTTCTCCTTAACAGAAAAAAAAAAATCGCATTTCCTTTCTGTTTTACTTTTATTCTTGGCACTTATCACTACCTAATAGATGATACCTCTCAACTATAATGTCAGATGTGCTGGACAAGCATTTCTGTTTTCTTTATTCTCTACAGTATCTGATGTGCTTGGCCTACAGTTGTTGCTCAGTAATGGATAAGGGAGTGTAGGATCCCCTTGTGTAGTGGAAGGAGCGCAGGTTCAGGATGGTCCCTACCACGGTCGGAAGCTAGTCAACGTCAAAGCTCAAAATTGAACCCAAGGCGGCCTGACGACAAATCGTGCCCTCTTCACACTCAGCATGGTGCTCACACTCAGGGTCGTGCCCGGGCTCTGCAGAAGGGATTTTCTTTGCCTGATCACTTTCACTCTGGAGCTTTCACTTTGTCAATGACAGTTTCTAAGGAATTCACTGTTATCCTTGAGCAAGATTTTAATCTTTTCCAAACCTTGTCAAGAGCACGGCATCGAAAGATGAAGAAATGTCTGGGTGACATCTTGCCTCGGGCTTGGTGCTGGCCGAGAGTCAGTTTTAGAAAATTTGTGTCAGAGCAAAAGGGAAGTGTGTAATACTTTCACATCACATCTTCCTGTCACTCTCCTCCCCACCCTTTCCTCTGCCTTTGGAAACAGTTCTGGAAGTTTCTTTCTACAGAAAGTACATTAAAAAAAATAGGAAATAGAGGTTTCTTACATAGCATGACTCCTCTAAAAATAAGACTTGGTTTAGCTCAGAAGGAAACAAATTTGCTTCTTTTTTATGAGTAGGAAAGAGTGTCTTTGTACCCTCAGCAGCCGGATGGAATGGAATGTGAGCGGAATTTGAACAAAAGCATTCTAGCTCTGTATTTTCCTGATTGCTGTCTGGACATGCCTGAGTTTCATTGTCCTTTTCTCAAAAATACATATAATAGCATTGCTTGGGGGTGTTGCTACAAGTATAACACACACCAACGGCTTTCAACAAGGCTTAGGAGCTGGATGAAAGCCAACTTGTTTCTGATTACAATTAAACTTGTTTTTTTATTCTCTTTAGCAGTAAATGAGATGGGTTGGCTGGACAAGGAATGGACTTCACAGACTCCTGACGTGTGCCATGCTGCTGTGGCCACACGTGCCACCTCCTGCCTCTGGTTCTCACGGTGACTTCACAAGGTAAGGGAAACTGAGCTTCCTGGGTGGTAAACAAGTGTCTCCGGGCCACTTCATAAGTGACAGAGGATGGAGTCATTCTCAAGTCCAACTCCAAAGAGCCTAATGTTACAGCATCGCCTCCAACGTCCTATAGGCACAAAGTCAGCCTCGCCTCTCTAACTCACAGTCACCTCTCTCGCTCTCGGCAAATATCATCACGCAAAGAGGCCCGACCAGCTCTCAAACAGGGAACTGCAGGTCCTAAGGCAGCTCACGGCACTGTGTTCTCTCTAGCCCTGATGGCACACCCGCTCACACGTGCCACCTCTCACCAAACCATCATGTCTTCTTAACTCTCATTTTCCAAGTGCCCATCCTGGCCTCAGTGGCTGTAAGATGAGGCTCAAGGAACACAGGTAGGGCCTGCCCTTCCTCCGAGTGTTTGAAAGGCACCAAGGGTTTAAGGAGTAAACCTCAAACTTCCTATTATGTCATCCAACCAGTTTTTCTAAGTCCACCTCCTGCCCCAGCAGACCTGTCCATCTAGGGCTGCATGCATTGAAGTGCTTTTCGTCTGACTCCTGTGTTCGTGCTCACCTTTGCATGCGGGTGCACAGCTGGAACAGATTTTCCAGAAAACTGTCTAGCAAAAGGTACCAGAATTCTTGTGACTATCTAAATCTCTGTCTTGATGTTCCACTTCTGGGAATTCATCCTCAGGACCACTACAGAGACGAGCACACACGTGGACTATGCAGCAGGATGTATTTCTCCAGAGTTGTTCATAACAACAGTACATAGCCAGAGGAAACTTACTTTGAAAATTGTAAAAAATGTACACGTGGTGATGCATTCACGGAATAGAAACAACTGAATATTTAATCTTGACTTTCAAAATATTTAGTGCATGAAAATGTTTTCACAACAGAAAAAAGACAATGCGTATGTTATAAATTCAATTCTGCTAATAAAATATAAAATAATAATATAATACAAATAATATGATATGATGTAACTAAGTATAAAGTAATACAAAACATAAACATAAATATGCATTTTATACAAATATAAAAATAAATAACATAAAATATAAATGTTTACCCTTAAAATTCCTGGAAATATATATTCTTTATCTTTTAGTGTATCTTTCAGTGTAGGAATTATTTATAGTTTCATAGTGAGCATTTTCTATTATTTAAATGTGTCACCCAAAAGTTCATGTGCCAGAAACTTAATCCCCAAATTCGTATGTTAATAATATTTAAAGGTGAGGTGTTTGGAAGGCAGTTGGGGACAGGTGAGGTCAGAAGGACAGTGTTGCTGACTTTATGGAGAGAAGAAGAGAGTCTGAGCTAGCACACTTGTCTCCTCTCACCATGACATGCCCCTCCACCATGTGTTGATAAAAGAATGACTCCTGTCAAGATGTCAAGCTTCTGCCAGCACCATGCTCTTGAATTTCCCAGGTTCCAGAACTTTAAGAACTTTTACTTATATAAGTTTCCCACTTTCCGGTATTCAGTTATAGAAAGAGAAAATGTATGGTGATCACATGTGTTTATTTTCTATGCAGAGAAAATCTTTAAAAGATTATATTCAGGCTGGAGAGATGGTTTAGAGGTTAAGCGCTTGCCTGTGAAGCCTAAGGACCCCAATTCCAGGCTCGATTCCCCAGGACCCATGTTAGCCAGATGCACAAAGGGACGCATGCATCTGGAGTTCGTTTGCAGTGGCTGGAGGCCCTGGCATGCCCATTCTCTCACTTTCTCTCTCTCTCTCTCTCTCTCTATCTCTATCTCTCTGTCTCTCCCTCTTTCTCTGTCACTCTCAAATAAATAAAAATGATTTAAATATGAAAAAAAGATGATATTCATCCTTGAGACCTCAGTACAAATTGCTTCTCTAAAGCCATCCCTAATTCTCAGCCTGATAAATGTCTCTTCCTCTCAACACCTGGAGTCATAGTCCATTTGGTCCACTCATACTACAGAGGGCTACTTATGTGTGCTCCTCCACAGTTACTATGCAAGGGCTCAGCATAAGCATAGGTCCTAATCCCCTGGCACAAATCTTACCCATTCCAGATGGGCATCCCCCAAAGAGACTTGAGGGAATATTAAGTCCTCAATCCAAAAAGACAAGGAAGAGAGGCTAATGAGTTTTATTGACATAGTTTCATAACTGACTGGCTTATGCCTAGGACTCATTTGAAACAGAACTCTTTATGCAAGAAATCACTTGGAATTTAATGCTTAGAATGGGACTTTCTGGATTCTAGTTCTAACTTTTAATAACTTTAATTTTACACTCCCACCCCCTGCCCCCCCACACACAGGGAACCCATGATTACAAGTTCTCCAAAACCATGACTTATGCTTCCACCAATGCACTGTACCATCACCCCACCCCCATCAGCCCAGCCTTCATATTGTAACTTGCAAGCCTTTGCTATACATGCTCTGGGATGACCATAACTTCAGATCTTATACTTATTGCACAAGAGTTTCTTGCCATGCTTGTTTGAGGTTGTTTTATTACCAATGCTATAACTCTTAAGATGTCTTGGCAAAGTAAGTATTTATGGTTTACTTCTAGCATAAATCATTCACTTCATTTCAATGAATTCTTCCCTCTCATATGGGATACATTTTCCATTCTTATTGAAACAATTAATCTGTTCAGTTCTTATCCTTCAACCCCTGATTCCTGTGCTTTGTGGATTTTTATGCTTGCTAACCATGAGCATAACTGTGTTCCTTCACAGTTTTTGAATTTTATTCTCAGGTTTCCTTTAAGGACCAAAGACACACACACAAAAAAGAGAATTGTAGAGAGGATATCCAAGGCAGAAAAGTATCAGCAGTCCTAATATTCCTTGTTTGTCTTCTGAATTTCCATCTCAATCTTTTCTAATCCATGATGGTTTTACCTGCACTTAAGCGACATGGCACGGTAGGGAAGATTACCATTTTAATACCAGATGTGGACAAAAATCCAGACTTCCCACTAGCCTCCAGGGCCTTGGGAAAGTTCATGAGGTGAATGTCAGTTATCTCAACCAGGGAATGGGAACAGTGATCCTTCCAGGCATGAGAGGGTAGATGTAAAAGCTTAACATGACTCCTCTCACTTAGTGTATTACTTTCCTCATTGCTGTAGCCAAATTCCTGACCTAAGCAACTTCAGAGAGGAAGGAAGTATTTTGGCTTGCAATTTGAGGTGGTTGTCAGTTCATCATAGGAGGAAGGCAGGGTGGTAGGAGCAGCTGTCTGTGTCGTCAAGAGCCTGAGGCAACTGCTTACTATATCATGATGGATCAGGAAACGTAGAACAAGATGAGAAGAAGAGTTAGGTTATTGCCCTCCATGGCCAGCACCTAGCAGCTAGGTCCCATGTACCAAAGTTTCTATCACCCCTCAAAACAGCACCACCAGCGGGGTACCAAGTGTTCAAACACATGGGCTTATGAGGGAAGTTTCATATTCAAACCCTAACACTTAGTATGCTTATTACAAATGTCTATGTGGCAGATGACATCATATTTTCTTTTTTAAATTTTTTAAAATTTATTTGAGAGTGACAGAGAGAGAAAGAATCAGAGACAGAGAGAGAAAGAGAGAGAGAATGGGTACATCAGGGACTTCAGCCACTGCAAATGAACTCCAGATGCATGCACCACCTTTTGTGTCTGGCTTACATGGGTACTGGGGAATCGAGCTGTGAACCGGGCTCCTTAGGCTTCACAGGCAAGCGCTTAACCACTAAGCCATCTCTCCAGCCCCACCATATTTTCTTTATGCTTTGGTATGGATAGCACAAAAGATTGGGACCTTCAGCCTCCTACCACAGGTTCTTTTGCCAGTTTCTGCACATTTTCCCACCATTGGCTTTTGAGCTCTATTCAAAAAAGGAAAGCGATCACCAATTTGTATTATACAAGCACAGATGCTTAGATTTAGGTCTTTCCTATGAAGAATTTACACATATTTTCAAGAGGTAATGAAGTTTGTGGTTGACCGCTTCAACTATACCTATGAAAATCAGCTGAAGGGCTGCAGAGATGGCTTATCGGTTAAGAGCTTGCCTGTGAAGCCTAAGGACCCCGGTTTGAGACTTGACTCCCATGTTAGCCATATGCACAAGGTGGCACACGCATCTGGAGTTCGCTTGCAGTGGCTAGAGGGCCTGGCATGCCCATTGTCTCTCTCTCTCTCTCTCCCTCTCTCTCTCTCTGTCTCTCTCTCACACACACAAGCGCTCTCTCTCTCTCTCTCTCTCTCTGTCACTCTGAAATAAATAAATAAATAAATAAATAAATAAATAATAAACAAAAAAATTTAAAGCATCTGAAGCAAGAGCAATGACACACCTAAGGAGTGGCTGAACCATTCCTGTAGAACAGTTTTCAAATTTTCTTACTATCACATTCCTGTCACCTAGACAATACTGTCCACAGAGGGAGTTAATAATGCATGAGTAAATGAACAGATGTCTCCTCAAGCTATCTGCGAAACAACGTCACAGTGATGAAGGGAAATGCCATTACAGAGCCCCAAAACCACCATCCTGCTTCTCATCATTTGTGCTAGAAGCCTCCAGAGTTTCCATTCCTCTCACTCACCCTGCCATGATTAGGAACCTGAAGGTCTTTGCAGAATGGTATGTCCTGCACGTTTAGGAATGCTTCTCCTCTCCCTCTCTCTCTCTATCTCTCTCTCTCTCTTTGGGAAATTGAGTGGAAAATTTCATACCTTCCTAAGACTACGTGCAATTATTCATTTCCTCCAGCTTACCTAGGAAATGGTGAATCAGTGTAGTGTGAGCACATTTTTCCTTTCTAAAATTTTTAATTGACACATAACAATTGTACATAATTAAGAAGCATGTTATTTGAAGTATAATGGTCAAATCAGGATAATCAGAATATTCATAATCTCAAACATTTATCATTCCACATACATTGTTCTCAGATACAAAAACCTAAAAACTCACTACAGCCTCACACATCTCACATCACATATCTCCTGCTAAAAGAAAAGAATGGACATAAGAGAGTGCCATCTTGCTCACTGGTACCCATAGGTAGGGCGAGCCCTGCTTCCTCTGTTATTCCCTGAGAATAAGCTAAGTCAGAGTGTCTTGACTGAGTTAAAAATGTCAGTCATTATAACAGGGGAGAATGCAAGTTTTAGGTCAGAGGATAAGAAAAGTAAGAAATGAGGAGTGAGGAAGTCGAGAACCACTTGGGACTAAGTTTAGAGGAAGTTTGTATTAAATCAAAATTGAGAAGCTGAGATTGCAAAGGAAATGATAGCAATGGTTTGAGAGAGATGTTGACAGCAAAAGAAATGCAAAGCATGAAGCTTGTATAAGAATAGAAAATGAGAATTTTGCTGTTGGCTATAAACTGGATCTTGGATGTTTTATAGCAGATTCCAATAGATATTTGAAAGACAGAAAATCACCGTCATTAGGTAGGATGTGTTTCCTTGGATGGGACTCCATGCTGCATAAAATCCCAACTTTTATTCACTTTAAGCAAATAGTAGAGAGGCCCAAAACCTTGTTCAATATTTTGGAGAACCTAATAAAATAGTATAACAACCTTTAATGAGAATTCAAGGCAGTCCCAAATATCACACTTTCTCACCTTGAACTATGTTACAGCAACTCAGGACAACAGTGGAACTTGTTCACTCATGCTGGTCAGAACAATCAACGCATGTTTTTTACCTGTGAGAAGTCGGTAAAAGTCAAATGTATTAATTAATAAATTCTATTTGAGGGCTGGAGAGATAGCTTAGCAGTTAAGGCAATTTGCCTGTGAAACCTAAGGTCCCAGGTTCGATTCCCCAGTACCCACAAGGTAGTGCATGGATCTGGAGTTTATCTGCAGTAGCTAGAGGCCCTGCCACACTCATTCTCTCTCTCTCTCTCTCTCTCTCTCTCTCATAAATAAAATATTGAAAAAATCTGTTTGATAGTAAAAAGAAGATCCTTTAAATGCTAAGATCTCCATAGTTGGGAACAATACAAAATGGTAGCTATTGGCAATAGAAAAGTTTAGAGCAGATCTGTAATTTAAGATACATAGAATGTGCCTCCTGGGATCCTGGTTCTGCGTGTATCATAAAAGGATGCTCAGCTGACAAGAATGATCATTGCAGGAGGAGCTTTGAAACAGTAGAATAGCAGAGGAAACACTCCAGCTGGAAGACCCACAAAGCTAGACCCAAATAAAGGGTGTCTAGAAGCACTTCTAGGCAAACTTAATAATTAAGCCCAGGTTAATATTAATTCTACAGGTAATAATGTATAACCTACATCTATGTTGTTTTATAATGATTTTCTTTAGAGAATAAATGTTAAATATTCTTACATAAGCACAGAGGCCTTTATAAGTATTATAATAACAATAAACAGATGACTAATAGATGGCTAGATAAAAAGAACTCTATGTATAAGAGTTTTTTTGGGTTGTACAAGGCCCAGGCTGACCTGGAATTTACTGTGTAGTCTCAGGCTGGACTTGAACTCACAGAGATCCTCCTGCCTCTGCCTCCTGAGTGCTGGGATTAAAGGCATGCACCACCATGCCCAGCAAAGATAAAGAGAGAATGGGTGCAACAGGGCATCTAGCTGATGCAAATAAACTCCAAAGTTATATACCACTTTGTGTATCTGGCTTTACCTGTGTACTGGGCACTGGAGAATCAAACTTGGGTGGACAGGCTTTATGAACTAGTGCCTTAACCATTGTGCCATCTCTATAGCCCTGTGCTTAAGAGATTTGGAAACAGTTAGGACTATAATAGCACTACGTGCATGGTAAATAAGGGCTGCATGTTCTGGTTTACAAGATCTTCAGGATATATTACTATGTGGAATAAAAATGAAATTGTGACAAAACATGTACAGTCTGATTCTAATTGTATTTTTTTCATCCCACAAAATCGTACTGTATATATGTATATAAACAGGTAGATATATTCTTGAATCTAGTATATTTATTGATATTTGATCAGTTATGACCTATAAAAGAAATTTTATATGATCTAACCTATGACTTATAGAAGAAAACATATAGAATACTATATATTAACTAATAATCATGCTCATCTCTGCAAAGAGGACTGGAACTGAATTAGGGCACAAAATGACATTGGTTATCTAAATACTTTGAAATTTTCACTTTTTAAAAATATCCTTAGGCTTCGCAGGCAAGTGCCTTAACTATTGAGCCATCTTTCCAGCTGTGTCTGAATTTTTATGATGTAAAATATATATGCATTACTTATATAATTACATAACTTCTTTACTAACGAATGAAGGCTGGGAAAAATTGTGAACTGGTGGTCCAAAAAAACTTGGGCCTGGTGTGGTGGCACACGCCTTTAATCACAGCACTTGGGAGGCAGAGGTAGGAGGATCACTGTGAGTTCAAGGCCACCCTGAGACTACATAGTGAATTTCAGGTCAGCCTGGGCTAGAGCAAAACCATATCACGAAAAACCAAAAAAAAAGGGGGGGATCAATGGAGATAAGGAAAATGAAAAATTTTGAGAGACATTAAGTAAAAGACTTAAATCAGAAAATTGAATGACCTGATGGTGTGATTGTGTAAGGACTCTTTGCTCTCCATCCCTGAGCACACCTCAGATGATATTTTCTTGTAAGATCAAACACAGTATTGAATCCAATTGATTGAAGAGGATCATAAAGAAACTAAGATACAAGAGCTTTTGATCTCTATGTAAGAGGGGCCCACTTAGAAATGAAACTGGCATGAGATCAGTGCTGTGGAGTTAGCTTCAAACTGTTATGTGAGTCACATAGAAAATACTAATTGTCTCCCATGAAGGATTGATTATGATGGCAAAGAAAACCATACTATGCATTTTATAGAAGTAGTCAGAAAATGTATGGGGGTAGAAAACTCCATGACATAAAACTCGCCCCAAACCCTGGTGTCTGCAGTGGCTCACAAATTGGGCACCACAACCATTCTGACTCAGTTATACCCTGAAGAGCAGGACGGTTGTATATGTAGGAAAAAATAATTCCAGAATATCTACATGTGAATGAAGTTATGTGTGGGCACTATATGACTTATGAAAAGTGAGCTAGAGATCATTTAAAGTACTGGGGTTTCACATAGGGATAATAACACTGTGTCATTTTACCCCAGAGACCCAGTATCACCAGATTTTTGGATCTGTGGGGCTTCAAAAACCTATCCTCCACAGATATTGCTCATGCAGAGGACTTGGTAACTGGTAATCTGATCTTAGTGCACTACATACCTATGAAGACCTAATATTTTACGAAGTTTTGGGTTGATGATGACTTTTAAGTCATCTCAAACATTATGTTAACTCATTTAATTTACTCAACAATTCCATAGAGGATATTATTTCAGTTCCTAAAAGAGGAGAATGAAATGTAGGGATATCAAACAACCAATTGAAAATCACACAGCAATAATCAGTGTGGGCAAGAATTGAATGGATATCTGCCCGATCAGAAACCCAGGTCTCACTTGATAGGGAACTGATCATGAGTAGTGTTTCTCATTCCTTAACCATGGACAGTAGTTGTCTGTGTCATGCCTATGATTCCATCCCTAACCCACTCTTGTCCTTCTGCATTTGTGGTGGACAGTTACCCTTCCAACACATGCAGAACTTAGACCATACAATACTGAACAATGCTGTATATAGATTTACATACTCATTTTTAAATGTATTTGTATTTATTTTCTATTAATTTTTAGGGTAGCATGCAAAGTAATAATAGGCTCCATGACGGCATTTTCATGCACATGTCATTATCATATATGTTTTCATTTGTTCTTGTCCCCCCACTACACTTACAATGCCCCCTGATGCCCTCTGCCTACCCCCCCCCTGCTTTCCCCAGGTCATCTTACTCTTTGCTTTCATGTCACATTACCCTCTCCTTTCTCCCTCACTTAAGACTACATTACATGCAACAGCTTTATAAATCTGTGACAGAAACCAAAGGTAACTATGCAATGTACATTCAGCCAATCAAACATGTATGCCTTACACAGACTAATTTTCAAACTGACTATAATGGCATGCTATCTTAAACTCTCACTTGGAGATGGAACTAGCTCAGACAAATGGTGCTGCTTTGCATTGAATACCTTAGGAAGCCCTAAGCTAGAAGATGCAAGGAAGTCGTAGGTTGATGATGCACTCATTACTCCAGCGTAGCAAATCTTCCAAACCAAAGGGAAAGAGCAAGGTAAGGATTCTTCCCCGGTGAGTCAGAGCCCTTCACCCTCTGGAGCCTCCTGACTTAACCAATCTTGCTGCTGTGCCAGAGGGCACTGTGCTGATTGGGCCAGATCACAGTCCTTCCCCCAGTGTCATCTCTACCTATCCCTGGGAGGTGTACCCTCACGTTATTCTTTGGATCTTATTTCTTCAAGTATAATTGAGGAGACTGGGATAGATCAAATGATTTAATTTCAATTCTCCTTGAAAACAATTTTTTGTTTTCAAAGAAAAACACAACATAAATTTCATCACTTAAATTTCTGTCTCAGAACAGTAATAAGTATATCTACACAACAGCCCTGTAAAACTTTCATCCTATACTCCCTGAGCAGGAATTTCCCCTGTCCTCCCTGAGCCCTTAGCCTTTACCCTTCTACTGCCTGTTTCTATAAGTTTGATTGTTTTCAAAACATCATTTAAATGGAATCATGCAGTGTTTGTCCCTGTGATTTATGAATTACAATTAGCATAATACCCTCAATGTTGTACTATGTAATCGAATCCCTTTTAAGGCTGAGTAATATTCTTCTGTAGGTGTGCGTGTTAGAGAGATTTTCCTTAGCCACTCACCTGGCCATAGACATTTAAGATGTTTCCACATCTTCACTGTTGTTAATAATGACCCACAGAAAAGTGGTATGTAAATAATCTCTTTAAAATCCTGTCTTTAGGGCTGGAGAGATGGCTTAGCAGTTAAGTGCTTGCCTGTGAAGCCTAAGGACCCCGGTTCAAGGCTCGATTCCCCAGGACCCACTTTAGCCAGATGCACAAGGGGGCGCACGTGTCTGGAGTTCGTTTGCAGTGGCTAGAAGCCCTGACGTGCCCACTCTCCTCTCTCTCTTTCTCCGCTTCTTTCTCTCTCTGTCTGTCACTCTCAAATAAATAAATAAAAATAAACAAAAAAATTAATTAAAAAATCCTGTCTTTAATCATTTGGCTATACATGCAGAAGTGCAATTCATGGATCAAATGTTCATTCTCTCTCTTTTTTTTTTTTTTTTTTTTTTTGAGTAGTCTCCATTCTCTTTTCCATAGAGTCTATCTCATTTTATATCTCATCAACAACATAAAATGTTGGAATTACTTTACTCTCCAACCCTTCCTATTTTCTGGGGTTTGGTAGCAGCCATGCTCATGGGTGTAGAGTGATATCTTCTTAGTTTTGATTTGCACTTTCCTGATGATTAGAGATGAGCATTTTCTCTCATGGCTCTTGACCATGTATGTATCTTCTTTGAAGAACTGTCTTCAAATACTTTGTCCATTTTTAAGTTCAACGAGTCTTTTCTTTTTATCACATTATAGGATAAAATACTTTGCAAACAAAAATGAGATCCATGTGTTATCTTTTAGATGTTAAAACCTGAGGTATATATCCAGAATGGTTTTGACAGTGAGATGGGAGATGGATTGTCATGTTGACCAATATTTCACACATGAAAAGCATTCACTAACTATGAGTCATTTTCTTCCCTTTGCGTCAAGTAACTAAATTAATCATCATCGCTTTCTCTTTGTTTCTCTCTTTTCCTCCCTTTATCTAGCACTCCCTCTCCTTAGGGATAAATTTATCCGTCTTGTAAATGTGTCGCTACTAAGAAAATAAAACAGTTTCATAGTGCATTTCATATAGTTCAGGCTGGTGCACATATGCTCCCTTAAAATACTAGTTGAGTAAAGCCTGGGTGATCACTCCCAGAACTCAAACAAGTGCCTGGGAAGGCTCAGAGACATCTATTTTATTTCTTATGGTATCCACATGGCTGCATAATACACATTGAACTCCAATAACATTAACCCATAATAATAAATCCTCAGTAGTGTTTTTCACATGGTTTTATTGCATGTCTATTTTTAATACATTATGTGGTCATGTGTGTGACACACAAGTTGAACTTACTCAAGAGACTTTCATGCCCATTCTCCACCTAAACATAGGTTATTGAGGTCCCTAATTAGCCCTACACTGACACATTCAGTGATTATATATCAGCCCCCTTTCATTTACCCTACATATTAAAGTATCCACTTATTAGGGTTGTGAAGCTATCTTTTAATATCTTACTTATTTATGAGAGAGGATGAAAGAGCAAGCAAGAGAGAGAATGGCCACTGCAACTGAACTCCACACACATTCGCCATCTTGTGCATCTGGCTTTATGTTGGTCATATGGAATTGAACCCAGATCCTTAGGCTTTTCAGGCAAGTGTCCCAACCACTGAGCCATCTCTCCAACCCCTAGGAAGCTGTTTTGAATGATCCAGTAAGAGAGAGAGAAGTGAGTAATACTGAAAACAGAATACATGCTTACAGGGTGAAAGAGGAGATGGGAGCAAGGAGACAAATGAAGGGGTTGGCCTTTGGAGAGATGCCACTCTCCATCCTTAGAAGGATGAGAAACAGATCTAGGCACATTGGTTGTGAAAGAAAGAAATTCTGCCCACATAGCTTCCTTTCTTCTGTGAAATAAAAGATCAAGGCCGAAATATAGAGAAAGTGTTAGAGGTTATGGAATGAGGATAGTCAGTAAATATTCTCGGCAAATGATTAAACGACTATTGCTCGACACAAAACACCTTCCTAAGGTTAGTAATATGTGAGCTACAGGAAGGAAAGACATTGGCCAGCGGTATAGTAACCTTTTGATTACAAATTTTATGACATCATATATAGTCACCAGATGTGGAAACTGCAATGAGTTAAAAGTTATGTGTTTAGTTCATAGGTCTTCCACAAGTGTGGGGGCTAGGTAATGTACATACAAACCGTGATGTCTTCAGCACTTCATCTGTTCATCTTCCTCTTCTGCTCTTTTCTACACTGTAGGATGTGATCTGAGACTTACTTCCACATACACTCTTGCTGGCTCTGTCTCTGTGACAGCTGTGCTACGTGATAACTAGACATCAAGGTCATTTCTGTTTCCTCAGAAACTAATCTTAAATTCTAAAACAACTACAGGTTGTCTTATTCAATAATATTATGCTCTAGTGATAATATTTAACTTTCTATACCAGTTCCCTGAAAGGAATAAACTTGAGTTTCCTTTGTTAATTATGACCCTTACTTGAAAATTCCCTTTTCCTTTCCACCACTGGAAGTGAAAAATAATGCCAAATCTTAACTATAATATTTATTCTTTAAACAAATTCAAGAGTACGATATTAAAACAATGATCAATGACATGATAACTGGAAGGAAATGTTTTGATAGTAATATTTCTATGTTCAAAGGAAAATTCTCTCTCAAACACATTGAGATAAAACGATGATAAAAAACCAAACCAATTTATTGATTAATTTTTATAAGACTTTCAATTATGGGAAATGGTCCAAAAAATTGTAGGGTTCCTTATATTTCAAACATTATGATAAATTATGTTGATACTTAATTTAATGAGGATATCTAAGAAAGCAAACTAGAAAATACATGTATTCACTTAATGAAGAATACTTGGCATGGAACTTCCTTTTTACCTTCATAAATTTTGACATTTTGTTGATTTTTGTGAAAAGAATATTAAGATACATAAATTTATTTGCCCTTTAATAGTTCCCTATTTTATTAGTTCCATCAAATGTTTACATTTTTTGATACTTGGAAAAAATGGGCCTATTTATTGGGATAAAGATAATTACATTTGGAGGGAAGAGTAGAAGGAAGCTGGAAGGTTGAGTCATGAGCCTAAAGCAAAAAAGCCTAGTAATATAAAGCATGTGGTTTTCATTGCTTTCAAAAAGTCCCCACAATATTCCAGCATGAGGAAGCCAGCTAGACAGAAAGTAACCAGGCTCCAGTTTCTTAACAAGTCTGACTTTCTGATGCTAGCAGGAATGTGACCGATTATTTTTCAACTTGGAGTCATGAGGCTTCAGGGAAAACAGATCATTAAGACTTTGAGCATTGCAAGTGAAGAAAGACTCAGGTCAGGTGACTAATCAGAAGCTACTGGATGTCGCAGAACATTTTGATATGACTTAAACAAGTGAATTTCAAGTCAGTACAGAAGAAAATTTCTGGAAAATAGGGCCACACCTCAACCAGTCTGAGTAAGCATGACATGGTTAATGGCAAGTGTTCATACCCATGTTTATATATTTACTTGCAAGCAAATAGAGACAGAGAGAGAGCACCAGTGCCTCTTGCCACTGCAAATGTACTCCAGACATAGCACCACTTTGTACATTTGGCTGTATTAGGAATCAAACTCAGCCATCATGCTTTGCAAGCAAGCACCTTTAACTGCAAAGCCATGTCTCCAGCCTCTTTATATCTATGTGTAAATTTTTGGATCTTTTACAAAAATTAATGAGCTAGACATAGAAGAAGAGAGATGAGGGAAGAAAGAAAAAAGAAAAGGGAGAAAAGCCATCAATATATCAGAAGAAAGATGATTTAGGAAAGAGTAAGAAGGACCTCCATTTTAGTATTGAATTCTGATTACTCCATCAAAGTAATTGGATTGAAAGATGATTTTTAAAAAAATATATTTTATTTGAGAGAAAGTCATGTGGGGGGTGTGGGGGGGGTGGAGAGAGAGAATGAGAGAGAGAGAGAGTGAGAGAATGAGAATGGCCTTCTAGCCACTGCACACAAACTCCAGACACATGTGCCACCATGTGCCTCTAGTTTACATGGATCCCATGGAAGCAAATCTGGGTCCTTCAGGCAAGTGCTTTAACTACTAAACCATCTCTCCAGCCCAGGATTGAAAGATGTTAATAATACAAACAGAAAATGGTGATGTACATAATTCTTTTTAAAATTTTTTTGTTCATTTTTATTTATTTATTTGAGAGTGACAGAGAGAGAAAGAGGCAGAGAGATAGAGAGAGAGAATGGGTGCACCAGGGCTTCCAGCCACTGCATACAAACTCCAGATGCGTGCGCCCCCTTGTGCATCTGGCCAACGTGGGTCCTGGGGAACCAAGCCTCGAACCGGGGTCCTTAGGCTTCACAGGCAAGCGCTCAACCGCTAAGCCATCTCTCCAGCCCCATAATTCTTTTTAGACTAGTTGGTCATGACAGCTCTGAGAGTAGCTTTGACTCTCATTGAAGAAAACATGAGTGAGCAAAATAAAATAAATTTTGCAAATCACATTACCTGTAAATTGCAAAGCTGAGACCTAAACTAAATTGCCTAACACCAGTGAAATTCTTTCATAATCCTTATAAGCATGGTGCCAATTAGCCACTACTATTCTACCGCCTTTAACTTTGGCTTTTCTTTGTATGCTATAAATATTGTGATAATTGTCAACTATACTTATTGTCTCCTGCATGACTTGTTTCTGCTATGAGTAGTTAAGACCCAAAGAACTGAAGGCTGCTACTATTTTCATAATTTCATTTTGAAGGAAAAAAAGTGCTTCCAGGATCCACCCTGACCAAGTAATCAAATATTTTTGTCAAAGCTCCAAGGTGATGCAAATGTGTAACTAAAGGTGGAAACACCTATCTATGGCCTATGTTCCTCCCACAGTTCTCAGTGACCAGAGCAGCTTCAACCTGTTGGGGCAACTCAAGGATGAGAAAGAAAGGCAGACAGACACATGGAGCAGAGTGAAAGCTGGGTTTGGGTGGTCTGCAGGCTCTGATGCAGACACTGCAACAGCACCTGACTGGTGTTGTGTGGGGTCCCTGGTTCCTCAGAGGGCCATTGCACACCAGCTCCCAGGAGGCTTCCAGGCAACTGTGGAGCGGGGTCTTGAGCAGACATGAGTGTGATGGGAAGAAACACCTGGGAGACAGCTTCAGAGAACAGCTCATTTATTTGTCAGGGAACTGAGTTTTTTTTTTTTTTGTTTGTTTGTTTTTTTATTTGAGAGCGACAGACAGAGCGAGAAAGAGGCAGAGAGAGAGACACAGAAAGAATGGGCGCACCAGGGCCTCCAGCCACTGCAAACGAACTCCAGACGTGTGCGCCTCCTTGTGCATCTGGCTAACGTGGGTCCTGGGGAGTCAAGCCTCGAACCGGGGTCCTTAGGCTTCACAGGCAAGCGCTTAACCGCTAAGCCATCTCTCCAGCCCGGAACTGAGTTTTTAAAAGCAGTTGAGATAAAAAGCAGGAAAAGGGTCCTAAGGAGATTGGTGGGTTCAAAGATTTCTTGCCGATGCCTAGTTGGCAAATAGGGATGTTCATTCCAGCACACAGGGAGAGAGTCAGGTGATCTACGTAGTGGCGGGAAGAGGTATGGGGTACAGGTTGCAGGGGGATGGGCTGTGTGAAGGCTGCTGGCTGGTACCATATAAGGAGTTTCCTAGGAAACTGACCAAAGGTCCCAGGCTATGAGTGTGAAGCCTAAGTCTGTCTTATCAGGATGTCCAAGTACCCGGAAGGGCTGGGGGAGGGAGTGGCCCTACTTCCTGCTGATCTCAGGGCCCAAGATTTGTTCCAGGGGTCCAGACTCACTGCAACCCCCAAGAATGGGGGAAGGAGGCTCCCTGCTTGTCCAGGACCGAGATTTTGTCCAGCGGTTCAGGCTGCTACGACCTCTCCACGGCCTAGTCACGTCTGATAGCTTAGGCTTGCCTTAACTTGGGGCCCTGTCTGTGCCCGACAGTGTGGGTTTATCTTATACACATTCCAAAAAGCTTTGACAACAACTTTCTTTTATCAAATATAGAAAAAGCATGGGAATGGGGAGACAAGGTCAGATGATGTAGGAATGAATCAGTTGCACTGTTTACTGCACATCCTGTCTTCTGTACAAGGCCTAAACAAACAGTTCAAGAGCAGCAATTAAGGAGGGGCTATGCCCCACTCTGGTCTCTGCAGTTCAACTGGAGGCAGACATGGCTGTGCCTATGTCAATTGTTTCTACTGGTTGTGGCTCTCTACAGCAATTCAAGATAGCATTAACTATGTTGGTATCCACCTCACATTTTTGAAACATTTATTTTTAATTTGTATTTATTAAGAACATAATTTGTATGGATACATCATGTGTTGGTACCATCTTTTCACTCTCCCCCATCCTCATTCCACTGGGGGCTCTTTGCAGTGGGGTTGCTGGTATTCCACATGGGTTGTGGTTTATGAATTCTGGGACAAGCAGTCAGTTATTAGGGGGAGGCAGTGCCTCTGGGCATGACATCCCAACCTGCGGCTCTTATAATCTTTCTGCCTCCTCTTCTGCAAAATTCCCTGAGCCTTGCTGAGTGTTTTAAGTCTACATCAGTAATGAGCTCTTAGGAGCCTCTGGATTTCTGCTTTTTTATATATTGAGTATCCTCAGCATCTGTCTCCTTCACCCTGGCGTTGCTTGTCAGGCTCACGATGGAAGCAGCACTCTCATCTCCCCAAGTCCTCTGGAATTTCCTGGGCAATTGCCTGGGCCTTGACTGAGATGCAAAGACTTTCAATTCTTCAATGAAGTTTTGATAAAATTCAGCCAAGAAGCCATCAGGTCCTGAACTTTTCTTTTTGGGAAGATTTATGATTACCTTTTCGATCTCGATGAACCTGATTGGTTTTGTTTAGGAGACTCATCTGCTCTGAGTTTAGTTTGGGTAGGTGGTATGTGACTAGGAATTCATCAATTTCTTCCAGATTATCCAGTTTTGTGGTGTAGACGTTTTGCAGTATGCCCTGATGATTCTCCCAATTCATTGATGTCTGTTGTGACCTCTCCTGTTTCATTTCTGATTTTGTTAATTTGAGACTTCTCTTTTTTCATTTGATCAAATTGGCCAAGGGTTTATCAATCTTGTTTATCTTTTCAAAGAACCAGCTTTTTGTTCTATCAATTTTTGTTTTCTTAGTTTCCAATTCATTAATCTCTGCTCTGATCTTGATTATTTCTTTCTGTCTGGTGTTCTTAGGGTTGGAATCTTCTTGTTTTTCCAACACCTTTAGGTGGATAGTTAGGTTATTGATTTGGGATCTCTCTGTCTATGTCATAAAGACATATATTGCTATGAATTATCCTCTTAGGACTGTCTTGTGTTCCATATGTTTTGCTAAGTTGTATTTTCATTATCATTCAATCCTAGATATTTTACAGTTTCATCTGTTATTTCTTCCACAGCCTGTTCATTGTTTAAAAGTGTGTTGTTCAGTCTCTAGGAGCTGGTGGAGTTCTTGATGTGTCTCTTGTCATTAATGCCTAGCTTTAGAACACTGTGATCTGGTATCATGCAGAAAATTATGTCAATTTTCCTGAATTTAAGTAGGCACACTTTATGGCCTAATATACGATCTATTTTGGAGAAGGTTCCATGGGCTGAGGGTATGAATGTGTATTCTGTAGAACGGGAGTGGAATGTTCTGTAGATGTCTGTTAGGTCTAGTTATATTGTTGTTGAGCTCTATTATTTCCCTATTGATTTTCTACTTGGATGAATTGTCTATTGATAATAATGGAGTAATGAAGTCCCCAACTATGATGGTGTTGGTGTTTATTTCTGTTTTGTTGTCAAGTAGGTTTTGTTTCATAAACTGTGGTGCACCTGTGTTTGGTGCATATAGACTTATGATAGTGATGGCCTCATGATGGATAGTTCCCTTGATGAGTAAAAATTAGCCCACTTTGGCCTTTTTGATTTCTTTTGGTTTGAAGTCTATTTTATCAGATATTAATATAGCCACACCTGCTTATTTCTTATTTCCATTTGCTTGGAATATCATTTTCTATCCTTTCACCCTAAGGAAGTGTCTGTCTTTAGTTGTGAGGTACGTTTCTTAAAGATAGCAGATAGAAGGGTCCATTTTTCTGATCCACCCTTTTAGCTTGTATCTTTTGATGGGTGAGTTAAGACCAATAATATTTAAGATTATGAGTGTGGGCTTCAATTTAATCCTTTCCAAGATGGAATGCTTGATGGAGTTTGGTGCTTTCTTGTGTTTTGTACTTTTTTGAGCCTGGTCTAGTTTTGGTTATTGTGATCTTCTTTTAGGCTCTTCAGATTGGTTGTTTGACTCTTCTGTGTGGATTGGTCCCTGAAGTATTCTTTGTAGGTTTGGCTTTGTGTTCATATAATCATAGAGCTGACTTTTGTCATGAAAAGTTTTCCTTTTACCATCTATTATGATGATATATATAATTTTTTTGGTTTTTCGAAGTAGGGTCTCACTCTGGTCCAGGCTGACCTGGAATTAACTACGTAGTCTCAGGGTAGCCTCAAACTCACGGCAACCCTCCTACCTCTGCCTCCCGAGTGCTGGGATTAAAGGTGTGTGCCACCACACCTGGCAATTATGAGGGATATTCTCACTGGATACAGTAGCTTGGGTTGGAAGCCATAGTTTTTTAGACTTTTACATGTTCCATTCCAGGCCCTTTTGACTTTCAGGGTTTCCATTGTGAAATCTGAGGTAATTCTGATGGGATTGCCTTTGTATGTTTTGAGTTGTTTCTCTCTTGCAGCTTTTAGCACTCTCTCTTTTCTTCTTTATTAAGAGTTTTAACTATGATCTATGTGCATTGGAGAGTTTCTTCTTGAGTCCTGTTTGGCATTTGAGCTTCTTGTGTCTGTATGGGCCCCTTTTTTTGTGATATTTGGGAAAGTTTCTTCAATGATTTTGTTGAATATTGTATCAGACAGCTTCAGGTTCGCTGAGATGAACTTCCAGACCAGGCACAGTAATGGAGGAAGGGATTTATTGAAGCTTACAGATCCAGGGGAAGTTCCATAAAAGCAGAAGAAACTGGCCTGCTTTCACAGGCCCACACAGAGAGAGAGAGAAGCATAAACCTAAAAGCCACACAGCACAGCACATTTCAGGAACTCCAGCTAGGAACACTTTGCATATCTTTAGATTGAAATCTGAAACCCACCACCACACCTTAAGATCCACACAATGACACTGCCTCCAGCCAGGTGGCTAAAGATGCAAACTACAAACAAATAAACAACTGAATATATTGGGGGCCATCTATTCTACTCAAACCACCACAAATATGTTCTCTATGCCTCTGGCTGGGATTTTTTTCCTCTCCTGGTATACCCACTATCCAGATGTTTGGTCATTTTATTGTATTCCACAATTTCCTCATATTCTATTTGCATGGTTTTTTGAACTTAGCAAAGTTTTTGGATTCAAGATCAATTTCTTCTGTCTTGTTTTCCAGCTCAGAGGGTCTGTCTTCCACATGAGTTACTCTTTTAGTGAGGGCTTCTAGAGAGCTTTTTAAAAGCTCTATTGGATTTTTGTTGTCTGTTGTGTTATTTTGCATTGTGTTTATCTCTTTTTTGAAGCACAATTTCACTTTGTGGTCTAATTTTCTTGATGCTTCCTAGAATTCATTCTTGCATTTGTTCATGTCTTCATTGAACTTAATAAGCTAGTTATTAACATCCTCTATTTGTTGATTCTCCTTCAATTCATTTATCTCTCTTTTGAGGTTTCTCTGGTTTTCTTCAACTAAGGTAAGCCTAGTGTCAAAAGCTGAGTGCACTAAGAGATGATTCTGCTCAATTTCATTTATGCAATTTTTGGTTTCTTGATCCTTTGCTTCCAATACAGCAATTTTCTTGATCAGGGTCATATAGCTTATTGTGTTTTCATTTTTATATTCAATTTCTGTTGATTTCTCTATGATTTCATTGGAGGCTTCCATTGTGGGACTAGGCATCCTTGGTGGAGATCTCTCAGTTTTCTCAGTTTTCTGACTTTTTTTTTTTTTTTTGCATTGTAATTTACCCTACTCTTGGTAAAAGTTTTCTTTTATTGAGGAAGAAGCAAGTATTTGTCCTTGTAGGATCTTCAGTGAGTGTTCTGTTTTAAATGTGAACCAGATTGGTGTAAAATGGGGTTATAACTGCAGATGTGCAGGTTGTGGAGAATGCAAGTACATCTATGGTACTGGGGAACTGGGAGCTCAGGCCTACTCACTCCCTTTGTGCTGCACTCTTCTGCACAGGAAAAGCAAGGGTTGGGGAGCCAGGAGCCAGGAAGCTGGGAAGCCAAGGACAAGAGGCCAGTTCCTATAGTGACCCATGTACCCTCTCACTCAGGGGAACACGGATTTGGGAACCCAGCAGCCAGTTAATTAGGAAGCAAGGAAGAAGCTGGAACAAAAGGCCTGCTTTGGCAGCAACACATGCAGGGTCCAGACCATCCCGTGCCAGCAGCAGGAGTACTGGGAGCAGTAAACTGGGAGGTGGGAAACAAACCTTCTGAGCAGAGCAGAGGATCCAGGAGTTGGGGGCACAGGGGCAAGTCAGTCAGGAAGGTGGAGCAAGTGATCTACTTCTGTATCAAGAACACACAGTCTAGGCAGCCCTAAGCCAGCAGCAGGGGTACCTGAACCAGAGAACTGGTATGTGGGGAAGGAACCCGGAGCTCCGGCCTACATACTCTGTGCATGCACCCTCTGGAACAGGGGAGTCAAGATATTTTTATTATGATAATCACAGATACTGCTCCTTAGCTATGTATGCCTTGACACCAAATTTGAGTTTATATCTCTGGGATTCCATAATGAATTTGACTTTTATCTCAGTTGTTGCTTCTATCATGCCAGGTGGTTAAATGATTTTTTTAGAGCTGCTTTTACAAATGTACTTGACATCCTTCTCAGTTTTACATCATTTGCAAACTTGGCTGTCACAGTTCAAGGGCTTTTCTAAGTTATTAACATAAAATAAGGCGGAGTTTAATTGCATAATCTTAGAGATCCCCCTCCAATTTGGCATTGATAACCTTATTAATCATCCTCCTTTGCTATCCATCCCGCCCACATTTCATCAACTTTCCCTACTCCATATACTATTCTTAACAACTTGGCCATAATAATGAGATATTTTTAAATTACTTCCCTTTGGGAATTTCTTGGGCATTCTTATGGCCAATTTTAAAGCATGTATGGTATTAGAGGCTTTTCTCCCTGCTAATGAATATCCAGCTCAAAGCTGACTAAACTTTATTGCATTTTATTTTATTTCATTTTTTGTTTTTCAAGGTAAGTTCTCACTCTAGCCCAGGATGACCTGGAACTCACTCTGTAGCCCAGACTGGTCTCAAACTCATGGCAATTCTCCTACCTCGGCCTTCTGAGAGCTGGGATTAAAGACATGCACCACTATGCCTAGTTTCATTATCATTTTATAAGCATATTATCTACTTCAAAAGCCACGACTTCCTGTTTTGATCTTGGCAATTAAACTTAGAAGCTGCTAACAAGAACTTGAATTTACATAAGAAATTAAACTGAAGAAATAAGGATATATGCAAACAAGCTGGCAGTAGAACTTGGTGTGACTGTCCAAGTAGTCCTGGTTTCACAGGCTTGCAGGTGATGCATGGGTGCCTGGAGGCCTTCACCAATGTTGCTGAAACCCTCTGAGGCCGGGCAGCATGTAGCAGGGTGGAATTCTCCACACAAAGCTCCCAAGTGGGCTGTTCATGAAATGAAGGTGAAGTTTAAATTGGAAACATCAGGAATGTAGGATATCTGTCAAGTAATGCTTTTGTCACTGAGTGGAGGCAAAGGGAGCGGTAATATGCACAGCAGATAGCAGGGCCGTAGGGATAGGATCATCCAAGCCCAGTGCAACTCACAGACACCACCACACACTCCAGCTGCTGGACATGAAAATTCAGGGCTTGGTGTTTTCACTGGAGCCTTTCAGTCTTGTTCTGGTGTGGCCATTATTTTTTTTTTACTATCTCCCTAGTCTTCCCATTTATTATAGAAATATTTATTCTGTACCCATTATATGTTGGAAATAATGTGGTTTTTTTTTTCTTTTCATTTTACAGGGTTATGAATTTCACTCAGTCTCAGAAGAGACTGTGGCCTTTCCAACAGTGCTGAAACTGTTAAAGTCTATTGGCACTGTCAAAGTTTGACTGAATAAATTTTACATTATGAGATTGACATGAGTCTGTGGGGGGGCAGGTGTGTAATGTTATGGGTTGAGTATAAAATGTACCCCATAAGCTAAGAGAAACACGTACTTCCCAGCTGGTGGTGCTGTTTAGGGAGGTTGTGGAACCCTTAGGAGGTGGAATGTGGCTGAAGGAAGGAAGTCACCCTTGAGGGTTTTAACTTAACCCTGATTCTGGCTCCAAGCTATCTGCTTCCTCACCTGCTAAGGTGTACCAGGCTACACAGCAAGTAACTGCCACCATGAATTAAGCCAGCCATTATGCCTTTCTTGCCATGATTGACTGTGCCCCTCAAACCACGAGCCAAAATAATTCCTTCTTACCTCAAAAGAAAGTGACTAGAGTGGGATCGGAATATGAAAAGAAGCTGTGCAGATTATTATTTAATTCAGACAAAAGTTATCAAAATTGTTTTCTATGATGTTGGAATTACCTTATTGTTTAATTCTATATTCTATGGTGGGTGGTTTGTTGTTGAATTATTTATCAGTTTTGTCTGATTTGGATTGGATGAAGAAGATGAAGAAGAAACAAATTATTCTTTACTGGATCTTTTTTATTAACTTTGCTGTGGCACATGACCCCATACATTCTGCAATGGCTCTAATGTTATCCTAAGAAACTAACACAGAACAGCAAATTTATTGCTCTTATTCACAAAGTCTGGTTTTTAATCTGTTAGTGAATGTAAATGTAAAAGGTGGATAGGAAAAAAGAGGTAGTAGAGGCTATGGCCTGTTTTTTTTTTTCATTTTTTACTATAATTATTGTATTTTTGAATGATTATTTGTAAAATTTTGTCTCTAGCATAGTAATTATAACCTACACAAGTGTACAGGCCTCATTCCCAGCATTCTGTGTGGCTCTTGGTAGATGATCAAAAAATACTCCATGACAAATAAATGGAATGTCCTTGATACATAAATATATCCCTGAAGTTATTTAATTTTTTAAGCAATCTTGTACTGCAGATGCTATATTCCCATTTCAAAGATTTAGACACTGAGGCTAGTGGACCTATTGAAGAGGCTGAAGATGCATGCTCTGCATTGTGACCTTGACATCCTAGTGCTGGTGACCAAGGCAGGATTGACTCTAGGTGGCATCTCAGCTTGGGACGTTTCAGGGGCAGGTTTCCATTCTGTTCCCGAGAAGGGCAATCTTAGTGGTTTCCTTCATGAACATTGGGAGTAGATCCTATACCACGCAAGATAATTAGCTGTATGCATGTCGCTGAAATAGATGCTCATCATCCAGTGTGCAAGAGATTGGGTCTCCTCCTCAGCAAATGAGGCCAGAATTGAAATATGGCTGGTGGCCAAGTCTCCAGTGATGACCCAGATCCTGAAGGGAAGAGTGAATGGGCATCTCTAGGAACTGACCTCGGCTATGAGCTGGCAGCTCTTCCTGCAGCACCAGCTTGCTTCTCTGTCTCTCTCGACCTCTGCTCATTTGTACCAGGTGAGTAAGCAGCAAAGCATGCTTGCCAGGAAACTGAAACCAGAGAAGCTCTGCAGACATGCCCTAACACTGCTCGCCAGCATCACAGCTGACATAAGCGCAGGCTCGTCAAACGAGGCGCTTGGATTTAAACTTATGCAACGTCAAGGTTTGACTCCGTGTCAGCTCATAAAAAGGTGTCAATTGGAAATTCTACTGGTGGTTCTATGACTAACTCTGTGGTATTAGGAGCTATCTGCCATGCCTGAGATTGATAAGGTTTGAACAGCCAAAGTGATGGAGAGTTCTAGAGAGAGAAAAGAAATCACCTTTGAGCATGTGAGAGTGGTGCATGCTGACCGGAAGGCGGCGTGTCCTGCTCCTGATGACGAGAGAGCGGTGAGTGGCGGCCAGTGTCTCTCATGGTGACGTTGAGAAAACAGAGGAGGCCGGGGGCAGACATGAAGGAGAACTGTGGGACAAAGTGCAGCAAGCACAGAACTGGAATGACGTTTGGGTTCAGTATCCTAGCCTAGGATCATTTGTCCTTTAATCATGCTGGGAATACAGTTAGTGTTATAAATGAATATCAGAAGGAGAAGAATGGGAGAAAATTAACAAGAAAAGCAAGTGAGAAGTCTTAAAGGAAAAGGAGCAGTGAAACCTAAGATGAGAATTGGACTGTGGAGAGCTTTCAAGGTGCTGGTAGAAGAAATTCAAGGAAGTTACCTCAGGAAAAAAAAAAAAAATCAAGTGACTCAGGTGAGATCAGCACATTCAGGGTAGTATGGCCGACAGACAGATTTCTGTCAGAGTACTTGATGACCCACCAAAGATTAGTGATAAGACCCTACTGCTAAAGACACCTTATGCAATTGACACGTAAAATGGAATGGCATGGCTGGAGGCTGGAAGAGAGTCAGTCCCCAGACAGTCAGCACATCTAGTGCCAGAAGGTGTTACATGGGTGACTGGGGGAAAATGACCAATATCTGTCCAAGCAACTCATGGTCTAACCTACTTAGCAGCAAATAACCTGTCGTGATGCCCACACAAGTGCAGTGGTGGCACACAGCCATGGTGGGAAACCAACTGCTCTTGATTCTGCTAACTGATCCCCTGAGTGGTACAGGACCCATAGCTGGATCTAGGAAACATGTCAGAACCATATCCAAACATAAGCCCACTCTCCATTATCAAGCTACCACCAACTGTGGGCTACAAGAGGGCCTATACCTATTAAATTCTCTATTAAAAAGTAAGGGTTATCTCATTTGTCTGGTGCTAACTTACTCTCCGTTGGAGAATCTGCTTCTCTTTTTCAGATAGATGTAGATCCTAAGGAGAGAGCCACCCCATCATACCTCAAAAAGGCCCCAGCTGAAACTCAGAACAATTGGCGAAACAAGCAAGGGTGCTGTTTTCTTGGTGAACCGGGTACCAGCACAAGGGGGAAGGAGATCAACACAGAGAAAATCCATTCCTACCAATTCAGAGATCCAGAGACCCAGAGGCCCCCAACACCTCATCACTGAAGCAGACCAAAAATGAACCCAACATGGCTCAGGGAAATTTTGTGGAAGAGGGGCAGGAAAGAATGTCAGAGCCACACGTTGGGTCATGGTATGCAGAGACATTTATCCTACCCATAACTGTGGGCTAACTCCACAATGCATGACCCATATACCTCAACAAGGAGGAGCCAGGGTGAGGGGGTAGGACATGGATGAGCCTAACAATGGTACCAAATTGACTGTATTCACTGAGTACAAAACTAATTAATAAAAAAAAAAAAAAACTATTTCTAAAAAAAAAAAAATCAAAGCCGGGCGTGGTGGCACAGGCCTTTAATCCCAACACTCGGGAGGCAGAGGTAGGATAATCACCGTGAGTTCGAGGCCACCCTGAGACTACAGAGTGAATTCCAGGACAGCCTGAGCTAGAATGAGACCCTACCTCAAAAAAAAAAAAAATCAAGTGAGTTAGTGTTTATTGAATCAGAATAAGAAAAGTTAGAGATAATGCTGCCAAAGAAAACGAAAGAAGCAGTGCTTTGGGGGTAGACATCAATCAGCCAAGGAACAGAATGAACGATACAACAGATGAAGTAAACCTGTGGTCTTAACACAAAACGTTAAGCCTAATACTAGGGCTAGGAAAATGGCTCAGCAGTCAAAGGTGCTTGTGTGCAAAGCAGGGCAGCCTGGAGTTAAACTCCCCAGGCTCCTATGGAAAGCCAGACCAGCATTTGCTTGCAGTAGCAAGAGACCCTGGCCTACATGTATATACACACATGTGTGCAAATAAATAAAAATTTAAAAGTATAATGCCATTATTATCAGTAGGATTTTGTTCACCCAAATTCACATCCAAGATGTGATAGCAGAAAAATATAATTTCTCAGTTTGATCAGGATTATGGGTGTGGGAAGATGGTGGAGGTGGTAGACAGATATTTGGCCAGGGTCTCTTCAATGAAGTGACAGGAACAGTCTCATGAGATATCTGGCAAGACTGATGAGAGGACCCTCACACACAACACACACATGTCTTTAATTTAGGTATGTGTCTGGTACCGAGCATACTCATAAAACTTAGAGAGGATAGTCTAAATAACTGAGAATTTTCTTTATCTCTCAAGATCCTTGTCCTTTTTCTATTCTACTCTATTTGATAAAATAATCATGGTAAGGAGGGCCTTTGTGTCCACATTTTAAGTGGGAAGAAACAGAAGAGTAGTGGACAGAAAGCAAAGAGGCTGCTTGGAGCATTCAGAAAGGGTGACTATACCCTCAAGCCATTCTGTCTTTATCAAACCACACATTGCCTAAACCACCTACTGTAAGGGGAACCTAATTGTTTAGAGGTTCTCATTTCTGTTCTAAATATATATATATATCATACTAGTAATGAAGGGAAAGGAGACTGGGCACGCAAACAGTTTTGCAATAGGAATTAATATTTTAAATGGATCCCATAATTGTTCTACCAAAAGATGTTCAATTTTCCTTTTATATATAAACAGTAGTTAAAATATGACCACTTAAAATGAATTTTAACATTATATTTTAAAGTGTTCCTATTAAAAACAATCTATTCACTAAACATTTTAAATGGCTTAGGCTTTTCCATATCTGAAAGTTGTTGCTATGTAAAAAGGTGACATTATAAATGTGTGTGTGTGTAAAGGAAATGCATAAAATCTTAGGATGAGAAATGTTAGTAATCATGACAAATGAGTAAATTCTAGAATATCTACCACCTGGAGTACATCAAATCTAGGATGAGGATCACTGGGCAAGCACACGGTAAAAGATGGCATCAGGAGAAAGTCTTTCTTCATTGGACAACGGTCATGTTATCTGAAAATGGAAGACTGAATATATTTGTGACTGGCTTTTAAGAAGTTAAGGGCAATAAAAGCTATTCCCAAGCCAAATTCTAATCCATCAAGGAAAACCTGTGAGCAAATGTGAAGGAAGGAAGTAAACTGAGTGCTGAGCAGGTGAGGACGAGGAAGACTTTGGGCTTCACCCTCACCCACACCACACTTCAGGAAAGCATGTCTCAAGGCAGTGAGGCAGAAGAAGACAGTTAGAAGATGACAGCGTGTGGATTTAAGGCTCACTGTAAGACCGCAGCAGTCAAGCACGAGCTACAGTGAAAGGATAGACAAGTGAATGAGCGGAGCAGAACACAGTACGCAGGAACCAGCCAACGTGGACATAACCAGCTCATCTTCCGTAGTGAGCTAAGACAACACAGCGAAGAAAAGAAGGTCGTTTCAGCAAATGGTGCTGGAACACAACGCTCAGTGCTTCAAGCCTCACATCTTTACAAAACCACTCAAAATAGATGGCACACTCATATGCTATCACACTCATAATACTTCAGAGGAGAAAATCTAGATGACTTTGGCTGTGGCGATGAATTTCTACATATCACACCAAAGGCGCAATATATGAAAGTAATAACTGACAAGCTGGAATTTATTAAAATTAAACTGTTTCTGCTCTGCCAAAATCACTCTCAAGGATGAGAAGATGTCACAGCGAGCCTCACATTGCTGGGATGAACCCCCAGACCAGACACAGTTAATGATTACAGATTCAGGGGAAGTTGCATAATGGCAGAAGAAGCTGGCCCACTCTTCACAAGTCCAGGGAGAGAGAAGCGTCACCAGCACCATAGGCAAGCAAGCACACTTCAGGAACTCCAGGCAAACCTCAGGCATTTTGCATATCTTTAGACAGGAATTTAAAATCCACCCTCACACTTTAGGGCTGGACTCTAGGACCCACCCAGAGTGACACCCCGTCCAGCTAGAGATCCAAATTATAAGCTTTTAATAAACTTCTGAATCAACTAGGGGACATCTGTTCAAACCACCACAGAAGCCAAGCCACAGACTGGAAGAAAATATCTGTAGAAGGTAACTTGATAAGGAACTTGTATCCAAAATATACAAAAATCTCTTCAAATTCAACAATGAAATGAGCAATTCAATTGAATAATAGAAAAGATTGAATAGATATTACTAAAGATGATATATATGCATATATGACAAAATAGTATAATATAAAATATATGTAAATAATTGAAAAAATAAAACAATATTGAAATACCACTATGCAGAGATTGTACAATCCAAAATCTAAAATACTGACAACAGTAAACAGTAGTGAGGATGTAGAACAACGGAAACTTGTATTCATTTCTCATAGGAAGCAAATTAATATAGTTATTCTGGAATACATCTTGGTAATTTCTTATAAAACTAAATACACTTTTATTAAATGATTCAGGGATCAATCACATAAGCATTTACAGAAATGAGTCAAAAATATGCCATAAAAATCCTAGTATGTGAATGTGTGTAGCAGATTTATTCATGATTATAAAAGCTTTGAAGCAGCCAAGATGTCCTTCAGTAGGTGAATAGAAAATATCTGAATGAATAAATGAATGAACTAATACTGTCTTATACCTTCAATAATCAAAATTGATTACCTAATTGAAATTGATACCAGAAAAAGAAAGATCAATATTAGAATACGTAAGTCCAACAGTGGAAAGATGCCTCAATATAGCAAAGTTTCTATCATTAGTAAGGCCTTGATGGCCAGAATACTAATTGAAGGTTGTATTCAAAACCTCTAAATGACTCTTCAAATGTCTATGGCTGTTTTAATCAAAAGTCTATGCCTTTTTCCTCATTAGTATAGTGGTGGGTATCCCCGCCTGTAGATCAAACCTATCTTGAAGAACTAACCCTGTTTTATAAAAGAGCAATAAATTCTTAAAAGTAAAAAAAAAAGAGTCTGTGCCTTTTAATAATTATCATCATAATAGGCAGAAGATAATAAAAGATTATATATCTTGAACAGCATCTCATAAATGGATTTATGCAGAATACTGAGTGTATAAGGAATGAAAAATGACTCCCATAGCTTACTGCATCAGCATATTGAATCTTATACTATCTAATATTTTTCACAATGATTTTGGATAACAACACAGAGAGATTGCTAACTACACCTGATGCTAGAATAGTCTAGAAAAGATGTTAGATATTCAGAAAGCAAATATTTCTGAGCAGTTGGCCAGGTTAAACTAAGGAGGAGATATTTAGGATGATAGGAAAAATCAGAGCAAGCTCTGCTTGCAGTACTGCACGTGGCTTTTGTATTTGAGGAAAAGATAGACTGAACAAACAGAGAGATGCTCTTGTAAAATGTGACTTAGAGAAACTAATGAATTAGCAATGGATTAGAAGAAATACAATAAGATGTCAGGAGGCTTATAAGGTTCGAAGGATTAAAGTTGAGAGAAGCACATGAGAGAGTATGTGGTGCCTTTAGAACTAACAATAAGGTCAGTTCTCCATAGGGAATGAATCTACATACATTCTAAGGTCACAGTTTATGCACTAAATGTCTGGAAAGCTTCCCCTAACATACCCAAACACCAGCTCTAAGTGGGAAGGTCACTGTATATGTGCTTGAGTGGCATCTTCTAGTACAGCTATGGTAGTCCTGCTGCACTACATCAGAGTCACCTTCTTGCTTATCTCTCTCCCCACATGTGTGAAAAGTACATCAGGGCAGGGTTTGATCTCATTCCTTATCATAACCCTGGAACCAAAGTCAATGTCTGGTGAAGAATGAACACCTTAGAAATAGTTGTTGAAAGAATAAATAGTGACCTGAGATATGCCAAGTAGTAATGATAAAGAACAGAATGAGGGTCAGGAAGTGTTGGACAAGAGTGGGAGAGGAAGAGGAGGATGAGGAGAGAAAGAACAGAAGAAAGAGTAGGGGAAGAGAAGGATTAGGAGGAGGAAGAACTTCAATGAAGAAAAGTAGAGTAACTCTCTGTCTTTCAGAATATCATGACAGATATGTGGCTTATACCCATTGAAGTGCTAACTGATAAGAAAGAGACACAGAAGATTAAGGATCCCAGGCATTTCAGATCCTGGTAAGCAAATATACATACATACATACATACATATATGGGTGTATACATGTGCATATATATATAAAGATGACCACCATAGAGTGGATTGTGATCATGGTGTATGGTTTATATTTATGGAAGTTTTCAATTAAAAAGGTTTAAAAGCCGGGCGTGGTGGCGCACGCCTTTAATCCCAGCACTCGGGAGGCAGAGGTAGGAGGATCGCCGAGAGTTCGAGGCCACCCTGAGACTACAGAGTGAATTCCAAGTCAGCCTGAGCTAGAGTGAGACCCTACCTCGAAAAAAAAAAAAAAAAAAAAAAGGTTTAAAGACCACCACCTGGTGATACAGATTTGAATCTGAGCTCCCTCATACTCATCAAGCGGCCTCCTGAAAACTGTTTCCTTGGCTATAGCCTCACTTTCCCTGCCTGTAAGATAGTCATAATAACATCTTTCTCCTTGGGTTATAATGAAGAGTAAAAGAGTAAAGTATTAGCATAAATCATCTAGCTCACTATGTTCCTTTAACACAGCAGACATGGGATAGTCATTCTTTTTCTCAGCATTGATTGCACCATCTATTTCCTTTATTTCTCCCTACAGACATTTGGGACTTCAGAGTAAAAAGAGGGGAGAGCAGTAGTGGTTATATAATGGAAGGAGAGTTAAGACACCTGTCACTAGGAACTGTCCTAAGTGCTACCCTATTCATTCTCTCCTCTCCCCACCCCAGTGACTGCAGTTAGAGAACTGGCAGATCAACATATGTAGGAACAACAAAGCCAGATTGAACAGGAGTATAAATCTTAGCAGTGTTTGAATCCAAAAAAGAAAGAAAGAAAAATACTTGCTAACTACTGGAAAGGGTCAAATTTAAGTGAATTCAGTTAAATGTAATGGAATGTAAGCTCCCAGACATGTGTCCTGCATCCAGGCATGTGAAAACAATCAGAATTGAAGTGGACTCAGATAAAGTGGGAGTGTCAGCTCTCAGATGTGTGTCGTACAGCCCGGCATATAAAAACAATCAGACTTGAGGTGGATCAGTCAAAGAGTGAATGTAAGCTCCCAGATGTGTGCCAGGCATGTGAGGAAGATAAGCATCATACCTAGCCCAACAGAAACTGAAAGTTACACTTTTCACATTATCTCATGTTAACTTGCAAAGTCACATGAAACTTCAGCCAAATGCAGCTATGCCATTTGGCCCCTTGGCTTAAAAGTTTATGGGAAAAATGAAATGCAGTCTGTGTCTGCATGACTCACGTGATAAGGCGGTCATTTTGGTTTATGCCAAATGTCTTCAGGCTGTTCAGCCTAGGTGACTCAGAGCCCATGAGCATGACTTTACCTCCTATTTCCTGGTAACTACTTTCTTATATGCATGGCAGTCATACAGAATCTAGACTTGAGTTAGTGAAAAAAAAAATTGAAAACTATTATAACAATGAGTTAACATCAATAATTTATATCACAGAACCAAGAAACAAATCAGGTAAGAAATGCTGGAAATGAATATGGTTAGTTCATTAAAAATGGTTCCACAGATATGTGCAGACAACAGACCTAATTCCTAAGGACTAGAAAAATGAGAAGTCTCTTTGAGGGTGAACTTTTAAGTAAAGAAGAAAATATTCTAAATCCATAAACACAACTGCTTCTGTAAGAATGGCTCCTTAGATAAATGAAAAATATTTAATTCAAGTAAACCAAGAATATGGCAATTGATGGAGTTGAGACCTGAGAAAAAACACAGAAGAATAAAGGATGGATGAGACATGTGGTTTATTAAAGCCAATGTGCTGATGTGGCAACCACCTGACTAACAGCAGTTTCTTAGGTACTGAAGTACTAAAAACCATATATCCCTCCTTGTTAAGGAAAGTGGAGAGATGGCTTACCAGTTAAGGCACTTGCCTGCAAAGCCAAATGACCCAGGTTTGACTCCCCAGATCCCATGTAAGCCAGATACACAAGGTGGCACATGCATCCAGAGTTCATTTGCAGTGGCTAGAGGCTCTGGCAGACCAATTCTCTCTCTGTGTGTCTCTCTCAAACAAATAACTAAAAATAAAAATAAATTTTTAAAAAGTAGACTATTCATGACGCTTTGCATTAAACTGGTAGCATGAATTTACAGTTTAAGTTCAGTGTCAAACTATGTACTGCATGCTAAAATTAATTAACCCACTTTTATATGATGAATGCCGGGGCTATGTGGATCATACACCATGTCTGGTTCTGAGAATGAAGTGAAGAATAGCTCCCACAAAGTTTGGGATCCAATTCTGTGCTTTTTTCTTCATATGAAACCAATTGCCTCCTGGCAACATGTTCATAATACCAAACACGTTCCTCTGCCTCCCCACCACATGTGCTGAATCTAATTAAATTTCCCAGAGAACTTATAACCCATGTGAAACTGTTACAAGAGCATAAAGTAAACACTTCTAAAGCTTTCAAGAAATGCAGGCGTGCCACTCTTAACCTCTCTTAATTCCAGTTAGGACTAGAACATTGGACTCTATTCCTCAAGGATTAACAATGTGATCTTGCTCTACTTGAAGTCCTAACACAACATACCAAGAAAGCGTGACTTCCTCTTTACTCTATAATGAAAACAGTAAAATTAAAAGTTATCTCAGATTACATGTTGGACAAATAAATGTCAGTGTCATTGTATAAAGAAGCTTGCCAGCTAGGGACAGATCATAAATCTGATTGGCTTAAAGAAAAGTAAACTTTGACATTGAAAGTCCTGACAAATCAGAGTACCACCCCACCTCCCTCTCTCTCTCTCTCTCTTTCTCTCTCTCTCTCTTTCTCTATGGCTCGCTCTCTTTCTCGCTCTCTCATACTGTTATAGATTTAATTAAGGATTTCTTCATGTAGAAATGCCTTCGCTCTATTTGCCTCTCCATCTTGGCATGGCTGCTTATTTTACACAAATAAGAATACACCTGCTTCACTTTTAGGCAGGCATGCAATTCACTATGAGAATGAGCCTGAACTAGTGCATGAGTTTGAGATGAAGGGAGAGATAGATTTTATAGCCAAGAATTCAAGTAAACTTCCCTCAACTCACAGTCCTTCCCCAGCCCATCCTTTAAGTTAAGCACAGGAGTCCAAATGGGGACTCAAGTGCATAATCTCCACTTAGAAAGAAAGCCCTAGTGGGCCACTGTTGCTCTGAAGAAAGATTTTGCTTTCTTTACTTTTAGAAGGAGACTGTAACTCCTTCTGGTTGAACCAGAACCAGACCAGGCAGAACACTCAGCTACCCAAACTGGGGCCAGAGAGGCCTGAAAGCAGAAATAAGTCAGTGACTGTTGTTGGAATAGTATTTGCTGAGATGTGCTAATGGTTCTATAGTCTAATGAACTTAAAGAATAACAAAGGAAAGCATCCCTCGAAGATCCACAGTTCCAAGACCCTTCACCCTGTGTGGTGGTTTGAATTAGGTGTCCCCATAAAGTCATATGTTTTGAATGCTTGGCTCCCAGTTGATGGTGATTTAGAAGGGGGAGCCTTGCTAGAAGAAGTGTGTTGTTGGGGGTAGGCCAGCTCCTCTTTGTTAGAGTTTGGCTCATTCTCTTGTCGTTTCTACCTGCTGTGGCAGAGGTAATGTCCAGCCTCTGCTCATGCCATCTTGTCCCGGCCATCATGTTTTGGGTTGGGTGTTTCACCCGAGCAATGAGAATTAAAATATTAACAATAACCCCTATAACTGAGCTTGGCTCACACTGGTCATCTTTCAACCACACTGACATACAAGGAATTCCAAATAAACCATTCTCTTTGCCTTGAACCCCCTGCATCCTGATCATCATGGGACTACCTCCTTCCTGTTAGCCGAATCTCAGGTTGACTGGAAACTTCTCAGAGAAAACACTCCTGACCGCCAAATGTAAGCCTTCCTTCAGCCCACTCTATTCCTTTTAGTGATACCTGTTTCAATTTTCTGTATTTTAGGTACGTATGTTCATGTGAACATTAAACTGTTCTCCCATGTGGTAGATTGATATTCCCACTACAAATCTAGCACTCAATAAGGGCTTGTGAATAAATTTCTCAATAAATATCTGCTTCTTCATAGAATATAATTGGGAAAATCATCCCCAGTTTCAATTTTTTTCTTGTACAGGTATGTGGTAGTTTAAGTGGACGTCCCCCCAATACATCCTAGGGTCCAGCCCTAAAGTGCGTTTGGGCAATTCCGGTCTAAAGATATGCCAAGTGCCCGAGCTTTTCCGGGAGTTCCTGGAGCGCACTTGCTTGTGATGGTGTTGGCGATGGTTCTACTCTGTGCCTGGACCTGTGAAAGTGGTTCCGGCTTCTTCTGCCCTGATGGAACGTCCCCTCTATCTGTTTCAATAACCGCTTCCTCCATAACTGTGCCTGGTTTGGAAGTTCATCCCAGCAACTGAAGCTGACTGCTGTAAGGTAGAAACATGCTGGCCCAAAGATAGAAAGTGGCTTTTCTAAGCTGTAGCTTGCCCTGCGAGCCAGGCAGCCTCAGTCCCACAGGAGGAAGAAGGAAGTGACACTCGCTGGGTGACCGCCATGTGCTTCCCAGCAGGAGAGCTCACGTTACTACTTACGGCTTAGTTCTACAAGAGACACTACATGGTCATTGCTTCAGAGGAGGGAACAAGGGCTCAAGCTAATAAGGACTGAACTGAAACCTGAGCCCATGACTTTGAACTCTACCACACTGCCATCAATTATCTGGAATAAACAATGGCAGCGTGTCCCAAACATGTGAAAAGTATTTGCCCACACAAGTCCAGCACCAGGGTGTACCCAGAACCAATGAGACCCTATGAGTGCTCAAAGTTACTGAGTTAAAGCTTTCACAATTCTGTCTTATAAAAACAGTATCATTGCCAACCCCAAAGTCAAGAATAGCCTGCAGATGGGAGCCACATGCTTACAGCACCTTCCTTACAGCATTTGCAAGTAAGAGCAAGAAGTAAATCAAATCACATAATTACTTAGGCTGGGCGTTGTCTTGAAGACCATGATAATCTGAAAGCCATCTATAAATATGCTGTTTTATTTATGAAATTGATACATGAAGGGTCTTTTATACAACTGATATTAAACAAGTCTTGAGGATTTGCCACATCTTAGCACTGGGTTATGTGATAATTCAGGGAAGGCAAAGTCCCTATCCTAATCCCTAAATATTTCACTACAATGTAGGATGGATGTCTCTATAAAGGTTTGCAGGGCTTCAAGAGTCACTGCCTCTGCTTCAAAGCATGTGACTCTGGGAAAAGACACTGGGAATATTGTATTTCTCAACGAATAATCAATTTACCTTGAGTAAATTTGAGTTCTGCTGCAAAGGAAGCTATTTTACTGTGCTTCTGTTTAGTGATTCAGGTCTAATCAGGTGTCAGAGTACCACCAGCTTCTTCCCTACCCCAGCAAGCTGACAGCTGAGAAGCTTATTTCAAAGTCTTTAATGGAAAAGCCCTTTAGGTTCAGAAAGACAACTGCCGCATGTTCTA
This sequence comes from Dipus sagitta, assembly GCA_036346955.1. NCBI lineage: Eukaryota > Metazoa > Chordata > Mammalia > Rodentia > Dipodidae > Dipus > Dipus sagitta. Next base: position 47,311,526 of record CM070770.1, on the reverse strand, counting down.
CCATATGTTTATTCTAGCTTCAAATTGTTATATATATATGTGTACTTATTGTGAAGTAAGCATGGGCTGGAGGCCAGGAAACTAGAAAAGAGTCTAAGAGAGTAGGGTGGGGAAGGGAGCAGAACACATGTGATGAGAAAGTGGAATGGGGAATACTGGGAGCAATAAGGTGCAGTAGAGACAGCAGGGGCAGAGGGATTGGGAGAAGAGCAAAGAGGGGGTGATCAACAGAAACTATATATGAAAATACTGTAAGGACCCCATTCCTTTGTTTGCTAATTTAAAAATACAAAATAAAATTAGAATCTTTGGGGGTATTTTTTAAATTTTTTAAATTAATTTTTATTTATTAGAAAGAGAGAAAGAGGCCAATAGAGAGAGAGAGAAAGATAGAATGGGCGCGCCAGGACCTTCAACTGCTGCAAACGAACTCCAGAAGCATGTGCCACCTTGTGCATCTGGTTTATGTGGGTCCTGGGGAAACGAACCTGGGTCCTTTGGCTTTGCAGGCGAGAGCTTTCACTGCTAAGCCATCCGTCCAGCCCAAAAGTAGAATCTTAAAAAGTGAAAAATAAACAAATAATCAATAAATACTAACTAAAAAAACATACCTTTTACTTCAGCAAAAGATGTGGCACGGGCGTGGTAATAGCTCGGGCTCTCCAGAAAGCTGAACCAGCAGGACATTCGTGTACTTACAGAGAGATTTCGTTTGAGGAATTAGCTAGCCTATTTGTGGGCACAAAGAAGTCCTAAATACGCAGATCAATCCAGATGGCTGGAAATTTAAGCAAAATGTCTCTGACACAGCTTTGAAATAGAATTCCTTCTCTAACTAACATGCTTCTGTTCTCAAGACCCTGAGTGACTGAATTCAGGCCATCCGCATTACCAAGGATAATCTCTTTTCCTTGAAGACGATGGATGGTAATACTTACATCTACAGGATACCTTCCTGGAAGCATCTTGCCACTGTTTTCCCAAAGAACAGACACCATACCCCAGCCAAGGCAACACACTGCCATAGGTTTTGTGTAACCTAACTAAAGCCTTTGGCTAAACTGCTGCTACATGTTTTTTTTAGCGTTAGTTCCAAAGTCAATTATGTATCAGAGACTCCAAAAATGAAATCAGCAGTTAACCAGGAAAACAGAACAATAAGTGTATTTTTATTATTTGCAGAGGATTTTCATGGGCTTGTTGCATGATATTTACAAAAAAAAAAATAATAAAAGCATTGCAAAATAACCAACCCAATTAGTATTGTCAACAAAATAATCAGGGGACTCACAAAGATAAATTATTGTGGGATGCTGGCTCCCCTGGGCAGTTGAGCCTGAGGAAATTGTACAGAAATAAAGTTGGCCTTGTTATTAAGGAGGAGATAAAAGCGTAAGAAGATGATGGGGAAAAGGAGAAGGAATGGAAGACAGAGAATAAGAAGAGGAGCAGAAGTGACAGAGCAAAAAGGAAAAGGTGGAAAGCAGATAAGTAGAAGAAAAGGGGGGGGAGAAACCCTTTGAGAAGTAGAAGCCTGATTGGAAATGCATGGGCGTGTGGGGTGCCGAATGTGCTGCGCATGCGTTATCACCATTCCCTCCTCCCCACCTATACCCCGCCCCCGCCCGCATGCGCAAGAGGGCTGCAGTCTAGGGTCTCTGCGAAGCGGCTGATACTTTCAAAGGATAAGTTGAGCAAAAGCAGGATAAGCTCTACTTCTTGTCTCTTCCCTTCCGTTCTTTTGAAACAACCATTGCCTGCTCTCTCTAGAGAAATCTGTCACCACGGCCAGAGTACAGATAGAGCAGCATTTAAAAATAAAATCTTGGCAAAGCAGAAGTTCTGTGGGTGGGATGAGCTGCAGAAAGCAGCGGAACCAAATTTCCTCAGAACTCACCCCTCTACAGTACCTCTGAAGACCTCCAGTGCCAAATGTTAAAACCAACAATGGTATCACTCTCCCTGCCCTGTCTTTCTGGGAGTAGTGTGTGGGGAAAACTGAAGAGTTGCAGGAAAGTAATTGCAAAAGAGACTGTTTAAATGTGGTTTCTACTGTCCAAGAGCTCAGTTTTTCTTCTTCATGACACTGCTCCTGTAGGTACAGACTAGACCAAGATGCCTGGACCTCAGTAAGATGGTCATGTGGGGCCAGATAATTCTGTTGTAAGGAGCCTGTCCTGAGCCTTTCAGTATCGACGTCAGCATGCCTGGCCCCAGTATGTCTTTCCATTTTTGCTAATCAAGTGTCTCTAGAAAATGCTGAATGTCACCTGGGGTGACAATTGTCCATGGTTTAGTGTGCTTGTTCTCAAGCCCCCTGGTCCTTCCCCAGTCAGAGGCACCAGAGTTGGCAACCTGAATGAGAGATCTGAGTTGCACAGTAGCCCAAAACAAAAACAAAAGTCAGGAAAACATAACAGTGAAAACAAAAGTATTGGAACTCAAAGAGAGGGTAACTTAAAATAGGAAATAACTAAAGAATTATTTAGAAATAATAACAGCTATTGTGCACAGGGATTGTCTCCAGGATGGATCATTAAAGGGTGACGTCCATCTGTCTTATTTTGGGTCACATATTAACCATTTATTTTCTTTCTTTTCCTCCTGAGTATCAAATCTTCCATCTAATATAATTTATCTTTTTATGAAATACAACCTTTATAACTTCCCTTAACTGAGGTCTTCTTATTCCTAAATTTCTCACATTTAACTTTTCTGAAAATTCCTTTAACTTCACATTCATTTTTAAAGATATAACTTGGCTTTTGCTGGATGTGTTAGTGCATTTCTTTAATCCCAGCACTTGGGCAACTGAGGTAGAAGGATTGCCATGAGTTCAAAACTAGCCTGACCTACAGAGTGAGTTCCAAGTCATCCTGGGCTAGAGTGAGACACTTTCTCAAAAATGAATATAAATAAATAATAAACAAAAATACACTCTGCAGCCACCATCAGTGGGGATTCCAGAACTAATGTCACTTCAGCCTGGGGCAATGAGTACAAATGGGTAACCAGGTCCAGGTGACAGTGAATACCAGGGAGAACCCAGATCCATCAATACGACAAGATTGCTGACTACCTAGCACTAAATGAGTCATCTCTCTCTACCAGTACCCAGAAGAGACTACAGAGGAAATGCTAATTTAAACTCTAGTGCTGCTTTCATTGCTAGCCTGACAATCTCCTTCAGAAGATGGTGATAAATAGTGAAGAGACTCAAAACTCATCAAAACAGAAATTCAGAGGGTGCAGAGAGCTCATCACTAAAGAAAACTTGTAACATACACACCAAGACTCAGGTAACAATGTAGAAAAGGGAAGAGGAAAGATTGTAAAAGCCATAGGGTGGAGACATTGTTCCCCCACCACTACCACTGAGACCGACAGATGCACTCATGGCCACAGTGAATACCAACAACCCTCCTAAGGATGGCCTTCAGTGGAATGGGGACAAGGGAGAGGGGATATAAAAGTATAACCTGATAGGAATATGACCAGTATGCAATATATTCATACCATAAAGTTCTTAATAATAATAAAAATAACTATTTAAAAAGGTCTTGCAGGGCTGGAGAGATGGCTTAGCAGTTAAGGTGCTTGCCTGCAAAGTCTAGGGACCTAGGTGTGACCCACAGTACCCAGGTAAACCAGATGTACAAGGTGGCACATGCATCAGGAGTTCATTTACAGTGGCTAGAAGCCCTGGTATGCCCATTCTCTCTGTCTCTCTATAGCTGCCTCTCTCTCTCTCTCTCTCTCTCTCTCTCTCTCTCTCTGATAAATAAATAAAAATTAAATTTAAAAAAGGGTGTATGTCAGATTTCTATCAGAGTACTTGATGACCCACCAAAGGTTAGTGGTAAGACTCTACTGCTGAAGACACCTTATGTGATTGACATGCAAATTAGAATGGCATGGCTGGAAGTTGGAAGAGAGTCAGTCCCCAGACAGTCAGCACGTCTAGTGCCAGAAGGTGCTACATGGGCGACTGGGAGAAAATGACCAATATCTGTCCAAGCAACTCATGGTCTAACCTACTTAGCAGCAAATAACTTGTTGTGATGCCCACACAAGTGCAATAGTGGCACACAGCCATGGTGGGGAACCAACTGCTCTCAATTTGGCTAACTGATCCCCTCACTGGTATGGGACCCATAGCTGGAGCTGGGAAACAAGTCAGAACCATATCCAAACATAAGCCCACTCGCCAATATCAAGCTATCATCAATCATGGGCTACAAGAGGGCCTACACCTATTAAATTCTCTATTAAAAAAGTAAGGGTTATCTCTTTTGTCCTGGTGCTAACTTACTCTCCGTTGGAGAATCTGCTTCTCTTTTTCAGATAGATGTAGATCCTAAGGAGAGAGCCACCCCATCATACCTCAAAAGGGCCCCGGCTGAAACTAAGAAAAATTGGAGAAACAAGCAAGGGGGCTGTTTTCCTGATGAACCGGATACCAGCACAAGGGGGAAGGCGTTCAGCACAGAGAAAAATCAACTCCTACCAAATCAGAGAGCCAGAGCCTCAGAGGCCCCCAACACCTCATCACTGAAGCAGACCAAAACTGAACCCAACATGGCTCAGGGAAATTTTGCAGAAGAGGGGGCAGAAAAAATGTCAGAGCCACGTGTTGGGTCATGATATGCAGAGACATTTATCTTACACATAACTGTGGGCTAACTCCACAATGCATGACCCATATGCCTCAACAAGGAGGGGCGAAGGGGAGGGGTAGGTCACAGATGAGCCTAATAATGGTACCAAACTGACTGTATTTGCTGAATACAAAACTAACTAATAAAGAAAAAATAAATAAATAAAGGGTGTATGGCAGATTTTATAAGCAAAAAATAAAAAGGAAAAAGGTTGTATACTTCTACAAAGAAGATATAATTGGGTTTTTAAGAAGTTGTCATTCTTTTTCCATCAACACACTAATGATAGCATTTTCCTGGTCTAATAGTGGTCATCCCTTAGAAGATAAGGTGATCTCATCTCTGAAGACTTTTAAGATTTTTCACATTACTTTTGGATCTCTGTAGAATCATTATGATGTCTAGATCTACATTTAAACATTATATATATATATATATATATATATATTATCCTTAGACCTATGAATGATTGGCTGGGTATCATGAGCTCCAAATATTCTATCTCTAGCATATTTTCATTTTCCATACTCCAGATAATTCCTTTAATTGTTTAGCTGTTTTTGCATCACTGTGTCCAAAATATCTGGCAGAAACAACTTAAAGGAAGAATAACTTATTTTGTCTTGTAGTTTCAGAGGACTTCAGTTCATCATGGTAGGATGGAAGGGTGGTGGAACTCAATTCACGATAGTAAGAGTTCATATCACAGGGGAGTATGACACCAAGAGTAAAATGGGAAGAGGGCAAAGATAGCTTACTCCCAAGAACTTACCCCCGATAACCTATTTTCTCAAGGTAGGCACCACGTGTTTAGTCTCCAGAACTTCCCAAATTAGCAATACCAGTCATGAACTAAGCATTCAAAATATTATCTAGTGGTCAACATTTCAGATTTAATCTGTAACTTTCTGTAGCTTCTAATTTATATATCTTCTATTCTACTATATCCAATTTATACCACACCATTTGTTTTATTATAAATAAATACTTATATTTTAAGCACAAATAAATATACTTTATTATCTGAAAATTAATGGTGGCCAGCTCCCTTCACATATTTTAAAGTATAATTAATTACTTGAACCCAGTAAAATAATTGTTTTCCAATCTATGTGTAGTTTAGAATTCTATAGAACTAAGTCAATAAATCTTTTTCTGCTGTATGTTGTGCTGTGTAGCCCTGTTTTTTAGAGTATCTGTTAAATTTGCCTATAACTGTACAAGGAAAAAACTATAGACATAACTGGAAAATAGGAAGTTGAACTGTTATATACAAATAATATATGATTTTTAAATAAGGAAACCCCCAGAAATTAAGTAGAAAAACAAATACATGCAATGAGAAAATTCTATTTCTGTCTCCATAAGAATAGTACAATAAAAATTCTTTTCAAAAGAACAACATGTCCTCTTTCTCCTCCTGCAATCCCTCACCACTCCTAGTTCTTATTCATATTTTCCAAAGTGTCCTCCCCTTCCTCAATGACATCTCAGTTTGAATTACTTTCATCCTAGTTCTAATACTCTTTTCTGATATGTTTTTTTCCAGTTTGATGTTTCTCTTTGCATATTGTCCCAGTCTATTGTGTCAGTTACCTTTTCATTGCTAGGACAAAATACCCGACCAGAAGAAATTTAAGGAAAGAAAGACGTCATTTTGGCTTCTAGTTCCAGAAGGTACAGTCTATCATGGTCAGGAAAGCATGGTTGGAACAGAAAGTTGTAATCACAATGTCACATCAGCAAGGCTGAAGGAACAGCAAACAGGGCTGGACTGTAAAGTGTCAAGCCCTCCTCCAGGGACATACTTCCCTCAACAAGGTTCTCCCTCCTCAAAGCACCACAACCTTCCCCAATAGCACCACCAGCTGGGATTAAGTATCCAAACACATGAACCTATGGGGGGGGGGGGTACATCAAATTCAAATCACCACAACCATCTACTCACATGTCTTGTTTATAATCATTTTTTAAGAGACAGTTGTGAGGCAATTTTTTCCTCTTATTTTTCTACATATTTATAACTATTATCTATGCATGTATTTCCTATTAAAATGGGACACAAAGAAATTCAAATGAATTTTGCTGATTCTGTTCAGTTTATTCTCATCTCCCCTATAACACAGCAAGAAGCATGCAGCATAGAGGTTTGAATTAGGCATCCCCCATAGACTCATGTGTTTTGAATGCTTAATTCCAAGCTGATAGCAACTTGGGATGTGGAGCCTTGCTGGAGGAAGTGTGTTGTCTGAAGTGGGCTTACGGGTGTTATATCCAGCTCCCCCTTGCTAGAGTTCAGCCACTCTCCTGCTGCTTTTGTCCACCTGCTGTGGCAGAGTTGACGTCCAGCCTCTGCTCATGCCAAGCTTTCCCCTGCCATCATGAAGCTTCCCCTCAAGACTGTAAACCAAAATAAACCACTTTCCTCCCATCAGCTTCTAGTGTTGGGTATTTTTGTTCCAGCAATGAGAAGGTAAAAACACCATGTGGCTTGATTATTTTCTTCCATTGTGAAAGAGTAGAAAGAATCACTCTCTCACATATGTTAGCTCAGGTTGCCCCGTCTTTAGTGAACCTCTCCAGCAAGCACCTTTACTGTTTCCTCTACTCACTGTTGGAATGGCCAGGAGAAATTCTCTACCTTGAGTAGTTATCTCTGTGAAACCACATAAAATGTAGCTCTCCCACCTTCATAAACTTCTAAGTTTATTTTTCAGATCCCTAGGAAGATTTGAGATGATTCAGGATGGATGATGTAGGGGATCAGCAAGGCTGAAGGAACAGCAAACAGGGCTGGACTGTAAAGTGTCAAGCCCTCCTCCAGGGACATACTTCCCTCAATTAGATCTGTAATCTCAGATCTAATCCAAGGACAGATAGCATGTCTTTCTAGCAAACTTTAGGTCAAAGCTGCCAGGTCAAACTAAAGTGCAGAAAGACCTTATATTGATTGAGCTGTTCTTAAGTATTGTTCTCACTTGTTTTTCCAGGGAAAGAAACACACAAAGGCCCTGAGGAGAACACATTCAGCATAGCACCTTAGCCTCAATATTAGGGTTTAAGAGAACACATATTTACACATCTCAATATCACTCAGGAGCTAACACAGCGGCCAAGGGAGTACCCTCAGCAGAGTCAGGAGAAGCAAACTCAGATCAAAGCATCAAGAAACCTTATTGGGGCTGGAGAGATGGTTTAGTGATTAAGGTGCTTGCCTGAAAAGCCTAAGGACCAATGGTTGACTCTTCAGATAACTCATAAGCCAAATGAACAAAGGTGAGGCAAGTTCAAGGTCATACATGCTCACTAGGGGGTAGCCAAATGTCTGGAGTTTGATTGTAGTGGCTGAGGCCCTTGCACACCAGTTTTCTCTGTCTCTCTCTCTCTCTCTCTCTCTCTCTCCCTCTCCCAAGTAAAAAAAAGAAACCTTACTGAAGATAGTTTAAATTCTGATTCTATGGTGATTTCCCTGTCTTACCTTTGTTCAGGACATATCTAACATTCTTAGCCCAGAGTGCAATTGGCTGGGGATGGAAATTTGGGTCCAACTAAGTTGTTTAGCCTGAGATATGTGGGAAGACAAAATAAGAAGACACAGCACACCCTAAGAGGGATATATCCAAACCCAAGCATCATCTGTCCTGGGCAACACAGGCTGAAGATACAGAAACCATGTGGGACACTCACTACCTTTCTTTAGTTCCTTGAAACCATCTACAATCCATGCTCACAATGGCCTGTACCCTTGGAAAGTTGTTTTTAGAACTGTCATTCTTCACATTAAGTAGGAGATTTGGAAGCATAGAATTCTTCTCTGGCATTTTATGCCACTGACAAGTTTGTCTGAGATCCATTTTTCCCTGCCTTAGTTTGCAGTACATGCTACGTTTTGTTTTTGAGCAACATTGTCCTTCTCAATTACTGCCATTCATTTAGCTATGGTAAATAAAGTTTGCATCTAGCATGGATGTGAAACCTCAATAAATTCCTTTCTTTCCCCACTTATTATAGTGTCCTTAGATCTTGAATCCCCTATGTAATTTCTGATGGCCATTATATAAGAACACTGTAGAAATTAAGAGTAATACAGGACAAGAAACTAAACAAAATTATCTGTTACAATATGGAGAAATTTAGGAATAATACTTAAAGAGGCAGGTTACTGTTGGTTCAAAGTGATTTTTGTCCCCACTGTCTATTCTGACCACATCTTCTACCCTTCCACTTATCTTACAACCAAAATAAAAATCAGATCTTGGACAATATTATCAACAGTAAAATTTCCTCCATCTGCAAGTGTCTTAATGAGGATCCATTCAGCCCCACATCCTAACTGAAACCGGCTCTTCCTTGAGGATTCTGCTTGCCCCTGCAGCCTTCTTGAATGCCCCCTCTTCTAGTTGCTGTGCTCTGGGTCTGAAGACAAGAAAGTGGGTGTTTTTCTTGCTCTTTGTTTATTTGTTTTCCATTTCTCCTTTTGAGACAGGGTCTCACTCTGTCCAAGCTGGTCTCAAAATTGTGATCCTCTTGCTTCAGCTTCTTGCACATTAGGATTACAGACAAGAGCCCTCACATCCAGTGCTATTATTAGTGCTATTTTCTTTCCAAAAGCCATCCTTTTTTGGAGCTGATCTCCAGTTGATACCCTCCCCTATCCATCTGTATTTCCATCTCCCAAGCATCCCTGGGACACTCTACATTCTTTGAAAATTTTAGATCCTGGCTCACTGTCATTCACTCCAAAATTCTCAACCACTTTAATACTCATACAAAAGTGCTGTTTTTTTTTAAATAATTATCTTATTTGTGAATGCCATGATCCTGTGATCCCCAATGAGCTTGTCCACTACAAGTTCTACCTCTGTTCCTCTCGTCATTATATCCTTGATGCCGTTATAAATAACTCCTTTTCCACCAGCATCTAATTTCAACCTTTCCATATTTCACTCGCTCCATTGCCTTACTTTCATGCATCATCAACACAATGCCCTGGCTCTAGCAATGTTCTTACCTCACTGAGACCTATAATTCATAGATTCATATAAGTCAGCTAAGATAAGGCTCCCCATAATTACTAGAAGTAATCATTGCTGTGACTGAAAATAATACTTACATTTCTCTTGATATGCAAATAACACATACTAATGTTTTTAAAATTGGAAATATAAGAAATGACACAGGAAAACAATTATAATTTTATCATGCAAGTCTACTCCTTTAAACTTAATACATTTTAAATATTTATTTACTTGCAAGCAAAGAGAGAGAAAAGAGAGATAGAGAGAATGGGTGCAAACAAACTCACCACTGCAAACAAACTCCAGATGTATGCACCTTTTTATGCATCTGGCTTTTCATGGGTACTGGTAAATCAAAGATGAGATGTTAGGCTTTGCAGACAAGTGCCTTAACCACTGAGCAATCTCTCTAGCCCTAAACTTAGCACTTTGAAAATATATTACTGCTGACTACAGATGTAAACATCTATATGAAATGATAAAATTTACTGATAAAATTTCACATTTGATGGGGAAAATAAATGGATTCCTAGTAACTACATAGTGTGATAATATTTAAAGTAAGATTTAAAAGCAGGCGTACTAACAAAAGTAATTACTACTAATGATACTATTAATGATCTAGAAGGAACCTACTCTATGACTTTTCTTTTCCATTCTTATGTCCCCACAGAGCCACAAACCTGTTCTTTAGGCTGCTTTCCATCTTACTCTGCCCTGTTGACCAGTTCATACTTCAATGCAGAGTGACAGTTGAGCTACTATCCCCCAGAGGGCAAGAACAATTCACATGTACACACACACACACGCGCACGCATGCACGCACACTTTCTGTGAAGAGTATTGTTTAAAACTGCTACAACTCATGTTCCAGGAAAAAGTAATACCCTTTCTGGTCTTTCTTGTGGCTGGAGATCTTTCATTATGGATGGTCTTGTCAGTGACTCTTGCTGAGTAGAGCTCAAGGCTTCTGGGATGAGTGGTCCTGGTTTTCTTCTTATATTCGTTTGATCACCGATGTTGTATTTCTCATCATTCCTGACCACAATTTATCACCTGTCAGATGCCATACTACAGCATGTCAGAGCTGGAATTGAAAATAGAGATTGAAGTTCATCATTACAAAGGGATAATTAGAGAAGTAAGTCATTGTTCAACACTGTGTGTGGTGAGAATAGGGCTGGAGGGAGTTGAATAAGATTTATCATTACCTTTGGCAGACAACACCTGACCAAGAGCAGCTTGTAGAGGGGTAAAAGGGGCTTATTTTGGCTTACAGACTTGAGGAGAAGAGAAGCTCCACGATGGCAGAGAAAAATGATGGCATGAGCAGAGGGCGGACATCACCTCCTCACCAACATCAGGTGGACAACAGCAACAGAAGAGTGTGCCAAACACTGCCAAGGGGAAACTGGCTATAACACCCATAAGCCCACCCACAAAAATACACTTTCTCCAGGAGACATTAATTCCGAAATCTCCATCAGCTGAGAAACTAGCATTCAGAACACCTAAGTGTATGGGGGACACATGAATCAACCCCCCCCCCACCTTTTTGTAAAACTTCTACTCCACAAATTTCTATCACACAGGTTTATTACTCTCTATTACACATCAGGATTTTGAATAAAGTGTAATGTAAGGTTTTTAATGTTAATTATAGGGGAAATATATGTGCACAAAAGTTTACTAAAATTATTTTAGTAACTTTGGTGGTTTGAAGCAGATGTCCCCCTTAAACTCATGCGTTCTGAATATTTGGACCCCAGATGATGGCAATTTAGTAGGTGGAGCCTTGCTAGGGGAAGTGTGTTGCAGGGGGTGGACCTTGAAGTTCGTTAGAGCCTGCCTTGCCCGTGTTAGTTTGGCTCACTCTCCTGTTGCTGTCTTCCATCTGCTGTGGCAGAGGTGATGGCCAGCCTTTGCACATACCATGCTTTTTCCTGCTATCATGAACCTTCCTCTTCAGAGTATAAGACAAAATCAAAACTTTCCATCCATCAGCTGCTTTTGGTCAGGCACTTTGTCCCAGCAATGTGAAGGTAACTACAACAGTTAGAGGACCCTAAAAATCTTCCTGGCGGACATTCTAAAAGCGAGTATTTCCTTTTCCTACCTTCTAATGCACGTAAGTTACTTTTATATTCCTTGTCAGTTTGGCTGGGGTATTCTACACGCAGCTGTTTCTGAGTCCAAGCTGACAGTAGTGAAGGGTAGCAGGGATAGCAGACCTTATCAATAACTGGAAGTATTTTGACCAAATGTTTACTATTAGTATGGTGATATGGAAAACAGTTTGGTATTGTCTTCAGACACTAGAAACAGAACATCCATGTAGCCCCTGAATCACACGGATGCGGTGCGTATCTACAGGAAATGAAATCTGCATGTGTTCATCATAACACAACTCACAATAGGCAAAATGTGGTGCCAAGAGAGTCATTTGGAAAGGGTGAGAGAGAGAAAGAGAGAGAGTGCAAGGGCTTTACATGGCATCTAGGAGAAAGAGGACATGGGTGCTGAGGGACGTAGCTTGGGTGTTCTAAAGTTTTTCTGTACTGCCCATGTTCTTTCGCACGATGTATCTGATTTTATTCATTAGTGTGCTCAGTTATGCATAAACATAAGGTGCTAAGCAGGAGGCTCTCCATACAAGTTCATCAGCGGATACAGTTTGCCTTACTGTGCATGCAGCTAAAACCAGTCTAGTCAAAACAGCCCCCATCTCAAAATTCTCAAACTATCCTGGGACATATTTGAAGAGAAAAAAAAAAAGGTATTACCAAATAGTTGATAAAGGGAATAACTTATTTCCATTGTTTAAAGCAATGTATGTACAGTTTAATGTATGTAAAAGGACCCAAGTTGTCAATAAGTTGCTAGGCACATGGCTAGGAAAGGGGTATGTTGACTGCCTGTGGTGGTTTGATTCAGGTATCCTCCATAAACTTGTGTGTTCTGAATGCCAGGTCCCCACTGGTGGCAATTTGGTAATTGGAGCCTCATGGAGGCAGTGTATTGTTGGGGGTGGGCTTATGAGTGTTGTAGGCAGCTTCCCCTTGCCAGTGTGTGTCACACTCTCCTGCTGCTGTTGACCAGAAGGTGATGTCCACCCTCTGCTCATGTCATTATTTTCCCCTGCCATCATGGAGCTATCGCTCGATTATTTAAAGCCAAAATAAACCCTTTCCTTTTGGTTGAGTGTGGCTTTGGGGCTTTTGGAGCTACGGTCAGATTCACATCCATGTGTATCTAGCTTACATGGGTCCTGGGGAATTGAACCTGGGTCCTTTGGCTTTGTAGGCAAGCACCTTAGCCAACCCTCCAGCCCTATAGCTTTATTTTTAAAAAAAAAAAATTGCCTAACATTGTTAAGTGAAATCTGCCTTACCTACTTCTTCAGGCTTCATTGTGGATTAACTGATTAGAATAGCCTTTTTAAAACACTGAGTTTATGCAAATGTAAGTTATTGACACCACGTAGGTGTGTTGAGCCTTTTGACATTGTTGACAGAATGGCAACTACAAAGCTCATGCATAAAAACCAGACAACTGAGTTGCAAAACACACCACACACACACACACACACACACACACACACACACAACTCTCATAATGTTGTAAGGAGATTTACAATTTTGTCTTGGGCCAAATTCAGCCATCCTTGACCACATGCTGTAGACCTCAAGTCATCACATCTGAAATGGTCATGATTTTAAAGTCATAATATTTAACAAGCAGGAAAACATCATAATCACAAAGGAATTTGATTTTTTTTCACTGTATCTTGATGATAAATATGAATAGACTTGCTAATAAGATAGCTTTCCCTGGAAGTATATGGTAGAAAATATTGCTTTGTCGTTCTTTCAACATTATTCTCACTTTATTCTAAGTACATTAACTCTGGAAGTGGGGGTGCTGGAAGCTTTGAGTAGAAGTATGTCGAAAGTGCATTATCTGGGCTGGAGGAATGGTTCAGTGGTTAAAGGCACTTGCTTGCAAAGCCTGATGGTCCAGGATCAAATCCCCAGTACCCACATAAAGCCAGATGTACAAAGTAGCCCAAAGAGGTACATAGGTGGCAGATCAAGGGGACTAGGTACAACTATGTCCCACCCAACTGTAACAATTCCAGTTTTCTCTACTTATTTTTAGTAAATGTCCACATACAATTCAGGTGTGACAAGAAGGAAAGTTTATAAAATAAGAGCTTGAAATAGAAACATTTTCAAGTATTTATCTGTAACAAAGAGCTTTCAATATCTTCTGCATGTGTATGTATGTGTGCTATGGATGTAGATGCGTATGTGTGTTTGTATATGCAGTCATGTGTGTGCACAGTGCACATACATTCGGGTATGTGTGTGAGAGAATGCCAGAGGTGAATGTCAGATGTCTTCCTCAATTCCTGTTTTTAAGACAGGGTCTCTCACTGAACAAAACGCTCACTAATATTTTTTAATCAATCTGCATTGTTAGATACAAAAGACTTAGACAAGCTAGCCAGGAAGCGCCAGGGATCCTTCTCTCAACACTTCCCATTGGTGGGACTACAATAGGTGCTACCATGCCTGCCTTTTTTGTGGGTACTAGGAATCTGAACCCAGTTCTGCATGCTTGCATGGCAAGTACTCTATGGGCTAAGTCATGTCCCGAACCCCTTTCGAATTTGTTTAAAGGCATAAAAAGTCTATTGACTTAATATTTGTAGGAAAAAAAAAACAGGTTTCGTGTGATATTTCAAGCATTTATACTTGTTTTAGAATATCTTCCAACAACACTATTATCATCTCAATTACTTTTGGTTAAAATTTCACAGAGAATCAGAAGAGATTAAGTGAAAAATTACATATGCTAAAAGAATAATTCAAACAACATTTGGTTGTTACTTTACATTTATTAAATACACATAAAAGCAAATAGGAAATCATTTTCCTTTCTCTTTCATACTAACAGTTTTCATTGGTTAAAATTAATTAAAATCATTAATGTATGAAAAGGACAATCTAAATTATGTCTATTTTTTAAACCTGCTGATTCATAGCCATTTAAGTTACAAGCTCCAATATTTTAACCAAAACATTTATTCTAAAAGAATCAAAATCACCTCACAATAAATAAATCTGAACAGTGGAAAGAGCACAAAGGGTTTAAAATAAGGCACATTTCTAAAAGAAAAATACTAAGTAAGTCATAATGAAAGTACATTTCTTTCAGGAAAAGCAAACAAAGTTATGTGTATGTATAGGACCTTGTATAGGATAGACTAGTGCTTTTTCACAGAATTACAGGCCCAGCCCATCTTATCTTTTGATGGTGTGCCTATAAATCAGAGAAAATGCCCCCAAATTGTGAAGGTGTTTTGTTTGTTTGTTCTGCTTTGTTTCTGTTTATTGGTTTTCAAAGTCAAGTCTCACCATAGCCCAGGCTGACCTGGAATTAACTGTGTAGTCTCAGGGTGGCCTTTAGCTTATAGTAATCCTCTCCTACCTCTGCTGCTGAGTACTAGGATCAAAGGCCTGCTCCAAATTGGTGTCTATTGTGTATAAACTCATTTCCCGCTAGCCAAGCTCAGCAAAGGTGTTTGCCCTGAGGGAGCTCAGGCAGCCTGTCAGAGAAAACACTGTTCTGGTGCTCACTGGCAAGAAGTTGGAACAACATCAAGCCACAAAAGGAACATTTTAAGTAAACCTTAATTCTCCCATTTCCTGAACATACTCTCTTGTTCCAATCCATTTCTATCTAGCTATCTATTGGCTGGTCTGTTTGCTTAGTCTCTTTGAGGTATGGATTTGTGCCAATTTCCACTGAACTAAAGCCCTTTTCCATTTTGTCTTGAACATCAAGACAAACTTTAAATTTGTTCAACTGTTCCCAAGAAGGAAGAGCAAGAAACAATGTTTCATTTGCCACTAGTTAGTCCTGTCTTTTGGGACATATGCTTCAATCAACCTACACATTCAGACACAAAAGACTTAGGGAAGACAGATACGGACAAGCAAGTAGCAAAGCAGAGCCCTTGGAGGGGGAGTGTAAGTATAGGCCCTATGTCCAGATACCTGAGTAGTATGAATGTAGCACCTTAATCTGGCTGAGTGACAATTAGTGGGTTGGAATGTTTTCTTCTGCAGGCTCGTAGGCCACTAGTCTGCGTGGGAATGAGCATTATCGGTTATGCTGATGGGCATTCGTGTTGAAGCAACTCAGTGAACAGCAATTGAAGTTCTGCCTTTTCCTGTTTATGCTGGCACTGGTGGGTGAGACAAAGGGTTATCTAAAGTTCTGTTTCAGGATAAAGTAGCTTAAGGTCTTCATTCAACTCTAATTAGTCTAAGCTTTCTACAATACCTTGAAGATGCCTGTATTGTTTTTCTTGTTGCCTTGGGGAATCTTTACGTTTAGGACTTGGGAAGCAAAGGACATACTGCCCATAACCTCCAAATGGATACAGAGTTCATCTAGGCATCCTTGAAGGAAAAGGTCCAGAGATTTCAGACTCTTATTTGGACATTTTATTTAACATTGCTATGCTTAGAATTTAGACCTGTCTTTTGTAAGACATAAACTTATCCATCCCACCTCACAAGGTTATAGTATATATAAACATTCCTAACAGTAGCCTGCAAAGTTATTTAGAAACTGAAGGAAATATAATAATAATTTGATACCCATTAATGTGAAAATTAAATAAAATTTTTAACTTGGGCCAATCCAAGCCATAGATCCTTTTCAGTTCCACTGAACCTCTCTGTACTACTTCACCTCCTGCAGTACAAACACCTTGATTAAAGATATGGCTCCACTCTCTGTAAAAGGGGGAAAAAATGAAAGAAAAGAAATAAACTTTGAAAAAATCAGTTGGTAGAAGAAGTCCTGTTTGGGCCCTAGCATTTAGCAAGCTGGCCTAGAATAGAGGGAACCATACCCAATTAAAACTATTCATGTCCTCTAACACCCCTAAATTCATGCATATATATATATATATATATATATATATATATATATATATATATATAAATTCATATTCATATGTAAATACATGTCTCATCACTAAGGGCACAGAGTAGTATTAAGTTGTGTTTTCTGGGTTTATATCATTAAAGACTGTCTCTAAGACTTTTAGTAAATTAATCATATATAAATAAACATGTGCATGAAGGGAAGCTTCTAAAAATGACTCAAAGTTTTTGTTTTGCTTTGTTTTTGTCTATACTTTGGTTTTAATTCCAGATAGGCAATCTGTCTCCTGCCATGCTTTGGGGACAGCTATCAGCCCTATAGGAAGATAAATTTTCAAAGAATAATACAAGTGAAGACATCACCATTGCCTTGAGAAAGTGATACCACATCATGAGAATTGATAAGATCAGGTTCATTCCTATTACTCAATCACAGAATTACAAAATCATACATGGAAAGAACCTTCTGAAATGATCAAAGGAACAATTCATGTTTGGGAATGTGGCAGTCAAAGCAAACTTCTTCTTGGGATAAAACTCAATTATTCTAAGGGTTCACACATTGTATACCTCCAGGGTTGTCTTTCACATTGACCCCTACAAAAATGGCACATTCTGGAAGTGCTCAGTATATAACCTGCATGGCTGATTGTACATGGAAAACCTAGAGCGTCTCATATATACTAATGGAGAGAAAAGAAGGAAGATGTAGAATAAAGAGGCTTTATTTAGAGACTAAATTTGTATCTTGGCTTTCCTATTGTACTGTGGATGATAATGGGAAACCTCTCTGATGATTGCCTTCCTTCTTTTTATTATATTATAACATTATATTATTATATAACAGGTTATACTCTTTTATCTCCTCATTCTGGCTCCTGTTAACCTGGAGGCCCTCCTCAGTGATGTTATGGTATTCACTATAGGGTCATGAAGGCCTCAGTCAGTAACTGGAGTAATGGAAGCAACCATGTCTTAGGGTATTCCTACCCACTCTGTGGCTCTTACATTCTTTCTGCCCCCTCTTCCACAGTGATCCCTGAGTCATTCAAGGCATGTTGTCAGTCTAAAATAGTGTTGAGATCTCCATAGCCTCTGGATTTCTGCTTTGATAGGTTTTGATTGATCACTGTGTGTGTCACCATCACCCTGGAGCTGGTTGTCAGACTAGCAGTAAGAGCAGTATTCATGTTGCCTCTTCCTCTGCAATTTCTTCTGGGGTCTGGTAGATGTGGTAAGGTGGCAAGTCTCATGGTAGGCAGTTGGCTCTCATTTGTCTTATCAATGGATTTTGACTCTCCTTGCTTTTCTGTGCCAACTGTAAGACACAACAGATTCTCCAACCAAGAGTGAGAGCAGCTTGTATTAGATGGGGTATGCAAAGTTATTTGAGAAATTTTTTTTGGCATGCACCCCACTTTTCTTCTCTGGAGAATAGTAGAGGCTTCTCTCTGATGTCTGAGTTTCCTGACCATAGGATTCTGACTTTGCTTCCAGTGCCTAATAAATAAATTAAATATTTTTTTAAAAAAACAGTAGGGGGCTGGAGAGATGGCTTAGTGGTTAGGCGCTTGCCTGTGAAGCCTGAGGACCCTGGTTCGAGGCTCGATTCCCCAGGACCCACGTTAGCCAGATGCACAAGGTGGCGCATGCATCTGGAGTTCATTTGCAGTGGCTGGGGGCACTGGCGCACCCATTCTCCCCCCCCCTTTCTCTCTGTCTATCTCTCTCAAATAAGTAGATAATAATAAATTTAAAAAAAACAGTACTAACAGGACTAAAAAGAGAAGTAGACATGTCCACAATTAAAATCGAAGATTTCAAGACCATACCTGAAGTAGGACAACTAGAAAGACATAAGGATACAGGAGATAGAATCTCAATGAACTTGGTGTCATTGACAAATATAGAACATTCCAGCTGACAAGAGAATGCAGATTATTTTCAGGTATTGTTATGGGAAAAATCTTTGTGTCAACCTCCTTGTGTTTAGATTGGGAAGCAGGAGCTTTTAGAAGGTAATTAGGTGAAGTCATAAGAGTGGGACTCCGAGAGCTTGTCTTCTTTCCACCACATGAGAGGCTTTCTACAAGCCATAACAAGACTCTCTACTAACTGAATTGCTCAGCACCCTGACTTTGAACTTCCTAGCCTACAGAACTGTAGAGGAACAAATAATTTATTGTTTAATCTATGGTATTTTGTTGTAGCAGCTGAAAAACCTAAGTTCACATGAAACATTTTCCAAGATAGACAATATTCTAGTTCAAAAGGCAGCCTCCATACATTTAAAATTATTCCAAATGTGCAAAGATGGGTTTTGGCAGTGAAAATAGAGAGTAAGAACCTATGAAAGCTATTACTTCTTAAATACATTAGAACACAATAAAATAAACTATTATAATGAAAAATTTTCAACACTATAAACTAAACAAATGCTTTCAACAAGCAGAGAAAAAGCTCAAAATGCACATGCCCTAAAGCTGACTATCATTAAGAACAAAGAAATGAATGTTATTTAAATTTTAATTGACTTGGTTCTTCCTCCAGCACCACATCACCCATTCCGGGCACACTGGTAGGATGCTAGCGTCAATAGGAGCATAACAGACTTTAGCCACAAGGAATTGTGGTTTTGATTAGTGTGGTGAACTCCTGGAAGAAAGGCCTCAAAGATTTGCCGTTTTGTTGCTGAACTTGGGGATCACCCAGTGTTGCTGCTCGGAGCAACAAATCATCACTGTGCAGACAGCTGAGAAACCAAACCCTTGGCAGGAAACACTTAAAAAGAAAATCTGGAATGAAAGGGAAGATGATACAGGGAATCAGGACTTTGGAACGTTTCAGCATACTCCTAGGACTCTAAAGATTGGTCTGTCTAGATGCTCAAAAGAGACTTAAAAGGACCTAAGTTTGTACTAATCCCTGGCCTTCTTGGTGTCCTCAGAAACTGAAGGCTAAGACAGAATTGGAAACTGCCCAGCTGAGCGATGCAAGTGTGCCCAGACAGACGAGAGACTCCATCTTCAAGGGAGTGCTTAATTTCATGCATCTTAAGCTAAACAAGTGTCACTAAAGAAGCATATCTAACAACTATGAAAAGCAAAACAGCAAACCTGGGAGGAGCAGAAGTCTGATTGACAACTTTGCTGTGTTATAAAATTCAAAGTGTCTTATTTTTAATTAAAAATTAGGTGATATAGAACAAATCAAGAAAGCATATCCCATCAGCGAGGGAAAAGACAACTGTTGCTGAAGAAAGAACTCAGTTCACTTATTACAGACTTTAAATCAGGGCTAGAGAGATGGCGTAGTGGTTGAGGCACTTGCCTGCAAACCCTAAGGACCCAGGTTTGATTCCCCAGATCCCATGTAAGCCAGATGAACAAAGTGGTGCATACATCTGGAATTTCTTTGCAGTAGCTGGAGGCCCTGATGGACCCATTCTCTATCTGCCTCTCTCTTTTTCTCTCTCTCTCAATCTTTCTTTCTCTCTCTCTCTCTCTCTCTCTCAAATAAATAAAAATAAAATATTAGAAAAAAGACTTTGAATCATTTGTCCTAAAATACATGGAGTTAAAAAACAAAAACATGGACAAGAAAACCCTGAAAACTCTCTCACCAAGTAGGTGATAACAACTAAGAGACTGAATGAAATTATGAAAAGGAAGCAAACAGAACCTCTGGCGTTAAAGCCAAAATTGAAAATTCACTAAAGAAGCCTACGAGCAGATATTAGGAGGAGGAAAATGAATGCACCAAAAGCTTGAAGACAGGCCAACTGATACTATCTACTCTGAGGAACAGAAATAAAAGAATACAAAAAATAATAATAAAATGAATGTAAATGGCTTATTTAAGTATGCCAACATGTATGTGAAACAGGAATTTCAGACCAATGTATAGATAAAGAATAGGAATATTTTCCTACCATTGTACTTTTATTAATTTCAGGATGCCTAACACCAAGAGAGTGAGTAAACAAAGAATAGTGTCTTTTTTCAATTAGTTAGGAACTTTGGTGTATGGATAAATCATGTGTTGTTCCCATTTCCCTTTGCATTATCCTATTATATCCCCTCCTCCCGCCCTCATTCCACTGTGGCGTTATTGGTATTCACCATGAGGTTATGGGTTATGAACGCTACAGTGTTCAGTGAAGTAGAAATCTGGTTAGAGCTAGAGCCAGAATCTGCAGTGGAACTCAGACACAAGCTCAAAACATGTGATGAGCCTAGGGGAAACGCTACACAAGTGAAAGATCAGCATTCACAACCTGACCCATGAAAGGACCAGAATCTTTCATCAGAACCCACAAAGGACCATTGCAGACATGTGAACAACATTCGAAACCCAACCTATGAAGAACTGCCCACAAGTGTAGCCAGCATTCTGGACTGGACCAGTGAAAGTCTGGGGAGATAGTTTAGTTGATGAAGTGATTAACTAAGCAGCATAAGGACACGGGCTTGATTCACAGGTGCCATGTAAAAGAAGAAGAAGTCGTCATGTGTTTGTAATGCCAGCACTAGGTAGGTAGAGACAGGTGGATCCTTAAGCTCACTGACCAACCAGGATACTTGGTGAGTTCAGGCCAGTGAGAGACCTTGTCTCAAAAGAGACGGATGTTGCCTGAGGAATGACTCCTGAGGTGGACCTCTGGCCTACCTGCAGACATGCACTTACATACTGTTGTAGTCAGGTTTGCATTGCTGGCAGAAATCACCCGACCAAGAACAGCTTGTAGGGAAAAAAAAAAAAAAGAGTTATTTTGGTGTAAAGACTTGAGAGAATAGTCCATAAAGCTGTACTTAAAGCACTGCAAGGTATTTCTGAGGCCAACGTTTCAAATTCATCCACATTCCTCTTGAAAATCAGCTCCAAAAGGCCGGAGCCACATCATCTGGAACCTAACATTAAGAACAATAAGTTGGGCTGGAGAGATGGCTTAGTGGTTAAGCACTTGCCTGTGATGACTAAGGATCCTGGTTCAAGGCTCGATTCCCCAGGACCCATGTAAGCCAGATGTACAAGGTGGCGCATGCATCTGGAGTTCATTTGCAGTGGCTGGAGGCCCTGATGTGCCCATTATCTCTCTATCTGCCTCTTTCTCCCTCTGCCACTCTCAAATAAATAAATAAAAATAAACAAAAAGTTAGTTTATAAAAAAGAACAATTAAGTTTATGAGGGACACTTGAATCAAACCACTACACAAACACATGCAAATACACACACAAGTATAACCACATACATGTACACATTACCACACACACAGGCTTCTCAGAAGCATGAATAGCATCTAACACTAGACCTGCAAAAGAGTGCCCAGGTGTATGGCTGGCATCTGCAAGCCTGGGGAAGAAACTCTCCAAGTTCCTTATGGAAGCAATCTAGGTGTCCATCAACAGAGAAGTGTAAGTGGAGTGTACATGAACAATGGACTTTGTCATCCACAAATAAGAATGAAGTTATGACATTTATGGGAAAATGGATGCACCTAGAGATAATTACAGTAAGAACTAAATCAGTCTCAGAGAAATAGTGCATGTTTTCTCACCTTTATAGTTCCTGGGTTTTCTATGGAGACTATATCAGTTACTTTCTCATGACTCAAACAAATAATTGTCCAAAAGTAACTTAGGCAGCCTGGAGAGATGGCTTAGCAGTTAAGGCGCTTGTCTGCAAAGCCTAAGGACCCATGTTCTACTCTCCAGATCCCATGTTAGCCTGACACACAAAGGTGAGGCAAGCACAAGGTCACACATGCCCACTAGGTGGTGAAAGCATCTGGAGTTTGATTCAGTGGATGTGCCAATTCTCTATCTCTCCTCTCTCTCTCTCTCTCTCTCTCTCTCTCTCTCTCTTTCTCTCTCTCTCTCTCTCTCATTCACTCTCTAAAAAAAAAAGAAAAGAAAAGAAAAGAAAAGAAAAGAAAAGAAAAGAAAAGAAAAGAAAAGAAAAAGAAAAGCAACTCAGGGAAAGGGTTGATTGTGGCTTAGAGTTCAACGTTCCAGAGGATGGACAACATCATGGCAAGGAAAGCGTGAAGAGCAATGATTTGTGGTTTTCATCCAGCCCTCTCCCTTTTACTCAGTCCAGGACACTGGCCCAGTTAATATAGCCTTCCCACCTCAATTAGCCTCACCAAGACAATTCCTCACAGGTGTTTCTAGGTCCTGTCAAGTTGAAAATCAACATAAACTACCCCAGGTACATAAATTCATGTGTGTTTCCCAGTACCATGTTCAAATAATATGCACCAATTGAAGAAGATAATAATAATAATAATGGAAAGGAAACTGTGACTCTCCTGTGTAAACAGAGACTCCTTGCACACCTCAGCTGCTCCTCACGCAACACCTGCTGCACTTTACAATCAGCCCTCTGCCCTCTGCTTCACACTGAATCACCAAAGGAGGCCTGTAAGGGCCCAAACCTTGCATTCTATTTTCCTATCAGTTTGTTTTCGTAATAAAAGTAAAGATAGTCTGTTATTATTTTCTTAGTCCAAGCATGGCTTCATAATGTCTCTATCAAAAGAGAACAGAATTACAAAAACCACAGATAAAAGAAGATTGTTCAGTGAAACGTGGACAAATGTTAAC
Source organism: Dipus sagitta (assembly GCA_036346955.1). Classification (NCBI taxonomy): domain Eukaryota; kingdom Metazoa; phylum Chordata; class Mammalia; order Rodentia; family Dipodidae; genus Dipus; species Dipus sagitta. The sequence goes on along the minus strand of CM070770.1, from coordinate 47,288,282 downwards.
TTTTTATTGAGGCAAGTAATAAGCCACTCTGGTTAACGTACAAGGAATTTTCACATGTTTTCAAATACTCTGATTTAAAAATGCATCATATGCAAGAACATGTCAAAGTCAGTGCATATCAAGGATTGTGTCATAAGACAAAAGTAGAGATATATAAAGTCTGTCTTCTCAATAAAATGGTTTTGAAGTTATATCTCAGATGGATTCTATTATAAACATTATGTGGTATTGCGTTTGATGTAAAAAATACCTAAACCCTTCCCTGATGATGATTTTACAAAGTAACATATGAAGAGTATAACAGATATAACTTGCCCTGAATAAAAAGAGGATGTTGTTAAAATCAGTTTGTTTTATAAGACTATAGCCAGGAAAGTCTAATAAACTGGAAAAATCTGTCAAACGAAGTTAGGAGAGTCGAGCCACTGGTTTGATACGTTATTCCTTGGCAGTGACTAGCAGTACTGCTGCTACAAATACGGCCCAACTTGCCAATTTTTCAGAGGTATGGCTACTGAATAGGTCACTGTCACTGAAGAAATGGGCTCTTTGATGACATTTAAAAGACACAAATAAATTAAAAGATTTTTATGAAGCAGTTAAAAATTAAGTTAAAGCCATTTTCTTTGTCCACTATCAACATATCTGATGTATTTACCCATGGTGCCCCCAAAGGCAGATAAATAGCCAGTCTTATAGTCAATACAAGATAATGTGATTGCTGCCTAAACATTCATGTATTCATGCAGCATCAATGCAAAGTACAGAAGGAAAATTTATGTTCAAAGGCGTTAAAAATGGGTAATGTTGTATAAGTCATCATCACAACTGTGATTTTTTTTAAGAGCCAAGGAATTAAATCATTGCCAATTTCAGGAATTCATTCAAAGTATAATGCTGACTATGGTAACATTTTTTACTTTTCATGATGGATAACTTGAGTCAAAATATTGAAGAGGTTTTATGATTTGTGACATGTTATAGAGTTATTTATGGTATCAAAAGCAAAACTTATGCCAGAACTTGATGATGAAAACTGTCTTGCCTATTTAGCATTTTATGGGATTTAGATGAGTGTTTGCATGAACTTAACGTGTGTCTTCAAGGTGAACTACCAGCCTGTGAGATCATGAATGGCGTGGCCACTTTGTGTCTGGAAGACAATATTGTAAGCACTCCTCCCCTTCTTTTGGCTTTTACATTCTTTTCACCATCTCTTCTGCAGTGGTTTCTGAGCCAATGAGGGCTCCATAGAGATGTCTCACTTAGTACTGAACACTCCACTGTCAGATTTTCTCAGCATTTTTTTGAGTTTTGAGTCTTCTTAGTGGTCACCACCATCTGAAAAGAGAAGCTTCTTTAATCAAAAAGTGAGAATAGCATTAAGATATTGGCAAAAACATAAATATTTAGAGGGCATAATATATCCATTTAGTCAAACAATAGTAGCTTCTCCCATAAGACTTATGACATCCCCAGTGATAGGTTTTTGACCAGGTTTTTAGTACCAGGCAGGAATTCCTTCCTCTGGAGCAGGCCTCAAATGTAAACATAGCAGTTAGTTTCCCCCATAGAAGACATACCACCATTGCACCATTTGGTACATTTTGCCTGGCTGGCCAACTGTGTAGCTTGCAGGGTCCACTGCTGGTTAAACCTGTTGATGACTTTTCTTCCCCAGCAGGCTGCATAGCACTTTCCAACACTGTGACTGCTAGTCAACTGGGAGCAGGCCTCCAGCTCTGCTCCAGCTTGATTTCTCAGTGTTCCACACACAGTATCTTTTATGTCCATAAGAAAAATAAATTAAAAACTAATAATGAAAAAGTTCACACAAATAAGTGGGAATTACATCACACATTCATAGTCAAAGAGAAATTACATGGATATTAGAACATTAGTTGAGATTAATAAATGCAAAAGCACAACCTGCCAAAATGTATAGGATAAAGGAAAAGGGGGCTGGTGGCTATTTAAACTGTAAATGCCTACATTGTAAAGAAGAAGGATTTCAAATCAGTAACTTAAGCTTATGCCTTCTGGAACAAGGGAAGAATAAATACTAGAATGAAGAAAAAGTTTTATAGCAAATAAAACATCCATAGAGAATATACGTGAAATTAAATTGGAATGAAAAAAAATAAGCAAAAATGAAAATGCATGAACTAGATTAACCAAGAAAACAGATAAAATACAAGTAAAATCGGAAATTAAAATTGAAACATTACAAAAATAAAAACAATTGCATAATATGATCAACTATATGACAATGAATTGAATAATTCTTTTTTAAATTTCTTAAAAGAACACATTTTTCAATTTCAAAACTTGCCACAAAGACCCAGTATTTTAAAAAGTGTCATCCTGGGATAAGGACAAACATTTAAATCAGGGTAACAGAATTAAGAGTCTGGAAATAAATTCTTGCATCAATGGTAAATTGGTTTTTGACAAGGTCCCCATGATCACTCAGTGGGGAAAACAGTATTCTTGGCAGACTGTGATAAAGCCACTAGACGCCTGCATGTAAAAGGTTGAAGATAGACTGACTCTTAACTCACTCCACACACCAAAAAAGTAGCTCAAAAATGACTAAGGTTATGAATATAAGAATTAAAACTATAAAACCTTAGAAGAAAATATAGGTATAAATTATCATCAATATAAGTAAAGGATCAAAATTGTTTTAAATATACTACAAGCATAAGTAACATAAGAAAAAGAGTAGACATTGAACTTCAAAATACTTAAACTCTTTTGTTCATCAAGAGGACAATATCAAAGAAATTAAAAAGATAACCCACAGAATAAAAGAAAGTATATAAGAAGCCAGGCACGGTGGCACACACCTTTAATCCAAGCACTGGGAGAGAGAGGTAAGAGGATTGGCGAGAGTTCAAGGCTACCCTGAGACTACATAGTGAATTCCAAGTCAGCGAGACCCTACTGCAAAAACACAAAGAAGAAAAGAAAAGAAAGAAAGAAAGTATATGCCATATATCCAAACAGAATGTAGGCTCTAGGATAAAAGGGAACTATTTAAATGGATAAAGAGAATGATTAAAGCATTTTGAAATAAAATCATACTTAAGGTGACACAATCAAAGCTCTTCCATAACCAGAAACAAGAGAAGGATATCCCCCTCTTTCTATTTCTATTGAACATTTTACTGAAGGTAGTAGTAGCCTTCTAGCCAGAGCAAGAATGAAAAAGAAAGTAATGAAAGGTATCTAGATTGGAAAGAACAAAGTAAAATGTCTTGATTTGCATACATATTTTGTTTCCATACTTCTCCATTCTAGATTCCAACCCGTCATCACTTTACTGTCATGTTGATTCTGCAGGCTGAGGTTTACAATAGGGTGATACCCTTAAACCCCAAGACATCCTGCAGACTAATTGCAGTGGCCAAAAGTACCCATAATCCAAGCTTCATGGCAACTGCTGGGGCTAGATGTCATTTTAGAAGATCATGTCTAGCTAAAGGGTAACACATACCTTAACAACTGTCAATAAAAATCAGAAAGAAATGTGTGACCAGAATGGGATAGAAATTGTAAGAAACAGAAGCAAGAGAGGACTTTTAGGGAGGTGGGTGAGAAGCATCCAGAGCAGGTTGTGACAGGGAATGGCATAGGGAGTGGATGTAGAGGAAAGGTCATAGGTGTCGGACCAGCCTGGGTCCTAGCTTCAGCTCTTACCATAAAGCTATGTGATCTTGGAGAATTTACTTAACCCTGTTGTTTGGTCTGTGAAAAAGAAATAAGTGCTCAGTGTCCATCATCCAGCTGTCTCCCTCTTCTCAGTCAAGTCTTATTGAAATAGCACTGCCACAGTTGGGTGTTCCCTTATCCCCTACCTATAAGAACCATGCCCCTACACCTCCAGGGTTCTTTCTACCACTGCTGTCTCATTTTCTTCATAGAATTAGCCAAATCTTAAATTAACTTTTTCCTCAAGTTGTGTAATGTCTGGAGTAGGTCCTTATGATTAGTGCATAAGTGTCAAACCAAGTAGAATGTTACCTCTTGACAACAGATTGTTTGAAGGATGGAAATGTATCTAGATTCAAAGCATTTAACACTATGCCTAGGCCACCGGAAGCAATAGTTCTAAAATAACCACAGCTAACATTTCTGTTATCATGACTCTTTATTATGCAAGTGCTAACTCACTCAGGTGTTGGCTGATTCAAGTGCTGGGCATGAGGCCAGGGAAACGGGATAGATAATTCAGGACGGTGTAGTAAGGTTATGCACAGGCAACCTATCAGAGAGAAGCTGTCACTGGAGAAGGACCAACAAAGGTCAATCCAGAAATAAGACCTGATCCTGGATGACCAGCCAGCCCCACAACACTCAGCTACCAGGTCTCACTCCCCAAAACTTGCCACTGCAGCCCCTTTCTAGTCCCCTTTATGGCCCTTCAGGAAGACTTGAACTCCCCACTGGAATGATGTATGTAGTGCCTGCAGTGTGCACAGAACTTCTCTTCATAAACTTCTTTCCTATCTGATTCATCCTTCCATCAGCGAACCCTAGCTCTGGTGACCCCCACGCAGTCTCGATTCTCACTGATAAGCCCAGAGTGGGTTGTATAGCCGCCGCTGCCTATGGGAATGTTCCATTGAGTCAGTTTGCAGGCTAGCTTCCTTTCAGGAAACTGAAACACTTGCTTGTGAGAACTCATCTTAGACCTGCAGAAAGAGGAAGCAGTTGCCAAAAGAAAAGTTAAAGACACAAGTCTAAGCAACTGTAAACTCACTTTTCTCAGTTTAAGGAAAGATGAGCTACCAAGGGACAGAAAAATGTGACGGTGTGAAGGATGGCTTGATCCCAGTCTTCCTGGTGTGGACAACGGTCCATATATTTAGCTATGAGAGTTTCCCTAATTTTCTGTGCCTTTCTGGGACTGCTGTGAGCAATTAAGAGTTGCTACATATAAAGTGAGTCAGGGCGTCTAACACATAGAAAGTACTTGATAAATGTCATCCAAAGAACAAGATGAAACAGATGAGAGAAAAAGGAAGTAAAATAATCACAGCTAGAGACAGTCAGACATTAAGACACATCCAGTGGGAAAGTGCCCACAGAGGAAGCCAGGCCATGTGTTAACAGGCTGCTAGCATCAGCTGGAAACTCAAGGCATCACTGAAGGACCCATTACCCAAAAAAGGGAGAATGAAGTCGGGGTAAGGTGTGAGCTTACAAATACACATTCAGTCTAAGTGACTCTGATTGAACTTGGAATGTCTTAGTAAAAATGTGAAATAAGCTCTGCACTCAAGTTGCCATGCAGTAGCCCTTGTCCACCTTGGGGATTAGATGATCGAGATGAGGTTTCTGCCACTCAAAACTGCCAGTGTGTCCCCTTGGCCCTTAACATCCACACACAGTCAGTTGCCACCCTGGCCTGTGGGGTACCGCTGCTTCTAACCAGCACTTAGGATGTGGCTATTCATTGTCCACCAAGGAAAACCACCCACAACCTCCTAGGTTCATTTACCCCAAAGGGACTTCCCCTTCAACATAAAGGCAGAAGGAAGCCACAGAGCCTTCATGTTCTTTTGAATACAGGAACCAAAAAGGCACTTGACCAGCCAAGAAGGGGAAATTACTGGAAACCATGAAAGCCAGGGCAGGAAGTACCACAGACTTGAAACCTAGACCTGGAGCTGATAGAGCCTCGGAAACCAAGGCTGCCGAGTGCTCTCAGAGACACCCCCACGTCCTTCCTCTACTCTCTTTCCTGGGAGTCCATCTTTCATTTGTTATTCCTAACAATCTGGCTCTCTTCTTGGTCTTGAAATGATCTTTCTCTGTGCCACCATCTCCACAGCATGGAATGGATGGTGTGTCCAAAATGGTAGTTTTGACCCTCTCATTTATGACTCCTAAATTCCTAGAAAATAGGTTATATGTTCATAAATGAATCGGATTTTCATCCAAGACCCAAAAAGCTGTGGCCATGATAGACGTATCATATAGCTGCAGGGATCCAACATATGTGTGTGTATGTCTGTGTGGAAGTCCTCTGCAATACTTTTGGCTTTCAAAGATTAAATCTTACAAAAGGTCCTGTATTTATCATAATCTTCACCATTACTACTATTATCATTTAGTATAATTAACATACAATAAACTATACATACTTAAGATCTATAATTAGATAAAAACCTGACATATACATACATTTACAAAACCATCACCATATCAAGAAAGTGCATACATCCATCATCCCTAAAGTTTTCTAGAGCCCTTTGTAATCCCTATCTGCTATATCTCTTCCCCTCTCCAAAAAACTGCTGATCTTTTTGTCACAATGGACTTATTTGCATTTTATGGGGTTTTTGATATAAATGGAGCCATATAATATATATTCCTGGGATGGGAGGATGGCTTAGTGGTTAAGGTGCTTGCCTGCAAAGCCAAAGGACCCAGGTTCAATTCCCTAGGACCCACATTAGCCAGATGCACAAGGGGACGTACGCGTCTGGAGTTCATTTGCCTTGGCTGGAGGCCCTGGAGCTCCCATTCTCTCTCTCTCTCCCTCTTTCTGTCAAATAAATAAATAACAAAAAGACAATCTATTAATATATATGTGTGTATTCTTATTTGTCTGGCTTTTATTCAGTATAATTAAGATTGGTTCTTATTACAGAATGTATAAATGTATAACTCCCATCTGTTGCTGAGGTGTATTCCATTTTGGATGCTTTCTAAAATATACTTATTTTATTTTATTTATTTATTTATAAACAAGCACCAGATACTTGCATTACTTTCTAAGATATTTTTATTTATTTGTGAGGGACAGGAGATTGGGTATGCTAGGTCTGCAAAAAAACTCCAGATGCATGGATCACTTTGACTTTATGTAGATACCAAGGAATTGAATCCATGTAGACAAGCTTTGCAAGAAAGCACCTTTAACCACTGAGCAGTCTTTCCATCCCCCTCTTAAAACGTTTTAAAAATATTTTTATTTGTTTATTAGAGAAAGGGAAAGAAAAAGAGGCAGAGAGAGAGAGAGAGAATGGGCATGTCAGGGCCTCCTACCACTATAAATGAATTCCAAACACATGTGCCACTTTGTTCATCTGGCTTTACATGGGTAATGGAGAACCAAACCCAGGCCATCAGGCTTTACAAGCAAACGCCTTTAACCACTGATCCATCTCTCCAGCCCCTTAAGATATTTTTTAATGGAATTTTTCAGAGTTGGTATGTGGCAGGATGGGTCTAAAACACTTCCTCCACGTTCCCACAGATCAGCAGAGCAGTATATGTAAAAGATTAGTAGAGTATAGACTGCAACCATTTCTGAGTGCATCCTATGACTGCCTTCCTGACAGCAAGCAAAACACCCAAGGACTGTGTGGAACCAGAGGGTGGGAGGAAAGCAGAAGAGAGGAGGGGACAGGCACGGGTATCTGTGCTCCAGACCAGCTGTGAGGCCTAGAGAAAGTCACTTCCTATCTCTAAACCTCAGTTTCCTTATTTACAAAATAGGGAAACTGGACAATGGTATCTCAGCCTTAGCTTTCGTGGATTCTCCTAACTTACCAGGGTCAGCATGCACACGTGAGCTCTCTTCCCTCCACAATACTGGAGCTGAGTCATGTCCAGCCCATAAAGGTCTCACAGGAAACTCAAACTGCTTGGAAGAAGTGTCACTGTCCTCATACTGTCCAGCTCTAAGAGGCTGTTTTCAAAAGCTCTCTGCAGCTAGCATTACCTTGTCCAGCAGGAAGCAGCTCTTGGCTGTAACGGGAGTAGGGCCCCCTCCTGGAGAGTCTCAGGCTGACAGTCTGTTCGTCAGACTAGCTCAGCTGGTGTCAGCTGTGGTGACAGGGCCAGCTTCCTCCCTCCCTGGCTGTGCCGAGGTGCTCACGCCAGACCCTCCCAGATTCTCCTCACATCCTGCAGGAAGCCAGGGCTTGCGGAGGAGAGGGAGGAATACAAGGAATGGTGCCTGCAGTGCAGCCCAGGAGCTGCCTAGAACAAGGCAGAGCATCGTCACAGCAGAGACGGAGGGAGGTAACGTGCCAGAGCACATCCTCTCTTCACGTGGAGTCTAGGTTCCTCTGCTCCTCAGAGAGAGCATGTCTTCACACTGTGCCCATTTTCCTCTGCTCCTCCGAGAGTGCATAGGCCCCTCAGCATGCTGCCACTATGCCTTATTCCATCTTCATAACAGCCTTAGGAAATTGTCAAGACTAGCTATTTGTCCTCTACCCTCCATCTATTGCCCAGAGATGGAAGCTAATGTTTCAAGTGATTTAATAATTTCCTTCAAAACAGATAATCAGGCAGCTGAACCCCAGACTCTTCAGGCTCCATAGACATTGATGGAGCGTTTTCCAAGCATACTGTCCTTTAAGGGACAAGCAATTTAAGAGACCTGGCCTCTTCTTTCGCAGACCTTTCTCTCCAGTAGAAGTGATTGCTTCAGTGGGAGGCAGGGAATGAAGTTATTGTAAAAGAACCAATGAAGCACCATAAGCAACTGAAAAGAATAGGAAACCTTCAGTGGCAGGAACCAAGGTTTCCTTGCTTCTCCTCTGGCCTGACACCACAGACGTCAGATGAGGAGCAGGCATGCCACCCAGCAAGCCTTCCATAGAGGCTTGATTAAAGAATAATCAGGAGATATAGAAAAATGGAAATCAGGGGGCTGGGGAGATGGCTCAGCAAGTAAGAGCATTTGCCACACAAGCATGAGGTCCTGGGAGAGAGCCTGATTCTCCCTGACTTTGATTCCCCAGCACCTGTGTAAACAGCTGAACAAGGCCATGAATGCATATAACCTCAGTCTTGTGGGGCCAGAGACCAAAAAAATTCTCCGGGACTCCCTGGAGTGATGGCGAAGGACATCTTAGATTCACCTCTGGCCACCGCATGCTAACACATCTGTACACACATGTACATAGAACACACACACATGCATACACACATGAGCAAATGTTCTGCCCTCATTTGGAAAGAAACAAAGAAAAAATGAAAATGAAATGAACAAAAAATAGGAGAAAAATAAATTTTGGAGATTCATTTGAAGAATTTCTGTTCATAATAATTTTTTCAACTTTTAAAAACTATTTAATGAATGCTAACTTAAAAAGAGGAGGATGGGCTGGAGAGATGGCTTAGCGGTTAAGCACTTGTCTATGAATCCTAAGGACCCCGGTTCAAGGCTCGAATCCCCAGGACCCACGTTAGCCAGATGCACAAGGGGGCACATGTGTCTGGAGTTCGTTTGCAGTGGCTGGAGGCCCTGGTGCGCCCATTCTCTCTCTCTCTCTCTCTCTCTCTCTCTCTCTCTCTTTCTGCCTCTTTCTCTCTCTATATGTCGCTCTCAAATAAATAAATAAAAATAACAACAAAAATTTTTTTAAAAAGAGGAGGAGAGGAATAAAATGATTAATTTTGGGTTTGGCATTCAAGATTACATCTGTAGTGCTAACCTAATGGAATATGAATGGAAGGTAACTCTATAATTTTCATTGTTCTCCAATATTTGAAATCTTACTATGTGTATACCTTACTTTTGTAAAATAATAACTTTAATGGTAGAAGGAAACTCCATTCCTCCACTCACTTCCCATGTATACTTACTTTGTGACAGACTCATTATCTTTCATCTATAGTCATGTCAATTTTATTACAATGTATTTTAAAAAATCTACAGAGGCCTGTGTGTGCCAAGTTCCCTTAACATTATCATCCTTATGCCTTACCACACACTACTGCTCCCTTCGACAAATGGCAAAATTGGGGCTTAGAAAAATGAAGGCATTTACTCATCATCACACAGCGAATGAGCAGTGGAGCCAGGGCTTGAATCCAGACAGAACTTGCCATGGTCTCTTAACTGGCATGCACTGCTATTCTCTGCTGCCAGTCATCATCCTGAACAGATGTAATTGTTGCCCCTTTGCCTCTGGTCCGTGAAGAGCCCTTGCCATCACCTCCACTGCCCCAGTCCAGTTCTCAGTGCACTCATCTATCTAGTCATCACACATCAACATAACTAGTGAGTCTTAATGTTCGCTTACAAACTGTTACATGTGACTCTTCAAAACTCCTGCAGCATGGGCAGTGAACAAGCAGTCCTAAGCAGCGCCTATGGTCTGTTGAGGCAAATGCAGTCTACTGGGAACCAAACCCTGCCCCTGATTGCCTGGCTGGACTCATACCTTGTTCTTTCCTGGCTCATTCAGTGCTCTGAGCTTCCTATCAGGTTTTAAGAATGTCAAGTTCTTTCATCTCTCTGATTTTGGAACTGCCCGGTAGCCAGGTATGTCCTCACTCCTGACTGTGAACCCATACAAATCCTTCATAATTTGAATCCAGGAACACACTTGCTATGGGCTTTCTTATGAGCCTGTTATTTCCCTGACAGCAGTTACCACATTAGATTAGACAGATGTGCTTGCCTGACTCCTTTCCAGGAGACTGTAACCTTCTCTAGTAGTGAGCATTGGCTTGAATAGGAAACTGGGATGCACTAGTGATGGAGGAGGAAGAACAATAATAAATAGGTGGAAAAGGGCATAATTAGCTGTGTTTCCAGTGCTTCTAGAATTCATGCCACACAAAACAAACATGGATCAAGAAATACAGAGTTCTGGAGAAGATAACAAGGGAGAGAGAGAGAGAAGGGAAGGGAATAGGAAGAACAAGGTTTATGTAGAGAATATATATACATATATGATAGTATCTATGTATACTATGGCTTGCATATACATACACCTGTGTATAGAGTAGGTTTCTATATAAATATGAATAATGTGTTTATATACTGTATATATAGCATACATTATATTGTATAGAAACACATGCATATGTACATATAGAGTAGTACAGACAGCTGTATAATTTGGGCATAGTGTATATACGCATAGTGACCAGATGGTTCTATAGTATGTGTGCTCACATGCATGTGTGTATGCTATAATCCATGCCATCGAGCAGTGCAATAGGAGATTCACAGATTCCCTTAGGATGTAGTGAAAAGACATGTACTGTACACGATACAGATTTTTAAATAAAAATGGATTGCCTATGGCTTGCCTTCATGTTGTAGTAGAGGAGTCACTGAAGAGAAAAGAAACATCTGGAGAATTAGGAGGAGAAAGGGTTTAGAGAAAACTCACTGAAACCCAGCAAGAATACATTCTAGGGTGAAGACCTGTGTTTTCTGTATCCCTTGCTGGATGTGGCGGTGCACGCCTTTAATCCCAGCACTTGAGAGGTAGAGGTAGGAGGACTGCGTGAGTTTGAGGCGATCCTGAGACTACAAAGTGAATTCCAGGTCAGCCTGTGCTAGAATGAGACCCTACCTCGAGAAACCAAAAGAAACAGAAAAAAAAAAAAAAAAAAAGTCTCCCATCTGCTTCTGCTTCCCACTGTCCTGCTTAGACTGGTCTCAGGCCACTTTTCCTGGCTATCTCCAACTTGAGCAGAGGCTGTGACTATAGGACATCAACAGCAAAGATGTGCACCAGGGTGACACTGTGTTTTCGTGCAATAGCCAAGGAGGAAGAGCAGGGAAAAAAAAAAGTTTTGTTGGCTTGTGGGTCTTGCATCTCTCTGGTAGTTGTGAAAATTATCATAAGCATCAGAAGAGAGATACAGTCACTGGCACTTGCTCTATGTTTAGGAGAAATGGCTCAAATGTATGTTGTGACTTAGAAAAAAAGGCATATAACCTGTGTGGACAGCAATTCTCCATCTGTAACACAGGATGGATGATGAGGATGATGATAACTGTTGTTATTGTTGTTATTACTGTTATAGCTCGTAGCATATAGAACAGCTACCGAAATAACGTGTGAAAGGGCACGTGAGCTCTTTATAATTATTAAGCCTTTCAACTATGAGAGAAATCTTTCCTCCTCTCAGTTTCCACAAGTCTCGCCTCCTCAGGCATTAGCAGCTGATATTTGACTTGGAGAAAACCTTTCTAAATGCTAATATTTTCCATGTGTACAATCTGCCTCATCTAAAATGCCTTTTTATGGCAAGGTAATATAATACGGTTTTACAAACTTCTGAGAATGAGCTGTGACAAAGGGTCATTACGCAAGATTTGCGGCATTGGAGTGCCAGAAGCATTCCCTGTAACTAATAATTGTACTGTGTGTCCCTCAGCTGACTGTGTGTCCTCTGTTTCTCCCCTAACCATGCTCATCGTGGTGTTAACAGAGTACTTCTAACTCAACTCGCCCCCCCCCTCCAATCTCACTTCCTCTGTCTTGAATTTCACTTTTACAAATTAATGAGATCTTTAAGTTTCAGCTAGGACCTACTACAGACAGAGGAGGCGGTAACTACAAGCCTCAAAGCTAGGGAAATACATTGGAGGAACAGGAGAAAGTTGGCAGACCCCAAGTACAGCAGTAGCATGTCATCTGAAAGGCCTAAAGCTAAAGAAATGTCATTTGGCAAAGTATGGAATCCGAGCCTTTAGATGGATTTCTTTTTCACCTTTAAACAAAAGTTAGGTTCTCACCTAATGAGCCTAGAATTTCACACAAAGTAACGGATTCCTCACATCTTCCATTTTAACATTAACCTATATAAACTCCACCTAAAATTTAACATTAAAAAAAACTGGCTGAAGATAAAATAAAATAACTGGCCAGCAGCCAGGTGTGATGTGTGAAGGGTGGCATTTGTATGACCAATCATAGCAACATTTATTTTCACAAATAATCTGCAAAAATTTCTGCATGCCATCTGCTTTCACAAATAAGGCAACAGATCTAGAACCACATTTCACTTTAAGCTTTTGTTGAGAAAGGGCTGTGGCTCTTACAGTATCCTCCTTGAGAAAATGAGCAAAACAGAAACTCTGGATAGCAGAGTTGATGTTTGGAGGGTAAGTTGGACTCGCTAAAGACGGCTTCCTGAAAGCAAGGCTTACTCAAAATGCCTGGGGATTGGCCAGCAGATCTCATGCTCACACCTCACCTCCCAGTTTTGTAAAGCAAGGCACTGCTCCAAGTCAATAAATTCCTCTACACACCCTACTCCAAATAACCCAATGATTTCCCAGTGTTACTCTCTCAGGAAAAGCTTCACAAACTCTATCATTTGTTTCTTAAGCAGAAACAGGCCAAAGAAAGCATTCAGAATGTTTCCCCCTCTACTAAATCTCTAGATCAGAGCAGTGAAACAGTCCCCTTTTCCAACGCCCTTCTTTCCTACATCCCCTTCCACCAAATCACCCACCACCCTATTCCTCTCTTTCCGTGTCAGGGTTGGTAGGGCTCTGGAGAACGCTGATCATCCCGAGTCCCATCCCCTTTTCAGTTTTTATCCATCAAAATTCTAATAAAACAAAACCTGAGGCCTTTTGGGTTTGTTTTATTTTTATTTTTCATTTTTAAAGTATAAATATCATTTTCAACATAAATATGCTTTATTTTTAAAATAGAAAAATACTATAATTTTGGTTACTGTCCAGCAGGAACACACTTGATTACATTCTGAAGTCCATACAAACGTGTGTGCAGCCCAGTTCCGGCACGATGTAGACCTAGGGAAGCCTCTGCCTTACAAACAAATCCTTCTAAAGACTCAGGCACACCAGTGAGGAAGGTCTAAGTGATATCCAGGAGGATACTGAAGTTAGAATTTCCAAGAATGCAACTATCTTAATATACAAACAACTATATAATTTGTCAGGTTTCAAAAATCAACATTAGATCTTTATCTCTATAACAGTTTCCATCAGTTAATAAATTACTTGCTTTAAAAAAAAAAAAAAAAACCCGAGAACCGCTCGGGTCTCAGCTCTGTTTCTCCCGGTTCCTGGCGAGGGGCGCGGACTGCAGGGTGCCCATCATTTTGTCCCAGTGCGTGAAGTAGGGCGCGAAGTTGCAGTTGGACTGGGAGTGGTGCAGGTCGTGGTGCACCACGCCCCCGTACCAGCCGAAGGGCACCAGCCGGTGAGTGGACCAGGGGAAGTCGTAGCCCGAGTGACTCTCCACGGACAGCCAGATGTTGACCAGGTGGAAGACGAGGACGGTGAGCGGGTGGCAGCCGAGCAGCGTGACGTTCGCCAGGTCAAAGAAGCCCAAGGAGAAGAGCTCCCAGGCGCTCATGTACTGCGTGGCGAGCGCGAACGCGGCGGCGTTCTGGTGGTGCAACTTGTGGAAGCTGCGGTAGAGCCAGGGCACCCGGTGGTGCAGCACGTGCCACGCGAACACCTCGGCGTCGAAGAGCAGCAGGCCGAGCACGACGTGGCCCACGAGCTGCGGCGCGGCGGGCGCGAGCGCGGGCGCGGGCGCGCGCACGCCGTGCAGCAGCGTGGCGGGCAGCACGAGCACGGCGTGCTGGTACAGCGTCCGCGCCACGCACGGCAGCAGCTGCCGCGCCGACGGACGGAAGCCCGGGTGGATCTTGTAGCGCCGCAGCGCCGGCGCCCACGGGCCCAGGGCGTCCAGCAGCGCGAAGGGCAGGCAGAAGCTCAGGTAGGCCGTGACGGAGAAGATGACCGGGAAGAAGGGCGAGCCCGTGAGCGCGTCCCAGGCCCGCACGCAGGTCCCAGAGCGGCTGCAGCAGCAGCGGCGGCGGCGGCGGCAGCGGCAGCGGCAGCGGCAGGGCAGGAGCCGCGCCCGGGATGCGCAGGGCGCCAGCCAGCTCCGAGCAGTTGCCGGGACCCATTGCTGACGCGGCGCCTCGGACTGCGGGCTGCCGCGGCTCGCGGGCTTTTCTGCGGACTTGAGGCCCCGCCCCCGGTGATGTCACGGGCCCGTGCGAGCCCTTCCCCGCGGGAAAGGGGGCCCGGGGGGGGGGGCGGGGGACGCGGAGAGCTCTCTCGGAGATGCTGTACGTGGACTCACCCGTGGCGGCTGCATCGACGCTGCTTTCTGCTGTGCGCGTATGCAGAGAGGCTTAGCAAGGCTTCCTTCGCTGCAGCCACTGAGCACTCCGCCTGGGTCATCACCTCTCCCAAACCCTCGATTCTTTGCATCACCGTCAGAAAAGGCTGCTTTGCAATCGGTGTAGAGTGACTTGCATGTTAAAATGCATACCTGTAAAGGAGGGCGTCGAGGCTGTTTTGTTTTTGTTTTTCCACCAAGATGCAAACGTAATTACATTTTTTCAAAACTTTGGAAAGCGACCGCTTAGTTGGAGCGGTTCGGATCTGTTGGTGCGCTTCCTCGCCGCGAGTCGCCCGCGGGTCCGCGGGCCGCCGTGATTGCGCGATGGGATCGTCCCGTCGGGACGGTCCCGGCGATTCGCAACCGGGCGGGAGCGGCCAGGGCGGCCAGACCAAGGACCAGAACCTAGAAGGACCACAGCCAAGAGAGGGCAGCGAAGGCTAGCCTTGTCTTGTGCTGGGAGATGGGCTGGGAGATGGGGTGCTGGGCTCCACACCCAGAGGCTGCACCTCTGATGGGCCACCGCGTCTCAGCGCTGGGTGGAAGCAAAGCACCTTACTTTGATTCTCCGGGGAATGATTGACGCGAGAGCAGGTGATGTCCTGCCTCTCACTGTCCTTACCAAGACGTGACACCCCCCCCCCCCCCCGCGGACGCTTACTCCTCCTGCCCACCCCCAGCCCTCCAACTCTCTTCCCAACCACTCCTGGACCCCAGAGCCCATCCATCACCACCTCCTGCCACAAAACTTGAAAGGTGGAGTCAGATGTTGCTGAGCATAGGTACTGGGTACCAGGTACTGGGAGAGCCCCACAGAAGCCGGACCTCCATAGAAACCAGCCTCTGCTTTTGTCCCAGTGGTTGACATAGACACAAGGGACACCCCCCCGACCCCTCCCTCCCAGATGGCAGGCGTTTTGTAGGAAAACTTAGAAACCAGGGACCACTCTTTCCTAGTTTGTCCTTGTGTTATCAGTGTGGTCGCAGCTGGTCTTTCACTGCTGGAAGCATGCCTTTTCTAATCCCACAAAAAATTAAGCAATTAAAAAAAAAAAGAAAAGAAGAAGAGTCGCAGCCATACTGGGAGCCCACTGTGAACACTAAAGAAAAAGTACCCATTCCACACGTGTCTGCTGCTTGCTGGGCATCAGTAGGTTTTATGTGAAGTGATCCTATCCGTTCCTCAAGAGCTGACTCCCCTCTGACAGTAGCTATCCCTGTGGACTTACAGCAGTTACATCACAAACACAACCGCAGGATGTACGACGCAGAATATTTTAAATTCATACTCCATATTTTACCTAGTGAATTATTGAGATATTTGAAATTAAAATCAAATACGATTGATTACGAAACAAGAAAAGATACATAGCCATGCATTATGAGGAATGAACACCAATAAATGGTTCTAAATATAATATCTAGGGTACTATGTAATAGACCGCTTCATAATATGTTTAGGATATATACATACGCAACAGTCAAACATAATCCAGACCTCCTCCCATGTGCCACAGAACTGCCACTAATAGAGTGGAGAGGCCCCTGAGATCCTCATTCTCCAGAGCTCTGGGAGCCTGAAAGACTAGTGTGCCCTAAGAACATTACCATGGCCTGCTGCCATATTAGCCATCAGTGAGATAAAGGGTTAGAAAGTAACTGAGCTTCTTGACAGGCAATGCAAATAGAAAAGGAAGAAAGATTTTCTTTTTCCTAACACTTTTCTGGTAACTTAACAGTAGCAGAAAACAGGTGCCTCCCTGTTGGTGGGTTTCTTCCGATTAGACAAGGATGGATAGACTGACTCCTTCTCGACCCCCTCACACTCCCGTGCTGTGTTCACTTCCATTTTGAGGGCAACTTTAGAACTTTTTTCTTTTTCGTTCTGAACAGACATGGCCCAGTCCTGGAAGAAGGTGGTTTTTGTTGTTTGTTTCTCCTTCTCTCCTGGACTCAGTGCACCAAAGAGACAATCAGAGCTCACTTTCTCAGAATAATAAAAGCATCCTGTTCACAAATATTACTCAAATTTCCCTCAGGCACACAGTGTCCTTCGCTAGAAGCTTTTAAGCTTGGGTGAGTGGGTGGCATTGGTAGATTTGCTTAATTTGCGTTTAGCTATTAGATATGCTGGCAAGACGGCAAGCCAATCCATTATTTTCCTGCTTCCATGCTTCTGTCGTCTACCACCTTCAGAATAGTTTCCACAGCCTTGCTTGTGACATCGGGTCTTAAGACCTAAGATCATCACTTCTCCTGGCCGCCCAACTCTTGGCTCTCCCTGAAAGTTCAGCCCATAGGACAAGTCTGTCTAGCATACAGAGGCAGTCATCTCAGCAAGATCACATTAAAACCCTCACAGCTGCCTACTCCATGTCCTGAAAGAAGATAAAGAACTGACCTAACATATTAAGAGACCAAACAGAAATGCATGAGCCCCAATAAAACTGTGTCCTGGACACTGTTTGTTAAAGTTGAGAGTTTTTGAATTTGGCATGCGTACACATTTAAACATTTTCCACTTGCTCAAAAATAGTTTTGTGGGTGAATAGATCTTTATAGAGCCCAGGGTTCTAGGACTTCCTCCCACAGTTCCAAACATTATCTCTTTTTCTTTTTTCTCCCTTCTCTGTCTTTCCCTCCTTCCCTCTCTCCCTTCTACCCTGGTTTACTCCATGAGTGCTAGAAATGGAACTGAGGGCCTGGCAGATAGTAAGCACTCGACACTGATCTGCAGCTTCCTCCCAAGCCCTGTGCGCCCAAGGTGCTCTTTGCAGAGGACAGTGACTCAAACTGAGACTAAAAATAGAATTTGTGCATTGTTCCTTGGTGGAGCACGAGTTGACACAGTTTTGGCCTGCCGACCTGCTGGGATTTTCTTCTGCACAAATGGATGTTTTCTGATTTTAAATGATTGTAGGACGTTGGCCACCTTATTTTTTTTTTTTTTTTTACTTCTCCAGTTACTCATGACTTCCTCTTCATTGTTGTTATTCTGGACTGAGCCCTCTTTCTTCTCTGGTTATGCCAGTGGTCCATCCATATTTAACTCAGTCCCGAAGTTTTTTGGTACCAGTTTACTAAAAGTCTTTAAGATACTGCCTACAAATAGAACATATAACTGGAAAAGCCTGTTATCAATGATGTGATCTCCTTTGTGTGCCCTGTGACTTTGTTCCTTCCAACAACATTGAATGGGACTGTTTGGGCAGCTAACTGAAGTAACTCTTGCTGGATATCAGATATGCAGCATTGTAGAACCCGTAAGATCCGTAAGGGTGCAGTGATCTCAAAGAACAAAATACAACTTTGGATTTCAAAGATTAAAAACTCAGCCTCATGCCAGGCATGGTGACACATGCCTTTAATCCCAGCACTTGAGTGGCAGAGGTAGGAGGATCACCATGAGTTCAAGGCCACCCTGAGACTACATAGTGAATTCCGGGTCAGCCTGGGCCAGAGTGAGACCCTACCTCAAAGAAACAGAATAAAACAAACAAACAAAACCCACCCTCAGTCTCAGGACAGTCAAGTCCAGATAAGATTAATAGTAAATCACAGCTAAATCAAGAGTGGAAACAGTGTCATTCCCCAGACGTGAGTCTCTGCAGGAGGAGTTAGTGTCAGAAGGGCACATATAAACTGCTTTGATGTGGCAGTTTTCACAGGATTCAGACTGTGAATTAACACTGCCAAAACACAACAGGGGTGTTGGTGAAGAATCTCTGGGATGTGAGCCCTCCAGGGTCCTCCTTGGAGGTTCCTGTTACCCCAGATGTGGATGCAGGTAGTTTTGATCTGCATTGTGACATATAAGTGGGCACTTACTCTGTTGATGGTATTGGAACTCCCCTCAAATCTCTCTAAAACACTTAAAGTATATAAACTCACCCCTAATTAAAAAAAAAAGGGGGCATACCATGGCCAGATTACACAATACTGCTCTGCCTATGAAATGCTTTATGAGAAGAATTTTAAAATTCAGAAGACATAATGTAAAATTTAAAGGGTTATTTTTAGCAATGATAATATAATTTGGTGAAGGAAGAGTTTCACTTGCTTAGTTTGGAACTGAACTTGAAATCTGCACCTAACACAATGAATATTTTTGAATGAATGCATGACAATTTTTTTTTTTTTTTTTTTTTTTGGTTTTTCGAGGTAGGGTCTCACTCTAGCCCAGGCTGACTATGGAGTCTCAGGGTGGCCTCAAACTCACAGCGATCCTCCTACCTCTGCCTTCTGAGTACTGGGATTAAAGGCGTGTGCCACCACGCCCAGCGCATGACAATTTTTAATCAGAATAATTGTCTCCTGTGTTGCCTAGCATCACAAGAGATCATAGTGGCTTCTGTTTTGAAAATCTTTGCATATATTTAACAATAAATGACAAGAGATTGAATTATAGTCAATTTGAACTGCCTCCAGTTAGAGAATTAATGCCTTCATTCTGCAGGAACAGTGTCACCAAATTTTGGTGATTGTTAATCGTGTGAGGTCTCAGTTACACTCCACATCCACCACCACTCATGATTCATTATACTGTATAAAAAATGACCACAGCACGGCCCTCCCCATCATCAAATCACCACTGAGTTCATAAAGCTTCCTCTCAGTTCTCTAGGGGAACATCCAGGGGAGACGCCTCCTCACAAAAGATGTGGAGGCACATGGTTTTAATTCCAGCACTCCAGAGACTGAGGCAGGAGGCTTGCAAGTGTGAGGTTAGCCCGGAGCTGTCTAGTGAGATTTCCCCAAAGAAAACCAAGCCAATAATAATAGAAAGCTTGAGATTTGCAAGCAAAGCCAAGGGTGCCCTCTGGTGGGAGAGAAAAGCAACTATTTTTTCTTCACTAAATTGTGGTTTGTTTTCCCCACGCTCATGCATCTTAGAGAGGGCTGCAGTAGAAAGAAAATACATTTGATCTTAGCCAAAAGTAATAAGCAGCCACGAGTATTAAGTAGTCTTCTCTGTAGGCGACAGGCTTGTGGAGATCTCCATGTTCTGCTCAACAGAGCACACATCAATACTAGCTGAGATCAGAGACCCAGCGCCCAGGCAGCAAGACGATTTGAGTGAAGCCAGGATTAGAAGGCTCCAAAGAGGCTGGAGATGTAGCTCAGTAGTAGAAGGCTTGCCTTGTATACACAAGGTCCTCAGTTCAATCCCCAGAACTGGGTGGGGAGGGCTGAGGTGTGGGGGCCAGAGGGGCTTATGCTCCAGGCCAAGAGGCTATAGCAGGGGAAAGTGAGCAGAGTGAGCCACATGTAACAAAAATGACTGGGTGATAGCTTCATCTTTCAACCCTTACGCTTGTCCACCATATGTCTTTAGAAAAGTACTGTGTGCAGTTTGAGAAGAAGACAAAGGTGGGAAGCAACAGAAGAAACCAGCTGTTAATTACTCATTCTCTTGTCCTTGTGGGGGGACTTGGATGAGTCTAGTCCTCAAAGACATCTCTGGAAGCCCACAAAGCAGCAGAAGCAGCTGGAGGAATTAAGTCACTTATGTCACAGAAGCAAATCTCTGGTAAGCTTTCCCCACAGCTGGAGAAAATGACAGCCGGAAATTCTCAATGTCCCTTTCTTTTCAGCTCTACCCAAGTAGGTATCTGTACAGGTTTGGCCAAATTAATTTGCCTTTGGGGACCTGTGGTAAGCAAAGAGGGTCTCCTGAGGAGGCACACCCACTGCATATATAATAGTGTCGTTCCTTTCTGTGACTGTCAGTGACTGATGTGATGTCCATCCCTGGACCTGCCCAGTTACTCAGGCATCTGGTTTTATATTGCTAAACTAAGACATTCACTTTTGTGGTGGTGAATGTAAAATGTCCCCTGAAGCCTCACATACAATGATTAAAGCACACACAGTCCCCAGCTGGTTCAGCCTTTGGGGTCTTGCAAGAGGAGGTATGTCACTGGGGACAGACCTTGAGGTTTGTTAATCCAGCCCTACTGGGAGTACACTGACCACTTCACCCATGCTGTTACTTTCCAACTGAAATGACAAGGTGTGATGCCCAGCCTCTGCTCTGCCATGCTTTCCCATAATGAAACTTCTCTTCGGGACTGTAAGCTGAAATAAATCCTTTCCTCTCATGAGCTGCCTTTGGTTGGGTACTCAAATTCACGGTCCTGCCTACAACTAGCTCAAGGGGTGCGTATTGCCTGGTCTCAATTCACAGTCTCACTAACATGGAACCTGAAGGACAATGTATAAGCATCTTCAGTACCAGGACCCCTTTATGTTCCCCATGTGAGAACAAAATCACCCATAAATTACATTAGTGACATTTCCAAGTAAGAGGGTCACACACCCACACACAATGCTTCAGGCATGTCAGATTGAGTTTTATTGAAAAGTGTTAAATAGCTTTTAAAATGTTACAAAATAGTAGTATCCTGTCTGAATTAGCCAACACCAAGTATTATTATTACATACATCTAAGATAACTGTCAAGAAAACATGATTGTCGTTTTAGCAGTAAACATACACCGTTGCAAGCACAGCAGATGAGCATGGACTTGCTGGCACAGGTGGCAGACATCTCTAATTCAGGCACTCCAAGAAGCACAGGTGGGAGGGTCACTGTGAGTTTGCGGCCAGCCTGAGACTACACAGTGAATTCCAGGTCAGCCTGGGCTGCAGTGAGATCCTACCTCAAAAAAAAAAAAAAAAGAAAAGAAAGGAAAAGAAAACAAAGTAACAACAACAGAAATCATGGACACGTACAACATTGTTTTTTTCAAGGCAAATTCCTGAGCAGAACTTTAGTCTGAAAATACTCATGTCCAAAGCCCATGTGTGTGAAGATGAACTAGCACACAGCCCATGCACAGCCAGAGCTTTGGCCCCACACAGGCTCCATCCCCGGAGCCATAGCAGCTGGCTCAGAGAGAGCACCGACTTTGGGAAAGAGTAGTCAGTCTTCCCAGAGGACGTTTCTTCTCAAACAAGTAGGATCATGGCCTGCTGTCCAATCCAGAGTTCAGAAATACAGACAGATGAGTGCATCAATCTTCAAGATAGTAGACATAAAAGTAATTTTTTTAATCAGTGCAATCTGGTTTTGAAGACTCTAACAAACTGTCTCACTTGGCCTAGAAAATTTAATTCTTTGGTTAACATTTGTTATTTAGGATCAGTAAAACTGATTATAGACTGTCTTTACTCCTGGCACAGCTGAAATATCACTGGATCTGACTAGGTGACAACATGAAAAATGTCATTTAGATGGTTACACAGAACCAGTGGATAGGAAAGCCCTTTACGGCAAGGAGATAAGACCTTGGTACTTTTTTCTTTTTTCTTTTTAAAAAATATTTTATTTTTATTTACATATTAGAGAGAATATGAATATGGGCACACCAGCGCCTCAAGCCACTGTAAATGAACTCCAGGCACATGCACCACCATGTGCATCTCGCTTACATGGGTTCGTAGGAATCGAGCCTGGGTTCTTAGGCTTTGCAGAAAAGTGCCTTAACTGCTAAGCCATCTCTCCAGCCCCCTTTTTGGTTTTTTTGAGACAAGTCTCATTACCTAAGCTAGACCACAGACTGTCAGCAATCATCCTGCCTTAATCTCCCGAGTCCTGGGATTACAGGTGTACACAGCATGCTTGGCTTAGAATGTGGCACGTTTTATACTATATTAAAGTCAGTGACAATTATTATTAAGACAACAACAGTGTAAAATTTTCCATATGTATCCAATGTGTCTTGGGCAACATATAAAAAGGCCTCTCAGCAGGTTTTACATTGCAAAGAGAAACAGAATGATTATGACTTTTTCAGACCTGGTGATATTTCTCTAAAGGCTTAATAAGACAACACCGTGATTGAGACACTGGTTTATTTGTCATAATTACGTGAAATACAGCTAGTGTATTTCTAGTCCTAACTAGAGACAATTGGGAGTCTTTAAAGTCATCATTTTCTTGTATATAAAAGTACAAAAGCTCCAGGAAAGGAAGACAAGGGTTTTAAGCAAACCCATGACTTGCGAGAACTCATCCCCTGCCTGGCTTTCACTGGTATTTCCTCATTAGACTAATCATTTCATTATACACCCTCCAGGGGGCGTCCAAGCCCCAGAGAAAGTCAAGATGTTCCCACTCAGGAAGTCGCTTGTGATACACCAAGTTAGTGATCTGAGTCACTAAAATTTTGATGTCATTGACATCTGCAAGCTGGTCATGGTCTCCGCTCCATAAGGCAGTAGGTACAAGCATGTCTTTCACATTGTATTTGGGAGGGTAACTCTACAATAAAAGAAACATGGAAAGTTTTGTTATACCTTTCAACATTGCAATAAATAACGATCTTAATTTTGATAAATGTCTGGCAAATATAATCTGAGACTAAGAAACTAATTTTTAATTGATTTTATTTATTTGAGAGAGAAAGAGTGTGTGTGTGTGTGTGTGTGTGTGTGTGTGCACGCACGCACAAGAATGGGCCCACCAAGGGCCTCCAGCTACTGAAAGTGATCTCCAGATGCATGTGCCACTTTGTATATCTAGCTTTACATGGGTACTGGAGAATTGAACCTCAGAGGTCTGGCATTGCAAACAAGTGCTTGCCAACTCTCCAGGCCTCAAGAAACTAAATTTTAAAAATCATTTTTATTATACCAGGTAGTTGTCACCAGAAATGAAAAAAGAATTCCAAATCTCTAGGAAAGAATGTGAGCTATGGAGCTGTCACCTAGGCTGACTTGGGAGGGACAGTTTAGTCCCCAGTGAGGGGGACTGTTATGCCCAGATGTGGATAGAAAGCAGCAGATCCAAGTGGAGGGGAGGGCTTTGGAGTCAAATCCTTCTATTTTTGTCCTTCTGGGTATAAGACAGGTATAGAAATTATCTCCATTTTCTCAGAGATAATCATGTCTGTCACAGGGATATGAGGACTGACGAAAACAGAGATAAAGTATATCATACATTAACTCTCAGTGCTCAAAAATGGGAACTTTATTTGTACTGAGAAAGAAAAGACTTAAGCAATGTAATACAGCCAAGGCCTCACCGCTGCAAGCAGGTACTAAACCCGGGACTCCCTGACTCTACAGTGTGTGCTCAGCACTGTGAGCTACCTGTGGAATGAAAGCCCTTGATTCAGAACCAGGGGAAGGACTGGGAAAGGAGACCCCACCGATGCCACCAACCACAGACCTGAGCTGTTATGGAGTACACTCGGGAGAAATACTGTTTAGTCAGCTCTACCAAAGCCAGTAGCTGAGCACAGGAGGACAACAGAAAACCCATGCAGGCTTCCTTATGTGTTTTCAGAGCCCATTTGAGTTAAAAGACTGAAGACTTTACCTGATTGTAATGAAGAAAATTCTTGGCACTGCTTCCCCAGTCAAAGGCTTGAAAATTTTGTGATTTACTAATCTAAAGAGAGAAGTTGGAGGAAGAAAAAAAAGTCTTAGAGAATCGCACAGGTTGCAGGAGTCAGTTAAGTCCTCAGAAATCAATGTTATACCAAGCCCCGGGTGTACCATTCATTTCCAAATCATTACTCAGAATATAATGAAACAATTCTGTTCTACCTTAAATACTGTGTGTAGTAGTACTCAGTGTACGACTGAGGAAATAGCTACCATATGGTTCCAGAAGGGAGCTATGCACAGATTCTTGGAATTACACTGGATGGGCAGTAGTTCCTGTTTGATGACCTTATCTACGTGATGTGAACATATTCTACTGAAATCTGCATCTTAATTTTTTTTCAAAAAGTGATTTTTACATGGAGATGTAGGTGCATGATGACAGTTCAGGCAGTGACTGACCATATATATGACCATGGTCCTGTAAAACTGTACCACATGTGTCATCACAGCTGCCACCGTCTGTGTACACATGCTCTGAGATGGTCACACAATGATTAAGCTGCCTGTTGACATGGGCAGGTGAGTGCACAGAGTGCCACACGGGCACTGGCATGTGCATACACAACACACAATACACACACACCACCACCACACCATACCACACACCACACATGTACCATACCACATTACACATATACACATGCAAGCAAGAAAATGCAGATTTCATGACATGGGACCAGGAATTCAGATTCGAGACATGTCTTAGGCCCAAGAATCTGCATCTCCACTGGCATCGTAAATAGGCAGCCAGTTCAGGAAAGCCATATGAAAACAGACCTTCTTTCAACAGGAGCAAGTCCCCGAGCTCTAGGAAAGGTTGGGGAGGGGGTAAGACGGTAACAGTAAGGCTTGGGGGATGTGATGGCTAATCTACTTTGTCAACTTGACCAGGTTTAGAATTACCTAAGAGGCACATCTCGAGACATGTCAGTAAGAGTGTTCCTAGAGAGACCCACCCTGAATATAGGTTGCACTGTCCCATGGGCTAGGGCCCTAGACTGAATTTTAAAGATATAAATAAGGAGAAAGTGAGCTGAGCACCAGCATCCATCTCTGCTTCCTGATTAGATGCAGTGTAACCCACTGACTCACCTTCCCCACCACGATGGCCCCGCACCACCAGAGGTGAGCCAAAACCACACCCTTCCGTCCTTGAGTTGCGTTTGTCAGGTATTTTTGTCACGACAATAAGAAAACCAACCAAGGTATCTCGGAAGTTTACCTGGTTTGCTTTGTAAGAAAGAAAATAGCTATGAGGTTTAAATGCCAAGGCAGGAATGAGGGTTGAGAACTGATAATGCATGAGTCATGAAGACAGAACGTCAACTTCTGAATATGCTATGAATAAAGTGGACCTTAATGAGCACCCTCAAACTCATACCACAGGAACCTTCAAATGCCACAGTAAAACTGTAGTTGGCATCCAGGCCTTGCCTATCTGACAGCAGGCACTTAGGGCATCCTCAACAGTCCAAGCACTGAGCGTCAAGGAGAGGTGTGCTGGGAAATGGCTGTTGTGACCAAAGACCCTGACACAAGTAACCCAAGTCACAGTTTAAGGGTACAGTGCCTCCTGGTGGGGAAGGTGTGGCAGCTGGCCACAGCACTGGTAGTCAGAAACAGAATGATGAATGGTGATGTCCATCTAGCTTTCTCCTTTCCTCTCAGTATGGAGCCCTGGCCCTTGGGATGGTGCTACTCATTTAGGGTGGATCCGCCAACTTAACTAGGTTAACCTAGAAACTCCCTCACAGACTTTGCCAGAGCTTTGTCCCCTCTCTAAGCTTAGATCCAACCAAACTGACAGTAAAGATCAGCCTTCACTACTGCACGGAGCAGCCGTTTGTCAACACAGGGAGCAGAAGGACAAGGGGCAGCACTGCCTTCTGCACTGAGGCACTGTGGGAAGAGCTGAAGCCACAAGGTCACACCCAGGTCAGAGAGCAATGCTCAGACCCTTAGCTTGCAGCCTGTGACTCCGGCTGCTTGATACCAGGGGCTGAAGCCAGAGCAGATGCCTGCCCTGACAGCCAATTCAGCTGCTTTACCGCAAGCTCAGTGCCCACTGGAAGTGTGGGACACAGAGTGTGGAGCCAGACCAATCAGTGTCACAAAATAGGGCAGTCTTAGAGCAGCCATGGTGTGAACATTCCCAAGAGTCCCTGAAAGCCCAGGGTCAGTGGTCATTCCTAAGATATGTGATGTGCCGCACAAGGACTTCTGGTGGTCAATAAGCTGTAAAGTCATTCAGCATCTGCCTTCAGCCTGCCTCAGCCATCCTGGGGGTACCTTTGGGAATACAGACTCCTGATGTGACAGAAACTCAGCCTTTCTGAGACATGTCCGTTAGCTCAGGGAAGTAAAGTGTTCATACATGTAGAGGAGGTTTAGTAGGAACGTATGTGACAAAAAAAAAAAAAGTGGTCAGAAACAGCAACTGGTTTGAAAAGAAAAGAACAGCAGGGACCCAAAAGAAGAAAATTTATGAATCTGAAGAATTCTGAAGGTGTAGGGAACTGGGTAAGCAGTGAGTGTGCCACCAGCATATCACAGACAGCCTATATTCTGGAGACTTCTCTTCTAAGCCCCAGTACATTCCATAACTTAACATGTCACTTGTATGTCCCTACAATAAACTAAACTCCTTGGACCAAGTCCTAGCTCAGAAGAGAGAGAGTGAGGTAAGGAGGCACGTGTCTAGGTTTTTAATACCATACTTCTCAGAGACAGAGATATTCCAGGTTGGTGACTTTCAAACCTGGTTAGGCAGAAGAGTCTGCTAGGCAGATTTTAAAAACAAATACAGATCCTCTGGAATAAAAAGGACTGACGCACTGGTAAATACAACAAGGATGAATCTCAAAAATACTTGTATTAAGGAGAGAAAAGGCCAGACAAGGGCTTGAGAGATGGCTCAGTGGTTAAGTGCACTTCCTGCACAAGCATGAGGGCCTTAGGAGACCTGGGACCGCCAGAGCGTGAATCTCCAGAATTCATGTAAACAGTTGTGCATGGCCAAGCATGTCTGTAACCCTAGCCCTGTGGGAAGTGGAGACCCAAGAATGGCCAAAATGCACAAACAGCAAGCCCCAGAATCAGAGACTGGAGAGAGGCAAGTGAGTGACCGAGGAGGACACATGATGCCCTTTCCTGGTTGCCATTAAGTGAGCCCCCTGGGCTCCACACCAGAACATACAAATGCCTACACTATACTACATACACTGTTCACATGGGGGAAAGCCGGATAAAGCAAATAATCACATATGACTCTGCTTACAGGAACTCTAGAAAATGCATACCCACCTCCAGTGACGGGAAGGAAGTGTATCAGTTGTTATTTGGAGAGTTAGAAAGGGACGTGAAGGAACTTGGGGTAACGGGTATGCTCACTGTTTTCCCTAGGGGCAGGGGTTTTGCAGGTGCACACCTTGGCCAAAATGCGTCAAGTCGTACAATGTAAATATCATCAATAAAGCTATGATAGCAAAAGTAAAGTATTAAATCCCCCAATCTAAATGAATTAGAATCTCTGGGGACATTGTTTCTGAAAGCATTATGTAGCCATTTCTACAAACCGAAGTCCCATCAGTCTTTGAAGCAATGCTTTAAAAAGTTCAATTCAGGGACAGAGAAATGGCTTAGCAGTTAAGGTGCTTGCCTGTAAAGCCTAAGGACCCAGGTTCAATTCTCCAGGTCCCACGTAAGCCAGATGCACATGGTGGCACATGCGTCTGGAGTTCGTTTGCAGTGGCTAGAGGCCCTGGCGCGCCCATTCTCTCTCTCTCTCTCTCTCCCACCCCTCATTCTGTCTCAAATAAATAAATAAAAATAAATCTTTTTTTTTTAAATTCAATTTATGGGCTGGAGAGAAGGCTTAGCGGTTAACCACTTGCCTGTGAAGCCTAAGGACCCCAGTTCGAGGCTTGATTCCCCAGGATCCATGTAAGCCAGATGTGCAAGGTGACGTATGCATCTGGAGTTCATTTACAGTAGCTAGAGGCCCTGACACACCCATGTTCTCTCTCTCTCTCTCTCCCCCCCTCTTTCTGTCTGTTGCTCTTAAATAAATAAATAAATAAATAAAAACATTTTTTTTAATTTCAATTCAATAAGTATAATGTAAGTAGTGACTGGACTGGTAATTGGAAACTTCTATCCAAGAGACCTATGTAGTATCTTGGCTTGAAGCATAAACAGTCAAATATTTTCACATTTAAAGTAAGGTTAGCTGGGGGGGAAAAAAAGTTCTCAAAAAAAAAAAAGTTCTCAAAAAGAGAGATGGAAGAAATTGCCTCACATATTGTCAGATGGAAGAAGAAAAGCAAATTTTAAAACAGGAGGAGGAAAATCCCTTCTTACATCTGTCAATTCTATCTGTATTCCTAACTGCTTCTTTTTGAAATGATATGCACAAGAGGCATGGACAAAATCTAGAGATTCACTGTATCTCTTAATATGCTTTCTTATGTCTGTGTAGGCTTACTTGTTTTATACTTTTTATTTTTCAGTTCAGACAACATTGGGCACATTCAGGGTCGTATGGCTATAGACACTGTTTTCATCTTAAGATAACGTTCCCTTTTGCCATCTGCAAATCCTAAGTTTTCTAGAACAGACATCCATTACTTAGGTGATACTTTAAAGCTCAGTGTCTCCCATTCTTGGACAGAATTGCTTTGGCTCTGGCTTAGCACTGATGCTCCAGGCACTGTGCTCATGGGCTCAGGCTGGTATGGCACCTCCTCTCTCCAGTGCTGCTCTGCTATCTGCTTTATGAAACAGTACAAAATCATGCTAGAACTCAGAGAAAAGCAGGTGGAGAGAAGGGAGGGGGCAGAAGGAAAAGGAGGTAGAGAGGGAATATATAAATGAGATGGAGATAAAGGAGAAAGGGAGGTGAGGCAAAAGAAAAAGCTCATCCCCGGTAACTGGTAAACTCGTGCGACAGTGTCCCTCATGGAGGGTAACAAAAGCAACACAGACCCAACAGGGATCCATGACGCTGAAGGAAATCCACATGCAGTGTGTTGTTTGGATGCAGAGATGGAGCACATGGCTTTTCCAGAGCTGGCTTTACATGAACCCAACTGTACCTGCCCCCTGGAATACCGACCTGCGTCCAGTGTATCATGTCCTGCACAGAAGTCCCAGCAAGACCATGTGATGCATACACATCCACTCGAGACTGCAAGAGAAAAGAAACACATTAGAGGGAGAAACTGTGTTAAGGTGATGATGACAGTAAGGACATGGCTCAGTTAGGTAAAGCACTTGTCACACAAGTACGAGGACCTGAGCGTGAATCCCCAGCACCCATGTGAATGCTGGGTGGGGTGGAGGCCCCCTGTAATCCCAGCACTTGGGAAGTAGCAATAGGGCATTCCCAGGGCAGTCTGGCTAGCTGAATTGGTGAGCTTTAGGTTCAGTGAGAGGTCTTAATAAGTGGCGCATGATTGACAATGGCATCCATCCTCAACCTCTGGCCTTGCACACACCTGCATATACATGTGCTCATATACAGACAAACACATATAAACACACATATGCACACCAAAAACACATACATATATAAAACCCCCACATCTCTTTGCAAAAGACCACATATGACTCTACTTAGACATAAAATCTAGCAATATGTCTTTATAAGCAAAATCTATAGTGAAAGAAATTCAACCAGATTTTTTTTTTCTTTTGATGTTTTACTTTTTGTCTTGAAGCAGGGTCTCATTATAGTCCAGGATGACCTGAAACTCACTCTGTAGCCCAGGCTGGCCTTGAACTCACAGCAATCCTCCTCCCTCAGCCACCCAAGTGCTAGGACTAAAGGGATGAGCCACCACACCCAGCTCAATCAGTTTTTGCCAGGAACAGGGTAGTGGAGAAAATGGGTAAGAAACTGTTAAGAATATGAAATTTCGTTTTGAAGTAATGAAAATAGTATCAAATGAAGTAGAGTGACAGTTGCATAACTGCAAATGTATAAGAACATTAAATTACAACTTTAAATGAAATTTCATCCTACAAAGATTAAAAAATACAGAGCTATAATCTCAGGATGGAAAGATTTACCTAACTACAAGCATGTCCAACAGATGTAACTGCAGACATGGAATACATATGGTAAGCATGGGGGGGGACAGACTGCAACGCTGGTCACTTCTGATTTCTTCATGACTTCTTGGATTTTCAAACACCTTCCTTTAATCATCAAAAAAAAAATCAAAAGTAATACTGCTGTAAAAATTTCTCTAGAGCTTTCATTCTAGTTTTTTTGTTGTTGGGGTTTTTTTTGTGTGGTTTTTGTTTTTTTGTTTTTGTTTTTTTTTTTTTGTTTTTTTTTTTTTTGTTTTTTGTTTTTGAGTCAAGCTCTTATGTGATAGCTTAGACTTGCTAGAAACCAAAATCTTCCTGCCTCAGCATCCCAAGCACTGGGGTTGCAGCATGCGCCACCATGCCTCCATGCCTGGTTTCATTCCAGGAATTTGAAATCAATTTTCAAAGTGCAACATTCCAAACCACAAAATAAACACAAGCATATTGTAAGCCAAGGGTTTACATTTCATAACACAAATAAATATGCATGTACATGTGCAATATGTCTCTACATATGTCATCTGTGCAAATAAATATGCATGTATGTATACAATATATCTGTGAGTACACCATCTGTGCAAATAAATACGCATGTATGCATACAATATTATCTGTGCACACATCATCTGTACAAAAAATATGCATGTAAGTATACAATATACCTGTGAGTATATTATCTGTGCAAATAAATACACATGTACATGTACACTATATCTGTGTGTACATTTATCCAAATGGGTACTCGGGATGTATGCACTCATAGCATTTTTAAAGAACCTCCTTGCTAAATTAAATATTACATCAGTGTTATGACTCGGACCGTGGCGAGTCTTCACACTTCAGCTTCCATGTAGGTTTAGCGGAAGAAGCCGACAACAGCAAGCCCGAGGACAGCCGCACGTATCAGCACTTGCTAAGGCTGGCTCTTGTGTCTCTTAAATGCAGGACTTTTCAGAGCTCTGCTGAGGCTGTCTGTGCATCTTCCCCATTATGCAATATGGGCAAGCACACTTGTAGATAAAAGTCATTGAAAGCTTCAATCAAGTCTAAGTCTCAATATACATACATACCATATTCAAATTCCTCTCATTAAATCCACACAAAACAAAAAAGAAGTTTCCACAGAGCTCCTTCAGGACATCATGGGGACACATGTGGATGCTCAGCCACTTCAAAATCTCATTTGGGCCAAGGAGTTCTTTACGTCCAAACAAGTCCTACAAAAGAAAAAAGAAAAACCCAATAATGTGTCAGCATTTCATTGCTGGGTACAGACTTCTGTAACCCACCTCAGAAGCACAGACCCACAGGAGTCTCCAGCAGTGGTTCTGGAGCAAAATGGTGACCAACCAACACTAAAACTAGGAAATGTATGCAGTGTTCACTAGGCTAAATCAGATGTGCTAAAGAGATGAATTTAAATTCTCAAATTGAAAACACACAGGGGAAAAGTTAAGCTTCTATCAGACTATTACAAAAGGAAGTGTCCTTGACTGTTCATCCCACAGTAGTCCCCAGATAGTTTCATCTTGTCTCTGAAGGGCTGAACTGATGGTGACTTCTGAGAAACAGATTAGCAATGCCCACCAGGTGTGTATACATTTACCCAAACACAGCACACTGTCTGTTAAGGGGGGGGGGTTGTTTTATTTTGTTTCGTTTGTTTTGTTTTGTTTTGTTTTGGTCTTGGTTTTGGTTTCTCCAAGGTAGGGTCTCACTATAGCCCAGGCTGAACTGGAACTTACTCTGTAGTCCCAGGCTGGCCTCAAACTCACGGCCAATCCTCCTGCCTCTGCCTCCACGTGCTAGGATTAAAGGTGTGCACCGCTACACCTTGCTTGTTGTTTATTTTTAAGAAATACTTTTACTGTGGTAAAATACATGACATAAGATTTAGAATTTCCATCATTTATAATGACTCAGTTCGGTGGTACTAAGTACATTTTCACTTGGGCAGTTATTACCACTTCTGTCTTCACAGGTTTTTAAATCTTGCCTAGAATGAAATCCTAAACCCATTAAACAAGGACTCCAAACTTCCTCTGCCCCTAGCACCACATATGGTTTTCTAAATCTGAACGGGACACAGCCACACTGCCCCTTTAAGTCTCATTGTGGCTGTTCCCACTTTACACCAGTAGAATAGATAGATGCAACAGAGACCATGCAGCCCACAGGGCATAATACAGTTACTGTCTGGCTCTCATTTTAGAGATAACTGTGATCTTTATTAAATTTGAAATTCCCTTTAAAATAAAAAATACTGAGAATGAAGCTTTATAAATATTGCAAAATTGCTCCATTTTGATATGGCTTTCACATTAATTGGACTTGAAAGAAAAAGTAAATTAGAGTTAAGGCAGTAACAACATGTGCAGACCAAGCACATTATCCTACACAGTCCTCAGTAAGAAGCGGTTTTGGTTAAGTGACAGTTCTTACTGCTGCATGCAGGTCTCATAGCTTTGAAGGATAAACTATGAGCAAGTTCATTCTGGCCCAGAATGACCAGAAGTAGCCTTCAGTAACCTCCACGTGTGTCAACTGAAATCACTGTGCCAAGGGTCTTCTGACACATCTGAATGAACATCTGCTTTATTTGTACAAGATCAATCTCACTTCAAGTGACCATAATGCAGTCATCTGTGGTGGCACCTCATAGAAGCACCCAGCCTTTGCTGAGGTAGAGTGGCTTAGGGTACACTGCAATATGAGTCTTCAAGTCACTCTCAACATACCCAGAACCTCACACTGACACTGCTTAACAAATCTGATTAGCCATTTTGAAATATGTCTCCATGGTAGCTTTCAGCTGGGGAAGCAAACTTCTTGAGGCAAAAATCATGTTAAAGGAAGATTCATCTGTCCCTAGCCTCCCCTCACCAGCTTGACAGAGACACCAACCTTCTTCCCGAGCCATCTGATGGTTTATATTTGCTTTATCACGATTTCCCTGGCACATATCCAAATAGGAACTCAAGATGTCCTGAGTATCTCACCCAATGCCCTTTTCAAGGTCTCATCCAAACTCTGATAATATTTGACAACTTCTTGATTTATTCTTGTGCACAAAATCTCAAATCAATGCACGTCCTTGAGTTTCTGCTCCCTGCACTGTGGTATATAAACTCTACACATCATAATACAAAGGCGGCATGAGCTGGGCAAGGATCAATTCTTCCATATTTCCACTCATCTCTGATCTGAGACCTTGAATTAAATCCATGCCATGATCATAAATGCTGATGGAGATTTTTTGTCTCTGATCATTGGAATGGTTCGCTCCAACATCACAAGTGCCTGCTCATCTGTCACAAATCCTTCTATTGTTTTGCAAAGGGTTTTTGCATTTCTCATAGCAACAAAGTTTCAGGCTGGTTGGATTGTCCCTTGAGTGCCCTGAGTCATTGCAGGAGGGTGGCTAAGGTACAGAGCTGTCCTTCAGGACACTGAGGAGGCATCTGTCCTCTAGGAGAGCACCAAAGACTGGGACCTGGGCTGGTCCACCACCGCAGGACTGTGAAGGGCTCTGTGGACACCCAGGAAAGCCTGGTGTATATATACCTGGTAGGGCTCCAAATCCCTTAGCTGGGAGGAACTCTGGGACAGCATGGAGACCCCGTGGCTGTGAGGTACCATGATAAACTCCAGAGGCTGGATAAACTCCAGGTGCAGGGTAACATCTAGCCTCTGGGTGGTCACCACTGGGTACTAGTTAGTAGGTACTTCCTGCATTGGAGGAGAGCCACTAGAATAAGGATACCTACCTGGGGTGGGGGAGATGACTCTAGACATGCAAGAGGATATCCAAGGAAGGGTGGGTAGCCTCCTGTGGGGGTGGGTATGGCATTCTGACTAAGAGAGCAGTGTCAGAGCTCACTGTGCTCTCCCGCAGGATAGAGAAAGGCAAGGCTGGAGAAGGGCCAGTATCTGCCACCTTATGGAAGTTTACCACTCCTGATCTACATTGTGCCTCAGCCAATAGTTACTGAATCTGTATTCAAGAACTACCAGGGCAACCACTGTATTCCCAAGGCAGATCGTTACATGCAATGCAATAGGAAAAAAGGAGGAAGGTTTTCCTTATATGGAACTCAAATCTATTTCCTTATATTCTCCTCACATCTACCAGCTGTAAGGACAAGCAAGAATGGAACACTCCTCCCACAGCGTATATCCCACAGTCCCATGGGGAATACCTGTAACCCCACTGAAGGGGACCCCCAGTAGAATGGGGGCAGGGACAACGGACAAGAGGGAACCAACACATGGTGCACTCATATAAAATATGTTGTTAATAAAAAAAAAGAATGGAACACAAATGTTTGCAACAGTAATTTTATGGAATGAGTTATGTTCCCTTTAGAAAGCAGATGTTTCAAATCTTAACTGCCTTATTTCAGAATGACATTTTTTTGATATTAGGTCTTTTCAGAGGAATCAAATTCAACTGAAGTCATTAAGGTGGGACCACATGCAATATGATTGGTAACTCTAAAGGGGGGCGGGCTTTGGGACACAAAGGTAGACATGCCTACTGGAAGATCACCAAGTGAAGATGAAGGCAGAAATTGGGACAATGCTTCCAGAAGCCAAGAAAAGCTAAAGCTCGCCAGCAAACCACCAGTAGGGGTAAGGCATGGAAGAGACTCAACCTCCCAACTAGAAAACTAATACAGGGAAGCGTGCAAGTGTAAGGGAATAGAGCTGTACCTACAGAATGCCATAATAGAACGCTACCCTGACTCGGAGCTGATGATCAGGTGCTATCAAGAGCTGTGTAAAACCCAACAGCTATGCTCAACAATGGTGTCTACTAGTCCGAGCTACTTTGTCTGACCTATCGCAAATCCATGGATGATGGAGTACGCGTCTCCTTTTCTTCCTCTTAAAAATAAATTTCAGGGCTGGAGAGATGGCTTGGCAGTTAAGGCACTTGCCTGCAAAACCTAACAGCCTGGGTTTAATTCCCCAGTATTAAAGCCAAATGCAGAAAGTGGTACATGCATCTGGAGCTCATTTGCAGTGGCTAGAGGCCCTGACTTGCCCATTCTCTCTTAGCTCTATCTCTCTTCTCTGTATCTCTCCACTTGCAAATAAATAAATATTTTTGAAAAAAATCAGTTATTAGGAGTTCAATTCAACATCTCACTGATTTTTTTAATCGTTTTTTATTAGTTAGTTTTGTGCTCAGTGAATACAGTCAAGTTGGTTCCATTGTTAGCCTCCTCCATGAGCAGTGTGCACAGTACTAAGGAATTTCCACAGAATTCTCTAAGGAAGGCATCAGAGAGAAGGCTAAATCGTTGCAAAGTATTGTACATTTTCAGTTGTTTAAATGAAAGTCAATGCTTCTATTACTAAGGACACTAGAAAAAATTTATCTTCATAGTTAACATTGCAGTAATTCTTACCACAGGAGTCTAGCTAAATAAACTGTAGTGCCTTCAAGTCAAAACACATTGTCCGTAGCAGCTATAAACACAATGAGGTAACATCACTCTTGCATATTATGTAAACCTCGGGTTTTGAGATGAGAGTACATTCCATTTTCCTGTATAAGTCTTTCAAATGACCTGGATGCTCTGTTATCCCTTCGTTTAAGTAAGTTACTTGTAAGTCGTGGTCACTTGACAGCAGGAGTATGTTCTAAGAACCACATCCCCCAGCAGTTCCATCTTTGTGCACCCACTGTAAGTGTTCACACAATGCTACATGGTTACAGCACATAACGTAATACAGCTTTATGAGGCAGGGAAGAGGTGCAGGGAACACGAGGTGGGTGAGGCTGCTGCTGGCACAGCATGGCACACTCCTTCAGAATCAATCTGCTTTTTGTAAGTTCGAGGAGTGCACTCTAAAATAATGATAAAATGCATAGAACTACGATAACCAATAACACAGTTCCTGATTATCAAGTATGCGTAAGTGTACGTCCTATGCTTTTCTGTGACAGATTTTTGTTTGTACTAGCATCACCACAAACACAATGTCTTAAACTGTGGCATCACCAGTTGACAGGAATTTTTCAGCTCCATTAGAATCTGATGGGGCCACAATCCAATGCATGGCCCCCCTCTGACGAGCATGGCAGTATATACTGCTTTTAAAGGATTTCATGTGTGTAAATACATAAAATGCATAATGCAGGACAAGGAACAATCTCGCCTCAGTGGGCCCAACATTTCTCATGAGTGCTGTTACCTCCATAATACAGCTTGGAGCTGCACACCTTTAGGAGTAAAGACTGACATGTTTAAGGGGCATATTATAAAATACAGTAAAATTATGTCTTTAGATAATGCTCAGTGTGGCCGGGGATGGCCCCTGTGGGAATGGCATACTTGTCTCCTGCCTACTGCTATACATGAGCTTACCTTGTTGAATAAAAGGCAACTCTATAAATGTCTAGATTACATTTTTGTGCTTTCTTGTACTCTCTTTGTGTGGTTAGTTGAGAGCTGTACTAACATACTAATCTTGAGTACGGGTAGCTGCATGTACAGTTAATTGTATGACTTCCTGGGTTCCCCTGCATGGGGGGGGGGGGGTGATAGAAGAAAGAAACAGCGTGCAGAGTAGAACATCAAGGATTCTCCTCCAAGAGACAGTTCTTCAGATATGAAGAGGAAATTTATGAGTAAAGGAGAGGGGTCAAGGACCCAAGTACCTCATATACAACTTCTGGAAATTTTGACAATTTGGACACAGGACCCGAAGAGAAATCGAGTAACGTCACGGGAGCCAGGGCTAAAAACAGCTTAATCTTCTTGGCTACCTCAGGGATCTGTGAAAATGTAATCAACCCTGTGGGGACAAAAAGAAGAAAGGGAAATTGCATCTTCTAGCACTTTCTCCTCAGAAAACACAAAAAGAGTTATTTATGATGTCCTCCAGGCGAAGCCCAGGGACCGCACAGCAGCACTGCCCTTGGAGTCAGAGTCCCTGCAATGGAGCCCTTCTAGCAGGGTTTGTGAAGTACCTGTTCGACATCTCAGCCTACACATGCATGGGAAGACATGCAGGGTAGCAGAGCCAAACATCTCCCTGTTCCCTTAACATGAACTGGAAGTCTGTAATTCTATAGCTTCACCTCACCACTTCCATGCCCTTGCCCCTTCCTTCATCTCTGTTTGGCAGACCATC
The DNA here is from genome assembly GCA_036346955.1 of Dipus sagitta. Taxonomy (NCBI): domain Eukaryota; kingdom Metazoa; phylum Chordata; class Mammalia; order Rodentia; family Dipodidae; genus Dipus; species Dipus sagitta. Next base: position 47,250,753 of record CM070770.1, on the reverse strand, counting down.
CAAATAGACCAACAATGACGCAAAATCGTAGAGTCCCCTTAGCTTTAAAATATTTTATAGCCGCCAGGCATGGTGGCACACATCTTTAACCCTAGCACTCAGTAGGTAGAGGTAGGAGGATCAAGGGCAACCTGAGACTACATAATGAAATTCGGGTGAGCCTGGGCTAGAGCGAGACCCTGCCTTGAAAAACAAACAAGCAAAAAAAATCTTAGAGCCTTTCCTCAGGTCACTTCTTGCCACTTGACCCTTGTGGTAGTTTGAATGTATATGTTCGCCATAGCCTCACATGTTTGGGATTAAGCTTCCTACTTAGTCCCCAGCTGGAGGAGACTTTGGGAGGTGGGGCCTGGCTGGAGGAGGTGTGTCACTAGGGTGCACCTTCAGAGGACTCGTCTAGCCCACTGGCTGTGAACAGCCAGCTCGTGCTTGCTACTCTCCTTCTGCGGCAGGTGTGTGATGCCGTGGGCCAGCTTCCTCTGCCACGGTGAAACTTTCCCTCGAAACCGTGAGCCTGAAATCAACCCTGTCCTCCCATAAGTTGCTTCTGGTTGGAAACTTTGTCCCAGCAATGGGATACTAGCTTTGACTCTAGGATATCACTTCAGAAAATAATAGGGTACAGCAGACAAGTGAATTAGTCATGAAAAAAGAAATGTACATGGAGAGCAGGTGAGACACCTTAACCATGCATGTTAATGTCCTAAGACGAACTCATACTGTTCACATAGTAATTCTGCTTGGAGGGATGTGGTCTAGGAAGACCATGTGACATGAATACAGGTGTTAATGAACACTAAATGAGAGAATTATGTAAATTATGGACCAGGTTCCCAGCCCCTCATTGGAGAATCTTGGTCATTAGAACTTGATTTTTTTTTAAAACTTTGTGAAACGTTTTTCTTTATAATAAACATATTACTTTAAGAAACAACATACCTAAAAGATGTAGATAGTTTCTTAAAACTGTCATCATTGTAGTTAAATTCCACTGACATGGGGTAATACACATTAGGGTGTGGCTTCCTTACATTAATTTTTTCAGTTTTAAAATTTCCATAGACTATTACTAAAAAGTCTTTGCCCTGTTCATGATTTCTGCTCAGCATTAAAAAAATATTTGGACTAACATTATTTTGGATAATTCACGGTAAAGACATTTTATCAACTTTTCCCACACTTGACACATACATACCTATTGTGCAACCTTGAGAATGAGCCACATAATAGAGTTGTTCTTGGCCAGTATTTTTCAGAATGTAGTTAATCATAGCAGGTAGGTCATATTTTGCCATCTCATCAAAACTATAATCCAAAAGAGGAGAATTTTTATTGAAATAGTACACAAAAGAGAGCATTACACAAACACTGAACATGAAGCTTCCAGAACTGAGCTCAGGAAACCACAGAAGCACCCAGAAATTCCCTTCCAGGTGCATCTCCCAAGATACAATTTTTTTTTAACACTGTATCCTATTTATGCTTCAATTGACTAGGAGAGCCAGAAGTACGAGAGAAAGGAGAATTTTTGAAAAGAATAAAAGTGGATATCCAGGTATGTGTTTATGGAAGGTGGGGGAGAATAACAAGATAGCATTTATCTAGCAGCTCCCACAACACCAGGGGTAGTAAAATAACTTAAGATTTCCTAATCAAATCAAATTATGTAGGTAATCATTTATCATTTACAATATAATTCATAATTAATGCTGGTTATTAAATTCTTGACAAAGTTTAAAACTTTTTAAGAGAGATCTGTCTCTCCCTCACACAACTTCAGAATGATTCCTGGATCTGCCTCTCTAGCGAAATTCCCATGTGTCTGCCTTAAGGACAGTAAGGAATTAGACTTAAATCATAATCCACCGCAACAGACCTGAAAGCCCAGAATTCCTCATCAGAAACGGAAAGAGTCTTGTGTCTCTTGGACCAGATGTTTCCTCGGCTGTTTCCCATCCACACATCAAAGCCGGCATCGGCGAGGATGAAGCCCAGGCTGCTGTTGTCAAGGTTTGTGACCCAGTTCGTAGCATCTGCCAGGAAGCCATGCTGCAGAATCACAGCTGGCCTGGGACCTGAAACACATTTGTGCTTAGGAGGCAATAGACTCAATCTTCAAAACAAACATGAGGCCTTGGAAGACAGAGGACTGTTGAAGGATAACAAAGCAAATAATGAAATACAAACAATTGAAACACTGTGGTTATGATGTATGCCGATGCAACATTAGTAACATTTTCCTACCAGTACTGACAAGATTAGCAGCAAAACACTGACTTAACCTCAGGAAATTAAAAGGTTTTGATGAACTTGCACAATATTTCTGTCATTGGCTCTAACATTGCATTTCTCATGATGATACCTAGCAAAATAAGAAATGGTCACATGCAATGAGACACAACTGATTTACCTATTAGATTGACCAAAACCCAAAACAATGATAAAACCAACTGCTATCCCGGATGGAGAGCACCAGGAACTCACATGCATGGTTGGTGAATGTTAACTACAGCTTTATTCATAATTGCCAAGCTCTAAGTATAGACTCTGGGTATTAATAATGTGTCAACAAAGGCTTATCAATTATACACCTGAAGAACATTCATGAAAGAGGAGGCTGTGTAAGTGTAGAGGATGCATATGGAAAATCTTTGTGTATTGATGCTTTTAGTAGCTTCATTAAAATTTGCTAAAATCTGCAAGTCCTTGCTTACTCAATTCTGTATCTGCTTAATGTTGCTATGACCTGAAAGCTGTTCTAAAAACATAAAGTCTAGGGCTGAGGAGATGGCTCAGGAGTTAATTGCAATTGCTTGCAAGCATGCCAGCTTGAGTTCAATTCCCCAGCACCCGTGTAAAACCACACACAAAGTGGCACACGTGTCTGTGATCCCAACATGCATATGACAATTGGAGGTGCACATGCTACAGAAAAAACAATAAGACAGATTAAGAGACTGTGTCTCACAAACAAGATGAGAGGAGAGAACAAACACCTCAAGGTTGTCCTCTGGCCTCCACCCATGCACCATGGTGTGTGTGACTACATGCACACACACATAAACACACATAATATGTACTCACACATGCATACTCTTTAAAAAGCAATAAAGTACAGAAAAAAGCAGTCCTACATACATACATACATATATATATATATATATATATATATATATACACATATATATATATATATATATAGAGAGAGAGAGAGAGAGAGAGAGAGATATTCCATGGTTAAGACACTCCACAAGCATGCCAACTGAAATTGGGATCCCAACACCCAGGTAAAGCCAGATACCCTCACAAAAATGAGAAGTGTAATCAGGAGACTCCCCAAGCTCATGGGACAACTAATCTGGCCTTCTCAGCAGCAAAACAAGAGACATCATGTCGCAAACAAGGTGGGAAGAGAGGACCAACACCCTGAGGTCATCCTCTGACTTCCAAATGCATTACATGTCACATGCATACATGCACACATATAAATTTTAAAGAAAACACACATATGAATTCATAAATGTGTATATAAATTTCTACTGAGATCATGGTGGGGGAAAAAGACTTTGAAGCCAAAAACATCCCTGATCTCTGTCTGCTTACAGTGTTGAGACCACTCAGTCACTCACCAAGTAAACCTTTATTAAATGGTGCAATGTTCTCAGCACTCAGCAAAGAACAAAAATGGGAAGAAACTCCACTGTCGTAGGGCTGACAGGAGTTTTACAGCCAGACAAATCTGGGTTCATCACTGCTGTTTTGAAGTTCTTTAACAATATGGCAACCTTGTAGAGTGGAAATGATTGCAAGTTCCTTACAGAGAGAAAAATGATGTGAGATATTATATGAAAAGTCCTCTGCAAAGTGTCTGACATACAACACAAGTACAAACAACATCAGTTCACATTAGTGTGCTGCTTAGCCAAACTGAATCTCAGCTCCATAAGTAATAAGAGGAACAAATGATATCATTAAACCTGGGTATTGGGGCTGGAGAGATGGCTTAGTGGTTAAGGCATCTGCCTGCAAAGCCAAAGGACCTTGGTTCGATTCCTCAGGACCCACGTAAGCCAGATGCACAAGGAGGCGCATGCGTCTGGAGTTCCTTGCGGTGGCTGGAGGCCCTGACGCACCTGTCCTCTCTCTCCCTCTCTCTGCTTTTTCTCTCTCTCAAATAAATAAATAAAAATAAAGTAAAAAATAAATTTAAAAAAACTGGGTATGGTGGGCCACATATGCAATCCTGGCAGGAGAATGGGAGAGGCCATCAAGGGCAACTTAGGCTACATAGTAAGACCCTATCTCTGAAAAGCAAAAGGGTAAGGTAATTAAATGAGACTCATGGTGACTGGCAGGGACAAAGTGACCAAATGAGAGTGTCCTGTACCTTATGCCATCCTTTACAATAATTGAACACTAGAAATGAACTAATTATCAAGGGGTCAAAAAATTCAATATAATTTACTCAGTGCAACATTGAAGCCATCAGCAATGACAGGGACTATGACAGCACAGAAAACTAGTAATATAGTTTTAAAAAGGTAAAACACAAAAGCATACAGACAACTATAGCTATGCAAAAACAATGTATGCTAACGAAAGGGAGTAAATAAACTATCAAGGAAAAATAGGAATACTGACCTGTCCAGTGATGAGCTTGGAGGTGAATTGACAATGATTTTGGTTTGTTTGTGTCTAATAGGTACAAGTAGTTCTTTGGTATCTATAGGAATATGGGATCCCAAGGCAGATACCAAAACCCATGGGGTGTTCAAGTTCCTTATATAAAACACTCCATTAGCAAGACTAGCTTTATTGCGGGGGCCCTGCCTACGGACACTGCTGTAGATGTGGAATCTCATGATCAGGCTCTCTGCTTGCAATGAAGAAGATTCTAATTCTACTTGGGAAATAAAAAATTATCATTAAAAGTGTGAAATTATTGGGCTGGAGAGATATGGCTTAGCGGTTAAGCACTTGCCTGTTCAAGGCTCTATTCCCCAGGACCCACGTTAGCCAGATGCACAAGGGGGCGCACGTGTCTGGAGTTCGTTTGCAGTGGCTGGAAGCCCTGGCGCGCCCAGTCTCTCTCTTTCTATCTGCCTCTTTCTCTCTCTCTGTCACTCTCAAATAAATAAAAATGAACAAAAAAAATTTAAAGAAAAAAAAGTGTGAAATTATTAACACAATTATGTCAGCAACAATCATTGAAATCCATTTATCATGAAATTGGCCCTAAAAGAGCTGGGGGCTGAGGCAAAAGGCCACAGGATCTTTATTTTATATAGTGTGGGGGTAAGTTTAAGCCACTTATTCCATTATATCACCTCAACAGCTAGGAGCAAGTTGGCTAAGAGCAGCCCATTGGCAGTGTACCACAGTGCCACCTAATAAGGCCGATCATGGGTGGAAGCCAGGCCCTGAAACTGAACATGGTTCCAAAAGAGGAAGATGACCTGGTGGATGAGACATTCCTCCCGCTTCCCCAGCATCTGATGGGACACTACCTCAATCCAAAAAGTTGTTAGAAACCAACTGACGACTGGACAGCAAAACCAAGAGCGATGAGGACAAAGGTCAAAGCTGAGGGCGTCAGTGTGAAACAGACCTTAGTTCTCGCCGGCTACAAAGCCTCACAGGACTTACTCAACTCCCCTATGTATGAGTGACCTTTCTAAGACGGGAATGATGCAGTGGCCAGTGTGTGACAGAGTTCAATAACTAACAGCCCTTCTTAATAAATGTAGCAAATGTTATTAGAACATATACACTGTGAAGAAAGACAGTGAAGTGGTATTGTTTGGTCCAGACAAAATAATCATAGATCCGGCAAGAGCACAGTATTGATGATGTATTAAGTACTATGCTAAGCACTTTACAAATGTTCCCTCAGATCAAGCACCTGACAGTCCGCTGAGCTAGTGCAGACAGAATAAAATCCGCCTCCCCTCCACCACCCAAAGATGGCCACATCCTACTTCTGAAAACCACAGAATGGGTTACCTTACTTTGTGCTTGAAGTGGAGAGGTGACCCTAGACTATTCAAGTACACCCAACATAATCACAAGAGAGGCCGGAAGGGTTGTGAGCAAGGAAATCTAAAGATCCACAGTGCCGGCTGTGACGACAGAGTGAAGGGCCACCAGCCAAGCGATGCTGGCAGCCTCGGCAAGCCAGCAGAGCCAGGAAACGGTCCTCCCCAGAACCTCCAAAAAGAACTGCCCTCTAGATTTTAAAATTCCTGACCTAGAACTCTAAGTGATTTAAAAAAAAAAAAAGAAAGAAAGGCAAGCTACCTTTTAAGGCACAACAGTGAGGGGTAACTGTTAAAGTAGCCAGAGACAATTTTCAGATGAGGACTCTGAGGCAGTGTGGTTAAGGAAGCCATTCCCAGGCTGACAACCAGCAATGGTAGAGCCAGGCTTCTGAGAGGCAGAATGGCTCTTGGGCCAAGCTTCAACCACCCCATAAAAATCTCCCTAGGGGTCTGGGGAGGTGGCTTAGCAATTAAGACACCTGCATGTGAAGTCTAAGGACCCATGTTCGATTCTCCACATCCCACCCCCGCTCAAGCCCCTTTATGAAATCACTACATTTTCTGTTTGTGAACATTTATTCATAGTTGACCCAATGACTCCTAAACTTGTTTGGCTATTAAACTTCCCCGGGGATCTTGGAAACCACTCAGCCCCCAGGGATACACTTCCCACGTGCGCCAAGATGAGGCCCATAGTTCTGCCTCTGTTGTGCTGGGGTTTCTGTCTCGCCCTCCGCAGCCTGACAGCCCAGGCTCACTGGCTCCCAAAACCCCAGGAATAGCCTGGCTCCTTGTTATCCTCCTGCATATACCACAAAAGGGACCTGTGTCCTTCTGCAATGGCAGATTCTAGATACAGTGGCAATAAGGACTTTGCATATGGGCACCTACACATTTCATTGATTTCACACTGTGTGATGCGAAGCCCGAGTTTTCCCTCACTTTAAACCTCCCTGACTGGTCCACATAGCCAGCAAATTCATGAAAGCTCAACACCAGCAAACTAGGCTGACTGTTTGGGTCAAACCCATTGTCCAAAGGCTGATACAACCATCTCTAAGACATGTTTTAGATCTCCAACAGCCCTGAGGCCTTGGGGCTTCTGGAACGTACTCCACCAAGGTCAGAGCTCAAGCAAGCATCAGCCATCTGGATAATTTCACACTAATACTCATCAAAATAGCTACTAACTATTCATCAGGCACTGTGTTGCAGATAACTTACATTTTCATACCAATTTTAAGGATACGGTAACCTACACCTAGAGAAAAAGTTCAAGCAACGTATCCTAAAATATCCAGCCAAAGATGTGCTAGAACTGAAATCCAAGTTTGCCTCGCCCCATAGTCCTTGCTTTGAACCAACCAATGCTCTAAAGAAAAGCAAGTCTTTAAAAACTTAAGTGGCAGGGCTGGAGAAATGGCTTAGCAGTTAAGGCACTTGCCTACAAAGCCAAAGGACCAGGTTCAGTTACCCAGGACCCATGTAAAGCCAGATGCACAAGATGGCATATGCATCTGGAGTTCGTTTGCCTGGCATACCCATTCTCTATATATATATCTGCCTCTCTCTCTCTCTCTCTCTCTCTCTCTCTCTCTCTTTCAAATAAATAAATAAATAAAAATAAAATCTTGTGGCGCACGCCTTTAATCCAAGAACTCGGGAGACAGAGGTAGGAGGATTGCCATGAGTTTGAGGCCACCCTGAGACTACATAGTGAATTCCAGGTCAGCCTGAGCTAGAGTGAGACCCTACCTCGGAAAACCAAAACCAATAACATAAAATAAAAATAAAAAATAAAATCTTAAAAAAAAAAAATTACAGTGGCAGAGAAGAGGTGACTCCAGGCACTGCACACCAAGCCAATCACATTTGCCATAAGTGGCTACGTGTCAAGGATCACCCAAACTGATTATAAACGCGTTACTGGTACTGGTTCTGACTTGGAGAATCAGGAATTCCAAAGACAGAGCCTGACCTGGAAGTGTTTGTTTCTCACAAGCTCTTTCAACTATTCAGCATCGGCCAACGCAGAGCTGTGTGGAAACGGATTCACCGAAAGGAGGGTCAAGTCCAGGTATCTACTTCAACAGCTTGGCGAAGGGTGTGTTTCCTGAAACACCCGGGAGAAGCCACGCAGACATGGCACATCCCTGGCCACCTTCTCCAGAATGACTGAGTGCACATGGGCGTGGAGGAAGAACGTAAAGACGTGGCTCGCGGCACCGCAGAGCCTAGCGTGAGTAAGGCTCTGGGTTTACACCCTGATGCTACAATAAATAAATAAATAAATAAATAAACAAACAAACAGGAAAGAATAGGTTTTCATCTATCCAAAGTAGAGAGCTACTGAGCAAATTTTTATAGTCTCATTCTAGTTTGAAGAGTTGGCCTCAAGAAATAATCCAGAGTACAATCTCTTTTGTGCTACCTTGACAGACACCTGAGATTAGATGACTTAGAAAGAACAAAGATGTACAACTTCCAGTTCAAGGCACAGAGTCCAAGGCTGAAAAGCACAGATCTCCTGAGAGCCTTCTTGCTGCCATCCCGGGGCAGAATGTGAGAGGGCAAAAAAGCATATATGACAGAGAGAGGGAAAGGGTCAGACCTACCCTCAAAGAAACAAGGGACGGCTTAGCTCTGAAGCATACATCCCATGAACCTGAACAGAAGCTGATCTGAATGGTACACTTTCCTGACTTTTTCAGGGGCAGCACTGCAGTGCCAAGGCCTGGCCAAAGGGCTGAGAGCACAAGCCGTACAAATCCTGGCCTTAAGTCTCATCAGCTGTTTGATCGCTGGCAGTGACTTGGCCCCGACTGCCCTTGGTTTCCATCTATAAAGCAGGGCAATGCACCTGATGGCTCGTGTGGGACATGGAGCACAGCACCTGGCCTGTCCACAGGAAGCAAACAGAATGGTGGAAGGCCTTCGCCACTGTCCAGGCCACTGGACAACACACTTGCAGAAAAGAGGGTGACCTGTCAAAATGAGCAAAAGATCCAGTATCACTGGGTCTCATCTCTCACACAGTGCCATTCTCCCTGCCGCCATCAGTAGACTGTGATCATGAAGAGCACGTGAAGCTCCGTCTAGCACAGGGCGCACACAAGCAAACTGTCATGGACATAACAGGCCACTCCTCTGGCGTGCTGGTTCCTATGATTTCAATGACATGTGGCCAGCCAGAGTCTGAAAATATTAAACAGAAAATTCAAGAAGTAAACAAGTTTCAAATTATGCCCTACTCCAAGGAGCATGGTAAAACCATACATTGTCCTAGCTGTTAGGCCCTGGTACTGCTGTGTTGTTGCCAACAAAACTAAGGCAAGTGCCAAGACTCACAGAGAATGAACCACTCACCAAGACACACAGTGAGTGTAAGGTAGAGCTGAGAATCATGCCATACAATACCAAAGTGCAATATCTGCATGCCACACTGCCTTTGTGCCTTCTGCTGCCCTTCCAGCCACCAGAGCCCGTCTTCAGACAGCTTTATGTCGTGACAGTGGAGTTCACAAAGTTAGCTAAATACTGAGAAGTTACTTAGCTCTGGAGGGCAGCAGAGAGACCCAAAGAGAGGAGCGCTGGCAAGGGGGATGAGTGCACTCGTCACCTGGCCCACAGCATTGTTCTATTTATTCTACCTCTTACTTCAGTATCTCTGCCAATCCTGACATCTTCCTAGAATCTAGCCTTGTACTTTAAGATATACTCCCTGTCAGAGAGAACAGGATACTGAAAAGGCAGGTAACAGAGACCACCATCCAATCCACTACATTTAGAAGCAAAAAGAGAAGATAGGGCTGGAGAGATTGCTGAGTGGTTAGGACGCTTGCCTGCAAAGCCTAAGGACTCATGTTTGACTCTCCAGGTCTCACATAAGCCAGATGCACAATGTGACACGAGTGCACAAGAGAGTTCAATTACAGTGGCTGGAGGCCCTAGCATGCGAATTCTCTTTCTCATGCTCATTCTCTCTCACTCTAATAAAAAAAAAAAAAAAATGAAAAAAAAGAAGGTAAAGTTTTTATCTACACAGGGTGAGATGTCTCACAGGCCTCTGCTACAACCTTTGAAATAGTAAAATTTTATTTTTTCCCATGTTAACAGATGGATAAACTCCAACTCATAGAGGGTATATAAACTGCTGAGGTCACACTGATAGTTAAAGTAATAGAACTGAAACTTAAGCCTGAGAGTGCCCCTTTGAATATGCACACACTTAACCACCAAGTGCTACAGCCTCTAGTTTTACTGTCCACTGTGAGCCCGTAGATTCTATTTGTGGATATCTCTGCTCGTGAACCAGGGAAACCTTGACTCTAACATAATAAACACTTTGAAGTCTATGCTTTGTTTAACCCATGCCCAGGAAGGCTACAGTCCTTGGGCTGGAATAATCACAAAGCAAGTGAGTCGAAAAACACTTTGGTCTCCACCACAGTCTCCCCAGGAAGAAAGCGGTTATATACTTTTTGTTTTTGGTTTTTTGAGGTAGGATCTCACTCTAGCCCAGGCTGATCTGGAATTCACTATGAAGTCTCAGGGTGGCCTCGAACTCACGGCACTCCTCCTACCTCTGCCTCCCGAGTGCTGGGATTAAAGGCGTGCGCCACCACACCCAGCCAGTGGTTATATACTTTATTGCCTGTTTGAGTTTTATTGTGTTAACTGCTATGAAAGTAATGCACAGAGAACTCAGAATCTGTACCTCCAGGAATCTCATCCATAGGAACAGGTGGGGCAATTTCCTGGATACATGACACGTAGGAGCTAGCCAAGAGGAAGAAAGGAGTGTTAGAGGAAAGAAGGGCATAGAACATTGTATGCTCTTGCATTCTACAGTGGTGCTGTGTCTCAGCCCAACCTGAGTATGGGAGGCAAACTACAGGGCTGACACCGACGTATGTTGCTCAGTTTAGCAAAGGGTCTGAATGTAGTCCTCCACCCAAGACACCATCAGAGCGTTCGGAAAGTGTCCTGAGCTCAGCTCCCACCCACACCTAACTGTACAGCGCCTCTGGGGGCAAAGAATTCCATACCAGATTATCCAGGCCTACTGTAACTACATTTGTTTAATCTTTGTTTTATAAAGTGTTTTTTTTTTTTTTTTAAGAAGAGAAGAGTAACCCTAAGGAAAGAAAAAACTGGAGATAAGTCAGAATGCCAACAAAAATAAGCAAAGCAAAACTTCAGCCAACAGCCTTTCCTTCCAATATTTAACTCACAAGCAAATGTTCACTTATAACTCAAACAGCTCAATAGGCAACCCCCAGGAAAACTGCCAAAAAACACATGAGAATCCTAATATACATATTAGGCCATTCAGGAAATTAAATCCCCATGACTATGTGAAGTAAGGCTGGGTGAAAAAAGCAAAACTACTTCCCTTATATATATTCCAAACCATTCCCCCCATCTCTGATTATGCAAGTTATATCCTTTCATTACCGAACCAAGAGGAAGGTTTTTATGGTACTAATTCTTACTACCTTTAGTCTTGTGTATCTCCCCACTCACCTCCCACCATTACCTCAATCACCCCCGACCCTTCCACCCCCTGTATTCTGTCCCTCCATTTGCCTTTCAAGTATCTCCTCTTCTTATCCCTCCCTGCTCTCTCTCTCTCCAAGCCTCATTCTAGCTTCCTTACCAATATTACTGGTGCTATACAAGTTAGAAACAAATCAAACTGTTCCATGTTAGAATCCACATATGAGAAAGAACATGTGGCCCATGTAACCTTGCTTAGTATAATTTTTTTTCCAGGTCCATCCATTTTCCTGCAATTTCATTTCATTATTCCTTATTACTGAGTAGAACTCCTCTGTGTATATGTACCACAATTTCATTACCCATTCATCAGCTGAGGAGCTTCTGGGCTGATTGCGAATACAGCAGCAAGAACCATGGCTGAGCAAGTAACTCTATAGTATGACACTCTATTATTCTCTGACAACTGGCTCATTTCCTGGTTCAGTAATGGGAAAGTCTGCCTTGTTGTTGTTATTTTACATGTTTTTCTTTTAATGCTGGCACAACCAGCACATCCTTATTTTAACTAAACAGTGTGCATATTATGACTATGGTGGGGTCAGTTTGCTCACTGTTTACAATATAAGGCCAAGTTCTCAAGCGCCAGGAACACAGAGTCTACAGTCAGAGTGGCCAGGCAGTAAATTAGCCTCTTGACCTGTGGCAAATCTTTTCTCTTTTTTGACTGTAACTATCTCAACAGAAAAAAAAAAAAATGAGGCTATTGATCTCTTAGAACACAAAGATCTACAAGCTTTGGCCTCTACCAGGAGAGTGTGCTTGAAATGCAAGCTTTCTAAGTCCTGGGGCCAAGCAGAAAATGAAATCCACATGACTATGTGGAGTGAGGCTGGGTGAGGAAAACAAAACCAGTTCCCTATACATGATTAAGCTCTAAGTTTCAATTCCCTTAAGGAGTTAGCAGACAGCAAGGATCATTCACCATGGAACAAGAGTTGTTGAAAAGTGGGGAACAACATACCATGCATGTATGACAGAATTGGGGGCAAGTGGTACAGACAATAGCTAGGACAAAATATCAAGGAAAGTAGGCATCTTTAGCCATTAGACCCCTGAAGATTGTTGCCTCACAAGATCACATAATTATAGCTGGGCTTTAAGTAACTTTACCTATAAAATCAGGTAGGAAAGAGGAAAACAGGGAGATTAGCAGAGGACAGCAGGTGAAATAGCTTTCTAGAAGAAATGAGCAGAGGAGCCAGTTGGTTCAGCCTTGTGTCGATAACAAAACTCCAATAACCTTCAAGTGAGGCAATCCACACTGTCAGAACAGCCCACAACTACATATGTTAGGCATTACTTTGTGTGCGTTAAAAGCATTAATTTCATGTGTGTGTGTGTGGACTTGTGCACGTCACAGTGCACATGTAGAAGTCAGACACAATGTCACAGACCTTGCCTTCCATGTTATTTGGAATAGTCTCTCTTCTTGTTGACAAACATGAGGCTAGCTGGCCCTGGAGCTTTGGGATTCTCCTGATCTGTGTTCCGTTCACGCAGGCTCATTGGGATTACAGGTTCATGCACTACTTTCCTCTGCTCATGTGAGTTCTGGGATCCAAACTCCAGTTGTCAGGCATGTGCAGCAAGTGCATTTCGTCACTGGGTCCTCTCCCCAGCTCCATTAATTACTTTTTCTACAAAAATATTTATTTATTTGAGAGAGAGAGAAAGAAGCAGAACGAGAGAGAGAGAAAGAGAGAAAGGACAACAGAGCCTCCAGCCACTGCAAACAAACTCCAGATGCATGTGCCACCTTGTGCATCTGGATTTATATGGGTACTAAGGTATCGAACCCAGTCTTTAGGCTTTGCAGGCAAGCACCTTAACTGTGGAGCCAGCTCTCCAGCCCTCCATTAATTTCTTAAAACATAAGATTCAATTTCCATTATCCTGTTTTAAAACTTTTCCTGTAACATTTGGGGAGCCACCAAAGAGAAAGTCATTCAAGCCTGTGTCAGCTTCTAAGCCATTTCAAGTAACTAAGTGAATGACAAGAGCCTCAGATAGAGTGTGGTAGGACAAGTGAGAGAGGGATGAAGAAAGGGCTGCAAAGTAGGTGACCTAAAGTCAAGAATGATTCTGCATGGCGTGGGGATAGAACTTGGCAGTAGAGTGTTTGCCTAGCATAACTGAGGACCTAGGTTTAATCCCCTAAAGTACAAAAAAGAGAGACAGAGAGAAGAGAAAAAAAGAGAGGAGAAGGAAGGGAGGAGAGGAAAAAACAGGCGAGTAGAGGGGAGGGGAGGGGAGAGCAGGAGAGGGGAGGGGAGGGAGGGGAGAGAGGAGATTAGAGGAGAGGATGATTTTGCACTTTTCAGTCTAGGTCATTGGAGCATGGTGGTGCAATTAATAGAAAGTCAGTAGAGGAAGCAGCAGTCATGAGAACATGAGCTGCATGTGAAGTGCAAAGGACTTTCAGTCTGTTTGGATTTTAATGAGACAGAAGGAAACACTCAATGCGCTGCTCCTGAACAGACGGAGGACAATAAACAGGCTCAGTCCTGTAGTGGGCCTTAGACCATGAAAATCAAAAGAAAGTACCTAGGCAGTTCTCAGGAAAATCACAATTCCTTTAGTGAACGGAGTCACTGGTCATGAACTTCTTTGTAAAGTTCCTCTGCAGTTAGCTCATAAAAAGTACTGGACACATATCCCTTGATCACCCACAGGATGGCAAAGACTCTTCAGAACAGTAAAAGAAGATGGAAGCTGGGTGTGGTGGTACACGCCTTTAATCCCAATACTCAGGAGGCACAGATAGGATCTCCATGAGTTCGAGGCCACCCTGAGACTACATAGTGAACTCTAGGTCAGCCTGGGCTAGAGTGAGACCCTACCTCAAAACAAAACAAACAAACAAACAAAAAAAAAGATGGAACTGAAAGCCAGTTTAGCTGAGGACACTTTCAGTCTAAGTTCCCCATTCTGAAGTCAAGGGTATCACTTCCCCAGCCCACACTAAGGTCACATCACGCCTCTTCTTCCCCATGCCTGAAGCACACTACCACTCAGCTTTCTTTCCCATGTCAGGGCTAGGCCCCTTCACCTGCCACAGTGAACACACACTCGGGGAAGGAAGCCCTGTAAACTTTAATGGCTGGGTGGACAGAGAAGCCTGGGGATGGAGGTAGAAAAGGAAGAGGAGGTTCATTCTCCCAGCATGCTTTTACTGAGGTTCCTAGTACCTTTCAATAACGGCTTGTGTTACCAATTATTAACTACTTTATAAGAAATGATATCCATAAGAAGTGTTTTTATTTATATTGAGTCTGATATCTATATACAGGAGTGTGTTTGCTTTAAGGAAACAAGATCACATGTTCACTGTGGCATAAAATAAGTTGCTCTTGTGTTTGAGCACAGGAAACACACAAGTCTGCACTGCATTTCATCATTCAGTTTGGAAACAGTTCATGTAAGGGAAGCTTAATGGTGCATAGCTGCAAGGATTATAAAAAACACAAGATTAAACTTTTTAATTGAATTTCATAAAGAATATTATCATAGTTACTTAAGCATTATTTAATGTCTGGTTGTAGGTAAAATTCACAGGAGAAACAAAATGTGTAAATCTAATTAAGAAAAAACCTAAAGCAAAAAACAATGAAAATTGACTCTGAATGATTATTCAAGAAGGGCTTGGGGAGCAAAAACCTTCACAGAAGAGATAGTTATTCAATTGCATTAACCTAAACCCTACTTGGAGAAAGGTCTCTGAAGGCAGAATATGTTAAATGGGCTATACCTGCAGACACATTGAATAAGGTCTGTCATTCTGCTATCTGATTAACAACTTCAAGGAGTCTCTCTAGAGATGCCTTGAGCTAAATCCGGAACCACAGCTTTGCCAGAGTTATAAAATGACCAAGAAAAGTACATGTAGCTAGGCGTGTAGACCTATTATATGAGGCAGGATAGAAAGGTAGGGAAAATTCGAATGGCATGGGAAGAGGGGCATGAGAGAGAAGAGCTCTGTCCAAATGTCTGCTTTGCTTTGGGCTTCAGACACTGGAGCTAAGGAGAAACCAAAGGATTTCAAACTGCTGAGCACCACTGGTGGAAGCCAAATGGCTCACTGAGATAAGACCCAAATCTTTAACATTCCTGTCACATTACTAGGTTGGGGAATGAACTTTGGTTGGGGGGGGGGGTTGTTTGGTTGTTTGTTTTTTGGTTCTGGAAAGTAGAAAGAGCAAATGTTGTTTACTAAGGGAACTCTTTAACTTTGAGCCTTGTTACAAAGAATGCTGCTTTAGAGAAAGGAAAAAGTGGATTTAAGGAGAGTCACCAAGTCCCTCTACATACTCAGTACGAAGAAATCTCATGACAGTCCTCCCTGAAGAGGTCCATGCCCATGCTTAGCTGTCTTTTCCTTCGCCTAAGCAACTTTGCTTTAGAAAAACTTACACCTGTTTATCCAGTGTGTTCTTTCCTTCCCTTTCTGGAAACACCTTTTCTTTCTGTCTTTAATAAAGTTACCAACTCTGGTTCCCAATAGGCTCAGCTTAATGTTTATGCTAGTGTCAGAAGCCATGACCTCTGTAAGTTGCTTGGGTGGTGGTCTACAAAAAGGAACTTTGTAGCCTGCTGGGAGAAGGACAGGTTCAGGCCAAAAATGACAGCAAAATTTCATCCTACCAGCCACTGCTGAGATTAGATTTATTTTTTTAGGTAAAACAATAAGAACCTTTATATAGTCCCAGTGAAAGAGTTATCAAGACAAGTACACAAAGAAAGAAGTCGAACAAAACCTATCAAAAACACAAATGCATACAGCTGGCCTGAAAAAGTTGGTGTTTTGAAAATATGTCATAAATAAGCTTGTGCACATACACACAAGTTTTTAGAATAGGAATATTTTCAGAATACTGAAATTAGCACAAACACTCATTAATAGGATGCTTGCTAAATAAATCATGACACAGTTGTATGATGTAATATTACATATTGCTAGAATCCATGCCCTGTGTATTGTCTGGAAGATCCCTGTGAATTAAATGAAAGATCCATTTTTATATGTTTACTGATATCAAACAAACAAATAGTTCAAAGTACATGACAGTTTGCATTGTATGAAGGGATCTGCATTAAAAAGGAGACAAGGGAAATAGTAAGAGTCTATGTTTATATTCATTCTAATGACATTTTGGAGGTGTAAAGATTAACAATGAAGAGATTTCAGAAGCATGCTTTAAAAATGAAAATGAGTTGAGAAATGATATTTTACTGTGTATTTATTTATTCTCTTTGACTTCTGGATTATGTCAATATACTACCTGCTCAAAATATTACAAAATTTCCAAATAGCAAAAGCCATCCACTTAATACTTGCATTTCATTAAAGGTTTTCTTATAAGACAGACAAAGGAGACACTTGAGCATCACATAAAAGGAATTCAGAATTCTGCCTTAGAACCTTACAGCAAAGTGTGAATTGAGGTGAGTTATCTTTACTTCCATAAAAGTAGTTTCCTGTGGCTTGCTTGCTTAGTACTTTGGTCTGAAGCTGATCCTGTGTCCACGTTGTCATCTAATGACGGCAATGCACCTGCTTTCCAGAGCGCACCAATCTTAGCACAGAAAATACCCATACCTGGTTCAGAATGGTTCTTCTTCCCATGGGGGATACGGTGAAGGGAAACAATGTAGCCATCTTCGGTCTCGACTAAGTGCTCCTCAAAGGGGTATCCCCAGTAAAGGATAAGTTCACTCTGGAAAGAGAAAGGACAGTGGATATGATTCCACCTCCTATGTTAACAGGCAAAGGAGAAAACAAGATGTAACTACATTATCCAGGCTTTATTTAATACATCAACAGTTATCTGATCTGCAGCCAACATTCCTTCTCAAGAGGAAACCTGCCATATTTACGCGTGTTTCACCATGCCAGCATGGTCCACCCCTAACGCAGGTGACGTGGGCCCTGTTCACAACCTGCGAACCACATACAAGTGCACAATTCTTTCTTTTCTAAGTATGTCAGCTAACACTTCTTAAGAAATAAGAACCATTTTCATCAGTGAACTAAAAGAAACTTCACTAGAATATCAAGTTGCAGTTGCAGAAAAGATAAAAACAAGAAGGAATTGTGATCAAAGTCACTTCCTCATCAGGAAAGTCCCAGGGAGCAACTGTGACTTGGGAGCTCAGCAGGGTATGGGTAAATCAACTACCCAGAAGATTTGAAGTAACTAGTATGTAGTTTACTATCTCTGTGCCGTAAATATTGGAAATAATTTAATTTTACTGTTCTGATAGGAAGGACTTTGTTAAGAGAGGGACAAGTCAAAGGACAGATTTGAGAAAACAATAAAGACTTCGCCTTAGGTGCTGGCTCAGTGTGAGCATGCGTCTCTGTAAGCGCCTGGCTCTTTGGCTATTCTACTTTAAAGTTGCTATTCCTTTAACAATCTGCATTTTCCCACTATTTTATGCTTAACTGAGGTGTTTCTAAATTGGATTGTTCCCTTAAGATTAATAATTTTCAAATTCCTTAATTTAGGAGTCTTTTCTTTTCTTTTCTTTTGGTGCTTTTGAGTTAGGGTCTCACTCTAGCCCCAAGCTGACCTCAAACTCACTCTGTAGCCCAGGCTGTCCTCAGGTTCACAGGGACCCTCCTACCTCTGCCTCAAGAGTGGTGGGGCTAAAGGCGTGCACCACCATGCCCAACAAAATTTTTCTTTACATACTTTGACACCTGTATTGAAGTATATTCCCTGGACCTTTTTAACCACAGTCTTTGACCCACACACAGTAGTACCATTCTTGAAAGTTTTAACACATTTTTATCATTTTTAGATAAATTCTTTGAGACTTTAAAATGAAATGAATTAATAAAACTTGTGATTTCTCTTCAGAAGTGTATACTTTTCAACAGTCTAACAAAGTCTGTTTCACACACATTACCTGGAGGGAGCAATGTAACAGATGAAATCTAAGATTCAGGAAGGTGAAAAACATGATAAAGAGATTAGTGTTATGACTCCATACAACCCTTCAGGGAAAAACACTTGTCATTATTGCACTTTTAAAGCAGGTGATTAGATGGAGAAATGGCTTAATGGTTAAGGCACTTGCCTGTGAGGCCTAAGGACCCAGGTTTGATTCCCTAGTAGCCACATAAGCCAGATACCCAAGGTGGTACATACATCTAGAGTTTGTTTGTAGTGGCCATAGAGGACCTGGCATGCCCATTCTCTCCACCCCCACTCTCAAATAAATAAAATACTTTTTTAAAGCAGGTGACTTTAAGACTTACCACATTCATGTATACTTCAGGATCCACAGTGGACACTGTCCCTCTTGTCCCCTGGGAATGCAGGATCCCCAGGACGAAGCTGACCAGCAAGCCCATAAGCTGCATCTTCTTTCTATATAAATAATCAAGTTTATTTGCCTGAATTTTACTACACACAAATGTACTGGATTAGTAATGCACTCCTACAGTCCTGAACCAAATTCAGAATAAGAAGACAGATATGAAACAAAGGATGCCAGCCATCTCTGGAAAGAGAAAATAGAATTTTCTTTTGTAGTAGGAAACCTCCATAAGTCCAGTTAACATATATAGTCCCATACACCCACTTAACAAAGTAAAACAAATGTAATATGAGACCAAGCTCAGGACAGGATGAGAAAAAGGAAGAGCTCTCTCTACTAGTAGTTTAAGCATTTAAGTTCAGTCAACATAAGCTCTTCCCTGCCACTATCCATACACTTCTGTTCTTGCCCCAAATTACATGTGAGGATTCAAATTGTCACTCAGGTGAACAAGAGTAAAATGAAAGAAATGAGAAACATTAAATAAGCCAGGCTGGGGACAGAGTTCAGTGGGTAACAGTACTCACTCACTGCACAAGCATGAGGACCTGAGTTTAATTCCCCAACACACATATAAAGAGCCAGGCCCGCACATGCACGTAACCCCAGTGCTAAACAGGGCATTGGAAGCAGAAACAAAAGGGATTCTGGGGCTTGATAGTCAACCCGTCTAGCCAAAAAGTGGGGAGCACAGGTTCAACGAAAGAATCTCAGGGAAACAAGTTGAAAGAGTGATACAATGGACACCTCACATCCTCCTGCAGATGTGCACAGAATGCACGGATATTTGTACATACATGTGCAGACAGCACACATACTACACACACATACCACACACACAACACACATACGCACGCACGCACGCACACACACACACACACACACACACACACACAGGAGGAGCAAGGAAGAGAAGTCATCAAACCCTCTCCTTCTAAAACTGAAATTCCCCAACCATCAACCCAAGATCATCCTAGTTTCTGGTGAGTGACAGCTCAAAATTCCGGTGTAGCAAAGGCCTGGGAGATGTTAAAGGTGAAGTAATGCAACTCTCCTGACTGGTAAGAACTGCTGAGTCTATGGCCCAGGACTTTAATAGCACATATCTCTTAAAAAGATGGAAATGCCCAAACAAAGACTAGTACATAAATTATTGCAGTTTTATGTATAATAACCAGAAACTGGAAAAAAAAACTTCATATACCTCAAATGGCTGAATGGCTAAACAAATTAGGTTATATGTATACCTCACTCAGCAATAAAAAATAATGAACATGACTTCCAGGTAAGATGGCAGCATAGGAGCCACATCAAACCAGCCTAGGGAGGGATTTAAGCAAAACCACAGCAAAATACACTCTTTCTCTGAAAAGTGAAGGCATATAGGCTAGTCTTAGACACAGTGGAGAATCCAGAGAGACCAAGATCCACCAGAAGGAGGAAAACAGCCAGAGTCCCACAGAGGCACTTGCAGCCCTGCCGAAAGTTAAGAAATCTGAAAATCAACTAAGGAGCTACTAAAAGAGACACAGGCAGAACTGCATGAGCAACTCCAGGAGTCCGCAGTCTCCCATCCCCCAACCATCAGAATCACGAACCTCCGGCATTCGGCCCCCTGTGGCAACGCAGTCAACACAGCTGATAAAGCTCCAGCTCCACTGCACAACACGAAGGGATCGAGGTGGGCACTCAGCATTGATGAGATTGGAAGCCACCCCAAAAGATAATGAGACAGACAAAAAAAAAAAAAAAACAAGTACATAAACCTGCATTGGAAGAGCTAATCTCTCTTTGCATGTCAGGGCAGGTTATGAGTTATATATTCTTGGTTGTCTTTACCATTTTCAAATAACCTGTATTTGGGGGTTGAATATTGTTGGCGTTGATACTTTCATATTTATAGGGCCTTTGTCTTTTCCTTCTGTCATTATTGGGGACAGGGTCTGATCCAGATCCAGGCTGACCTGGAACCCAATTCAGAAGAGAAATCTCTACCTCCCAGCTGACAAGACTAAGGGTGTAGAACAACACACATTTTATAAGATTATCTGTTTTAATCCCCACAATTTCATACTCTGTGCTGTTTTTATTGAATGTGTATATTGCTCAGTTGAGGGTTAGAATTTGCCAGTAAATTGTTCCACCCAGTCCACTAGAATACTTGCTTAGCAAGCAAACTCAACACCTAGGACTACTTCTACAGCTGGATTGGGGTACAAGAGCTACACCTTAAACTCATGTCCTGAAAGTATATAAAGGTGGATTGCAACATCTAACAACACTGCAGATAAGTAGAAAACCCAAGCATCAAATCAATTCAGAATGCAAAAGTCACTACATTATAATAAAAGAAACACAAAGAATCAAGACAATATAGTCCCACCAAAAAGTATAAATCCATCAGAAATGATCAACAATGACACAATTTTAGCTGAAATGCCTGAAAAAGATTTCAAGAGAATGGTTGTATCTATACTCAAAGAAATCAAAGAAGAAATGAAAGGAAACAAAGAAGAAAACAAAGGAAGTAAAGAAGAAAACAAACTCCTGCAAGAGAATACAGGAAACCAGCTTAATGAAATAAGGAGGTCATTACAAGACATGAGTAAAGAAATAGAAATACTGAAGAAAAACCAGGCTGAAATCCTAGCTCTGAAGAACAAAGTCAGTCAAATAAAAAAAAACTCGGGAAAGTCTCACCAGTAGAATGGATGAAGGAGAGAAAAAAACATCTAAACTAGAAGACCAGGTGGCAGATCTAATACAGTCCAACAATGAGAAAGACAAGCTAATAAAAAGGTATGAATGGGAATTTCAAGATATCCAGGACACTATGAAAAGATCAAACATAAAAATTCAGGGTATAACAGAAGGAGAAGAATTTCAATCCAGCAGTTTAGTAGGTGTTTTCAACAAAATCATAGAAGAAAATTTTCCCAAAATTGGGAAAGAAATGTCAATGCAGATACAAGAAGCTTTTAGAACACCAAACAGAAAAAACCTGGAAAGAACCTCCCCTTGCCAATTAAACTACTAAACATACAAACCAAAGAAAATATATTGAAAGCAGTTAGAAAAAACAAGTCACATACAAAGACAAGCCCATCAGAATAACTGCAGATTACTCAACACAAACTTTAAAAGCCAGAGGGCTTGGAATGATATATTCCATGTTCTAAAAGATAACAACTGTCAACCAAGATTACTTTATCCTGCAAATCTATCTATCCAAATTGATGGAGAAATAAGGACATTCCACAATAAAAACAGGCTAAAGGAATTTATGACAACTAAACCAGCTCTAGAGAAAATACTTGAAGGGATTCTTCACACTGAAGAGAAAGCACAACACACACAAGAGGAAATAGGAAAAAATAAACCACATTCAAATAACAGTTAAAACAAGTTAGTAAAGGGAAAACAGGAAACACTAAAAAATAAGAAAAATGGCAAGAATAAGTGCGTACCTTTCAATAGTAACTCCTATATCAATGGCCTCAATGCATCAACCAAAACACACAGGCTAGAAAACTGGGTTAAAAGGCAGGATCCTGACATTTGTAGCCTCCAGGAAACTCATCTCTCAATAAAAGATAGACACTGTTTTAGGGTAAAAGGATGGAAATGACATTTCAAGAAAATGAGCCTAGGAAACAAGCAGGAGTTGCTATCCTAATATCTGACAGAATAGACTTCAAACCAACATTAGTGAGGAAAGATAAAGAAGATCATTTTATATTGATTAAAGGAACACTCCCACAGAAGGACATTACAATCCTAAACATGTATTCACCTAATATGCAGGTCCCCAGTTTCATCAAACAAACACTATTACACTTAAGGTCACAAATAACTCCAAACACAATTGTAGTGGGTGACTTCAATCGCCCAGTCTCATCAATTGACAGGTTATCTATCCCAGCAAAAAAAAAATAAACAGAGACACATCTGAATTAAGTGATGTCATGGAGCAAATGAACCTAACAGATATCTACATAACATTCCATCCAAACGCTGCAGAATATACATTTTTCTCAGTAGCACATGGAACATTCTCTGAAAAAGACCATATGTTAGGACAAAAAGCAAATCTCAAAAAATCCAGGAAAATTGAAATAACCCTTTGTACTCTATGTAACCACATGGGATTAAACTGTAAATCAGCAACAAGAAAAGCTGCAGAACATATAGAAGTTCAAGAGACTAAACAGTACACTATTGAATGATCAATGGGTCACTGAAGAAATCAAAAAGGAAATCAATAAATTCATAGAATCAAATTATGATGATAATACAACAAAGCAAAACCTTTGGGACACAATGAAGACAGTCCTAAGAGGAAATTTATAGCTGTAAGTGCCTATATTAAGAAATTAGAAGCCAAGCGTGGTGGCACATGCCTTTAATCCCAGCACTCAGGAGGCAGAGGTAGGAGGATTGCCATGAGTTCGAGGCCACCCTGAGACTCCATAGTGAATCCCAGGTCAGCCTGGGCTAGAGTGAAACCCTACCTCGAAAATCCAAAAAAAAAAAAAAAAAAAAAAAGAAGAAGAAGAAGGAAGAAAGAAAGAAATTAGAGAGTTGACATATAAACAACTTAATGCTTTACCTTATGACCTTGGGACAAGAAGAACAAAGCAAACCAAAAATTAGTAGATGGGAAAAAATGATAAAGATTAGGGCAGAAATTAATGAAATAGAAACCAAAAAATAATCCAAAGAGTCAATGAAACAAACAATTGGTTGTTTGAAAGGATAAGCAAGATTGATAAAGCCTTAGCAAATCTCACCAGAAGAAATGAGAAGAGACAAAAATTAATAAAATTAGAGATGAAAAAGGTACCATTACAACAGATACCAAAGAAATTCAAAATATTAAAAGGACATGTTTTAAGAATATATATGCCTCTAAGTTTGAAAATCTGAAGGAAATGGATGACTTCCTTGATTCCTATGACCTACCAAAATTAAATCAAGATGAGATAAACCATTTAAATAGAACTATAACAAGTACAGAGATCCAAGCAGTTATAAAAGTCTCCCAACTAACAAAAGTCCAAGCCCAGATGGACTCACTGGTGAATTTTACCACACCTTCATGGAAGAACTAACACCAATGCTTCTCAAACTTTTGCATAAAATAGGGGGAAAAAAAGGAACTCTACTGAGCTCCTTCTATGAAGCCAGCATCACCCTCATACCAAAACCAGACAAAGACAGAACAAAAACAGAAAATTACAGACCAATCTCCCTCATGAACATAGATGCAAAAATTCTCAACAAAATATTGGCAAACAGAATACAAGAATATATCAGAAAGATTATTCACCCCGACCAAGTTGGCTTTGTCCCAGGGATGCAGGGATGGTTCAACATATACAAATCTATAAATATAAGACATCTTATAAGTAGTCTGAAAGACAAAAATCACATGATCATCTCAATGAACACAGAAAAGGCATTTGACAAAATCCAACATCCTTTCATGGTAAAAGTAATACAGAAACTGGGAATAGAAGGAACATATCTCAACATAATAAAAGCCATTTATGACAAACCTACAGCCAACATAATACTAAATGATGAAAAACTTGAAGATTTTCCACTTAATTCAGGAACACAACAAGGGTGTCCACTGTCCACACTTTTATTTAATATAGTACTGGAAATCTTAGCAATAGCAGTAAGGCAAGAGACACTCATAAAAGGGATACAACTTGGAAAGGAAGAGATCAAATTATTATTATTTGCAGGTAATATGATTCTATACCTAAAAGACCCTCAAGACTCTACTAGTAAACTGTTAGAGCTAATAAACACTTTTAGCAATGTAGCAGGATACAAAATAAACACACACAGAAATCAGTAGCTTTTCTATATACTAACAACAAACATGCAGAGGATGGAATCAGGGAATCTCTTCCATTCACAATTGCCTCAAAAAAAAATAAAGTACCTTGGAATAAAATTAACCAAGGAAGAGAAGTATCTCTACAATGAAAACTTTAAAACACTTTAAAACTTTAAAAGCAAGAAATTGCAGAAGGCACAAGGAAATGGAAAGACATTCCATGTTCTTGGATTGGAAGAATCAATATTGTGAAAATGGCAATCTTACCAAAAGCAATCTACACATTTAATGCACTCCCCATTAAAATCCCAATGGCATTCTTCACAGAAATAGAAAAAACAATCCTAAAATTCATTTGGAAGCACAAAAAAAATCGAGTAGCAAAAATAATTTTGAGCAACAAAAATAAGGCTGGTGGTATCACCATACCTGATTTTAAGATATATTACAAAGCCATAGAAACAAAAACACATAGTACTGGCACAAAGACAGACATGTAGACCAATAGAATAGAATAGGGGACCCAGATAT
Organism: Dipus sagitta; assembly: GCA_036346955.1. Classification (NCBI taxonomy): domain Eukaryota; kingdom Metazoa; phylum Chordata; class Mammalia; order Rodentia; family Dipodidae; genus Dipus; species Dipus sagitta. Next base: position 47,225,448 of record CM070770.1, on the reverse strand, counting down.
TAATCCAGGCAGCTTCAGCCATCTGATTTTTAACAAAAATGCCAAAAATATTTATTGGAGAAATGATAGCCTCTTCAACAAGTGGTGCTGGGAAAACTGGATATCTATATGTAGAAAGATGAAAATAGATCTTTGTCTTTCTCCATGCACAATAACCAAATCCAAGTGGATCAGAGACCTTAGTATCAGACCTGAAACTCTGAAATGGCTAGAGGAAAAGGTAGGGGAAACCCTTCAACATATTGGCATAGGTAATGACTTTCTGAATATAACCCCAATTGTTCAGAAAACAAAACCACTAATCAACCACTGGGATCTCATGAAATTTACAAAGCTTTTGTACAGCAAAGGACACTGTGAATAGAGCAAAGAGACAACCTACACAATGGGAGAAAATCTGTGCCAGCTATACATCTCAGAGAGGATTAGTATCCAGAATATACAAAGAACTCGAAAAACAGAACAATAAGAAATCAAATAACCTAATTAAAAATGGGCTACAGAACTAAATAGAGAGTCCTCACTGGAAGAAATACAGATGGCATATAAACATCTAAAGAGTGTTCTACATCCTTAGCCATCAGGGAAATGCAAATTAAAACTACCTTGAGATTCCATCTCTCTCCTGTCAGAATGGCTACCATCAAGAAAACAAATGACAATAAATGTTGGCGAGGATGCGGTAAAAGGGGAACCCTTGTACACTGTTGGTGGGAATGTAATCTGGTACAGCCATTGTGGAAATCAGTGTGGAGGTTCTTGAGACAGCTAAAAATAGATTTACCATATGATCCAGCTATAGCACTCCTAGGCATACATCCTAATGACTCTTCTCACTACCTTAGAGATACTTGCACAACCATGTTTATTGCTGCTCTATTAACAATAGCTAGGAAATGGAACCAGCCTAGATGCCCATTCACAGATGAATGGATAATAAAGATGTGGTACTTTTACACATGGAGTTCTATTCAGTGGTAAAGAAAAATGAAATGTGCAGGGAAATGGATGGATCTGAAAAGGATTATACTAAGGAAGGTAATCCAGGCCCAGAAAGCCAAATGTCGCATGTTCTCTCATATGTTGATCCTACCTACAAATGTATAGACTTGTGTGTGAGCTGGAACCAAAAATCAATAGCAGAGGCCCATAAGCTAGAAAAAGGCTATGAGGGAGGGAGGAGAGGGGAGGTCCTTAAGGGGATGGTATTGTATATATGTAAGTAGACGAACGGATTACAGGCCTAAACGAGGTCAGGGGAAGAGATTGTACAAAAGAAGGGTGGGGGGAGGGTCAATCAAAATTCAAGATATTCTGAATAATACATATCTACATAATCTACTTTCTTAAAAAATGGTACATCCAGAAGCCATAGATTGTTACTACAAATTTTTCAGTGTCAGGTATGGGATACCTTCCAGTGAGTTGTTGGCCAGGGAGGTTCCTGTTGCCTCTAAAACATTACAGGCTATTGCCAAGGCCCTTTGTTTCCTGTGAGAAAGAGATAGTAAGACCCTATTGCTGAAGAGTTCACATGCCTGAGTGGCAAAGTCACTGAGAAATCAAGCTGGTGCTGAGCAGAAAACCTTCTCCCTGTAGCCCAGCCAACTGAAAGCTGGAAAAAGCTACATTGTGTGCAGCCTTATGGGAGACAGAAATCATCAGTGGTGAAAACAGTGGACACTGGAAGCCTCAAGTTTGGCCAGACAGGCAAAACGAGTGCAAGAGTGGCATGTCTGCTGTGGGGGAAACAAACTGCTCTTTAATTGTACTGGAGGCTCGCACTATGGGAGGGAGTACATGCCTGGAACAGAAAACCTAATCAAAAGCCTATGGCAGTAGAGGTCATGATCTTAGTGGTATAAAGCCTGCTCTTCTCTGGGTAAATGCATATATTATTTTCACCAAATTTCCCTGAAAGCACTACACTTAATGTTCATATTCATATATTAATGCTACTCTCACTTAAAGAAGCTTCTCTTTTCAGATGGCGGTGACCACTGGGATGACCCAAAAGGCAATGTAGTACTGAGAAGAAGGGATGGAGGAGTGTCCAGCACTGAAACATCTCACACCCTCCAAGGCTCTGGATCCACTACAGAAGAGGTGGCAGAAAGAATGTAAGAGCCAAATGAAGGGTACCACTCCTTACATACAACTGTCCAGATAGAAACTGGCCTTGATATCCATGACCTCACAGTGCCTAGCAATACCCACACAAGACCCTTATAATACGAGAAAAAGATGATGACATCAAATTAAAAGAGAGACTAATGGAGAGAGGGAGGGGATATGACAGAGAGCAGAGTTATGAAGGGGAAAGTGGGGGAGGGGAAGGAAATACATGGCTTGTTGTCTGTAAGTATAGAAGTTGTCAATAATATATATATATGTATGTATATATAAACATATATATATACATACATATACATATATATATAGTGAACACATAGCATAAACATCAAAGAAGCCATGGTGGAAGCAGGGAAGAAGAGAAAGGGAAGGGAGAGAGGGAAGAAAAGAAACTGTGTGTGTGTGAAAGAGAGAATTATTGGTCCCCCTCATATAACTCTCTATATTGACAGGAAGAAGGAAGCTTCCTACAGATGAACACCTGGGAAGAAGAAAGGACAGAAGGAAAGAATTTCTGAGGGGCATGCAGCCCAAGGAATTCTTTGGGGGTGATGTGCACATTCACAATACTGAATGTACTAATTTCACAGGTGTAAACATATATGTCAAAGGAATTGCTACAATATGCCCTGCTATTGTATGTCAATAAATTGTTTTATAAAGAAAAGACATTCTTAGACCACATATCTTAAGAAATTGGTTCTCAAGCGATTGCAAAGTTGAATTAATTCTTTCTGTTGATGCAATTCTTCCTGGGGTCATTTTTGCCACACAATAGTGAATACCGTAATTATAGATAGAAGAGGATATCATCTTGAGTTGCGTTACCCCAATAGCCTTCTCCTTGGAAATTTAAGCACGGCTTTCATTATGGTAGCTGAGAAGGGCTATAGAACCCTTGGCTACCTTTTATCTAAAGTTCAGCCTTCCTAAGATCCTTCTGGAATAGGTGTTAAAAAGCAGACTGAAAAGGAAAAAAGAAGAAGAAGCCACATGCTTCAGAGCCTGAACCCTCAGCCCACACAACACTTAGTGTGTAAGGGTGTCAGAGGAAGCCTGCTCAAGTGGAAACGTAGCCACTTAATTTTTCCTTCTGACACAAGCTTCTCAACATCCTTGACAAGTTCTTACAGAAGAGACTGTGAGAAGTGCAAACACACTAAGCTGAGCTGAGGGTGCTATTCTGGACTGTTAGCACACTTTTACCTCAGTACTCTTAACTCTGTGACAATCCGATTAATGGCTGCTCACCTTCGCCCCAGTAGGAGGAAGGGCAGAGTCCGACTCACTTAGTACCCCCAGGACGGAGCCACGTCCACGCACGTGTAAACTGTACAATTCAGATTTTGGAAAATGGGACCAGTAGTCCCAACCGTTCGGTGACGTGAGAAAACAAGGACCTAAAACGTTTGTGACCTAGCTTTCTAGTAAGCACTGCACAGCAAGTACTAAGCTCTTGCAATGTCCAGGCTGCAGACAGTGCTTCTGACACTGCCGAAGGCCCCTCGGGCGACACTGTCAGTCCCCATAAATCAGTTTTTTCAGGAAAATGGGAGCACACAAGTTTAGCACTGGCAGCAGTGACCCAGCCAGTTAAGTTAGCAGTATTACTGGGATTTTAACCAGGACCCCACACAGAGGTCTGCTGTTGACCTGCTACTGACCACTGCCTGGAGGAGCTAACGGGAGAAGGGAACAAAGAGGGGTTGAGAAACAGGCATCCCGACTGTCCCCCAGTCCCGGGACTTTGGGGAGCCACGGTCGCGTCTGGACAGGAAGCCCACCTCTGGGCGCTGACCCGAGTGCGAGGGAACACCCAGGGCCATCCGGGCAGCCGCAGGATTGCCCAGCTCCCACCGTGGAGACCTGCGGGGACCCCCGCCCCGACCTCCCCGGCCCCGTAGCCGCGGGCCGCACTCACCCGGAGCCGTTCTCCGCCGCCCGCAAGAGCCGCAGTGCCCACTCATGGGCGCCCAGGGCACCGGCCGACTTGTAGCCACAGGAGCAGCCCGGTGGGAGGGCCGCGACCGCCGCCTCGCAGGCCTTCCTCGCAGCCAATCAGAACAGCCGGACACAAGGAAATGCCCCGAGACTCCGCCCCCTCGGGACTCCCCGCTTCTTCGGGAGGGCGGGACGGGCCGCCCAAGAGGAGCATGCGCCTAGAACTCCCCAGGGGTGGCCCAGCTTTTACCAGCAGGAAGCAACGGGAGAAGTTTTCATGCAACCTCAGGTGTATAATATAGGCATACACATCAAACATTTACTGATAATAAATCATAATCTTTAAAAACTCGTTGGTATGCATATAGTTTTGTCGTTTATTAAAAATAATGACAAACAACATTAATGAGACGACTGTACTGCATAATGAATCAAATTTGCGGGCTGGAGAGATGGCTTAGCCATTAAAGACCTGCCTGGGAAGCCTAAGGACCCCGGTTCGAGGCTCGACTCCCCAGGACTTAACTTAGCCAGATGCCCAAGGGTGCGCACGTGTCTGGAGTTCGTTTGCATGATGAGAGTTCATCATGAAGGCCTGAGTTCAGTCCCCAGTGGAAACCCTGTCCTGTAGGGAGCAGAGACCTGAGGCTGTCTGTGGCCCACTGGTCAGCCAGTCTGACAGAAAAAAAGGCGTCTCTGGATTCAGAGCGACTCCATCTCAAGAAGTGCATGTCTGCACAAGCATGTGCATACACCCACCCAAATACACAACATGCACACACACGCAGCACAAGTCTTCACAGTTTGTTGATATTTTTGTCTTTGTTGAGAATTACACTTCACATAAATATGTAATATTAAAAAAAAACATTAATGTGGTTAGTGTCACGTATACTCCCAAACAAAACTCATTTCACAATCCTTTTTTTTTTTCTTTTCCTTTTTTTTTTTTTTTTTTTTTCTTTTCTTTTCCTGAGGTAGGGTCTTACCTGGAGCTCAAATGATCTCCTACCTCTGCCTCTACCACCTGAGTGCTGGAATTAAAAGCATGCACTACCCATATCCAGCTCACTTAACAACTTTTGATGAAATCAAGTCAGGAGCTCAAGCAGCAATTTTTTAAATCAAACATTCTAACAATCCAACCCAAAGATATTCTAATTTGTCACATGCTGAGGAATGATAGGAAAATATTAAAAGTCCTTGCTTTTTTTAATTTCATTATTATATTTCTAGAAGAACAGAAAGCTTTGCATGCACCATAAAAGGCACCGCAGTTCATAACATGAATAGTCTCACATTGGAGCCAGGGTGTCTGGGGCAGCATTTGTGAGTGTTGTATGGTGTGACAGAGGTTCAGGATGAATTAAAAATGTCAAGGGTTCAGAAGGAAAGCTCCAGTGAAGTTATGCAACTCCCACAAACACCTCTGACACATTACACTGGATTTTGAAATAATTTTCCATCTTTCAGTGTTCAGAATCCTTGTTTTCTACTGCCAAATTTGAAGCTCATGGAGTACATAAATTAAAACAAATTACCCACTCCATATAATGTCCTGGGCATGGTTCCTGAATTGGAGCACTCTTGCTGTGCACTTTGTATTTTCTATTATTAAAGATTTATGAAAACAGAAGTAAGATAATATTAAATATGTAATATTAATTAATAATTTCATTTAATGAAAATGTTTTTGAGAACTTACTAAGTCAGTATATAGCTGCCAAAGTCCCTGTTCTGCCAATGTCTAACAAGAAGAGACACACTGAAAAAAAAACTATGTCACATATGAGAAGGTGAAAGTGTTATGAACAATAAAATAGTGAAGGGTAATAAAAGAAGATGCTGTGTTGACATATATACATATATGTGGCAATCAGAAAGGATCTCTAATGAGGTGATGTCTGAGCACATACAGGAAAGAGGTGATGGAGAGGAATGTAGACACTAGGGAACAAGCATTCTGAGACATTAACAGCAAAAGCAATTCTGGAATACTCATGGCTTCTAACAGGATCACGAGGTCAAGGGAGCCAAAGCAGAATGTGCATCAAAGAGGAGGGGAACATGGCACACTCAAGGTAGCTGGGTAGCTTGGGGCCCAATTGTCAAAATGTTCCCTTTTCTTCTGACCAAGATGAGAAACCAGTGATTGTTTCTCAGTAGACAACAATCTAATGTGGCTTACAGAACAATTACTCTGGTGGCTGAAGTCAGCTGTGGGAACAGGAAGACCATCAGACTACAGCAGTAGTCCAAGCAAGAGTTGGTGGTAGCAGCGCGGGTGAGGGAGAGGAGCAATCATCTCTAGGTAGACTCATAAGGACATGGAGACAGGAGTTGCCAGTGGATTGGGAAGAGAGAAAATGGGGTCAAAGATGGCACTAGTACATTTCGCCCAAAAAGGAACCATGAACTGAAATGGAGATGGGACCATGGGGAGCAGCTTTATGTGTTGGTTTTGAGATGTCTGTTAAAGAATTCTACCTGATAAGGCCATGGCATGAAAGAGGCATTCCAAGCAGAGGGAATGGCTACAAAGGAAAGAGCATTAAGTTGAAGTGGGTATAGGCAGATGCCCCAGAAATTACTAGAAACCATGAAAAGATTGGGTCATAATAGGAAGAAGAAAGTATCATCAGAGACCAGCACAACACCTAACCTAAAGGGGAATAACGGGGGGGAGCTAGAAGTGTACAGGTTTCCATGCCCTTGGCCCTCCCACCTCCACACCCTCCTGTAGGTAGATAAAAGCGGCCTTAAGCTGGCTAGCCCGGGAGCCTAAGAAATACAGCAGGGATAGGTCACACCCCCCATCCTCTGAGACACGGGCAAAGCAGGGGAGGATAGGTAATGGACCTGTGTCTAACAAGCAAAGTTTTCCCAATCACGCACATGGATATGTTGAGGGAAAACCAAGACCTGTCAGTCCAGAAGATATAATTTGGGAATGATCAGATTAGACACAGAATTTAAAGCCATGAGACCAGATAAAATCTCCCTTGAAGTTAACATAAATAGGCTACACATAGAGATTCAACAAATGTCAAAGATGACAACTGGAAAACTATACACTCAGAAAGAGGAAATGAGAAGCCCCGGGAAGTAAGGCCAGCCTTGAGAAAGCATCTGTAGCAGACAGCTTCAGGTTCGCTGAGATGAACTTCCAGACCAGGCACAGTTATGGAGGAAGGGATATTTATTGAAGCTTACAGACCCAGGGGAAGTTCCATAATGGCAGAAGAAACTGCCCTGCCTTCACAGGCTCAAGCAGAGAGAGAGAAGCACAAGCCTAAAGGTCAAAAGCCACAGCACACTTCAGGAACTCCAGCTAGGCACACTTTGCATATCTTTAGATTGAAATCTCAAACCCACCACCACACACCTTAAGATCCACACAATGGCATTGCCTCCAGCCAGATGGCTAGAGATGCAAACTACAAACAAACAACTGAATATATTGGGGGCCATCTATTCTATTCAAACTACCACAGCATCCTTTCAGGATGGGGTGCAAAGTCCTTTTCATAGGGGGTAAGCAGTCAGTCCTCAACAGCAGCTCCATGCTCCCATGTACAGGAAAAAGCACTGGGACTTACAAATGTTAACTACTCTGCACAAAGTCACAGAGGTAGAAAGTGGTGCTGCCCAAAGTGCAACCCAGAGACTGGCTTAGCAGTTAAGGTGTTTGCCTGTAAAGCCTAAGGACCAAGATTCAACTCTCCAGATCCCATATAAGCCAGAAGCACAAGGCAACACAAACACACAAAGTCACACATGTGCACAAAATGGTGCATGCTTCTGGAGTTCAATTGCAGTGGTTGGAGACCTTGACACACTTATTCTCTCTCGCTCGCACTCTCTATCTGTCTCATAAAAAAAAATTTTTTTTAAGAACGCAACCCTAAAAACAGAATCTATGAATGAATTAAGAAGGTACTACCAAGAAGTTGCTCCATCCACTAAGAGAACATTGCTCCAGTTCTGGCTTTGGTACATCCAAGTTGACTTGTGAGTATCCCATCAGTGTGCTATAAAAGAAAATTTTACAGAAAACCAGAAGTAGATGGTGACCGCGGTGACAGAATGTATGTGCATGCAAGCATGCAAGTGTGCATGTGTGAGTAGAAGCCAGGGCCTCACACATGCTAGGTGAGTGTACCACAGAGCCACATTCCTAGCACTGGCATGGGTACATTATATTATAATCCTGACTGCCAATGCCCAAAACAATAATGCCCTTGGCAGTTCTGCTTGCAGCCATGATGAAGAAATACTGACTGAACCGTCACACCTACACAATTAGGAAAAAGCAACATAGGAAAGCGTGGTTTCCTCCTGGACAACACCCAGGGTAGGCACATGGCAGGCAACCTTCCAGCGAAGGGAAATGAGCCCTGCTATTTCCAAAAGACTTCTTGGACAGAATTCCTGCATGGCAGCTCCAAGAGGGGAATCTGGCCACAATACAGAGACTGCTCCAAGTGGAGGAGACAGCTGATAATTCAGGAAGGTGGGAGAATGGTAGGGCTCAATACTAGAGCAGAGAGAGCTGACTAGAAAGATTCCCCTTCAAGTCTTGGCCTCAACGTTACTCATGGCTTGAAAGTGACAAAACACCACACGCTATGTCAGGGAAAGACCCATCTGAAGGGTACTTTTTTCATGAGGATTAGTTTTGTTTAGAGCTAGCTAAAGTAAAGAAACCTTAAAAATATATAAGGCACTATGTAAAGGGTTCACAAGGCCAGTACCTCCGTATTGTAACAAAAAGTACCAGAATAGACTCCCTATTGGTTTTCACCATGGTACCCAGACAAGTCAGTGAGGAACAAATAATCTTTGTAACAAACGGTGCTGTGATGTTTGGGTGTGGATAAGCAAAAAAAAAAAAAAAAAAGAGCCTGGAAATACAAAAATTAATTAAAAATGGACCCTAATACCTAAATCTGAAAGACAAAATTATAGACCTTTCAGAGGTGAAGAGACCAAGGGGGAAAAAAATTAGGGAATTTGGGTTTGGTCAAATTGCTTAAATACAATTCAAAAAGCACAAACTATAAAACAAAAAAAGTGCAACTAAATAAGACAAAATCTGTTTACATTAACCAGTGATGTTTGGATAGATGTGAACAAACACACAACAAACAAAATTTGATTTAAAGGACGGTCAGGGATTCCCTGGAGAGAACCCCCCATACTGACTGTACTCACCTCTTTTATTTAGGGTTCATGAATTGAAAGATTGTTTGTAATTACCAACATATGACAAATCATGAGTTGAGTGGCTCATGTGTGTCCATATAGACCCTGAGTTGTGTGCCTCATGCTTATCAAGTTCAGATCACACTTACGAGTTGTTTGGTTCACGATCATTTCATCAGGAAATCTTTGGAGAAGCTGTGAGCTCCTGTCTTCAAGATACTCCACCCAAGGTGCACAGCCTTCCATAATCTCAGCCTTCGCTTGTGCAAAGATCCCCCTGTTGTGAATTAGGTTGACGTCCGCATCTCCCTGATTTAGCCTGACATCCACTTCTCCCCTTTTTCTTTTAAAAGTCGTGTGACAAACCAGACATATTGTTGTCATCGCTGGCAAGTGAGTATCTTTAAGTTGATCCCTCTAATACAAAGAACAAATAAAGCAGAGATAACCCAATGGCCACCAAATTGGAAGGCCAAGTGTTTGAAAACCAGGAAGATGAATTAAGCCAAGACAAATTGTTGGCAAAACCTGATACTAAGATGTGTTTTCAATAGTCTCTTGTAAGCAAGTATAGTTTCACTGATTTGCTCATGTAGCTGACTGATATCTATAGTAACCCATGTAGGGATCCTTGAAGATGTTTATTAATTTTGTATCATGTATAGTTAGATTTATTTTAACGATACAAGATCATACGTATGGACTTATGTCTCCAATCAAAACTTAAAACAGCCTGTAGCTGAATGGCTTGAATTTGTTCCCCAACATACATTATAGCTGATTCCATTAATTGTACTCAGGTTACCAATTTGTTGTCTATCTCATGTTGCACAGTAAGGACACTAGTTATATTACATACAGCCTGATTTACAAATTAAGCAGTATGTATAGATTAAGTGAAATCTGTTACTACTATGACAGAAGTAGCTAGGACAAAAAAAAAAAAGCAGTGACTATAGTGACTATGAGCATGAAATAGATTTTCTTTTTGTGTAATGTTAAAAGAACCAACAAGAAAGATAACATGGGTAGGAAGTACAAAGCTGAACTGGTCCAGTGTGGTAATGATGGAAAGTAATTGAAGAGACATTATTTACTTTTGTAAATTTACTTCCCCACAGTGAATAATTTAAAAAGGCAGAGCCAAGTTTCCAAACAGAGGTATGTAGTGGTCCTTTTCCTAAAGAGGTTGGGGACTATATAGCCCTCTTTCTCCCCATATGTTGGAATAATTTTTATATATGGTTAAGCCACTGGTAGAAGTATGGGCAGAAAAGGAACAAGTATGTATATCATGAATCCAGCTTTCAGGGCCCCAGTCAAAAATAGAATAGTTTCCCAATCTGGTAACATGTCATACAGAGCATCAACATGTTTTGCATTGACCTTTTTTAAATACTCAAAATGAGGTTCTATATGAACAGCGAACAGGATAAAGGAGGCTGAAACAAGTTGGTTGTTCCTTTGTCACATGCATAACTACCCACAACCAAAATTTCAGCTTAGCCAGTTCTTAAGTGGAGCCAAGCCTATGGCTTGGGTGTAAGGCACAAATCATTAGAACCCATGCGTCGTTTCAGGAGACTCTATGCTTCCTAGCCAAGAAGTGACATTATTAAAAATGGGGAAAGACGAATCCATCCACATGATGGGTTCCCATAATGGGAGGTTAGCAATGAGAGCCCAGTATGCATTCCCTTTTCCCCTGGGGTCCACAACACAGCAGTAGGACTTCAGGTTGTCTTGACATAGTCGGAACCACCTCAGCCTGATGGGAAAGATCCTTCCGGCTCCATCAGGTCACAATAGGGCCTTCCTGGTCTGCAGCAGGAACGGAGGGCTGGGCAGGATTGATTTGGGTTGCTCCAAGTTTGAGCAACCACGAAACCATCTCTTTGAACATTGAAAAAGTTAAAAGTAATGAAATTAAAAGTAATGATAGTAGCATGTAGTTTAGTCACGGTTGACTTTGGCTTTACTCCTTATTCTCCTTTTTTTTGTTTAAATAACATGGTTCTTATATAACATATGTCCTTTTTTTCTCTAAAATATGTCTTTTTTAATTGAAAACATACATTATTTTTGTAATTTTATATTTTTTATGTTAAGTGATCTCTTATTATTTTTATTATCATTACTATTATTATAATTTAGAAATTAAAATGAAACCCTAGGAAGCTATACTTTACAGAAAGTATAACACTTATAAATACAGACAAAATATATTAATGTCTTGTGGTTTGTTAATAAATCCAAATTAATTCATTTGTTAAAGATTTAAGTCATAATATATATTTAGAAGGTAACTTTAAAATTGCTGTAGTGAGAATAAACAAGCATTAAGCCAAAAGCTTATAGATGAATTATTTTGAATATATTGTAAGCCTGATTTTAGCAATTTAACATTATTTTAACCTTTACCCATGTACTTTTGGGCATTTAATGGATTTAATGGATGTAAGTTAAATTACACATGAAAACAAACTACATGAAACATAAATACAGAACAGCATAACAAGTGCCTGGTGATACAGAACATAACTGATGTTTAATTTATATGAGTATTAGTCACTTATGAGTCAACATTACTTTATAATAGTATAGACAATATACATACACCCTTAGCCACAAAGACCACTATAAAGGCCAAATAAATTCTGTAGCTTTAAAAACTGTCATTTGTCAATTTTAAAATCAAATAATTATCATAGAATCATCATCATCATCATCATTATCATTATTAGTTTGTCTTCGGGAAAACTCTGACATTGAGTGGCAAATGAGAGGGAACAACTGTAACTCAGGTGAGGTTCTTGTGATCTTACTTTCTCCATCTATTATGGAGTTGTCAAGAGTTTATTACCATTACTATAGACCTTGCATCATTGTATTATTTTGTGTTAAAGTTCTAGGAGCTACATGGCCAAGGTATTTTTTACCTAAAGATGGCTTTATGTTATGCCTATAGAAAAAATAAAATGCCATACAACACCCTCCAGTTGAGAGCAGATGAAGAGAATAAAAGCTTGAAGCAGGAACCAGCATGTTCTCAGGGCCAGTAAGCAATAAGGACTTTTTGTGAAACTAGACTTAAGATAGTAACTTGTAGAATAGAATCTCAATTAAGATTAATTAATTAATTAATTTGTTGCTTAAATTTTTAATTATGTTATGTTTTAAAAGAAATTTTGTCTAAACAGCTTTATCTGTATAACTATTTACCTTAAAAAATAAACAATAGGGCTGGAGGGATTGCTTAATGGTTAAGGCATTTGCATGCAAAGCCAAAGGATCCCGGTTCAATTCCCCAGGACCCAAGCAAGCGAGATGCACAAGGTGGTACATGCGTCTGGAGCTCCTTTGCAGTGGCTGGAAGCTCTGGTGTGCCCATTCTCTCTCTGTGTTTATCTCTCTCTTTCTCAAATACATAAAATATATTTTAAAAAGTAAAAATAAAAATAAACCAAATAATAAAAAAGGGCTGGAGACATGTTTAAAAAAAAACAATAAATCATACTGCCCATATAAATTTTTATTGGACAAGAATTTAACAGTTAACTGGAAAACATTATGGATATTTTGCCACAACTTGTGTTCTTAAATATTGGTGTAACCTTATATATTGTTTGTAGATAGGTTTATGAAGCCATTTATTATTGTAGCAGGCATTTTGAGGTAAAGACTGCATTTAATTTACAAAAGTCCAATAAATCAAAATATATTAAATTAAATCAATTATAAATGAAAAACTTACCAACACACAACTTTTAAAAAATATTTATGTGCTCATGGAAGTAAAATAATTATCTTAAATTAAGGCACTGAAAGGACAATATAACTGCCATTGAAAGTGTCATATATTTGCTAACTTAATGTCTATCATTCAAAACAGCAAAGAAATACATTATACAATTACAGAAATGATGTGCCTTACAAAATGTTTTTAAACCTGGTTCTTTTGTATAATTAGATACTAATGTCTCTAGTAGAACAAATAACTCAATATGGCTTGGCAAAAATGTGTAGATTAATCTTTTTTTTAATTTCCCTAGTCCCCATCTACAAACCTGTGGAAGGCTGAAACTTGAAGCAGGATCTAACTAACTCTATTACAGGTTGACTGAAACTCCTTTCAGCCTGCCTCCAATTCATAGAAATCTCTTAAATTTTCTGTTTTTAATATTTTATTTTCCTTTATTTATTTGAGAGAGTGAGAAATAGGCAAGGGGAGGGAAAGAGAGAGAGAGAGAGACAGAACGAGGTTGCCAAGGCCTCCAGCCTCTGCCAACTCCAGATGCATGCGCCCCCTTGTGCATCTGGCTTACGTGAGTACTGGGGAGTCAAACCTGGGTCCTTTGGCTTTGTAGGCAAGCGCCTTAACCACTAAGCCATTTCCCCAACCCCTAAATTTTCTTTTAAATGTAGGAATTAAAGCCTTACAGGTCTGGCTATTTTTGATCTTTACTCTCAAATCTTTACCTTAAACAGATATGACTTAATAGAAATGAAACAAAATTTAGACTTTATACAAAACTGTTTTGAAGGAGGAGAGCACAATAAACAGGCAATTTTTATATCTTAATATTACACTTTATGTTAAAATTCATCTAAAAAATATAGCACATTAGTTTAAGACTTAGCAACAAAGCCATCTTTCTTATATACCAGTAAGTCTACCCCGATTCTTGAATACCACTGTTTTCTGGAATTTTATCCTCTGTAATCTCTACTGAGAAAAGAAATAATATAAAAATCTCCAAAAGTACATAAAATAAAATTTTAAATTTGGTATTTGTCCCTAAGTCTGAAAAAGAAATACATTGTCATCAATCTAATTAAAGAACCTTTAGTATATGTTTAGAGATATTTGGATATTTTATTTTTGTTATCTATGATCATTGAAAAATGGAATAGAATTATAAAACCTGCTTTGGAAGGAAATCATTAGCAAAATTTATGCACCTAATATTAACCTCTATAACCTAATGAAACTTGTCTTATGATTTCAAAGAGTATTATATCACCCAAATAAGTAGCATTTAAAGTTTCATGAAACATTTAGCAAATCTGAAAAATGACATTTTTATAAAGGTTTTAAGAAGATTACTCAAGTTTATGAACATGTCCTTATAAGGCCTCTTAATATATCACCAAAACATTCACATTCACACACATTCACACTTTAAGTTGACATACCAAACATATATTAAAAGAAAAGTTAAGAATTATAAAAGAGTAGTCACAAGTTTTATAAATTTTGAATTCTGCATGATTACTCCCTACTTTTTTGACAAGACAACATACAAAAACAAACATGAAAACATCATGGACACACATGACAAATACATAAATCCTGGGTATCCCTTAAGAAAATTAAGTTGCAACTTTACGTCTTTTGAGATGTAATACTCAATAATATAAAAAGATCACCAGTGAAGTTACTTATGCAGATGATAGCAGATAATTTTCCATTTGTTTTTGAGAACTAAAAGGAAGGCAGGAAAATTTTCACAGATGAAAGTGCCTTATTCTTTTTTTTTTTTTTTTTTTTTTTGGTTTTTCAAGGTAGGGTCTCACTCTGGCCCAGGATGACCTGGAATTCACTATGGGGCCTCAGGGTGGCCTCGAACTCATGGCGATCCTCCTACCTCTGCCTCCCGAGTGCTGGGATTAAAGGCGTGTGCCACCACGCCCGGCTGAAAGTGCCTTATTCTTATAACAGCCAGGGAAGGGTTAGAGGAGAGGTGGCCAATTTTTGTTTAAGATGGAGAATGTGCTGCTTCTTCTCGGAGTAGGTGTCTTACTGGGTCTCAGGTGGCTCTCTTGAGGGTAGGAGAGTGGTTAGACATATGTGGGGAGTCAGCGCATATCCAATATCCCACCTGAAAAGCCATGCACTGTAGAAAGAAGTAAGCAAAATCATCTAACACGTGTTTGAAAGAAAAAGAGAGGAGTTGCTATTTGCTGAGGCACAGGGAAAGAGGGCTTGGTCGTCTCCTTGGGCCCAGGCAAGGTGGGTGGTCCTGGCTAACAGGAACTGTTTAATGGGAAAGAGGGGAGCTTGTTGCCCCAGGAGGAGGACCTGAGTCCCGGAGCAGTACTGACAGAGAGGGTTGACAGTGGAGGGCTCCCTTCTCACGAACCCCTCTCATACTCGGTCCCACCTGATCCCACAGTGCCAGGTCCCCTGTGCCATTGTCAGGAAGACAAAGATTAATTTCAGCTCCTGTCTGCAAAAACTTCAAGAGCTTTTCCTATGAGACGTGAGCCCCTGAGGATTTCAACAAGTGCCAAAGCACCTTAATATACCCTTTCTGGTGTATCTCTGTTTGCAAATAAATAAGTAAATAAATAAAAATAAAAAATAACTTAAACCCAAATGTTCACAGGAGTATTACTCTTAGTAAGAAAAATTTAGAAACGGGCTAGAGAGATGGCTTAGTGGTTAAGGCACTTACCTGAGAAGTCTAAGGACCCAGGTTTGATTCTCCAGGTCCCACTTAAGCCAGATGCACATGATGGCACATGCGTCTGGAGTTCGTTTGCAGTGGCTAGAGGCCCTGGAGCACCCATTCTCACTCTCTTTCTCTCTCTCCTTCTCTCTGTCTCTAATAAATCTTAAAAAAATAAAAAAGAAAAGACAAAGAAAAAAAAAGTAGAAACATCCCAATGTCTAGAAGAAAAGATGAATAAACTGCCATGTGTTTACTCAGTGGAATATGAATCTAATTTACAAAATGCAGTCTGGTAAGCAAACCTTGAAAACACTGTGTTAATTGAAAAAAAAAGTTAGACATAAAATACTGCTCCATTTATGGGAAATATCTAGAAGAAGAAAATCTACTACTGATTGTCCATGGACAGTGGTGTGCATGGATAAAATAGTGAAGAGGTTCTTTTAAGGGTGTTAAATGTTCTGAAGCTGATTGTTCCAGGCAGGGAACGTGGCTTAGATCACACAGTGCTTGTGCGCAGGCCCAAGGCCCTGGGTTTGACCCCTAGCACCACACAATCGGTAGAGTGGAACGGGCCTGTAATCTCAGCAATCAGAGGGTTGAAACAGGAAGATCAGAGGTTTAATATCATCCTCAGCTTCATTAGGAGTTCAAAGTCAGCCTGGGCTAGAGACCATATCTCAAAGGTAACAAGTGCTGGGAAGATGGTTTCGTAGTCAGAGATGCTTGCTGGCAAAGACTGCCAGCCTGTGTTCAATTCTCAAGCCACCCAAGTAAGCAGGGTACAACCAGTGGCCCACGTGTCTGGTTTTTGTTTGTAGCAGCAAGGGTCCTACATGTCTTGCCGCATACACATTAATTAAACGTTAAAAATAAGTAAGAATTTTAAATTTTTAATTAAAAAAAAACAAAATAAAATTGTGTTAATGGTTTTACAACTGCAAATATACTGACTTTTTCATTTTAAATGAGTGAATCACATGTGAATTATCTCTCAGGACACTATTTTTTTAAAAAACCTTATAAATAAGTTGGACCCAGAAAAAAACGAAAAAGGTCTTGGAATGAGCTCACTGCTGGAGAACTTGCCTGCTATGTGTGGGACTCTAGATTCAATCTCAGCAAAAGACAGGGAGGGAGGGAGGAAGCAGGGAGGGGGAGGGAGATGTTCAGACATTAAAACTGAATGCTGACCCTTAATTACCATAAGTGAGGGGCAGCAATCCCCCAAGAAGATGAACTGTATCTGGGAGTCAAGGAAGTCAGACTGGTCCTCAGTGCCTTCAGTACCCAAGTGTCTCAGTAGCCCATTACCTGTGTCTGCGCTCCCAGACCTTCACCACCACCCACATTTCAATGTTCAGGAGTTCACGACACACCAGTTCTATATTCTAAATAAGTACTAGTGACTTCACTCCCTTTCAAAGGGAGGTATTTTTAAATGTTTTCTTTCATTCCGGCTGTAAGGTCTGGTTAAATCTTTATTGGCACACCATCAAACAAGCAAGTAAAACAGGTTAAAGAGAGAGAGGCAAAGTTGCTGTGCTGACCACTGAGTTCTGGAAACCACCATGCCCCTGGCTTTGACCTGAAGGAGGAAGCCAGAGCTGCTTCCTTGCACTCTTCTGGGATTTCTAGATAATTCCAGTTACTTACTGGATGGTGACTAGCAGTGGCATATCCCAGCACCAGAAAAATTTCTAAAACTAGTTGAAATAGGGACCCATTAATTCTCAGCACATAATTGCCTTTGCTATCCATTTTCAACCACTGTGGACACATACTAAAGACCTTGTCCTGACCTGATAAATAAGTTCAAGCCTTGGTTTCTTCCCACATGAACATAACTGGGCACCATGCCCAATCCAGGAGTCATGCCCAGAGGCCTTCAAATGCCTTTCACCTGCTTGCATAGCAAGGCCATTAGAGTGCTCTGTGAATTTGAATTTAATGTCCAATAGTTCAAAATCTGAGAAGTGCATTTAAAATATGCAATTTTAACTTCCCTTAAAAAATATGAAGGATCCAGGCATGGTGGCACATGCATTTAATCCCAGCACTTGGGAGGCAGAGGTGGGAGAATCACTGAGTTTGAGGCCACCCTGAGACTACATAGCGAATTCCAGGACAGCCTGGACTACCTCAAAAAAGAAAAAGAAAAAGAAAAAATATGAAGAACCGCTGGGCCCCTCAACTCACATGACAGCCATGTGTCAAACAGTGATAGTGGTTACTGGATATTACATGCCCATAAAGCTAAACATATGGGAAGGGGAAAAAAGAGTTATTAACTACTTCAGAAACTCCAATTTGGCATTTAAAAAATAAAGTTCTAAGCCTTCTAGAAATAGTCATGCTTCCCCAGAAGGTGGCAGCTCTATTTCCTTTTACCTAACAATTGGATACATAATGGTACTTACTGGAACAAGACAAAATAGTTAAGACTCTAGCCAGAGAACTCTAGCCCCAGAGGAGGAGAGAAAAATGTCTGTCTCTTCAGGGATCCAAGTCAACATCTAGTCCTTCCTATTTTCCAAGTTCAAAGAATCAAACCAAATAAAGTTACTCTCACTATGTGCTTCATGACAACCTTCCATGGAATGAGCTAAAAAGAGAGAGAGAGAGAGAGAGAGAGGAGAAAATATAACCAGAAAGAAAAGTAAGTCTTAAAAGTTGTAGACACCACAACCCAGGAAATTTCACTTCTTAATTCCAAAGGTCAAATAGTGAGAGTGAGTTGATTGATCTGCTAATGCTCATCTGTCTCACAGTTTCTATAAAAACAGATACCACTGTGCCTTTTGGTAAACACTTCCGGAAATCGATTTCTAGATCTTCACAGTAAAGGATTATTAAGGCTTTCATTTCTGGAAGTAATAATTCTGTCAGTTTTTAGACCATGTACTTAACTGTTATGTTGACTTTATCTCCTCTCATCTATAGTCACACTCAGTCTGACTTCATCTACCTGAGTCCTTAGGATTGCCCTCTAACTCCTGAAAGTATATGTTAATGGGAACCCTAAAGAAGCTGGTCACTTCTAATATAGCTACAGACCATTCTTGCCTCACAATATTAAACCTTCCATACTTTGAGATGAGTATCAATCTTTTACTAAAGTGCTGCTTACTCATGCCTCCTTGTATATGCTTCATGTGCAGCTCCTGATGCCAAAAAACACAAGGAGACACTCCAACACCCAGAGGCTGAGCACCAGGGCAGAGTGGTCTACCGTGGGCTCTGACATGGCCCTCCCTCCAGAGGAACCCTGACTGCTATAGTCCCCTTTCAGCATGAAGCAGTTAGGAGTGATTATCACCCCATTTTTCCCAATAGCAGCTAGGGTGGCCTCTGACAGGGAGGGGATTAAAACCCTAGGAATGGGCTGGAGGCATGGCTTAGCAGTTAAGGTGTTTGCCTGCAAAGCCAAACGACCCAGGTTCAATTGCCCAGAACCCATGTTAGCCCAGATGCACAAGGGGACACATGTGTCAGGAGTTCACTTGCAGTGGCTGGAAGCCCTGGCATGCCCATTCTCTCTCTCTCTCTCTCTCTCTCTCTCTCTCTCTCTCTCTCTCTCTCCCCTCCATCTTTCTCTGTCAAATAAATTAATTAATTAAATATTTAAAATAAATAAATAATAAATAAAAACCCTAGGAACTAGTCAGTTTCCTTGGCTAAGAAGATAGGGGAAAAGGGACCTTGGTAGATGACTATATTTTAACCCAAAACAACAAAAGGAGTGACCCTGCTTCCTCCCTGTAAAAATAATGCAAGAGTCCCTAACCATTAAGCAATCCATTTGGCCCCTAAATGGCTGGTTTGATGACCTAAAAAATGAGCCTGTTTGCTAAGCAGGTCACCACCACATGGTCACTGCCTGTGTGATCTGGCTGTGGCATCTTGCCACTTCCATAACCAAAAGAAGTTGGGCCAATTTATGAGAGGAAAGAAATGAGGAGAAATCCCCCATTCTGGGAATTACATACATGCTTCTGAAACTTAGAAGATGTATAGTTGGCTTGGAGATGGGGAAACTGGCTGACTGAGCGGGACTCTGGAAACTGAGCCAGAAGAAAAAGTATGGCGAGGCAAGTTCAGTTACAATTAGCTGACTGCTTGTAATACGATGGTCAGACTTGCCTACTCTTTCAGTCTTCTTTTTCAATAGAATTCTAAGTTACTGTTTAACTTTCAATAGCCAATCAATCAGTTTAGGATACCTTCTCTGAGCTCCATCTGTTCTACCAGTCATGGATAACAAAATGGTATTCATCAGATTGACTGCTCTAGATTCCTATATGAGAATGAAGTTTGTGCCTAGTCCAGCCAAAAAACAAAACAAAAAAAAAAAAGATTAATGCCACTAAAAATGTACACAGGTGCATAGATATATTTTGAGGTGATGTTGATCTGGCTCCTAGGATTTCAGCTTTAAAACAAAAGGTGCTTGTTCATGCTGGCTACAAAGGCAAACAGATGTTCTTGTGTGTGCCAAAATCCAGCTCTGCTTCTTAGATGGTTTTAGAGGCTCAGTTGAGCATTTTCTGTCCCTCCTAATTATATTTGTTCATGTTTAACAATATAGTTCAAAAAGTAACATGATAAGATGCTGGGTTTTCTGTTTTGACAACTTTTCCTTGTTCTCGTGACTAGTACATTTTCATGTGCTGTTTACAGATGTTGGAAGATGACTGTGAGTTCAGGGAAGAGCTCCCCTGTCTCAGACCCAAGCCAGGCTTGGGTCTTCAACGCCCCTCACTGATCAGATTGGCTATGTGATAGGCTGTGGAGAAAGGGAGAGACAAACAGCACAAAGATATTAACCTATTCTTTCTCTCTCTCTCTCCCCCCCCCTCTCTCTCTCTCTCTATCTCTCTCTCTCTCTCTCATTTATGGTTACCTAAAAACACCTCTATCAGATAGGATTCTTTCTAAGTGAGGGGTGGAATAGGTAAACTGAGTCTTGAGGTACTTGGTCAGGTTACAAATCCTTAAATGCATAAGACAACCTTCAGGCTTGCCTAGGGCTTTTACCTCTAAAGACTTTATAGATTTCTGGAATATCTGGAATTTTGCTCATGTAACAGGTATCCCCTGCAATCCAACAGGACAAGCTATTGTGGAAAGGCACATCATAATTCTGAAACAAAATCTTCATAAACAAAAAGAGAGACAGTTAACCCCTATTCTTAAAGAATTATTACACCAATCTCTTATTACTCTTACTTTTTTTCAATACAAAATTTTCTAAAAAGTTTTGCTAATACTTGGAAAACACAGATACATATTGATCAAGAAGTATTATGAGAGGGCCTGGAGAGATGGCTCAGCAGTGAAGGTACTTGTCTTCAAAGCCTGACAATCCAGGTTTAATTCCCCAGTACCCACGTAAAGCTGGATGCATAAAGTGGTACATGCGT
Organism: Dipus sagitta; assembly: GCA_036346955.1. Lineage (NCBI taxonomy): Eukaryota > Metazoa > Chordata > Mammalia > Rodentia > Dipodidae > Dipus > Dipus sagitta. The sequence goes on along the minus strand of CM070770.1, from coordinate 47,204,291 downwards.
CTGGAGTTCATTTACAGTGGCTAGAGGCCCTGGCGTAGCCATTTTCTCTTTCTTTTCACTCTCTCTAACTTTGCTTGCAAAGAAATAAATTTTTAAAAAGAAAAATTAGGAGAAATTCAACAATTTAAAGTTTCTATATTATGGTTAGGAGAATAAGCACAAGAGGGATGATGGTCTCTTAGATTACAATGTCATTTTAATTTAATGTGTGACCAGGGTGCCATATAATGAAACTGAACATGATTGGCTAAAAGTGAAAACACACCTGCTAAGACTTGATCCTTCTCATAATGTGTCTTTGGATATATTAAACTCACAAAGTCAAATATTGGACGTTGGTAATGCCAAAGCACCAGTAGTCAGTAGAGAGGAAATTGGGGACAGAATAGCAGGAGGTATTGCATCATTAAATCCATTCAAATATCTTAAAGCACACCTCCTTTCCTCTCTTGCTGTGATTGCTCCATTGATCATACTGTGCTTTGTGCTTTGCACAGTCTGTCAAATGGAATGGAGATGATTAACTTGTCAGGAAAAGCTGGTTCCTAAGCTGATAATGTTTACTCTGCTACACAAACAAAAGAGGAGAGATGTTGTCAATGGTATGGTCTAAGGATGGCAGGTGGTTGCTCCTTGAACTTCCTGGCCCCTTGACACACTGAGCTCAGGAGGGGGTGCCCGGTACGCAGCATCCTGCCGTGTTCCAAACAAGGAATTACTATAGCTCTCTGAAGACATGCTAGCATCACTTGCTCCCAATATCTACACTTACTGTTCCCACAAATTATGTACAATGAGAATATTTACTAAAACTGAGATCTGTAGTTTGATTATTCTTGCATTCTTTAAAAAAAATAACGCATTGTGGGTTGGAGGGATGACTCACAGGTTAAAATGCTTGCCTGCAAAGCCTAATGACTGGGCTCGATGCTCTATTACCCACATAAAGCCACATGCACCAAGTGACACATGAGCCTGGAGTTTGTTTGCAGTGGCTAAAGGCCCTGGCATACCCATTCATTCTCTCTCTCTCTCTCTCTCTCTCTCCTTGCAAATAAATAAATAAATAATTTTAAAATAACATACCTTCTTAAACTCTGCTAAGAAAAGCTATGGTGTTTCTAGGTATGGTGATGCATGCCTTTAATCCCAGCACTCAGGAGACTGAGGTAGAAGAACTGCTGTGAGTTTGTGGCCAGCCCCAGACTACACAGTAAGTTCCAGGTCAGCCTGGTCTAGAGTGAGACCCTACCTCAAACAAACAGACAGACAAACAAACAAACAAAGCTGTGGTGTTCTGTGGGAAGCATCTCTGCTCCCTCTCAGATCCCCAGCCTCCCCCTGCAGAAACTTCCACTGGACTCTTAAGTCTTCAATGCTCAAAGGCTTCCAAACCGTTCCATGGCAGGTTATGACTTGGGAACTTGTTGCTCCTGTATTACAAACACTTATGCAATATGGTAAAACTGAATGCAATCACAGCTATATGTTAATACCATCTGGTTATGCCTCTGACTTTCCTCCATCACATTAAACCCACAATTTTTGGTTGGTGTTCCCTGTCAGCACATTAACATTTACAGAGTGATGTGGATGTGGGGCTGGGGAGGTAACTCAACCAGTAAAGTGCTTGCCTCATAAGCATGAGGACCTGAGTTCAATGCCAGATGCCCAGGTAAAAATGTCAAGTATGCTGGCACACACTTGTGCCCCACCGCTGGGATGGTGGACACTGAAGGATCTCTGAGGTTTGCTGACCAGCCAGTCCAGCTTAACTAGTGAACACCAGACCAATGACAGTCCCTGTCTCATAGAAGGTGTGTGACATTCCTGAGGAACCACACGCTAGGTTCTCCTCTAGCCTCCGCATGCAAATGCACACACATGCACAAGTACCTTCCAGGAGCCGAGCGCCACACACACACACACACACACCACCCCACACACAGGGTGATCCATGCTTTAAATAACCCACAGAGATATAAAATACAGAGCAGACAATCACTTTTTCTCTGTTGCATTCATTTCATGATAGAAGAGGAATCCTAGAGAAGGCAAGGGATAGACCAAATCCTTGGAACCTTTGGGGGGAAAAGGAGTGAAGGGGCCCTGGGAAGCCAGCATGGGTTCTCCCACAGGGTGTCCATCATACTGTGAGCTCTGGGGATATGCAAAGTAGAGTTAGTCCTAAGTTCTAACCACTATAGCCTGCTCGACCAACCTCACAATTAGACACAGTAAGTTCAGGCTTTCCAAGTTTTGCAAGATGTGAAGGATTCCTGAAAGCACATGCATAGTAGAAACCATGGATGGCACTGATGGACTGGAAAGACCCAGAATTAACTTGCCAAGGTGCCCTTTGTACCTGCTGCTGTGCTCATCCTATAACAAACACCAGGGCCAACAAATTATTTATAAAAAAAAAAAAGAAGAAGAAGGAGGAGGATTGATTTGGTTTTACATTTTCAGGCTTCTTTTTTAAAATATTTTGTTTATATTTATTTATTTATTTGACAGAGAAAGAAGGAGAGGGAGAGAATGGGTGCACCAGGGCCTCCAGCCACTGCAAATGAACTCCAGACATGTGCTTCCCCCCACCCCCCATCTGGCTAACATGGGTCCTGGGGAATCAAACCTGGGTCCTTTGACTTTTCAGGCAAACGTCTTAACCACTAAGCCATCCCTCGAGCCCACATTTTCAGGCTTCTGTGCATGGTGAGTTGACTCTATTGCTTTGGGCCCTGTGGTGAGGCGGCACATCTGCTATGGAAGAAGCATTTGGCTAGTTTATGGCAAGGAAACAAAAGTGAGAGACCTAAAGCAGCTTTCTGGATCTCACCTCTTAAAGATCCCTCTGCTTGCTGGAATCAAGACCCTAGCACACAAACATCTGATGGGGGGGGGAGCGGGGGTGTTTTGCATCCTGGGTCCAAACGGTAGAAGCTGGCCTACTCCTTTATTTGCTAACTTCCTTTCATCTCTTTTTCCTCACCTTTCCCTCATTGCTGGAAGTTGTCAAATAAAAAGTTCTCTCATGGTTGAGCCCAGAGTTTACACTGCCAGCCAGCACAACATTATCTCTTCTGCGGCTCTCCAAGGTCTCTTTTTGAAAAGCACAGATGACGCTGGTTTCTTAGAACAAGAGAAAATCAACCTCTTCAATTTGTGACAGAGTCCCTTGGCTGAGTTCAGTTCCAGCCACCCCCAAGCAGTTACCGTCCCCACCCTTTCTTGCCCCCTCCCACGCCCACTGTAACCTGTGTACCTGATGCTAGCTCACACTGACCAGGTTGGACTTGCTGGGACACCTCCATCAGGGAGCAGCTCCCCCGACACACACCCATTTCTATCCTCTAACATGCTGATTCAGAGCTCCCCTCCCTACCTCTCCTCACAAGCCCATATATTGACTGCAAGACAAGTGCCCTGTTGGGCTTTCCACTGTCAGTTCCAAGTTCCTCACTCTCTACATCCCAGACCCACTTGAGATGGAGTGCAGCGGTGGGAAGGGGCGGTCCTTTCCTTCTTCCTAAGCCTATCTCTTCCTTGTTTGCCCAGCTAGACTCCGTGTAGATGAGATAATAATAGGCACACCATTGCCTGTTTGTTTATACATGTCTGATGCTGTGGACTTACACACCCTTATTAGTCTCTATGGGCAAGCATGGTGCATTTAGCACAAACATCTCAGGGCCAAATTTCCTGAAAGAATACTCAGAACACACCATCTTAATGCTGCAAATCACCATATAGGCAATAAAGGATTGGGACAGGGCCTCTGATGATCCTTTCCCCACTGCCCTCAGTCCAGCCTTAGACTCTGCAGTCAAGAACTTCTCATGGTCTCTTCATTCTCCTTTCTGCACTTATTGGAATATATCTATCTCTCTCTATCTCTCCTGGTCTCTATCTGTCCACATTCCAAGGTTCCCATGAGACCCTATAATGAATATGGTTGTGGAATCTCTATAGCTTTTGTTAACCTGTCCAAATGCCAGTTTTTCCAAATGTGCCTTTATTTATTTATTTAATTTATTTACTTACTTCGCATACCTCCATTCTTCAGATGTCATCAGACCATCCCAGTGTGGCTGATTTTGAGAGCAACGGGGCCTTCTTTGTCCAGGTGGCTGAAGCTCTTGAATTCATGCCGTGTGCTAGAAGGAAATTAAGAGGATATGTGAACAAGAAAGAGGAGGGTAAAAGTAGATTTTATTAAAGAAAATTTAGAAAATGATTCCCTGATTGTATTTGTGGAAGTTGTCAAGAACAAGTTTAAAGAAAGACTCCCAAGAGAGTGGGTTCCCCAGAATACAGGGGGTGTTGCCAGACCACCTGTGTGGGGTGCTAATATAAAGGTAGAAAAGCCCTAACATGTTCGGGCAATCATCCTTAGAAATTCCATCTACATCCAAAAAAGAGAAAGAAAAGGGAAAGATGGAACAGGTACACTTTTTGTGTTAGAACTCAGAAAAGCAGGCAGGCCCTGCAGTTAGGGTCTATAAGCAACTTCTTCAAGGGAGGGGCTTTGGGAGAAGGTTCCAGAACATTACCATTAAAGGGATGACTATTTCCCCTAACACCTTTTAGCATGTCTGCAGGTGAGAGTGGTCTGGATGAGTGATTGACAGACTCCATCCTCAGATCAGGAGAATTATGCTTTTCCCTTTCTAATGTTACCAGGGAAACAGGAGGTGGGGTTCCTCCTTCAGTCTAGCACCTGTCTACGCACACCAACATTCACAACCTTGCTTAGACAGTGGTCTGCAGCATATTAACATCATCTGAGATTCTGTAAGAAGTACAGAAAGTCAGGTCTCACCGCAGACTTAAGAATCAGACTCTGCACATTAACAAAATTCCCAGGCAACTCACATGAGGAATGTACAAGCATTCTTTATAAGATTTCATTTCAGAGACATATACATCAGCTTAATTTCACATATTAAACATATTTCCAGGCTGGAGATGTGGCTTAGCAGGTAAGGCATCTGCCTGTGAAGCCTAAAGACTCAAGTTCAACTCTCCATGTCCCACATAAGTCAGCCGCACAAAGTGACACAAGCACACAGGTCCCACATGCGCATAAGGAGGCACACATGTCTGGAGTTTGATTGAAGTAGCTGGAGGCCCTGGTGTGCCAATTTAATCTCCCTCTCTCTCATTAAAAAAAAAAAAAAAATTTTAAAGGCCAGTCTGTCGGGCTTGTCTCAAAAAAATAAATAAATAAACAGGTTTCCATTACTGTTCTAACAAATTCCAGTAAGCCCTTTTAGGTCACATTTCATCAGAAATCCTAGCAAGCTGTGGTCTGGGATTCTTTCTCACCTAACAACCACATGTTTGGGAAGAGGACAGTATAAACTTGTGTGGTGGTTTGAATTGATGGCCCCCAATATATTCAGTTGTTTATTTGTTTGTAGTTTGCATCTTTAGCCACCTGGCTGGAGGCAGTGTCACTGGGTGGATCTTAAGGTGTGGTGGTGGGTTTCAGATTTCAATCTAAAGATATGCAAAGTGTGCCTAGCAGGAGTTCCTGAAGTGTGCTCTGGCTTTTGGCTTTTAGGCTTGTGCTTCTCTCTCTCTCTCTCTGCTTGGTCCTGTGAAGGCAGGCCAGCTTCTTCTGCCATTATGGAACTTCCCCTGGGTCTGTAAGCTTCAATAAATATCCCTTCCTCCATAACTGTGCTTGGTCTGGAAGTTCATCTCAGCGAACCTGAAGCTGTCCGATACACTTGTCAAGGTACTAACTGTGGAGAACATTTGCAAGTCTCTAGAAGGACAGGCTAACATGTCCACTGACAGGTGAGGCACGAAAGAGAGAGCCAGCAAGCATTCTGATCTAGGTTCATTGCGTTCCTCATTCATTCCTCTCTGGGACTGCTCTTTACATACAAAGCATGCATCAGGGTATCAGGGCCAGTTTGTCCTGGACTTTTCCTTGCTTGCTCCCTGATGATCCTTCCTCACCTCCACAGTGTTCCCAGGGAACAAGAACCTTTGGTCCAGCTGTCATTCATGAGTATTTGATGGCCTCTCTTGGGCCCCAGTATTGGAGATAAATAATTTTGAACAGTAAGATGGATTATATGGGACAGAGAGAGGGAGACTTTTCTTATGATAAACCAGACCTTTGAGTTTCTTCTGTTTATAGGTTATGAGGCTTCTTGAATCTGTGATTTGATTATTTTATCTGTTTTGGAAGCATTCATTATGTCCTTGAATTCTGCTTCAAATATCATCTTATCTTTTTTATTTTATTTTTATTTATTTGAGAGCGACAGAGAGAGAAAGAGGCAGAGAGAGAGAGAGAGAGAATGGGCGTGCCAGGGCCTCCAGCCACTGCAAATGAACTCCAGATGCATGCACCCCCTTGTGCATCTGGCTAACGTGGGTCCTGGGGAATCGAGCCTCGACCCGGGGTTCTTAGGCTTCACAGGCAAGCGCTTAACCGCTAAGCCATCTCTCCAGCCCTCATCTTATCTTTTACATCTTAGTCCCTATATATCTGATCGTCCCTGTCCCAACGCTCAGAATTCTGCTTTTTTACTTTTGCGTGTATCTTTAATTTCTTTTTCTCATTACTCTGCTGACCTATCTTCTCGTGCGATTATTTCTGCTCTCATTTGCCCTAAACACCTACTAAGTTCTTGCCTCTCTGGATTCCATCATAGACTCAACCCCGCCCCCCACCTTAGACTATTAGGCTGCGCTGCATTCATGGGCTGTTCCCTCAGACACGGGCAGATAGATGCTCCAGCCAATCCCTCTACACAAAGCCCAATCCATCACAACCCTCAGCTGCATGTTTTCAGTCACGTGTCTGAAAACCAGGAAGAAAGGCTGGAAGAACGGATGTAACAATAAACGCACGGTGGTCGCAGGGGAGGGGGAGGGGCGCAGCTTTGCCCTGGCCCTTGGAGCCTCACTTTTGACAAGATTACAAATTCCAGGGGATTCTTCCTATTTTTCCTCCACATCGTGGAGACGCTACCGTAATTACTACTCTAGAAATACCTGAACCCACCCTCATAGAGCCATTCAGGCACTTTCTCGCCTTTTAGAATGTCACAGTGCCTCCCTGTGTAAAGGCATCTGTTTCAGGGGACAATTTCCTTAAATACCATCAAGCAAAGAGGACTGAGCAAAGGATTGGATCTGGCCTTGTATTATGCAAAGGGCATTGGGCATTCTCAATGAACTGGAGCCTGGGGCACAGCCAGGCCAGGCTGGAAAGTTCAGGAGGACTTCGGGGCACTGTGGGTCCAGGAAGTGATTTGGGGGCAAACTGTCAACTTAAGAGTAGTGTTATGAGCCTGTGGGAAAAAGAGAAAAGCTAAAAGCATGGGAGAAGGGCACCCCCTGGCGGCCACCGCAGGACCTGGCGGGAAGGCTGTGGACGGCTGCGCTGAGGTGGGGTGTCCTGGCCGTGGGGTGGGCGCATGCTCCCCCGTCCTGGCGTCCGACACCACTTTGGCTGCGGAGTGAGAGTCCAGGGACGCGGGGCTCACTTTAAGGAACAGTGAGATGCCCCGAAATGGACTGGGATGTGCCAGTCACACACCCGACTACCCCCACGCACGAGGCTCTGAGTAGGCCGGCTGCTGTTCCAGCAACGCCGCAGGCGCGGGGCGACCCGAGCGCCGAGGCTGCCCGGCGCGCCCTCCAGCCCCGCCCTCCCGCCGAAGCCGCCGGCGCTGAGGCCCGGCGCAGGCCCCGCCCCTTTCCGATCAGCTGGACGGCCAATGAGAGCCCAGGAAAGGACGGGCGGACGTGACCGGGGTTTGCGGGTCCCGACCGCGAGGGGGCGCTGTGCGGACTTCCAGGTGTCCTGGATCCACTGAGGGCGCTGGCCCCTCTCCAGAGATCTACCGCTGCTCAGAGGGGACACTTGCAAACAGCCCTGGTCCCCTTCGGTTTCTTATTTGAGAAAAAATGCGCCCCAAACTGGATTTATTTTAGCATATTAGTGTGCAATGTGTATGTGTATATTACTGGATTTATTTTTCTTTAATTAAAGTGACGGTTGGCATGAGAATTCTTTTGATAGGAGTTAGGAAGAATAAGGGTTTTTGTTTTGTTTTGTTTTGTTTTGTTTTGTTTTGTTTTGTTTTGTTTTGTTTTGTTTTTTCGAGGTAGGGTTTCACTCTAGCCCAGACTGACCTGGAACTCGCTATGTAGTCTCAGGGTGGCCTCGAACTCACGGCAATCCTCCTACCTTTGCCACCCAAGTGCTGGAATTAAAGGCGTGCGCCACCACGCCCCGGCAAGAATAAGGGTTTTTTAAAAGACATTTTCTGAATTCAAGGCGGGACAAAAATTGGAATGGGAAGGTGGAAGGTGAGGGGTCAGGGCTAGGAACTGGCTTCCGAGAAATAAGAATCCAGAGATGAGGGGACTGGATCACATGAGAAGCGTTTGTGGCCTTATGTACGATTGTGTGAGGTGGATATTTGAGGAGACGCAAGGTGTTAATATGCTGCTTGGGGATCAACAAATAAGTTGTCAGGGACGGAGCAGCTCAGAAGACCATTTACCTGAAACTCATTTTAGGTGTCTTTGAAATATCCACAAAGACTCAGAGAAAGAAATGTTACTAATATTTTTGACGCCTTGGAAAGTGGCACAAAAATAAAATGAAATAGAAAATGTAAAATGAGGAACTAAGAGGAACATGCATAAGCTAGGTGAATAACACAAGGACCTTGTTTGCTAAAGACAGAGCATGAAGAATGCACGAGCTTGCAGATCAAGAGCCACCATAGGACACACAAGTCACCTGTCTTTGTGAATAACATTTTATGGGATCATGTATTGTCTATGACTCCTGTATGTATGTGGTGTATATGGTGTGGTGTGTGTATGTATGTGTTTGTATGACGTATATACAGATGCACTCGCAGACACTCAGAAGCCAGAGGAGAACATCAGGTGTCCTTTCTCTAGCACGTATTTCCTGGAGACACAACCTCTCTCTCTCTCAACACAGAGCTGCCATTTTTATGAGCCTCGGAGATTCTCTAGTGTCTCTGGCTCCCCACAAGGCTGGGGTTGCAGATGTTTGTGGCCACATCCAGCTGTTTACATGGATCTTAGGGAATTAAATTCGGGTGCTCGCTAGCCTCTCAGACCCTCAAGCTTGCAGAAAGCACTCTTACTGGTGGAGCCATCGCCACGACCCTCTTTTTACTCCACAATAGCAAAGTTGAATAGCTGAGACATTGGCCTTATTGTTCACAAAGTCAGAGAGAATATTTACTATTCGACCCTCAACAGAAAGAGCTTGCGGTCCCTGCTCCAGAGCACTGCTGTCGCCATAATTCACATTCCTGGGTCCCTTGCGACACACGTAAGCCTACAGTAACCACAGGAGATTGTGTACAGGGATCCTTGTAGAAGAAAGCACAGAAGGCCACAGGGGAATTTTTTATTATTGTTATTTAAAATGTTTCAATGTTCCCTATAAGATTAATTTGAGAAGGATCTAGAATAAAGCATTGCCTCTGGTCTTGCATTCTGCTATGATAATATTCGTACTTGTTGCTTTAAATTATCTCTGTTAGAGATAAAACAGAGGAACATGTTAGGACATAGGAATCCTATATGGATGGGTGTATATACACTATGTATTTGAGTGACTGTGTGTACGTGTGCACAGAGGCACACACCCCATGCCCACCGTGCAGAAACCAGAAGGAGATGTTCAGTGTCCGCCTTAATTCCTTCATCTTCCACCTTAATTCCTTATGTCAGAGTCACTAAATCTGGAGCTCCTTATTTTCCAGTTAGACTGACTGATTAGGAAGCCATAATGATCCTTCTGTCTTCCACCGAGTCCCTCAGAGCTGGGGTCACAGGCATGCGCAGCCATGCCTGGATTTTTACAGGAATGCTGGGGATAGAACCCAGGTCTTTGTGCTTGCACAGCAAGCACTCTTACTTGCTGAGCCAACTCTCCCACTCTGAAAACCTACATTTTAATGTCCAAGTGAGAATGGGAGACATGTACAGGTACCATCCTCACCAACCATTTGAGGATAGTTAGACAGATTAACCTCAGTGAAGAGGACCCGTGGCAAAGTCCGAACCTTTGGTGTTGGGTACGCCTAAGAAGGGAGATGCTCACATCTCCTCTCAGCTCGTTCCTGAAAAGTGACTCGAGTTAAAGAGAGAGATTTCCACATTGGATCTGAGAAACCAAGCTCTGTCATGTTTTTATGTCTTTATAATATCTTAATTCCAATTTAAAAGGATATATTTTTGGGGGGAAAAAATACTTTTGCTTTGTAAGTATTCCTCAGCATCCTAGAACTTGTCCAACTGGCCCGATACGTGGTCCAGTTTATTACCACTGTAATCTGGCAGGGTGAAAGCTATTCCTCCTGCTCCTCGAACCAAAACAAGGGACTGAACGATGGCGGCAGGACTCAGGAGGAACTTGCTTTCCTGTGGCTGATGAGAAGTCAGTAGCTTCTGTTGGGATAGACGTTTGTGGGAGTTATTTTTCTCTTCTAACACTCAAAGGTGACAAAGGAAGAAATCTGTTGACAGGTGCTTCTATTTTTAGAGGACAGTTCTGGTATTATTTCTTCCACCATCATTCCTAAAATAAAGAATGCATTGTATTCCTCAACATTTTTTTGAAATGACAAGCCATTCCATCCTGGAAGGGACTTCCAGGAGGCTCACATGACGGTGCCTGATGAGTGAGGGAAGAAGTAGAGCTCTGTCAAGTGTTTACCTGGCTTGGCTGAACTATTTTGCAGCATTTCCTTCTCAGTCAGAGTGAATCAGGAGACATTTTCTGCATTGGATTTGGAGGGTGGGAATGAATAGCTATTTTTATCCATATGCTTAAAAGGTGTTTGGTGGCTCTCCGCTCATTGTAGCTTATCTCTTTGCTCAACTCCATGACATACCAGGCCTGCAATGATCCCACAATCTTCTAGATCCTTGTTCAGGATCTCCAAAACCCATTCCAGGTATGAACTTCGCTCTATGACAAAGGCTCAGCTTCTTCTGCAGGAGGGATTGGAGGCAGTGGAAGCAGACAGGTTCTGGTCTATGCTTGGGAGGCTCCAGCCTCTCCTTGCTTTCCCCATTTCATAACCTTCTTCCCTTCCCTACTGTCTGTCTTGTGGACTTCAAACTCTGACACCAGACATGAAGACAAGAGACTTGTCAGGGACTGCCTAGTCAGCTCCCACAATTACATAAGAAAAAATTCCTGTAAATTTTGTTTAGCTGACCAAACCATGACTCATACACAGAGAAACTGAGAGTTAGAAAACTCATCACCTAGTTTCATTTCTGCCAATTCTGGTTGCCACTTTGAAGAAGCTGTTTTATTTGTGTAAACCTCGATGTCTTTTATTTTTGACATGTATATATGTTTGTGGTGTGTGTGCATGTGTGTGCAATACAATGTATGCAAGTGCACATGCGTGTGCCAGTACATGCACACATGTGAGTGTGGAGGCCAAAGATCTATATTAGGTGTCTTCCTCAATTGCTGTCAACCTTAGTTTTTTTTGAGACAGGGTCTTTCATTGAACCTGAAGATCACTGACTTGGCTAGAGTAGCTAAGCAGCAAGCCCTGGGGGTTTTCCTGTGGTCACCTCTCCATGTGAAAGAATGTAGTAGCATGCTACCACATCCAGCTTTTACATGGGTGCTCAGGTCTTTCAGAGTGTGTGGCAAGCACCTTACCAACTGAGCCATCTCTCTGGCTCCCTCAATGTCTTTAGCATGTAGGAGTTTTACCAAATGATCCACTTATATCCTGTTTTAGTTCTAGGACTATCAGTTGAGTTGACTCTGCTTTCTTCAGAGCTCTCTGCAACGCATGGAGATTACATTATAACTTTATCTATTTCTATATCATCTTTGACTCTCTGGCAGTAATGCCACCCCAGATCACAGCATGATCATCCTGCTATTTTTCATAGAATGTTAAGCTGAAGTGTGTTAAACAGTAAAGAGTTTAAGCATGTAAGTTCCTGATAGGGCTGAGACTACATAGTACTGGAAAGGTGAGACAGGCACTTAAGGCACACTTAAAGAGGTACTCACCTTTGGTGTTGCACAAGTGTGAGCTCAGCACTTTACCACTCTGCAAATGAGTGTCTCCTTAAACTGCATACCCTAGGTCCTCAGCTCACTCTGGTCCTGGTCTGGAGCCAGACTGCCAGGGTTGAGGCAAAATTCCTTTACTTATGACCATATAATTTTATGTGAGATAGTTGATCCTTTTGTAGTCTATTTTCTTATATCTAAACAAAAGGCAACGATTACCTATGTCAATTCTATTTGCAGAGCATATAAGATAGTTCATGGACTATGGTTAGGGAATAATTTATAAAGATTGTGACGGAGTTCAAAAGACACAAAATTTATTTGGGAAAAGAAGGTATGATTTGAGTTCCACAAGGCAAGCATACGAGAGGATCTTGATAGGGGATTTGTTTGGGGAGGTAATTCATTGGCTGGGAAGAAATTCTAATTGTCCAACCCATTCTCATTGGCTTGTGTCTTAGACTTTTTGTCACAGAGGTTTCAGTGCATGACTGACTGGCACCATTGTATTTTAGCATGAGGAAAGGCAGAAATAAGAAACATCATGGCAGGGGCTGGAGAGATGGCTTAGCATTTAAGCGCTTGCCTGTGAAGCCTAAGGACCCCGGTTCGAGGCTCGACTCCCCAGGACCCACGTTAGCCAGATGCACAGGGGGGCGCACGCGTCTGGAGTTCGTTTGTAGTGGCTGGAGGCACTGGCGTGCCCATTCTCTCTCCCTCTCTCTATCTGCCTCTTTCTCTCTCTGTCTGTCCCTCTCAAATAAATAAATTTTAAAAAAAATTTAAAAAAAAAAGAAACATCATGGCAAAGGGGTGTGAAGAAGAGAAACTTCTAACCTCACAGCAGTCAGGAAAGAGAGGAGAGGCAGGAAAGGAGCAAAGAACCTGACATGCTCTTCAAGAGCGCATCCATGGTGGCCTGTATCCTCTAGCCAGGTTCTACCTTCTAGTTTCCACCACTCTGCAATAATGCCATCAGATTATGAATTCATCAATGGGATAATCTATTGAGTAGGTTCAAACTCTTTTGATCCAGTTACCTCTCAAGAATTAGATCCACCAGCTGGCGGCGAGAGCCTTAACATATGAGTCTTCTGGGGGATAATTCTTACTCAAACCTCAACAGTTAGTAATCCATGGTATCCATAGCTGAGAGATGCTGGAAGCATAAGGATGCTGACTTCTGTTGCTTGCTCGCTGCTATTGGAATAGTCTCCAATTTGACCTTTAGCCGGTGTGAGTACATTCTTCTCTTTGGCCCCTGACTGTCCTTTAGAAATATTTACCCTTAATTGCATCATTTTCTTCACAGGATCAACAGATATTTTCTGACTTTCTTTTCGCTTGAAATAGTTTCAGAACATAGAGTCATAGAACGTTCTCTAACACTTACTTGGAATTCAATAAGCATTGAGAGTGAATTAATGAATGAATAATGAGTGGGTTTATGAATGAATAAGGATGGATCCATGAAGATTGGCAAATGGACAACAGATAAATATGGATTCTTTCAGCTTCCCTATATCTCTCCTCAGCCTGTGAGAAAAATACAGAGAAACAGACAAAATACTGCCTTACCTCTTTTTCTAAAGCAACTTGCTTCAGTTATGATTGGGCTTAGACATATGTGGCAATAAAGTCTTGTTTTGAAACAGATTTTCACTATGCAGCCCTGTCTGGTCTCAAACTCATAATCTGCCCACCTCAACCTCCCAACTACTGAGATTACCTATGTGTGCCACCACACCAGGGAAGGTGGTTTCTGGAATTCATTCATCTTCTAAGAAAAACCAAAACACAATTTACTGTTTTTATTTATATGATGTCTTTAACTCTGTGGTCATTTTTGCAAAAATAATATCACCATCTCTGCTGTCCTGATGGGAGCAAGGAGGTCTTGATTTTGCTTTACAGTGTCCAGGCCTTGCTTTCTGTAGTACAAAGGTTATTTAGAAGCCCCGTGCTTTTCCAATGTGAGGGTCAAGAGATGCTAGGTTGCCATTTTGATCACCCTCCCGATAATCCTGGCTCTTTTTGAAGTTTCCCTTTCCTTAGTCAAAGAATATGAAGGAGAGTCAAGGTCAAGGACCCTCACTCTAGTTAAGGTTGACCTGGAATTCACTATGTACTCTCAGAGTGGCCTCAAACTCACAGTGATCCTCCTACCTCTGCCTCCTGAGTGCTGGGATTAAAGGCGTGTGCCATCACGCCCGGCTCTTTTTTTTTTTTTTTTTTTTAACATTTTTTATTTGTTTGCAAGCAGAGAGAGACAGACAGACATGGAATGAGTTATCTTGGCATCTCTCTGGCTACCTAACACCCCCTCATGAGGGGAGACTTTCTCTCCCCTCCCCTCTTCTTCCCAGTGGGAAATGGGAGAACTTCTTTTGGCTTGGGCTTCCCTGAATCCTAACTCTCCCAGAAATAAACCTTATAATTCATAATTTACACTTCTTTGAACATGGTTAGTTGTTTGATAACTTGGACAAGGACACAAAACTTGGGGATCAGAGTCCTGGGGTCTCCTGCATCTTTACAAAATCTAATCCCTTCAAGGACCCAAAACTCTCTCATCACCTAGAGAACACCACAGGGAGAGGTTTGCTGGGATCCAGCCAGGGCCTGCAGAAACAAGCTTCATTGTTTTCCCCAGAACGCGATTCTTCCTACTATCTGCTGAGCTTGGCAATCTCACACCTGTCAGTTTGGATTTAGAAAGAGAGGACTCTGAGATGGACAGTTATTTTGGGGCCAGAGGTTTCATTTTACACCAGAAAAGACAGGAAACCCTGCTGAACAATGCCTGTGGGAGGAAAGACTGGATTTTAGCTCTGACTAGAATCAGCAGGTGGTTCCTGGAAGGAAGCTGTTTCTCTGGTCAGCTCAGGTTCAGAAAGTCAATTACTAGGTAGAGGTTCTAAGATCCCACACTAGGCTGGGCATAAGGGGAGGGGAGAAAGACAATTTTCTTTGAAAACTAAATTACTGTAACAGAACGTGGCTCCAGGATCCCAGGCCTATTGGAGCCGGGTCTGATGGGGAGGGGGAGAGAGGGAGAGAGGGAGACGGGAGGAGAGAATTCTGAGAATCTTACTACGTACCTTCCCTTGCCATTTCAACTCTAACATTCATTTAACTCTGTCATGAATATCAGAGTTTAAAAAAGACTCATAAGAACCCTATGACACATGTACTGCTTTTTTTAAAAAAAAAAAAAAAACAAACAAAACAGGTGAAGAAATGATGCAAGTCCACACAAGCAGTGAAAGATAGACCCAAACTGGATGCCATGTAGATTAAATCCAGAGTCTTCCTGCCTTGGGCATGTTCCATAACCTCTCTTGGTTCCTCTCATATTCCTCTGGAAATTGGTCATATTTTGTGCAGGTACAACTAATTTGGTGACTCCTACAAATCCCCGAGGGGAAATTCTCAGACCCACCACCAAACTAGTGGTGGTAACAGTTCCCAAGTTCCAGGTACAGCCGCTGTAAACGAACTCCAGATGCATGTACCATTTTGTGCATCTGACTTTACGTGGGTACTAGGGAATAGAACCCGGGTTGTTAGGCTTTGCAGGCAAGTGTCTTAACCAATAAGCCATCTCTCCAGCCCATCATGGCTGGATTTCTAATCCTCCTTCTAGTAAATTTTTTTCTGTCTTAAATGTCTTTTGCCCATACTTCCTCCAAAACATTCTGTCCCATGTGGGTTCCCAAACAGGAAGATCAAGGCTCTCACTGCTAAAATGTCCTTTTCCTAGAGCCAGAAGTCACTGCAGTTGGAAGTTGTTGGCCTGCCAAGATTAGCTTCCACTTCATCTTGCAAATACACACAGGTAGTCTTCAAGAGCACTGTGACTCCTCCCTTTAGGACTGTGTGATCTGTTTACACAGATTTCTGAAGAGCCAACAGCCTTGGCCAGAACACTGCAGGACAGAACAGCCACCTTTGGCCTGAGACCATGAGGTCAAGGGTGTTTTGTTATGGTTTTTTTTTTTTTTTTTTCTTTCTTGAATTGATTCTGTGACATTGAGACTAGTGTCTTTGAAAATCTGAAAGATTCTCTAATGTGCTGAATTTTGGCAAATGTTTGAATATTTAATATACTTTAATCCAGAGAAATTCTGTTTCTGGTTTCTGGTTTCTGGTTAACTTAGACACTTTTAAGTTCGATGACACTTCCAGTCTCACGCAGGCTTCTGTGGGGTAAGCTTGTAGAAAACTCCCAGCCAGGAAGCAGCCAGAATCTGAAGTGGAAAGATCTTACCTGTTGTCAGCTGAAGAGAAGGAACAAATCTATTTTGTTCCATTGTCATATCAAATTTTCAGCAGTTAGGGTGTAAGCAGATTCTTGCCTTAATGTTTTGCATTTCAAAGGAAGTCAGGAGTCTAGGTCTATTTCATTGTAGTTAAAGTTGTTTTTCATTTATTTGTGTGTTTATACTTGTGTTGTATTAGCAAATTCCTCTGAATTGAAATATTCCCTCTTTAAGAGGGGAAGGAATCAAGAGGTCAATATGTCTGGGAGAACTGAAACTTAAAAGATCACATGATCATTTTCCAAAAGGGGCATTCCCTCTTGAGAGGAGAAGCGAGTCAAGAGGTCAAAAAGTCTGAGAGAGCTAAGACTAAAAAGACCCTTCCTGAGGTTATAAAAATGACAAGCAATTGCTCTCAGGGAAACTCCCACCTGCTGAGCTGCACGCAAGTGGTTCAGGGTGCCCGAGACTCTGGGATCAAGTGTGCTGCCTTCGGAGGGTGCGGTGTGCTGAGAGGTGAAGCTCGGGGTAAGTCAGCACCTCCGCTGAGGGGGGTTTTCTGATGACACAGCTGCCTCGATTCACCCATCCTCCAGTAACCAACCCCTCAAGCTACCTCAACAAACTCATTGGTTCACTGTAATAAGCAGCTTCAGGTTGCTGAGATGAACTTCCAAACCAGGCACAGTCATGGAGGAAGGGATGTTTATTGAAGCTTACAGATCCAGTGGAAGTTCCATAATGGCAGAAGTTGGCCCCCTCTTAAAGGACCAAGCAGCGACAGAGAAGCCCCAAGCCAAAGAATCCAAAAGCCACACCATAAACAAGTATGCTTCAGGAACTCTAGGTGCTTTGCATATCTTTAGGCTGGTATTACAAATCCACCACACCTTAGGGCCAGAACCCCCAGTGATACCTCCTCCAGCTAGGTAGCTGGGAATCTAGGAAGCTTTAACAAAGCTGTGAATATGGGGGACATCCATTCAAGCTGCCACATTCAGCAAAACTGCTTTTGGTGTAATTGCACTTCGGTAGGTCATCTGAGGCCTAGCTTGGGCCAATAGTCATGGGTTCACATCTCAGGGAAAAACTTCTCGAGACAACTTGTAGGTATGTGTGTAAGAGGGAGTGCATGCATGCTGCTACATGCATGTGGAGGCCAGAGGACAACCTTCAGATGTCTGTGCTCCACCTTCTCTGAGACAGGATCTCTTGCTGCTACAAATGAGTCTGACCTATGAGCTTTGGATTCTCCTGGCTCTGCCTCCCATTGTCGTAGGCACACTGGGGTCACAGATGAAGGTGCTACCTTGCATCTGGCTTTACGAGCGTGCTGGGGAGTTAAAGCCTGGCAAACACCTCTAACCACTGAGCATTCTCCCCAGACCTTCACTGTAATTTTTAAAGGTAGTATACTTCTTTGTCAGAGCTCAGCACTGGTATCCAGTAGAGACTACACCGAATTTAGTGGGCTACTAAGCCAGCGTCTATGTCTTCTGAGATCCCCAGAGCCTCCGGAGGCATTAATGAGGCATTCCTAACACTCACTCACTCCCTCTCAGTTTTGTCTAACCTCAGTGGTCTTTCAGAAGCAAAAGCCACCAGAATCACAAAAGTCTTTAGATGGGGGGGGGGGGAGTATAAGCATTAGAGAAACATTTTAAAATACAAATGTAAATAATGAAAATAATTTCTTAGAATACTGACCTTGTCACCACCATACATAAAACAATCCCCAATCTGTGAAAAAATCTATAAGTTGAGGGTGTGCATTATATTTAGCTTCATCTTTTCTTCCTTTTCTTTTCTTTTTTTTTTCAAGGTAGGGTCTCACTGTAGCCCCAGTCTGACCTGGAATTCATTATGTAGTCTCAGGGTGGCCTTGAACTCACAGGGATCCTCCTACTCTTTTCTCCTGAGTCCTGGGATTAAAGGAGTGCACCACCATGCCAGCTTATTTTATCTTTTCATTTAGCAATACATTATAATTTGCATCTTAGTAAAACTTCTTGATAATATCATAATAATGTTGCAAAATGTGGATATGCTGCAATTCTCTCCCTTTACTTTTTCCCCTTTTTCCATTCCTTTTTCCTTCTTCCTTCCTCGCTTCTTTCCCCCATCCCAGTCCTGATTCATTCTTATTTCTTAGCATAATCAAATTTATACATTCATATCCTTTAATAGGTAAAAGCAATATGTAGGGTAGGTGCAAGAGTAGTCATTCACCTCTATCCCGTCATGTTTATTACTCTCCAAAGGCAGAGTCAAAGTTCTTTGAGCGAGCGCTTCATTATTTCACTATGTGGCGGTGGCCATGCAGCCGCAGCCGTGGGCTCTGGGGTATGATGATGGGACTCCGTCTTGTAAAGCTGCGGAATCCGGAATCGGAGACTTCCCTTGGCCAAGCTGGGAGGTCTTCCAGCGACCTCCTAGAATGCCTGCTGCCGGACAGTCTGCGCTACTGCTATCTCTTTCTTGGGATTATAATAAGTATACTGTTGCTTATTTTTGCTTTAATTCCCCTTCTCAGTAGTAATCGGGGATCCAATTCAGATGTGTCTATACAGTCCCCAGTGATTAAACAGGCAAACAATGTTTCTGCAGAAATTTCTGAGGCTGTAATGTTTGAACAGAATATGGATCCTGAAACTATGGCTGGTTTGAATGAACAACGTTTCTCAACACCACAAAAGTGTATTTCACCTAATGAGACATGTTCCTCGCAACGCTATTCCACATGCCTTACCAATTGTTCCCAGGAAACATTGCTTACAAGAAAATTCTTGTTGTTAAGATGATTGCCGGAATTAATGGGCACAGTTCCTGAACCTACAGAGGACTTACTAGAAAAAGAGCCTGAAATGCTAGGGAGCAAAAGTAAACATCTTTCAGATAATAGGGTTGGGCCCACACAGGAAGTAAAACAGAATATGTAACTTTCAGAATTAACAATAGTTTGGTGGGCTCCTAAAGGAAAGACATCAATGCAAAACACTGGTTGGATAAATCAATCTTTACCATATACAGGGGCATACATTAATGGAGTAATGACGGTCTGAAAAGATGGAAAAAAAGAATTAAATATCAAAATCTTCCTTTTAGGAAGAGACTTACAAGGTCAGGACCAAACTGTAAAATGAAGCAACAAGGAAAGGTCATAGACAATTAAATCAGTACTGGATTAGAAATAGAGAAACGTACTATTATTCAGGCCACAAGATATTATTATGTAGACAGTAGCTAACACTGCCTTTTCTGAGGCCAAAAATGTCTATCACCTTATAACCACAGGAGCTACCTGCCAGGGCTCTTGGCCAGTTTCCATGAGCCTGGATGAGATACTAACCAGCTTGCAATCTTTGACTTTCTTGTTTAAGATGTTAACAGAATATCTACAGGGCAAGAGGTTCATGAGTTAAGCAGAAGCAGGGGAAACCAAGGAGAATATTGTGCAAGATTTCTTAGAGAATAGAAGCCGCATGAATAAGTTGCTATGTCTTGCTTGAAAAACAAAAATAATGTATTGTAAAAGTATAAATAAAGAAGCAGGGCTGTGCTCTGCGTCCAGCGTGCTTCACCTGAACCACTGGTCCACAGCATTTCCTCACAACGCCGACTCCACCGCCGAGGCCGGACCTCGGCAACTATGTCCTTACATAGCATGAGAATTGGTAGTCCTTCATTGCTGAAATTTTAGCCGTTATCTCTGGGCTTCTTACCATAAAACTTCATTCACACGCACACAATTCTGCAATGCTTTCTGAGTGGGATTGTTTCTTCAGTCGCCCCAGTTTGGTTTCCTCAGCTTTTGTTAAAACCACCTAGATCTTTCTGGGTTTCCAAATTTTGCTACATTCCATACAATCTTCTTTGTTTATCTAAGTCTTTACAAACTACCTTTTCAGTAAGTTGAAGAGGGAGTTCATTGAGTAATTATCAACTTGAGACAGAGTACAGTTAGGGTAACTGGATCCCTGAAAGTAAAAAGGGCAAGAAAGTCTGCACTTGCTAGAAATCAAAGATGATCTCAGCCGGGCGTAGTGGCGCACACCTTTAATCCCAACACTCGGGAGGCAGAGGTAGGAGGATCGCCGTGAGTTCGAGGCCACCCTGAGACTCCATAGTGAATTCCAGGTCAGCCTGGGCTAGAGTGAGACCCTACCTCGAAAAAAAAAAAAAAAAATGATGATCTGACTTCTTATCCCTTGCCTAGTTCCCAAGACCTATTTTTCCACAAACAACCAGGGCCCGTCCTGGGAGGGAGGTCTTTCACTGGGCTTAAACATTGTGGTTGGTCCAGTTCAGCCCGTGGAACTGGGTGTCATGGCTAGCCTCTAGCCCTAACCAACCAGCTGTCCCTCTGGTATACCTGAGCTGGAAGACGGCCCACCACCATAAGGTTATAAATACCTTTGCAAGGGGAGGGCAGGCTCTCTGACCACTTGGGAACTTCCAGCTGTGGGTGAGTTTTTCCCCAGCCAGGTTGAGCAGAAGGGTGGCCCCTCAGCCCTGACTCTCCACATGGGTTCTTTATCCCCTCCAGCTCCCCACGTGGCAGGAGCTCCTTGAACTTTTTTTTCTCTCTTTTCTTTCCAGGCCCTCCATGCGGGACCTCTAGCCATGTGGATGCCTTTCCTCGGTTCTGTGCTTCTTTCAATAAATATAATAATTTAATAATCATCTTTCTCACTCATTTTTTATTCAATCCTTTAACTATTTTGTAACGACATCATCCAGTTCATTTAAAATCTTAAGCAGCTATAATTAATCTTGCAATGAACATCCTTAGTTTATACATATTTGTAAGTCAGGTTCAACTAGAAGTAGAGGCAATGGGAGGTATACATGAATAGAGTTATTGCTAGTAATTAGCTAAAAATGGGATTGTCAAGGCTGATGAGACAGATCTAAAACCCAAAGACAAGCCATCAAAACCAGTAGGCTGGTTCTACTACAGCTGCTGTCCACAGACCATCTTCTCCAGGGAGGCTCTTACACCGCCATTGGTTGATTCAGACTCATACCACCTGTGTGTGTACTTGCAAGATGAAGAGAAGGTCATCTTGGCGACCCACTTTCAGCTGCTATGACTTCCGGCTCTAGGAAAAGGACATTTTAGCAGAGAGAGCCTTCATCTTCCTGTTTGGGAACTCCACTGGGACAGAGTGTTTTGGAGGAAGCATGTGAAAAGGATGCTTAAGACAGAATAAAAAAAACAATTACTAGGAGGAGGATTAGAAATGTAGCCATGAGAGGACTGGAAATCTGAAAGTGGCCCTGCACCTGGAAGGCTTCGGAACTGCCCCTGGTGTCAGCAGCACCAGTAGCTGGTCGGACCAAGAATTTCTCCTTAGGGATTTGTAGGACTCACCGAATTAGTTGCACATGATATCCACATGAAATGTGACCATTTGCCAGAAGAATAGGAGAAGATACAAGAGAGGTTATGCAACATGGCCAAAGCAGGAAGACTGGACTTAAGCTACAGGACATCCAGTTGGGGTCTGTCATTCACTGTTTGTGTGACCTTGCATCGTTTCTTCACCTGTAAAGAAAAGCAGTACATGTGTCACAGGGTTTCTATGAATCCTTTGAAATAGTCTTATAGTAAGATTCCCAGACCTCTCCCCTCCCATCTATCTACCTCCCCCTTTCCATCGGATGATGCTCTGCTAGGCCTGGGATTTTGGAACCACTTGCTGTGCACCCAGAATTTACTATACTGTTACAGCTTTTTAGGTGGTACAAATGATCCTCGCCCTATTTGCTGTAATGGCTCACCTCTGGATTTAAGCTTTCCCTTTATTGTTGTGAGTAGGGTTTGAATGCAGCTTCTGTTGGTCATGTTTCTCGCCTGCTCCAGGTTGCTCTCCATCTGTGTAGGAAATTCATGTCTCTGGGGAACTTGTTCAGGAATCAGAGGAAAATGTTGGTCATGTAGGCATCAGATATAGGAAATATTTTAGGTATTTGAATAATTGAATGTGTCCT
Organism: Dipus sagitta; assembly: GCA_036346955.1. NCBI lineage: Eukaryota > Metazoa > Chordata > Mammalia > Rodentia > Dipodidae > Dipus > Dipus sagitta. The sequence continues at coordinate 47,181,959 of CM070770.1, read as the reverse complement.
AAAAGTTAGCTCAGAAAAATAAATCAAGTGGAACAGTGACATTGCCATTCTAGGCACATCGTCAGATGGCTCACAATGGACAACTTGAATGAGCCAATTCTCAGTGCGCACTTTATCCCATCACGGGGCTGCTGGGACAGAATCTCCTTTCTAGCCCTCTGGCTGATATGAGTGGGTCTGGACAGCGCTGGCAGGCAGAACCCTTCAGTAAATAAATAAATGTATCTGAGCTTTCAAAGCAGTCATGTACAGTCTGCTTACCTCTGTGCAGCACCGCAGGGACCAGTACAAGGCAGCTCTGGAATTCTGATAGCAAGCAGCAGAGTTCTGTCACCAAGGCCAAGTCAGAGTCTCTATAATGCCTGGCCCTATCATCACATGGATAGACTTCAGGCTTATACTGATAAGGTGGGCACTGAATGCCGTGAGATAGGCGATGAAGACTAGGTGCTTTTCAAAAGTGGAGAAATGCACTGGGAATGGACTGAGGTATGTTTTGGGAAGGCTCTGGAAGGGAAACCCACTAACCCAGAGTTTTTCCCAGAACTGACAATCAACATGCATTTCTCTGGGGGCAGCGCCCCATCTGAGCATTCCCTTTGCCTCCTAAGGAAGTCCATCTAGCCGAATCCTGACAGCCAGCGTGTTAGTGTTCTCCTGTCTTTACCCTTCTAAAGGCCTTCAAAGAAGTGGGAGGAAGATAGCTGGATAAAGAAGCCTCGAAGGAAACACCATGACTAATGACATACTCTGGAATGCTCCTAAATATGACCAATAATAAATTCAAGTACACTAAAATTTATATTAGAGGGACAAACCTTAAAACATCAAAAGATAAATGACAAACCTAAAGATAATGATTGAGTACATTAGTAGACAAAGAAATAATTTATTCAATGCTGAGATATTTCTTCTAAGTCAACAAGAAGAGATCAGCCTAATGGTAAAGGATGCAATGGCCAGGGACAGACAGAAAATGAATATGAAGGGATTTTCCATGTCACTCATATACAGAGCAAGACGCCATGCAAGCCAGCACTGGAGATTGCTTCAGGTCAGCAGGAAAAATGCCTTTTCTTGGTGAGTACTAAGGAAGACTTGAAAAAATAGAGCCTATCATTCATTGCTGTTAAGATTATAAACTGTGCCGGGTGTGGTGGCACACGCCTTTATTCTCAGCACTTGGGAGGCAGAGGTAGGAGGATTGCCGTGAGTTCAAGGCCACCTTGAGACTACATAGTTAATTCCAGGTCAGCCAGGGCCAGAGTGAGACCCTACCTCGAAAAACACCACCACCAAAAAAAAAAAAAAAGATCATAAATTATGTAGAAGGAGGGAATGTGGGTGGTCATTAAATGTACCAGAATAATTGCCCCTGCAATCCCATTCTTATTAATATTTACTTGGAATGCAAAGATATGAATATGGACCTTCATGATGTTTTGTTTATAATAAAAAATAATTTAAAAGAATCAAAAGGTCAAAAATAACTCATTAGGTATTATGGGTCCCTGGGTCCTCCAGGGCCCAGCCACGGTTCCCCTGAAGGCGTCCCAGGCAACCGTGGTGGTGAGTGCAGGAGAATCACTCTTGGGAGGCAGTTTTGGTGAACAGCTCTCAGTTTATTGTCAGGGAAATGGGCTTATAAGCAGTTGAGGGTCCTAAGAGGATTGGATGTACAAGGTTGCTTGCTGATGCATAATTAGCATATGGGAACATTCACTCCAGCTCCTAGGCAATGACAGGGAGATGGGCTGTGCAAAGGTGCTGGCTGATACCATATAACGAGTTTCTAGACAACTGGCCAAAGGCCACAGGGTTATGGGCAAAGCCTTATCTGAATGTCCAGGTATCCTGTGCTTGGAGAGGGAGTGGCCTTACTTCCTGCTGACCTCGGGGTCCGAGATTTTGTCCTGGGGTCCAGGCTCACTGTGACCCCCAAGAATGGGGAGAGGATCCTGGCTCACTGCAATCCTTGAGAATGGGGGGAGGAGGTCCCCTGCAGGTCTGGTCCCTGAGATATGACCAAGATATGACCAGAGATTCAGGCTGCTGCAACCTCTCCATAGCCTGGGGCCTTCGTGTCAGACAGCTTAGGTTTGCTTTAACCCAGGGTTCTGCCTATGTCCAACAAGGAATAGTGGTATACACCTTTAGTCCTAGCACTCAGTAGGCAGAGGTAAGAGGATCGCTGTGAGTTTGAGGGCAGCCTGGAGCTACAGAGTGAGTTTGAGGTCAGCCCGGGCTAGCATGAGACCCTACCTCACAAAACCAAAACAAAACAAAAATTAATTCATTAGAGGACTTGTTGATTCGATTTTCACATTCCATACATGAAAAGACATGCAGCTATTTCAGTAATAATAAATCCGTTCTAAATAAAAACTGCAGGGCTGGAGAGATGGCTTAGTGGTTAAGCGCTTGCCTGTGAAGCCTAAGGACCCCGGTTCGAGGCTCGATTCCCCAGGACCCACGTTAGCCAGATGCACAAGTGGGCGCACACATCTGGAGTTCCGTTTGCAGTGGCTGGAAGCCCTGGCGCGCCTATTCCCTCTCTCTCTCTATCTGCCTCTTTCTCTCTGTCTGTCGCTCTCAAATAAATAAATAAATAATGAAGAAAAAAAAGATTTAAAAGAACACTGCAGAAATGTATCTCTAAGATATACATTAGTGTGTGTATATGCGTATGTGTGGCATGCACGTGTGTTCTTATGCATTGGGCATGTGAGTGTGAGTGCATGTATTGTCTCTAGGTCCATGTCTAGTGTCTTCTTCAATCTTTGTCCACCTTATTTTTTGTGACAGGATCTCACACCAAACCTGGGGCTCAACTGATTCTGGCAAAGCCAGAGAATCTTCCTGTCTCTGCCTCCCTGTGCTGGGATAGCCAGCACACACTACTGCACCCAGCTTTTACGTAGCTTCTGGGGCCTTAACCTCCAGTTCCCATGCTTCTGTGGCAAGTGACGTACAACTGAGCCACCAAGATACAGTTCAGTGTCAATGAATAAAAGTGCAAGAGTATATAGGGACGTTCAAAGGAAGAAAAGGAGAAATGAAAGGTGGTAGTGAGGCAGTTTGGGGGTGGCAGGGCCCCAAAAGTCAAAGAAGGGATGTGTTTGAGCCCATTGGGGGAGAATCTAGGTCATTCCACCTTGCTGCAGGTCAGAAATATCAGAAGGGAGAGTCCAGCTGTTTTTCTTATCTCTAAAACCTCACAGAAGAGGTGACTAAGTGCCTCTGTTCTTATCTTTTACTCTTCTGGGAGAGGAAGGAATGTAAAGGAGTTAGTCCCTTCCCCAAAGTCTAATACCACTCAGACATCTTGTGTCAGGAGCAATCTGACTAGTCCAGCTGCCAATCCAGGGGAGCTCACATAAAAAATCCAACCTGGGGGCCGGAGAGATGCACTTGCCTGTGAAGCCAAAGGACCCCGGTTCAAGGCTCAATTCCCCAGGACCCACGTGTGGTGGTTTGAATAGAATAGATGGCCCCCAATATATTTAGTTGTTTATTTGCTTGTAGTTTGCATCTTTAGCCACCTGGCTGGAGGCAGTCACTGGGTGGATCTTAAAGTGTGGTGGTGGGTTTCAGATTCCAATGTATAGATATACAAAGTGTGCCTAGCTGGAGTTCCTGAAGTGTGCTCTGGCTTTTGACCTTTAGGCTTGTTTTTCTGCTCTCTCTCTGCTTGGGCCTGTGAAAGCAGGCCAGTTTCTTCTGCTTCTCTGGAACTTCCCCTGGATCTGTAAGCTTCAATAAATCCCTTCCTCCATAACTGTGCCTGGTCTGGAAGTTCATCTCAGCGAACCTGAATCTGTCTGCTACAGAACTTGGTACCAGGAGTGGGGTGAGATGTACCTGGCCATGTGGACATTGATCTTTTGGAACCTTTGTTTTGGAGGAATAGGCATGGACTTGGTGCTTGCAACTGAAGATGTCGTCTGGAGTGGTAAGCCAAGTTTTATGGACTATTCTGATGAGAGTCTGAGAATGCTAAGTACAGACAGCATTGAACTTCAAGGCTTGGCTTATGAGCTTTCTAAGGGGAAGGAAAGACTGAAGAGGACTTTGTTAGAACTGGGCTACTGGCATAAGGGCTGGCTGCGTCCTGCTGCCCAGGCCCAGAGTGTTTAATCAAGGTTAAATTTGTAATGGACTGATGTGCTTGGCTAGAGATATTGGACTGAGAGATTTAAGATTTTAAGCTGGAAAACCTCAAGCAAGTTAAAATTACTGGCACTGAGACTGGTTTTAGGTTACTGAACCTGCTATTGTCAAACACATTAGCAATCTTAAGAAAGATGTTCCAACTGCTTTACATTAAAACAATGGACAGGATGCCTGAGGAAGGACTATCATAAAAATGCAAACACTTTTGGAAAGAGTTGACTGAAGAAGGAACCTGCTTTTCAAGGCTATGATTTGTTTTGTCCCTGAATTAAGAATATGGCTGTGTCCTGCACACCTGGTATTGGTTTCAGAAGCATGAAAAATACATGGAGTGGCCGTGAATTGCACATGCTTCCAGGAGCCACTGCTGAGATACAACATGAGGTAGGGCCTGATGCCCTAATAGGCTGAAAGAGCCTTTGAAAAATGTGAAGAGTGGTCATGAATTGCACATGGTTCCAGGAGCTGCTGCTGAGATGTGGCATGAGGCAGGGCACGATGCCCTGATAGGCTGAAAGAGCCTTTGGAAGATGGACCATGGTTTACATAAAGACCTGAAGATGTTTTGTATATACCAAGACTGTGCAAGGGCTACCATAGAGCACACTGTTGGCCTGGGATGGAAGTGTTCCCCGGGTACTCTGCCCAGCTGGAGGGACGGAATTGGAAAGTCTGGAGACTGTTAGTCTCTGGGTATATTGAACTTAAACTGCAGAAGTTTGATGTTTGTTTGATGGTGGTTGAGTTTGCATTGCTTTAGTCTCTCCTTGCTGTGCCTTATACCAGTTGAAAATGTTTACTCTGTGCCTTTATATGTTAGAAATGTTTAACTTGATTTTACAGGTCTTCATATCTTAAATTGGTCAAGACTGTGGGGACCTTTTGAAATTGAACTGAGTACAATTTACAATGTGTGATGGTTATAAATCTATTGGGGGCCAGGGGCGGAATGTGGTGGTTTGAATAGAATAGATGGCCCCCAATATATTTAGTTGTTTATTTGCTTGTAGTTTGCATCTTTAGCCACCTGGCTGGAGGCAGTCACTGGGTGGATCTTAAAGTGTGGTGGTGGGTTTCAGATTCCAATGTATAGATATACAAAGTGTGCCTAGCTGGAGTTCCTGAAGTGTGCTCTGGCTTTTGACCTTTAGGCTTGTTTTTCTGCTCTCTCTCTGCTTGGGCCTGTGAAAGCAGGCCAGTTTCTTCTGCTTCTCTGGAACTTCCCCTGGATCTGTAAGCTTCAATAAATCCCTTCCTCCATAACTGTGCCTGGTCTGGAAGTTCATCTCAGCGAACCTGAATCTGTCTGCTACACCACGTTAGCCAGATGCACAAGGGATGCATGTGTCTAGAGTTCGTTTGCAGTGGCTGGAGGCCCTGGAACGCCCATTCTCTCTCTATCTGCCTCTTCTGTCACTTTCAAATAAATAAGTAAAAATAAACAAAAAAAATTTTTTTAAAAAAAAAGATCCAACCTGGATCTCAAGATGAGCTTCCCATTTGTGGAGACCCCTTCTGGACCTTGGGTAAGAGCCCTGCCTTCCTTCTTTGTCTTAAGTTCTATCCAATAAAATCTGATCCTTATCCTCTGGTCTATGGATTTTAATTCTTTGAATTTATAAATCCACTAAGTCAGTGGACTTCAGTGGGAGTTTTACATGACATTACTGATATAGGATCTTTGGTCCAGGAAGGGATTAGATGCTACAAAGATGGAGGAGACCCCAGGTCTGTGGACCACAGCTTTTGGGTTCTTCTCTAAGTTAGCAAAGACTTGAAAACACAGACTCTGAGAGGGGTAAATTATAAAGTATAAGGTTTATTTTAGGGACAGTTAGAATCCGGAGGAAAAGCTAGCAGGAAGCCCCAAGCCAAAAAAGACTTTCTTCCCCTTTAGGCTGGGAAGTGGGAGGTGAGATGGAGAAAGTCTCCCTCACATAGGGAAAAGTCTGGGACAAACACACACACACACACACACACACACACACACACACACACGGCAAAGCATGACAGCCCAAGTCAAAAGATCCCCCTCACATAGGGGGGTCAGAAAAGACTAAGAGGTACTAAAGAACTCAGAGCTTAAAGAGAAATCACACATGTAGCAAGGGAAGAACATCCAAACACAAATTACATGTAGAAAGCGAGCAGGAAAATGCCCAGGCAAACCAGAAATCCTCCCCCTCCCAGCCAGGCTGACCAACAGGGGACAGGAAGCAAGAACCAAGAGAGCGAACAGAGGCCAAGGGAAGGAGATGTACACACGTGGTTAGGCAAGAGAGCACCCAGAACAAGACACATGTGGAACCTAAGCAGAAACACCCAGCAGAAAAGAAATCCTCCCCCTTCCCAGCCATCCAGGAAAGGGGAGCGCTTCGGAAAGCAAGAACCAGGAGAGTCAGGCACCAGGAGAAAGAAAAGGGACCAAGAGATTTACACACATGGTTAGCCTCCTCCATATGGGTCAGACATGCAGTGAGGGTGGGCCTTGTCATCAGACTCCGGTGTATAAGGGAGATACCTGATTGGTTGGTGGACTCACTGGGCTGACTCAGGTAGGGCCAGCCCACCCTCCTGCACAGACCTGGGAAAGCTTGAAGAGGAAGCAGGAGGTACTGTGGAATTGTTGCTTATGGTCATCTTGGATGAGACTGAATCAGATGCAGGTTCTAGTCCTTCCAGGGCAGGCAAGGTAACACCCACGTTCTCCTTGGGCCTCTGTCCCTGGCTCATTGCCTATACAAAGCTCTCTTGTTCCTGTCTCTCCTTCATTAGTCCTGAGTTATTGCCCACCCAAGAACCAAGATAAGGGTCCAACATTCTCAAATACACCCGAAATTTCCATATCAGTAGGGAGAGAGGTGCAGGGAAAGCAGGGAGGAAGGAAAACCTAAGTACATCACAAACATGCACACGATATTTTGGGAAGAATATCTCCAGGTTAACTAGGAACTAGTATATGGTTATCTGTGAGGAAGATTTCCTTCAATAATAAGTTATCCTGAATTTTCTTTCCAACAGGTCATACTATGTCAAAAAGAGTAAAAACCAAATTCCAAAGAAGATAAACGGATGGGAATGCTGTTACCAGCCCTGTAGTGTCCATTCTGAAAACAGTTCCTGCTGTATGAAAGACCATACTAATGAATGTTTTGAAAAACTCTACACAGAATTATTAAGTGTGACTATCTAACAGTTTCTGGTAGAAAATGTCTATCATCAAAAGCTCCTCTCCATTAAATGCTCTCCATTTCTTTTCCATGATCTTTAATTGTATTCACCAAAACTGAGTTTTGAAAGATCAGTCACTTCCAAAAGGATCAACAGACTACTCCACTATTATATTCTGCAGTTTATTTATTTATGTATTTATTTATTTATTTATTTATTTATTTTGGTGGCTTACTGTCAGTGTTAAGTGTTTTATTTTTCTTCTTTTATTGGCCTCCAATAAAAGATCTTGTGTACAAGATCCAAGGCATGGGCCTAACATAGCAGTTCACACAATAGTACAGTAGTATTTCTGCTGAGAACACCCACCCGCTTCATTTCTCTGATTTCCTTAATGAAGCAAACAACATTTTAGCATTTCAGGAACTTCCCTTTCCCTGTTATTTGATATCTGTGCAAATTTAGTCTTGAAGTCAGATTAAGATGCAGAAAGGCAGGGGCTGATGCTTTTATTTCATAATGAAGTTATGTCATTTTAGCCTGTGTACTGGCCTTAGGTGAGTGTGTGGGGGATCCCTATCTGCAGCCCCTTTTAAAGCACAAACTTTTCTAAAGGAAGTTGTGACACCTGGTGAAAAACTGTGTGGTCCCTACAAGCTTGGCTTACAGGACCCTGGTGTAGCAGCTGAAGGGAGAAGTGGAAATGTTGCTAGTGCTAATTTTTTAAACCAGAAGTTCATACACATGCAGACAACAGTTGAGCATTTCTACCTTCTTCCTCTGTCCACCTTCCACCTTGTTCTGGTATGGGGCCCTTGTCAATAACTCTTTGTCCCGCAGCACTTTCTTGATAACCTACTTTGGGAACTCTCTTTGCACTCAGAATCGAACACTGAGCTATATGTAAGGCCAATCTTCCCAGCTTGCACGTGGCCACTTCCTCATTGTGCAAGGGAGGACTCTGCTCTCTCTCCCTCTTCACGGAAGAACACCAGGCCTATCAGTTTAGGGTGTCGCCCTTCTTGCCTCATCTAGTGAGGGTTTGAATCAAGGGGCATGGGGCTTATTGTAGGCTTAGAGCTGTGAGGCTTTAGGAAGGGAGGGAACAGGGCCAGGGCCAGGAGGAAATGGCAGCAACGTCACAGCCAGAGAGGGAAAGGACAGATCACTGGGAAAACGGGGAGCTGGGAGAAACAGTGCAGGTGACAAGAGGCCTGCGGTGGGCTTGACAGAGCCACTGCTTCAGCGCCCACCTCTGGCTCTGGCAGGTGGCAGCAAAAACATGGGATGTTGGGGAGGGGGCACAGGGTTTGGATCCTGGGCCCAGTGCCAGCAGCTGCCATCCACAGCAAGTGCCTTTGGCTCAGGTGAGAGGGAAGGGGATGGGCAGCAAGGGGGGCTCTGACACCTAGAAAGAGAAGAGAGGGGTAGAGGGAAAGAGACAGCTGAGAGCTTAAAGGAGAAATGAAAGGTGGTTTTGTTTTGTTTTTGTCTTTGTTTTTGTTTTTCAAGGTAGAGTCGCCCTCAGGCTTACCTGGAATTCGCTAGGTAGTCTCAGGGTGGCCTTGAACTCACAGAAATCCTCCTACCTCTGCCTCCTGAGTGTTGGGATTAAAGGGGTGCATCACCACACCAGACAAAAGGTGGTCCTTTTAAAAATTTATTTATTTATTTATTTGACGGAGAGAAAGAGGCAGAGGGAGCAAGAGAGAGAGATAGGGAGGGAGGGAGAGAATGGGTGTGCCACGGCTTCTAGCTGCTGCAAACGAATTTCAGATGCATGTGCCACCTTGTGCATCTGGCTTATGTGGGTCCTGGAGAATCGAACCTGAGTCCTTTGGCTTTGCAGGCAAGCACCTTAACCGCTGAGCCATCTCCCCAACCCAAAAGGTGGTCTTTTATGGTAATTGACTGGATAGGAAGTGAGCTGGTCAATCCAGCACTCACGGCAGGTGCACAGACACTTCTTGGAATAGGGTACTCCAGGAACCTTCCAGAAAAGAAGATAACCCTGTCTTGGAAGGGGACAACCTTCTTCTGACATTTCTGGTCTCCAGCAAGGTGGAGGCTGTTAGAACTAGAGATAAGGAAAAACCACATTCCCACTTACAAACTCAAGCACGTCTCCCTTACTTTATTTGCTGGGCCCCATTAACTCCAAATTGCCCCAATGTGTTTGAAATAATTGAGCTGGGCGTGGTGGCACATGCCTTTAATCCCAGCACTCGGAAGGCAGAGGCAGGAAGATCACTATGCACTCGAGGCCACCTAGAGACTACATAGTGAATTCCAGGTCAGCCTGAGCTACAGTGAGACCCTACCACAAAAAAAAAACAAACAAACAAACAACAACAACAACAACAAAAAAAAAAAAACCTTCCAAATTAACTTCAAAAATTGCTGTAGTCAAACAGCTTCCTGTATCTGTTGTTTTCCTCAAAAATTACTATAGTGAGGATGGCGGAGTCCGGGCTCCTGACGGAATTCTAATGAATCACTGACCAGAGCCATTTTACCAGCTGGAATGAGCTATCAGAAATGATCATAGTGTGTTTTGATCCAACAAGTAGCTGGCGGATGTTACTCCGTGCTGGTTACTTCATGCCAACACTGTTTGACTGTGTAGATCTTTGTCTCTTCATCTTTGATTTTGGACTGCTGACCAATAAAAGGAGTTCATGTAGTGTTTTGTCCAACCTTGAGTCACCACGAGAAGTAGTTGAGGAAAAGAAAAAGACTCTAAAGAGAAAGATCCCCAAGTACCATCAGCCAAAAGCCTCTGCAGGTTTGGGGAAAGAAAGTAAAGAAAAAAAAAAAAAACCAAAAACCAAAGGGAAAGACGCCAAAGATGGAAAGGAGGATTCCAGGGCTGCCCAGCCAGGGGTGGCTTTTCCAGTTGATAATACAATAAGATGGCTAAATCCAGCACCTGGGACTAGAAAAAAGTCCAGCAATGCCAAGGTAATTAAGGAGCTTCACAAATGCCGGGAGGAGAACTCAACGCACTTGGACTTATCCAAAAGGTCTATACACATACTGCCATCATCAGTCAGAGTTGACTCAGTTAACAGAACTTTATTTATACAGTAACAAATTGCAGTCCCTTCCAGCCGAGGTGGGCTGCCCGTAAATCTCATGACACTGGCTCTGAGTGAAAATTCACTAACCAAGTTGCCTGGCTCTCTTGACAACTTGAAGAAGCCATGGATGCTTGATTTACGGCATAATAAACTGAGAGACATCCCTTCAGTTGTGTATAGGCTAGATTCTCTCACCACTCTCTACCTTCGCTTTAATTGTATAACTACTGTGGAAAAGGACATCAAAAACCTGCCAAAACTCAGCACACTTAGCATTCGAGAGAACAAAATCAAACAACCACCTGCTGAAATTGGAGAATTATGTCACCTCATTACGCTGGAGATTGGAAACTGTACCCAGATAACCAACCTTGACTTGTAGCACAATGAACTCCTAGACCTCCCAGACACTATAGAAACCTGTCCAGTTTAAATCGTCTTGGCCTGAGGCACAATCGATTGTCAGCAATACCCAGATCATTAGAAAAATGCAGTGCACTTGAAGAATTACATCTAGAGAACAATGACATTCTGCTTTACCTGAGAGTCTTTTATCCAGCCTTGTAAAATTGAATAGTTTGACCTTAGTGAGAAATTGCTTCCAGGTATATCCAAGTGGGTGGTCCATCCCAGTTTCCTACCATCTATTCTCTTAACATGGAACACAATCGAATCAACAAAATACCGTTTGGAATTTTCTCCAGAGTAAGAGTATTAAGTAAGCTGAATATGAAGGACAATCAGTTCACATCTGACCAGTATGGTGGAATTGAATTTAGCCACTAATCAGCTCACAAAGACCCCCGAGGATGTATCTGATCTCGTTTCTCTTGAGGTTCTAATATTATCAAACAATCTTCTAAAGAAGCTTCCCCACGGTCTTGGAAACCGTAGGAAATTACAAGAGTTGGATCTAGAAGAGAACAAATTGAAATCCTTGCCAAATGAAATTGCTTATCTTAAGGACTTACAGAAATTAGTCTTGACAAACAACCGGTTGACCACTCTTCCCAGAGGCATTGGTCACCTTGCCAACCTCACACATCTCGCACTTGGAGAGAACCTGCTTATTCATCTTCCCGAGGAAATTGGTACACTGGAGAACCTAGAAGAGCTGGATTGGAATGACAGCCCCAACCTGCGCAGTCTTCCCTTAGAGCTGGCTCTCTGCAGCAAGCGTTCAATCATGAGTATTGAGAACTGTCCACTCAGTCATCTTCTACCTCAAATTGTTGCTGGCGGACCTTCCTTCATCATCTAGTTCTTAAAGATGTAGGGTCCATAGCGTGCCATGGTCTGATACAAATCTGCTGGTCCCACACACTGTTCAAAAATAGACTTCCATTAATATTTCCTATCTATATCTGTATCTCTGTATAAATATTGATATATGACAGATTTAGATAGACTGCATTATGTGTTTCTGCTAATAGAGGAATCATAGCCATTTAGATGTTTTTTAATTCTGTAAAAAAAAAAAAAGGCTTATATAAGTTTTCTTTGCTTAATTTGATGGATGTTTTCTTTGTATAATCTGACAATGCTAGTTTGCCTAAAAATTTACCAACAAATTATGAAGTTACTAAATTTAAGGGACAGAGGTAGTATAGTAAGATATATGCTTTTCTTTTTTTAAATAGTTTTTAAAATTTTTTATTTATTTATTTGGCAGAGAAAGAAGGAGGGAGACAGAGAAAGAGAGAGAGAATGGGCGCGCCAGGGCCTGCAGCCACTGCACACGAACTCCAGATGCGTGTGCCCTCTTTTGCATCTGGCTAATGTGGGTCCTGGGGAATCGAACCTAGATCCTTTGGCTTTGCAGGCTAATGTCTTAGCCACTAAGCCATCCCTGCAGCCCTGCTTTTCCTTTTTTAAGGAAAAATATAGGCCAAAAATTTTGTTGCAGCTTTTCATATACATTTTTCCCTTACCAGTTGTCAGACCTTTATAGTATCATAGGCCCTGAAGGTAGAACTTTTCTTTAACTTATTTTGAAATTTGAAATTTAAATTTTATATATTGTTTACAGTTGGAGTAAATCATTGGATTTTTTATTTGTTTTGATTTGCTCTGTTTTAATCAGTTGAATATACAGTTCATATCCTTTGTTAAAGAATTGCATCAGCTAGTTTAAATATCAAAGGAACAACTGGCAAAAAATACACCTATAATTCTATTAATTTTGCTTCTGTGATGAACTGTGAGACAAAGTATCTGAAGTCAATCTGGGTTGGGGGATGTTGAGACCTGTCCTATTATAAATGTTTTCTTAACTTTGGGGAACAGAAACTTGTGGTGAAAAGGGTTTTTTGTTGTTGGAGTTATTTTTTTTTCCATTCCTAAATGTTGCAGGTCCACAAAAATTAACAGAAAAATTTGGCAAATAAATAAATTACACATCACACACACACACACACACACACACACACACACACACACAATTACTATAGTTTGATTAAATGTCCCTAAAGGCGTATGTGCCAGAGACTTGGTTTCCAGCCACTGGTTCTACTGGACCCAGTGGTAGGAAGTCACTGAGAGCAGGCCCTTTGGGATCCTGGTCTCTTCCCATCTCCTTCTTTACTTGGCCAGGTAAGGTGAGCAGCTTGCTCTGCTGTGAGCCCCCATCATGGTGAACTGAGTCAATGGCCATTGACTCAGTGAAATTTTGGGTGATTGTGTCTAGCCCCTCAATTCCTGAGTTACTGCCCAACCACTGCTTGGCCATAGGCCAAGTGACTATTGACTGAAACCTCTAGAATCACAAGGTAACATAAATCTTTTCTCCTTTGAAGTTGATTGTCTTGGGCATTTTGTTTCAGTCATGAGAGACTGACTAACACAGAAATAAATTCCACACCATTTCATGTTACCTGGTTTGAATATGTCTTCTGAAGTCCATGCAAGATAACTTGATCCCCAATTTGGCAGTGGAGGGAGGAGAGGGACTTAATGAGATATATTTGGGTGAGTCAGGCAGAATGGATTTCTATTATCATCCAAGCAGGTTCCTCTTTCATCCTCCCTTTGCCCTTGCACCATAGAGTTTCTTGCCAGGCACACTCTGGTCAGATGTGTTCCCTCAATCTCACAGCTCACAGACTTTTGAACTGTGAGTCAATGGATTTCTATTCATTATCCACTACCCAATAAAACATAAACAAATAGCATACCCAAAGACCAAAATGGACTAAGGAATGTTGTTGTTTGTTTTTGTTTTTCGAGGTAGGGTCTTGCTCTCACCCAGGTTGACCTGGAATTCACTATGTATTCTCAAGGTGGCCTCTAATGCATGGTAATCCTCAAACTCAAGGTGATCCTCCTACCTCTGCCTCCCAAGTGCTGGAATGAAAGGCATGGACCACCATGCCTGGCTGACTAAGGCACTTTTTAACATTATTATTTTTTTTTGTTTGTTTGTCTTTTTGAGGTAGGGTCTCACTCTAGCTCAGGCTGACCTGGAATTCACTATGTAGTCTCAGGCTGGCCTCGAACTCATGGCGATCCTCCTACCTCTGCCTCCCGAGTGCTGGGATTAAAGGCGTGCGCCACCACGCCTGGCTTAACATTAACTTTTCAGATTGGAGTTGAGGCACCTCCACACAGCTCCCAAGGCCCTCCCCTCATAGGAAAGCTCCCCCTCTCCTAAAGGCTCTTTCTGGACACAAGATGTATCTCTTTCTGTCACAACCTCTTTTTGCCTCCTTAATATATTAATTTATACCTACCTCTCCTTGAGACTTTTAAAAATTGATCTTCTTTTATGCTTTCAGTTTTCCACACATCAAGATTATTTATAATTCTTTTTTTTTTTTTTTTTTTTTTTTTTTTTGGTTTTTCGAGGTAGGGTCTCACTCTAGCTCAGGCTGACCTGGAACTCACTCTGTAGTCTCAGGGTGGCCTCGAACTCTCGGCGATCCTCCTACCTCTGCCTCCCGAGTGCTGGGATTAAAGGCGTGCGCCACCACGCCCGGCAAGATTATTTATAATTCTTTTACATAAAGGGATGTTGGATTTTGTTGAATGCCTATTCTGTATCTATGGAGATGATCATGTGATTTTTATCCTTCAGTCCATTTATATAGTGTAGTACATTTATCAATCTGCATATGTTGAACCATCCCTGCATCTCTTGGACAAAGCCTACTTGGTCGGGATGAATAATATTTTTGTTTTATACTTGGATTCTTTGCCAAGATTTTGTTCAGAATTTTTTATCTATGTTCATGATGGAGGTTGGCCTGTAATTTTCTTTTTTTCTTCTTTGTCTGGTATCTGCGTGATGCTGGCTTCATAGAAGGAGTTCAGTAGAATTGCTTCCTTTTCTGTTTTATGGGAAAGTTTGAGAAGCAATGGTGTTAGTTCTTCCATGATGGTCTGGTAAAATTCACCAGTGAATCCATCTGGGCTTGGACTTTTTCTTTTAGCTGGGACACTTTTTATAACTGCTTGGATCTCTGTACTTGTTATAGGTCTGTTTAAATGGTTTATCTCATCTTGATTTAATTTTGGTAGGTCATGTGAATCAAGGAAATCATCCATTTCTTTCAGATTTTCAAACTTAGAGGCATATATATTCTTAAGGTATGTGCTTATGATTTTCTGAATTTCTTTGGTATCTGTTGTAATGGTGCCCTTTTCATCTCTAATTTTGTTGATTTTTGTCTCTTCTTTCTTCTTCTTGTCAGATTTGCTATTGGTTTATCAATCTTGTTTATCCTTTCAAAGAACCAACTCTTTGTTTCATTGATTCTTTGGATTTTTTTTGTTTTTATTTCATTAATTTCTGCCCTAATCTTTATTATTTCTTCCTATCTACTGATTTTTGATTTGCTTTGTTCTTCTTTTTCCAAGGCCTTAAGGTGAAGTATTAAACTGTTTACTTGTGAACTCTCTAATTTCTTAATATAGGCACTTAGAGCTATAAATTTCCCTCTTAGGACTGCCTTCATTGTGTCCCAAAGGATTTGGTATGTTGTATTATCATCATCATTTGATTCTATGAATTTATTGATTTTCTTTTTGATTTCTGCAATGATCCATTCATCATCCAATAGTGTACTATTTAGTCTCCATGAATTTCTGTATGCTCTGTAGATTTTCTTATTGCTGATTTGCAGTTTAATTCCATTGTGGTCATATAGAGTACAAGGGATTATTTCAATCCTGGATTTGTTAAGATTTGCTTTGTGTCCTAACATATGGTCTATTTTAGAGAATGTTCCATGTGCTGCTGAGAAAAATGTATATTATGCAGCATTTGGATGGAATGTTTTGCATATATCTGTTAGGTCCATTTGTTCCAAGACATCATTTAATCCAGATGTCTCTCTGTTTATTTTTTGCTGGGATGGGCCTTCCAGTTGATGAGAGTGGGGTACTGAAGTCACCCACTATAATTGTGTTTGGTGTTATCTGTGACCTTAAGTCTAATAGTGTTTGCTTGATGAAGAGCATCTCAATAGGTGCAAAAAAATCATTCAACAAAATCTAACATTCCTTCATGGTAAAAGTATTATAGAAACTGGGAATAGAAGGAACATATCTCAACATAATAAAAGCTATTTATAACAAACTTACAGCCAACATAATACTAAATGCAAAAGAAACTTGAAGCTTTTCCACTAAATTCAGAAACAAGACAAGGGTGTCCACTGTCCTCACCTTTATTTAGTATAGTACTGGAGGTCTTGGCTATAGCAATAAAGCACAAGACACTCATAAAAGGGGTACAAATTGGAAAGGAAGAGATCAAAATATCATTATTTGCAGATGATATGATTCTATACCTTAAGGACCCTAAAGGCTCTACCAGAAAACTGTTAGAGCTGATAAACACATTTAGCCACATTGCAGGATACAAAATAAACACACAGAAATCAGTAGCTTTCCTATATACTAACAACTAACATGTAGAGCATGAAATCAGGGAATCTCTCCCATTCACAATTGCCTCAAAAAAAAAAAAACCTGGAATAAACTTTACCAAGGAAGTGAAGGATCTCTACATGAGAACTTTAAAACACTCAAGTGAGAAATTGCAGAAGACACAAGGAAATGGAAAGACATCCCATGTTCTTGGATTGGAAGAATCAATATTGTGAAAATGTCAATTTTACCAAAAGCAATCTATACATTTAATGCAATCCCCATTAAAATTCCAATGGTATTCTTCACAGAAATAGAAAAACCAATCCTAAAATTCATTTGAAACATAAAAAACAGCTTTGAGCAAGAAGAATAAGGCTGGTAATATCACCATAACTGATTTCAAGCTATACTACAAAGCCATAGTAATAAAAACAGCATGGTACTGGCACAAAGACAGAAATGAGATCAATGGAACAGAATAGAAGACCCAGATGTAAATTCAGTTAGCTATATCTGTCTTATTTTTGACAAAAATGCCAAAAATATTCATTGGAGAAAAAACAGCCTCTTCAATAAATGGTACTGGGAAAACTGGCTATCTATATGTAGAAAGATGAAAATAGATTTTTGTCTTTCCCCATGTACCACAATCAAGTCCAAGTGGATCATGGACCTTAATATCAGACCTGAAACTCATAAATTTCTAAGGGAAAAAGTAGGGGAAAACCTTCAACATATTGGCAGAGGTAATGACTTTCTGACTACAACCCCAGTTGCTCAGGAAATAAAACCACTAATCAACTACTGGGATCTAAAGGAATTATAAAGCTTTTGTATATCAAAGAGCACTGTGAATAAAGCAAAGTGACAACCTACACAATGGGATAAAATCTTTGCCAGCTACACATCTGACAGAGGATTAATATCCAGAATATACAAGGAACTCAAAAAACAGAACAATAAGAAATCAAACAACCCAATTAAAAAATGGGCTATGGTAGTAAATAGAGAGCTCTAATCAGAAGAAATACAGATAGCATATAAACATCTAAAAAAGTGTTCTACATCCTTAGCCATCAGGAAAATGCAAACTAAAACTACTTTGAGATTCCATCTCACTCTTGTCAGAATGGCTACCATCAAGAAAACAAATGACAATAAACGTTGGCAAGGATGAAGAAAAAGGGGATCCTTTCTACACTGTTGCTGGGAATGTAGTCTGGTACAGCCATTGTGGAAATCAGTGTGGAAGTTCTTGAGACAGCTAAAAACAGATTTACCACATGATCCAACTAGAGCACTCCTAGGCATATATCCTAATGTCTCTTCTCACTACCTTAGAGATACTGGTACAACCATGTTTATTGCTACTCTATTCACAGTATCTAGGAAATGGAACCAACCTAGATGTCCCTCCACAGATGAATGGATAATAAAGATGTGGTACATTTACACAATGGAGTTCCATTCAGCAGTAAAGAAAAATGAAATTTGTAGGGAAATGGATGGATATGGAGAGGATTATACTAAGTGAGATAACCCAGGCTCAGAAAGCCAAATGTCACATGTTCTCTCTCATATGTGGATCCTAGCTATAAATGTATAGACTTGTGTGTGAGCTGGAAACAAAAATCAATAGCAGAGGCCAGTAGGCTAGGAAAAGGCTATAAGGGATGGAGGAGAGGGAAGGACTTAAAGTGATGGTATTGTATCTATGTAAGTAGAACAGATTACAGGGAATGGAAAGGCCTAAGCGAGACCAGAAAAAAAGATTGTGTAAAAGAGGGGGGGGGCAGGGGCAGGGCCAATCAAAATTTAATATATTCTGAATAAGACATAAGAAAGCCTACTTTTTTGAATAATGGCACATCCAGAAGCCATATATTGTTACTAGAAAATTTTCAGTGCCAGGGATAGGATACCTTCCAGTGAATTGGCCAGGGAGGTACTTTTTACCTCCAAAACATTACAGGCTATTGCCAAGGCCCTTGGTTTCCCCTGGAAACAGATAGTATGACTCTATTGCTGAAGACTTCACATGCTTGAGTGGCAAGATCATTGAAAAATCAAGCTGGTGCTGAGCAGAAAACCTTCTCCCTATAGATCAGCCAACTGAAAGCTGGAAAAAGCTGCACTGTATGCAGCCCTATGGGAGACAGAAGTCATCAGTGGTGAAAACAGTGGATACTGGAAGTCTCAATTTTGGCCAGACAGGCCAAATGACTAAACAGGTGCAGTAGTGGCATGTCTTCTCTGAGGAAAACCAACTGCTCTCTAATTGGACTGAAGCCCTGCACTATGAGAGTGAATTCATGCCTGGTACTGAAAACCTAATCAAAAGCAGGGGAGGTCATGAACCTTAGGGGTATAAAGCCTGCTCTTGTCTGGCTAAATGTAAGTATTATTCTCACCAACTTGCCCTGAAAGCACTACACTTAATGTTCATATTCACATATTAATGCTACTCTCACTTCTGGTTAGAGAAGCTTCTCTTTTCAGATTGTGGTGACCACTGGGATGACCCAAAAGGCAACATAGTGCTGAAAAGAAGTGACAGAGGAGTGCTCAACACTGAAATATCTCTATCACATCCTCCAAGGCTCATGGTCCATTGTGGAAGAGGTGGCAGAAAGAATGTAAGAACCAAAGGAAGGGTACCACTCCTTACAATGCAACTATCCAGACAGAAATTGGCCTTGATATCCATGACCTGGCAGGGTCTAGCAATACCTTCACAAGACCCTCAGAATAGGAGAAAAAGATGATGACATCAAAATAAAAAAGAAACTTATGGAGAGAGGGACGGGATATGATGGACAGCGAAGATGTGAAGGGGAAGGTGGGGGAGGGGAGGGAAATATCATGGTTTATTGTCTGCAAGTATAGAAGTTGTCAAAAAAAAAAAAAGATTATCTGGAAGGCTTATTAAATACAAGGGAGATTTGGGGCTCAGTCATACATGATGGGCCTGGAATTTTCCTAACAAATTTCCATGTAATTCTGATATTATGGGCTTCTGGTCACAATGCATGATCTAACAGCTGATAGCTGGTGTAACTCTTCAAGTTGGCTTTCTTCCATTCTGAGAACAGCAGCCCCTCCACTCATTTTACCTTGGTTGAGAAAGGAGTAGCCCTGGTATACACTCAAAAAAGAAAACCATAAAATATAAGCACAGAAATATTTGTAGCAGGCAGAACAATCAGAACTTTCACTGAATGAGGTTTTTCTAAAAACAGAAGTGAATTAATTGTCTTTTTCCATTTGTCCTCTGTAATCCACCATATAGGAGCATGCTTATGGACCAGCAGATCAGTTGATGACTCTCTACTGAGGCTGCACTACAAAGACACTGGCTGTGGTGGTTTGAATAGAATAGATGGCCCCCAATATATTCAGTTGTTTATTTGTTTGTAGTTTGCTTCTTTAGTCACCTGGCTGGAGGCAGTGTCACTGGGTGGATCTTAAGGTGTGGGGGTGGGTTTCAGATTTCAATCTAAAGATATGCAAAGTGTGCCTAGCAGGAGTTCCTGAAGTGTGCTGTGGCCTTTGGCTTTAGGCTTGTGCTTCTCTCTCTCTCTCTGCTTGGTCCTGTGAAGGCAGGCCAGCTTCTTCTGCCATTATGGAACTTCCCCTGGATCTGTAAGCTTCAATAAATATCCCTTCCTCCATAACTGTGTCTGGTCTGAAAGTTCATCTCAGTGAACCTGAAGCTATCTGCTACACTGGCCATGGAAATTTCTGAAAGGTAATTAGATCTGTCAGCACTTCAGAACATACTGACTGTGAGTCAAACCTCTCTATTCACCCCACCCAGCAGCTTTATTTATAATTCCAACATTTCTACCAGTTTTTAATGCAAACTCAAAAATCCCAAAACCAAATTCAAAGCATTCCTAGTTTTCAGTTTTAGCATTTTGTGTATGTTTAAGTACATTTCTATACATACATAATAGAAGGCATAAGTAGGACTGGAACTTGCTATTATTGAGTGAGACTTGAAGGCAAGTTTCCAACTGAGATCTCTGCAGCTAGGGACCACAGTCAAAAGGAAGCGGTTTAGGGATGGATCTCTCTCTCTCTCTCTCTCCCTCCCTCTCTCTCTCTCCTTGCAAATAAATAAATAGAAAGAAAGAGAGAGAAATAAGTTTAAAGTCTGCTTCCACACTAGGCTGAAACTCCATGGTGGAGATCCTTCTCCAAGACTGAGTATCCTATGTCAACAACTTCTGCATTGCTGGAGAATCCTGCTGTTGTGCCAAGTCCCCTGACCAGGAGCCAAGACCCCTGGTCACCCAGGAGTCACCCAGAGAACCGCCACAGAAGCTGAGACACTCGAATCTAAAAGCAACAGGTTTCTTTATTGCAAGCCTAGGCCTGGGCTCCATCCCTACAGTCCCGCACAGCTTTAGTGAGGGAGAGAGCCTCTTCCTTTTGGGGGAAGGGGTTCATATAGGAATTCGAACAAAGAAGTAGGGGATAGATACATGATTGGTTGATTTAAACAGTTCTGATTGGCTTGGGGTTTCAGCAGGCAAAGTTGGGGGCAGGAGCTAGGGGCACTCCAGGCAGATGAGGTAATCTCCATTGTGATGGGTTAAGCAAACAGTGGTACTTTTGAATTGACAGGTTTATCTAAGCAGGTGGTGGGAGGCCAGAGGCCCCCCGCAGTGGAGTGTTTCTGCAATGTCCTTGAAATGGAGATTCCCCAGAAACTTTAGGAAGAAAGGCAGCAATTGAGCAAGCAAGCAAAGTTTACAGAAGCAGAGGTCAGCACATTAACGGGCTAGTTCTCTATCTAAGTCAGGCCTGGGCCTTTTTACTTAAAGTGGTTATATTTGGTCTCTCACTGCGTTCTTTGTTATGTCCCGATGTCTATATGCATTATAATTTGTCTGTCTTTATGGGTACTCTACTGATCAGGGTTCTACAGAAAGATGGTTAGACTGGCTTACATGGTCGCTGGTTTGTAGTCCCCACCATACCCATCTGGAAGTATGGGCAGCTTGCTCTGTTCAAGTGGCTGAGTGCCACAGAGTAATGCACGGCATCCTTCCTCCGTCGCAGACTGAAGGCATGGGAGCCCCCACGGACCTGTTCAAAGGTTGAAGAATCTGGAAGGTCACGTATGCCCGCAAGTATAGCAGCACAAAAATGCCACTGCTGGAGCAACACTGACTGTGGGCACCCAGGCTAGCTTCTCCCTTCTCCCACTGTTTTGTTCCATCTGGGTCCCGCCCCGCTACGTGGTGCTGCTGATATTTAGGCTGGGTCTTCTCCATCTTGTTTCCTCACATCCATGCCA
This sequence comes from Dipus sagitta, assembly GCA_036346955.1. Lineage (NCBI taxonomy): Eukaryota > Metazoa > Chordata > Mammalia > Rodentia > Dipodidae > Dipus > Dipus sagitta. Next base: position 47,160,359 of record CM070770.1, on the reverse strand, counting down.
GGGTTTCTGGAAACTGTTTCGTGGCACCCAGCCAGAGATATGCCTTACCAGCCAAGATGAACGAACACAGGTTAGTTATGAGGCAAAAGAGAGGAAAATATGTTTCATTGTTATCACAGAAAATAGTGTCTGCACATTGTGATGTTGATGCAGGATTTGGGGGTTCAGGAGGGGTCCCCAATGTATGACCCCCAAGTTTTGTGTTCTGTCCTACCTTTAACAAAGAATTGATAAAGATAGCCTCAAGAAAGATAAGTTATGAATTATCGAGTTTATTGAGGGGAAAATCACAAATTGTGAGGCTTATTTAAGAGAGAAATCACAAATTGTAGGGCTTATGAGATCTTGCTCTCATGTGGAAACACTGCATAGTTTATAAGGTTCGTTTAAGAGGAATTGAGTTTTTTGGTGGCGAGAAAAAAAAAAAAAAACTGGAGTAGAGCCGCAAGCACGTGAACTCAAGAGAAACCGAGGCTTTAAGAGAGCAATTAGGGTAAAGCTGTGAGCACTTGGACTTAAGAAAAACAGGCTTTTAAAAAGAAATTAGGGTAAACTTTCAATCATGTGGAAAGTACAATCTAGGAGTTTGTATAGGGAACTTGGGGGGAAACCGCACATTAGTTAGATTCAGAAACCAGAGGAAAATCATGCATGTAGTACCCCCCACCCCACCTCCCCCACCTCCCCTACCTCCCCCACCTCCCCCACCTCCCCCACACACACTTGCACCCGTGTGGCCCTAGGGAAGAGAAATAGGCAGGCAGGCCAAGCACAAACCGCGGGGAGTGGAGCTGGGCGGAGTTGAGTCTGAGACCGGATTGGTTGGTAGATTGAGAGGGGGTTCCCTGGGCCAGCCCATCCAGGGCTGTCTGTCTAGTGCTAGAGTGAACAGCAGGGGGCGCTGTAGATAGGTCTCTATCACGCGAGTTCCATTTGTGGGGTGGCATCTCATGGTTCTCTTTAAGCCTCAATCCTTAACTGAAACTGCCTAAAAGAAGCTAGCCTTCTCCTTTCCTCCTTCAATGTGTATGTGCTGAACGCTAAACAGACACCTAGGACGGGTCTCAAGAAAGCCGGGAACATTTAGGCTATTTTAAGGATTGTTTAGCTCAGGATTATTTTATTATTATTATTATTATTATTATTATTATTATTATTATTTTGGCTTTTCAAGGAAGGGTCTCGCTCTAGCCAAGGCTGACCTGGAATTCACTATGTAGTCTCAGGGTGGCCTGGAACTCACAATGATCCTCCTGCCTCTGCCTCCCAAGTGCTTGGATTAAAGGCATGAGCCACCACACCCAGTTTAGCTCAGGATTATTTTGTTTGTTTGTTTGTTATCAGGATAGACTGGGGAATGTCAGATGATTTAGGACTTTGGAATAAAAGCAAACAACAAAAGTATGCCCTCTGATTTCTGGTTAATGATTTTAGTTGTCCATTATCATAAAAGCAGACCTCTACATACTAGGTGCCAGGCATTTTTCTAAGGACATTTCACTACCTTAACCCTGCGTCATGACTATGAATTGGGTGGAAGCAGTATCGTTCTGGTTCATAACCAAGGAAAGTAAAACTAATTTCAAATGCAGATCAGAGCACAAGCCTACAATCATGCTCAGTCATTCAACATTTACTTTTGAATCCTCACCATACCAGGAAGTGTGCACCTGCCATTTCAGGGATGAAAGGCTTCGGCCCTGGACAGGTGACAAAGGCCTTGCTTGGAGACGTTAGCTGCTCCTTACAGTGGCACGTGAATCCTAAGGGTGAGGATGGATCAGCATACTGATAAACAATGCTGCGCACTATTAGTGTCCCTCTCCAGCTTGGGAGCCCTTGATATTGCAGATCTAAGACAGCAATATATCCTGACTCATTGCCCAAAGCTGAGCCCTGAAGGTTTTGGATTTTATTCAACTCATTTTCCTCTGTGAAGAAAGAGTCCCACCAGTTTCACTTCCCGGTTTCAATTTCTGCTTTGTAACGTTAGCTTCAGGGAAACGGGAAAAGAAACCAGCTCAGAAGCTACTGCTATATATGGGTCCCTAGCACTCGCAGAGGCAGAGAGAGACAATTTCTGAAGAGGAAAGCAGCCTCAACTGAGCTCTGAGCACAGCCGAGAATCCCACTGCGGTCATGAGGTGAGCCTTTCCCTTTCTGGTGCTGCAGAGGGAACTGTAGTCAGTCTTGCTGTCAAATACAGATTTTCAGCAACCGCGCCTCCAAGCACAGTGAGGTCTGTGTAAACGTTTGTATATAGATTTTTGGAGATAATGAATCTCATTTGTTTCCTCTTACATATCAAGAGGCCAATTTCCTGAGGGCTTCTCCAGACACACTCATTGGGAGCTGAGCTGGGGTCAGAGAAGAAAGAGGCAGAGACAGACGCCAAATCTGGCTGGGGCTTCATGGAAAGAGTATCTGGGGGATTCTTTTGTGAACTGTTCCACTTCTTTGTCTTTTAGCTGAAAGAAATTGAGGGTTTCTTTTTTTTTTTTAAGTATTATTTAACAAAAGTGTTATTTTTCAGAGTTATTTTCTTTCTTGTTAAAGATGTACTCAGAATACTAATTCCACTTCCTGCTGATGTGAATATTATTTTAACTGCTTCATTTGTCTCAGCGTTGCATTAGGGCTCGTGAGACTAAGCGGAGTCCAGGAAGCAGCTTCTCTCACGGGCAAAGATAAAAGACTAAGACAAATAGTGAAATTGGATGCCCTGTGCAGTGCTGCTCAAAGGGAATTCAAATAAGTATACATAGTGCACATCTCTGTCCTGCAAATATATAATTGTGCAATTTATAAGTAGACATAATCGCTATCCCTTTACTTTGCCTTTTATAAACTGGGGAAAGCACTGAGGAACTCCTGTGCTTAGGAAATCTTCCTGTATGTAACCTCACTCGCATGGGCTCAGATTGAACATAGGTCTCAAGGTGAGGCTGAGGGCATTAGGACGCCAAATACTAAGCCAACCACTTTTGTTCTGATCTCTGGTTAATGATTTTACTTGTTCATTATAATGAAAGCTGACATCCAGATACTAGGTGTCAGGCATCATTCTAAGGACATTTCATTACCCTAATCCCATCATGACTATGAATTGGAAGCAGTATTGTTCTGGTTTATAACCAAAGAAAATAAAACAGCGACATAATTTCCCTTAGAGATTCCCAATACAGAAATGGATCCTACTTTCAAATGCAGATCAGAGCACAAGCCTACTAGAATCATGTTCATTCATTCAACACTTACTTTTTGAATCCTTGCGTCTGACCCCGTTCCTGGACTTAGTTACAATGGCTGCTCTTTGCTAAATTCTGCCTGGAGATTTGAAAGGAAGGAGGGTCATTCCCAGAAACTACTGCCAGTGTTTCTTTCTATTTGCTTTAAGAAAAAGAAATGTTTATTTTCACATTGCGTGTGTTTGTGTAAGTGTGTGTGTGTGTGTGTGTGTGTGTGTAAGTGTGTGTGCCTGCACGCAAGCCAGAGTCTCTCACCACAACAAATGAAAGCGGATGCATGCTGGCTAGAATAGCACACTGTCTCATGGAGAGAGAGCGTAGATATAGTGCCTTCTCCATATTGCAATAGATCTCGTTCTGCAGCACACACTACACACAATCTAGAGTGTGGCGAGACCTGCCCATCATGGCTGCCATCAGATCCCAGAGTGCCCAGCATCCTCCAAGCACAGGACTGGCTGTAGCTAAAACCCCACCGCCTCTCAGATTCAGTTCCAGTCTGGAATTCCTAACCCTGGACCAAAAGATGTGTGGCTGAGCATTTTGCTATATAAAGTAAACAAGAAGAGTCAAGTAGACAGTTGATATAGTTCAAAAGTGATTGTTTGGTCTGGAGAGATTGCTCAGTGCTTAAAGGTGCTTGCTACAAAGCCTGATGGACCTGGTTGGATTCCCAAGTATCCATGTAAAGCCAGATGCACAAAGTGGTTCATGTGTCTGGAGTTCATTCGCAGTGGTAGGAAGCCATGGTGAGCCATGATATTCCTCCCTCACACACACACACACACACACACAAATAAATAAAAATATTTTGAAAGCCAGGTATGGTGGCACACGACTTCAATCCCAGTACTCAGGAGGCAGAGGTGGGAGGATCACTGAGAGTTTGGGGCCAGCCTGGGACTATAATGTGAGTTCCAGGTCAGCCTGGGCTAGAGTGAGACCCTTCCTCAAAAAAGAAAAAAACTATGTATATGTATATATTAATAACAAAGCGATCCTTGTCACTTTTACAGCTTTCCAGAAAGTGTATCAGCTGCATATGTCAGAAACTGTAATATTAAAATGTGTAGCTGCTGATAAAAGGCTGACAGCTAACATGAAAAAAATTAAACGAGAATACACAGTACTCCAAGGACTCCCGTGCTGGGTTTGCTTGTGTGCTCTACCTAGGCCTGGGGTTGTGGAGTCAACTCCTGCCATGGTAATGGGTAATTAAGAATAACTGAGAGCTGAGAAGAGGGAACACCCCTTCTCCTTCCTTCTCCACTCCCCAGCCTCTGCCTCAGCATATCACCTAAGGCCCCTCCCTCACAGAGCATTTTCCCTCCACCTCCCATAAATCAATCCATATCCCCTCTCTCTCTGCTTCTTATGCTTCCTTGCTCCAGGTGCTGTGCACCACCCAGCCTGGGTTTGAGTCCCCAGTACCCACATAAAGCCAAATGCACAGGGTGGTGCATGCATCTGGAGATCACTTGCAATGGCAAGAGGTTCTGGTGTGCCCATTCTCTCTCTGTGTCCCTCTCTCTCTCTTTCTTTCTCTGTTTGAAAATAAATAATTTTTGTTTTGTTTTTGTTTTTCAAGGTAGGGTCTTGCTATAGCCCAGGCTGAACTGGAATTCTCTATTTGGTCCCAGGGTGGCCTCAAATTCACAGAGATCCTCCTACCTCTGCTCCTGAGTGCTAGTATTGAAGGCATGCACCACCATGCCTGGCTAATAAATAAAAGTATTTAAGAATTATTTTTAAAAAGTAAAATATAAAATACTCTAAAACAGAGGAAGGGCTGGAGAGATGGCTCAGCAGTTAAGAGGTGTTTACTCACAAAGCCTAATGGCTGAGGTCCAATTCCCCAGTACTCAGGTAAAGCCAGATGCACAAAGTGGCGCATGCCTCTGAATTTCATTTGCAGTAGCAAGAGGCCTTGGCACACCCATGCTTGCTCTCTGTTTGCCTCTTTCTCTCTTTGTCTCCTCTTTCTCTCAAATAAATAAATAAAAATATTTTTAAAAACAGAGGAAATCAGCTAAAAAGGAACAGTATTTGAAAACTGGATTTAAATGGTTAAGTTTGAATAATCCAACAGCAAAAGTTGAGGTAAAATAAGAGGATCAAACTAGTTTGATAAATGCTCAAAAAGCTTCTTTAGATAGACAAAGAACACCTGTTACAGGTATATTAAAAGTTGGGGTAACATGAGGAAATAGGAAGCAACTTACCTTTTAAAAGGAAAACTAAGAAGATAAAATGGATTTAGATTTCAGAGATCTTAAACGAGTTATAATTAGCACAGTGAAATATCAAAAGAATAGAAAATTATAAAGATTTTCCAAATTCAATGGTAAATATTAGGTAAGTGTAAAGAAGAAGAAGAAGAATTACCTTATTGCATCTTTTAAAAAACACTAAGTGAATGACCTGGAATCTGTGCTGTCATCAGTCCCTGTACACTTGGCCAGAGCTCAGGCTCAGACCACCTCACTTCCTTCACTCTCTTCACTCCGATTCATCTGCCTAGACGCCACAAACTTTCTTCCCCATTCAGGCATTAGGATCCACACAAAAACATTGAAAGAAGGAAAAAGACACCATGCTCTTTGGTCAGCTTTAGGGTAACACCACTTAGAAGGAAAATGATCCCTTTTACTTGACAGATGAGTACATTGGATGTCTCAAAGTGACTGTGTTTCCTTTTCTCCTTCCAGCAAGGTCACTGAAACATCCTTGGAGAGCAGCTTACAGCAACTAAAATGTCATTTCACCTGGAACTTGATAGAGGGAGAAGAGTCTTTGGATGAGTTTGAGGATAAGGTGTTTAACAAGTATGAGTTTCCGAACAGTGAATTTACAGCCACGCTATGCAACATACTGGCCTACGTGAAGCAACGCCGAGGGGACAATGAGGCAGCCCTGGAATGCTTAGGGCAAGCGGCAGACTTCATCCAGCGAGAGTATGCTGACCAAGCAGAAATCAGAAGTCTGGTCACCTGGGGAAACTATGCCTGGGTCTACTACCACATGGGGCGACTCACAGAAGCTCAGGCCTATGTTGACAAGGTGAGAGAGGTCTGCAAGAAGTTTGCCAGCCCCTATAGGATCGAGAGGCCCGAGCTTGACTGTGAGGAAGGGTGGGCACGGTTGAAGTGTACAAAAAATCTAAATGAAAGAGTGAAGGTGTGTTTTGAGAAGGCTCTGGAAAAGATCCCAAGGAACCCAGAATTCACTTCGGGATGGGCCATAGCCATCTACCGTCTGGATTACTGGCCAGCATCTCAGGACCCCATTGAGCCTCTGAAGCAAGCCATTGCATTGAACCCTGACAACCAGTACGTTAAAGTCCTCTTGGCTCTGAAACTTCAGAAGACGCGTGAAGTCCATGAAGTCGACAGAGCCGAGAGGCTCGTTGAAGAAGCCTTAGAGAAAGCCCCCGCTGCAACAGACGTGCTGCGCGTGGCAGCCAAGTTTTACCAGAAGAAAGGTGCCCTGGACAAAGCCATCGAGCTGCTTGGGAAGGCTTCAGAGTGCTTGCCAGACAATGCCTACGTGCATTTCTATATTGGGTGCCTCTATAGGTCAAAAGTCCTGCAAAGGCTGGGCATAAGGGCAAATGAAATAAGTGGGGAAAGAGAGAAATCAGTGGACCTGGTAGAGCGAGCTGTGTGTCACTTAAAGAAGGCCCATGAGCTCAACGGGTCTCTCGAGCACGTCTGCAGCTACCTTGCTGGTCTTTACGCTATGACGGATCAGTTCGAACAGGCAGACTATTACTTCCAAAAAGAATTCAGCAAGCCGTTGGCGCCTGTCGCTAAACAGCTGCTCCACCTGCGATACGCCAACTTTCAACTGTACCAAATGCAGTGTGAAGACAAGGCCATTCACCATTTTATGGAGGGTGTGAAAATAAAGCAGGAATCAAAGGAAAAAGAGAAAATGAAATACAAACTCCAGAAAATTGCCCGTGGGCGGCTTTCTAAAAATGACTCAGATCCTAAAGCGTTGCATGTCCTGATGTTTCTTCAGGAGATGAGTGAAGGAAGGCAGCAGGCTGACAGAGCCTCTGAGAGGGATCTGGGCTCTGAAAGCCTCCACCCTGCAGCGCCCTTACATAAGACAGAGGAATGAAGAAAAGGGGCATGGTGCCCAAGCGCCACTGCTCGGAGGGAGCTGAAAACCTCACCCTGAGTTGCTACTCATACTCAACAACTACACGGAATAAGCATGGACGTGACACTTGTGACCATTATGCAGGAACCCTACTGGGCCAGGTGTTAGCAACTGATTTGCTAGACTGGGGTGGGGAGGTGGAATCTGAGAGAGGGACCAGATGGGCAAACAACACACACTGGCATTCCTTTAGTCACCCTCGGTGGAGGGCCATGTTGGGCTTGCTTTTATGTTTATGTCAAGCGGTATATCTATCCCTCACATCTAAGAGTTTCTAGCCTTGCAGTTATTTTTGATTCTTCACAGGCTGGTCCCATGTAGATGATAACGTGCTACGATGTCCATCAAGAAGATGAAGAGCCAGGTGCAGTGGTTCTAGTTTGTTATCCCAATACTCGAGAGGCTGAGACAAGAGGGTTGGTGTGAGTTTGAGATGAGCATGGGCTACATGATGAAACAGTGAGTTCCACATAAGCCTGAGCTATAGGGTAAGACCTTGTCTCAAAACCCAAACAACAAAACATGTTTAGGATCTTCTTGCCCTTCTTCCTTCTTCTCTCCTTTCATCCCTCCCTTTCCCCCTCACCTTTGCCTCCTGTCTACTCTTTTCCTAGCCAGTCCTCAATCTAGCATCCCATAAAACATGAGTTCTGGCATTCCATTAACTGAGGTAGCAACATAATCCTAAAAATTGAGAACAGAGAGCAGATCAAATATAGAGGGGCCACATCTGTAAAAAGCAATGGAGTCAGGCTGGAGAGATGGCTTAGCAGTTAAGGTGCTTACCTGTGATGCCTAAGGACCCATGTTCGACTCTCCAGGTCCCACATAAGTCAGATGCCCAAAGTAACGCATGTGTGCAAGGTCACACATGAGCACAAGGGGGCTCATGCATCTGGAGTTTGATTGCAGTGGCTAGAGGCCCTGTAGCACCAATTCTCTCACACACACACTTTCAATCTCTTGCATTAAAAAAAAAAAAATGCCAGTCTGTTGGGCTTGCCTCAAAAAAAAAAAAAAAAAAAAAAAAAAAAAAAAAAAAAAGTCATACGCTACAATTCAGACTTCCCATAGGCATGTAGGGCAACTTAGCCTCAACTTTGCCTTCACTGTAATTTTAATAAAGCATAAAAGAAAGAAATAGGAATCCATACATTGTTCTGGAGTATAAAGTATACACTTATTTAAAATGTATGTGCAAAATGCAGTGGGGATGGACAGAGTAAGCAAAAGGAACAGCACTGGAATGCTGATTTATTTTTGTGCAAGGAGGAACTTACTTATTTTTTTAGCTATGATTGGACAACTTCTCTATCAGAGGAACGCTTTCTTTAAAATGCTTTAAAATGTTTGAAATGCTAGGAAAGTGGCTTAGTGGGAGAATGGCTTGATGACCAAGGGCCCAGTGGAAGGTAATGGCATTGATATTGGACGGGTGAGTGTTTTTTCATCAAATATATTGCATATTAAGAAATATAAGCACTTTTTTCAAATATAAAAGTCTTCAGCAACACCACAAAATTGATAAGTGGAATTTTCTAAGTAGATATTGGACACCACAAACATTAAGGCTGGTATGAACCAACATGGTTATCTGCTCTAGCTATGAGACCATTAGCCACCCACTTGCTCAAAAATATTTGTCTGCCAGCATGATTTTATATGTAAGTGTATACCAACATTTTTATTAAGTAGTTAAAATATAAAAATTCAAGAATTATAAGTTGAAAATTCTAACTGCTGTATCATTTGTTTTCCATATTAAAAAGAGTAATGTGTGTATTCAAGTTCATCAGATTGCACAGTATGAATTTCTGTAAAACCCATATACTGTTAATAAAAAACCTATAACAAAACATTGGATCAGTGTTCTGGCTTACTGAAAACTTGCTTATTTATTTTACGCTCAACTACTAATAATCAAAATATTATGTTGAATATTAACTGGACTCAAATACTGAAGACTAGGGGCTGGAGAGATGGCTTAGTGGTTAAGCTCTTGCCTGTGAAGCCTAAGGACCCCGGTTCAAGGCTCGATTCCCCAGGACCCACGTCACATGCATCTGGAGTTCATTTGCAGTGGCTGGAGGCCCTGGTGCGCCCATTCTCTCTCTCTCTCTCTCTCTCTCTCTCTCTCTCTCTCTCTCTCTCTCTGCCTCTTTCTCTCCCTGTCTGTCTGTTGCTGTCAAATAAATAAATAAAAATAAAACAAACAAAAAATTTTAAAAAGTACTGAAGACTAGCTAACCCTATCACCTAGAAGTAGCAGGAAAACGTTCTGCAGCCTTTAATGGCCATTTCTCTGTGTGCTAGACATCTGCCCTCCTGCTCTCCCACGCCCACAAAACCTCGGTCCCACCCTGACAGTGGGCTCACTACTATCTTCTCTGTTAAATCTTTTGCTAAATCTTGTGTTAAAATCTGTTAAATCATATTCTTTCTATTTTCCACCCTCTATTCTGATAAAATGGGGATGTATCTGATTTAATCTTATGTCTCTCTCACCCTGGGACAATCCAAATCCATGCTACAGAGTTTTCCTAGCAAGCATCAGAAGAGGCAGGAAGCCTCAACGTCACTCTTGTTTTCCATGAGACCCTTAGTGGAAACTACCAACACCACCAGCCACGATGGTACACTGATTTATTCGTGGACCACTCTAGGGTGTATCTGAAAGACTAAAAGCAATGTGGCCTATCCTCATCTTGGCTTCAAGCAATACTTAGTATTTCTCAGTGGAAAAGTTCTCTGCATCTTCTTGCAACCCTCTTTTGCTCCACCAAGCTCAGACCCAGGTTCTGGGACAGGAGACTAAGGCATGATGTATCTATCTATTTGTCTACTTCTTTATCCTTGTGTTAGTTTTTCATTTGCTGTGACAAATACTGGGGAGAATCAATTTTCAAAGAGCAAGGATTTATTTTGGGTCAGTTTCAGAGATCATGGTGCATGGTTAGTTACCTGGTGCAATTTTTGTCTGGGACTGTGGTAGCAGGAGGCATGTTGGAAGAGACCTTGAAACTGGAAGGGAGAAGCAGCTCTCTTGGTGAGCTGAGTCCTTGCCTGGAGTGCGCTCAAGCATTACCATTCTGGGCCTATGAGATAACCACAGGCCAGGAGAGGGATAATTGTAACGGGTTTTACTAAACAGGATTCGGAGATTCAGTAAAGGTAGAAACATCAGACGAGCAAGCGTCCATTGGCATGGATGGGACACCCGGAAAGTGAGAAGCTCGACTAAGGGCTGAATTTGGGGCTTTAAGTATGTTGGAGATGTCCCTACCTGTAACTGAAAGTGTCCCAAATAATCGATTATCTATTGAAAGTTTAGTAGTAACTAGAATTGTATTGAAAGACAAAGAGCTGAAAGAACACATAAGCATGACCTGCAAGCTAATCTCAGGGAAGCATTGGAGGCATCAGCCATGACTGAGTTTCCCTGGCAACGCTATTTTTGGCTGAGCTCACAGAGCTGGAATACTCAGAGCCCCAACCTATCTCCAGTCGACTGTGTACTTTCTAAGCCTCCAAGCCAGCCATACAGTTTCTAAGTTTCTTAACTATACAATTCCCAGAAGTAAGGGGATTTCTCCCTCAATCCGCCCATCGCACAGAGGCCAATAAGGATAGACTGAGACAGACAATGGCTTTGAATAAGATATTCACCCAAGCACAAGAATTCAGTGACCTGATTCTCCTAACTAGACTCTACTTCTAAAACTTTCCATCAGTTTCCAGTAATGCCATCAAGTTATGAAACAGTGGGTTAATACATTGATTAGATCAGAGTCTTCATGATCCAATTACCACTGAATGATGAAAGCCTAGCTGGGGTGCAAGCCTTTAAAACGTGAGCCTTTAGTGGGGGTACACTCCTTATCCAAACCGTATCACCACCCCATGTCAATTAACTCACACAGCAAGAATCTCTTGAGACCGGAAGACTGAAACTATTACAATCCTGATCATGAACACATATGGAGATTGTGTTAGCATCCCTCCTGAGAGGGAAATTACCTCATACATCCACCCTGCTATCTGCAGTAGCTGCTGCTGAGCTGGAATTACTCAGGTGTGGTCATTCAAGCCCAGCCCCTTCCAGACCCTGGACTCGGGTGTGCTGGCTTGTTCCCCATTCGCCCTCAGACCCAAAACAAGAAGCCTTGCTGGTCACAAGCTTTTGGTGGCCTTTTGCATCTTTTATAGCTCCTGAGCTGTTCATCTCTCACCCTCTGAGGTTTTTGCCACCGGTGAGGTATTGTCCTTACCACTACGGCAGCTTAGTAATTAATAATAAAACCTACCTTAGCTTAGCTGCTGCCAGGGTGGGAAAGGTTGTACCTGGGCCCTTGGCCCATGTGGATGTTTCTACTCCTCACCCTTTGGTTCCCAGAATAACAGCCCCTGCTATTCCCCTTTCTTTGGTCTGCAGACTCTCCCTTTTCCTTCCTGAATAAAAATAATACTTCATGGCTGGGGAAATTAGCAGTTAAGGCGTTTGCCTGTGAAGCCTAAGGACCCCAGTTAAATTCCCCAGGACCCACGTAAGCCAGATGCACAAGGGGCCACACGGGTCTGGAGTTGGTCTTTGCAGTGGCTGGAGGCCGCGCGTCCATTCTCTCTTTCTCTCTGCCTCTTCCTCTCCCTCCCTCCCTCTCTCTCTCTCTCTCTCTCAAGTAAATAAATAAATAAATAAAATATTTTTAAAAAAATAATTCACAAAAATAATCCTTCTCAGTCTTGATTTATTTCAATTCTTGGTTTGGTGTTTGCATTTAAACACCCAAAATAAGTCTCATCTCACTCCCATATGTATAATCAGCCTTGGGGGCCAACTTAGGGATGGTGGGTTCCAACTAGAGACTAAATGCCAAATAGTTCTGCTTTTCCTCTTTGGTACCCTTCAGGCCGACTTTGCAAAGGTAGATAAGCAACAGGCGAATGAAACATTCCACACCTGGGGTCCTGGTTCAGATCCCGTCTGTTTTAGAAATAGTGTGTCTGAGTTCATGTCTTCTTTACTTATTTATTAATTAATTTATTTATTTATTTATTTATTTGAGAGAGGGAGGTTGGAGAGTGAGAGAATGGGCACTCCAGGGCCTCTGGCTGCTGCAAAGGAGCTCCAGACGCATGCTCCACCTTGTGCATCTGGCTTACGTGGATCCTAGGGAATCAAACTTTGGTCCTTTGAGCTTAGGTAAGTGCCTTAACTACTAAGCCATCTTTCCAGCCCTCATGTCATTTCTGAATTGAATAAAACTTCTGAATAGAAATTCTATTCCACTCTGAAGCTGGAAATTACTGAGAACTTTCTAGAATCCTGCTTGCAGCCCTCAAAGTGTTCATGGAGATTTAATCTAATCAAAATCACCTCTCTGTCACCTTTCTCGCATACTAGAAATGCGAAAGTATTCAGCCTACTTGTGTTTTGCCCTACTCATACACAGAGCAGAGCAGAGCAAAGAAGTTGTTTTTGTTTGGCTTTGTTTGTTTAAATGACGGGCTGGAGAGATGGGTTAGTGGTTAAGGTGCTTGCCTGCAAAGCCAAAGGACCCAGTTTCAATTCCCCAGGATTCACATAAGCCACCTGCACAAGGGGTGCATGTGTCTGGAGTTTATTTGCAGTGGCTGGAAGCCCTGGTGCACCCATTTTTTCTCTGTATTTATTCTCTCTCTCTCTCTCTGCTTACAAATATATAAAATTAAATTAAAAATTTTAAAAAGAAAGCCACGTGCACCTTGTGTGTGTGTGTGTGTGTGTGTGTGTGTGTGTGTGTAGGAGGGTATAAGTAGGAACATAATATATTGCCAGCCCTGTGCTTTCTAGATTCTCCATTAGACCAGTTGAACCCTGGCTTTGCTCCCAGCCCCGTCCATCAGTCAGACTTGGCATGAGTCCTGGAAATGGTGTTCAGGCATCCTCATTACAGAATACATCCATGACAAACCCTAATTCCTGAACTAATCAATCACTATACACTGTGGCCACTAAAGAACTGAATAAGCTTTGTTTGAAAAAAAAAAAAGTTTCTTGCTTTAATTTAATAGCTGATAGCTGGGCAGAAGTTGGCAAGGTACCCAGAACAGGGGCCTATGGTTCACTAAAGTCAGCCACACTTGCAGCACTACTTCGTCCAGGGGCTCCTGGGATGCTCTTGCAACTGAGGCACGGAAGGCAGCAGCTACTGACCCATGTGACGAGGAAGGAGGCACTTCAGAGCTCAGGCATCCCATCTGCACAGTCACTCACTCTCCCAGCCTCTTGTACCATCTTGTTCACAGCTTGTCATTCCAGAAAGTGCTCTGCACTGAAAGAATCCTGGTGCTTAGGCCAGGTGGATGGCTCCGTGGGTAAGAGCTCTCACCCCGAGAGGGCCTGCAGCTGCCTGAATTTTATTTCCTGGCACTAACGTCAAAAGCTGGGCATGGCCAATCAGGCCTGTAACACCAGTACCGAGGCTGGCAGAGACTAGAGAATGGCTGGGGCTCATTGGTCGACAGTCTCACTAAAAATAGCAGCTCCAGGTTCAGTGAGAGAGACCGTATCTCAAGGGCACATGTGGAAGTAGCAATGGAGGGCTGTGGACTTAGCTCAGTGGTATAGTGCTTTCCTAGCAAGCACAAGGCCCTGGGTTCAGTGCCCCCTCAAAAAAAATCAATAGATGAGGACACCAGACATTCTCCGACCTCCACATGAGGGTGCATGGGGCCCACTCATTTGCACACACACATGTATGTACCATACACACCGTACCACACATCCTCCAACACACACACACACACACACACACACGTGCCAAAGAAAAATAATAAAGTATCCCAAAGCTTCTTCTTAATGCCAGGAGAATCAAAACCCCCCAAAATCAAAAGGTGTTAATGGCACATGGTCACATGGTGGAAATGGCATGGTCGCCCGATTGGAAGCTCAGTTGCAAGCCTCTTCACCACGGCAGTGTGCATGTTTGAGGAGTTCAAGGCCTTCCCTGGTCACAGGCTCCAGAATGGAAATGGAGGAGCACAGTAAGACCAGCCAGTGGTGAGGAGCCATCATACCATCAGCTGCTCATCTTTGTAATCCTGCGCTTTGGAGTCCGTCACAGAGATCTTCAACCCCTGACTCTAGTGGCCCAGTGACTTCTTTTTGTTAACTGCATCTTTCCCCTTTCTGGGTGGCACAGAGCATCGGCTGGGGTGCGCCCAGATTCCAGCCCTGTCACGGGTTCCTCTTCCACAGGGTCACTGTTGTTTGAGTGTTTCTAGGTCAGGGCTCTTCACCTCTTCCTCAAACTCCACAGTCTATGGGTAAAGTTCATTCACTACTGGAGAATGTGTCAAGGCTGCAGCTCCAGCTCTTGGTCTTGCCAGTCGTGGCCGAGTCTGCTGGTGCTATTGACATCTGCTTACTTTACTCTGACATATCTCTTGGTACATTTTGCTTTCAACTGGCTGTTGAGATCATTTGTTGTCAGTGATCTTGGTCTCTAGACTACACCCACTCAAAACTGCTGCTGCTGTCCTATCTCGCCAACCAAAACCTCTGTGTAATTTCCTCCAGATGACAGAGACTGACACATTCCCAGAAATGACTGGGAATTAAATTTAGTAATTTGTCCTCAAGTATTTCATGATGATGGGGAAACAAAATATATTGTCTCTTAGTTGGAAGCATAAAAGCACTTATGAAACTATGCAATGTATTTTTTAGTTGTTCAGAAAATTAACAGTTTACTAAAATATCAGAAAATATTTTAAAACATGAAAACGTTATGCATAATGTATTCAAATTTAGGCAAGAGTTGATTCATGTAGTTAGTAATAAGAAATCATAAGCCAGGGTGTGGTGGCGCACGCCTTTAATCCCAGCACTCGGGAGGCAGAGGTAGGAGGATCACTGTGAGTTCAAGGCCACCCTGAGACTACAGAGTGAATTCCAGGCCAGCCTGAGTTAGAGTGACACCCTACCTCGAAACCCCCCCCCCAAAAAATCATTATTTCAGGCTAGAGAGATGGCTCAGCTGTTAAAGGTACTTGCTTGCAAAGCCTGTAGGCCTGGGTTCAATACCCTAGTACCCACGTAAAGCCAGATGCACAAAGGGGCATATGTGTCTGGAGTTCATTTCCAGTGGCATTAGGCCCTAGTACACCCATTCTCATTCTCTCCTTCTTTCTCTTCCCTTGCAAATAAATAAATACAACTATTTAAAAAAAAGAAAAAGAATCATTATTTCCACCAGAAATGTATGAAAAATACCATTCCCAGCACCTTCACCAATTCTGAATGTTCTCGTCTTCATTTCTTGCCAATCACTGTGTGCAAGTTTTAATGTGTGTTCCCCATAGACTCAGGTAGTTCATTGAAACCTGTAACCTGGATCTCCAGTCATCTGGCTGGAGGTGTCACTGGGGCTGGATCCTGGAGTCCAGACCTAAGGTGTCACTGGGGACAGATCTGAATTCCAGCCAAAAGGTGTATGGGAGCAGTTTAAATTCTGGGGTGTCCCTGCTGCTTATGTGCTAGTTGCTTTTGGCTTTCACAGGATGTCTGGTGGTTTCTCTCTGTTTGGATGTTTGGAAGTGGCTTCTTCTGCCATCTAAGGAACTCCCCTTGGATCTGTAAGCTTGGAATACATCCCTTCCTCTGAACTGTGCTGGTGTGATTGTTCATCCCAGCAATGGGAAGCTGTCTATAGCACTCTGTATGTTCCCAAAGGAGGCACTGGCCGTATGACTCGCAGCTAACCAAACTGTCCAAAGGTGGAGCTTGTATATCTGAACTCTGTACACCATAGCGTAGAGTTACTCTGGCCTCCCCTCCCTCCTTAACTTCCCTTCCAGATCATTTCCTCTTTCCTTCAAGATGACTTTGCATCTCTGTGCACTAAACGGAACATACTCCTCCCAGATTAACCTATCTCTTGTTTAAATTTAATAATTTAACAAAGACTTTCTGGAATCACTCCTCTGACTAAAAATTCCAAGGAAAATTCTTCCTGGCACATTTCAAGTTAAACATCCATCCCTGGTAAAATTTAGTGTGGCCAAGAGAATGAGGTCATAGGTCAGACACAGTGTGGGCTTTGAGTGCAGACTTTCTGAGAAGGCATTATAGACAGGTGATCTTGTACCAGAGAAGAAATGACTGGCAGACAAAATGTTTTGAATCCCTCCTGACACTCCATCACACTGGCACACGAGTGTGTGTATAGTCCAGCACTAAAAGTGAGCACAAGTGCTAGCTAGATGGCTCAGCATAAAGACACTTGCTTGCAAACCCTGACACCCCAGGCTCAATTCCCCAGTACCCATGCAAAGGAAGATGCACAAAGTGGTGCATGCATCTGGAGTTCATTTGAAGCAGGAATAGGTTTTGGTGCTCCAACTCTCTCTCTCTCTCTCTCTCTCTCTCTCTGTTTCTCTCTCTCTCTCAAATAAATAAATGTATTTTTTAAAAAATCAATTTACCACCTATAGAACATTCAGAGTTCTAACTATACGTGCTTCTCAAACATTAGTGTGGTGAACCTACTTGTATGTGCACAGTAAGCTAGGTATCTTGGGACTCAGTCAGACTGTGTGGGACCTGGGATTCTGCCCTTGTTACAAACTGTCAAGGCAAAACACACTGCTAGTCCACAAGCTACAACTGGAATAAGGGCACAGACTGAACTGCATCTAAATTCAGCACAAGGACCTCACCAGCATATGTTCCTTGCTTTAGATTTCTGTCTGTGAAACTCATCAACTGAGAGCTCTCCTTTAAAAAAAAAAAAAATCTACATTACATCAAGAAGAAGCATTCTTGGGTCAAAAGAGGTGGCTTGGGGCTAGGGAGATGGCTTCGCAGTTAAAGGCACTTGTTTGCAAAGCCAGATAGCCTGGGTTTTGATTCCCCAGTAGCCACATCAAATCATATTCACAAAGTGATGAATGTGTCTGGAGTTTCCTTGCAGTGGCAAGGGAGTGTGACATACCCATTCTCTCCTTCACTCTCTCTCTCTCGCTCCCCTTGCAAATAAATAAATAAAAATAATTTTAAAATAAGTAAGAGATGATTCAGTGCATAAGAGTACTTGCAGCTTAAGTGAAAAGTTCTGAGGGGGCCTGAGGCAGATTCCCCAGCATCCATGGAATAAGGTGGATGTGGCCATGGGCACTCTGGTCCTTGGTGGGGAGCCAGCGCCTGCAGAATGCCTGGGACTTGCTGACCTAAAAGGGCAGCCCCAGGTTGGGGAAAAGACTCCATCTCAAGGAACTGGTCAGATGACAACCAAGAGCAATGGAAATACCTTGTATTATTGTAGGAGTCTCTGTGACCTCTCTGACCAACAATTCATGGGACAGTATCTCACCCCAAGAAATGGTATTTTCAGTTAATATACTATGCCTTCTGGCTTTACCTTCACTAATATTTATCACGAGAAATATTGAGCTATGGGAATTCATGTTCCTCTGGTGTCTTCTTGAGCAAAATAAATCCTTATTATATTCATCTATCCTACAAGACAGGTGATTCATTGGTTTCTCCAACTTACCAAAACCATTTCCTACACTAAGTGCTTGAAATAGTGTTCATAGATTAATTCTTGGAAAATGTCAATCATTATATATCCTGCACCTATTCCTGTCTTCAAAATAAGTTGAAAATGGGATGCTATAGAAAGTGACTATAGATGACAGAGAAAAATGTCCAAGCTATGGAATATTGTAAGGAAGACAGAGTTCTTATATATACATTTGATTTTAAATGTTTCTACAAATTTGTAGTTTTAAGAAAGTGAGCATTTCCTTTTTTCAAATCCTTTTTTTAAGAGGGTTCTATTTATTATGCTACAATAAACTTCAATAATTTTTTATACTAATGGTGAAACTAGTAATATGAATATTCTAATACTGAAGAATGTTATTCAGCCACCATACATGATTGGTACAAAGCTATTTAAGAATGTATTTTGAGCTAAGAGTGGGAATTTTTATTCTAAAAAAAAAAAAACAACAAGAAAGTAGAAAACTTAGAAAATAATTCTTTATGGGGCTAGAGAGATAGATGGCATAGCAGTCAAGGCATTGCCTACAAAGCTAAGGACCTACGTGCTATTCTCCAGTACCCACATGAGCCAGGTGCATAAGGTGGCGTATGCATCTAGACTTTGTTTGCAGTGGCTGTAGGCCCTGGCATGTCCATTCTCTCTCTGTGTGTCTCTTTCTATCAAATAAATTAAATTAAATTAAAATCTTTCAAAAAAGGAGAAGAAAATAGCTCTTTATTATGTTACACTCTCCTGTCTTACATCACAGGGAAGGCTCTGACCAGTTTATGGAAGCCTTTGTTCTGACTTGAACACTTCTGTACTTCAGACCTTCTCTGTCCCCCTAGGCAGTCTTTGAAATCAGCATCCTCACAATGTGCCGATAATTGACATACAACTCACCAGGCCAAAGAAGGAAAAGGATATATACTTTTTGGTCTTAGGCTGGTGTTTTAGGCTTTGCAAGTACAATCGTACTAGAATTAAGTACTGGATTCTGGGTAATGAGATCCAAATGTGTGTTCTTTTAAAAATTCTATTCTTTCTGAGGCTACCATAACTAAGGCCTTCTACGCAAAGGCCCTGCTGGACTGAGTAAGGAAACATTCGTGTCTCTTATAAAGGTGTGTCATTAGATTATAGCAAGTTCCTAAGTGAGACAACAAAGCAGAATTTCAGACTTGGTCATGTTCATGTTTCTTCCCTTAACAACAACTTCTGAACTTCAAGTGTCTCTTGAGACCCTGTTCTTGGAATTTCCATGTGTCAGGCTAAGTTTGCTGCCCAAGAGTCACTGCCTTCTTTCTGCTGCTTCTGGCTGAAAGGAGCCTTTCTCCTCACCACCAGCTCCCGCACATCCAAGCAGCCACACAAAGGCCACTCAGTCTTTATGGCCTTTGGCACATGGCCTGGAAGTATTGCCAAAACACCTACAAATCTCTTGTGGCAACATCACTTCTTCACAAGTCAAAGCAGAAATATTTAAATTAATCCCATCCATTCATTAAGCAATAATGCATGTTGTACTATTTCTATTTTGCTTTCTAAATGTATTCATTTATTTTCAAGAGAGAGAAGCAGATAAAGAGAGACTAGGTGTGTCAGGGTCTCTGGCCACTGCAAATGAACCCCAGACTCATGTGTCACCTTGTACACCTGGCTTACATGGGGTCCTGGGGAATAGAACCTGGGTCCTTTGGCTTTGTAGGCAAGCACCTTAACCACTAAGCCATCTCTCCAGCTCTATCTTATTTTTAATATTTATTTATTCACTGAGAGAGAGAAAAAGAAAGAGAGAGGGAGGGAGAATTTCAGACACATGTGCCACTTTCTGGGTCTGGCTTTATGTGACTACTGAAGTGTTGAACCCCAGACTCTCAGGTTTTACAATCAAGCACCTTTAGCCACTGAGCCATATTTCCAGGCCCCTATTTCTATTTGAGAGCCAAGTGAACTGAATGATTGCCACGGACCTCAGAGAGCTAAACAATGCACAGCTTCTCCTAGTGTCTGCTTCTTAAATTTAGTGTGGAGTAAAATAGAAACATAGGCTCACTTACACTCCAGGAAAATCCCACAACTAGTAACATGAACACAGAATTAAATCCAGGATGAAAATTGTCTCCCACAAGTTGAACTTAGAACATGAAACTACTATTGTTTCTTTCAAAAAAATATTTTGTAAACTGGGCGTGGTGGTGCACACCTTTAATCCCAGTACTCGGGAGGCAGAGGTAGGAGGATTGCGGAGAGTTCGAGGCCACCCTGAGACTCCACAGTGAATTCCAGGTCAGCCTGGGCTAGAGTGAGACCCTACCTCAAAAAAAAAAAAAAAAAAAAAAAAATTTGTAACAGTTTTTCTTTCACGTTAAGTGAAGTCCTGCAAACCCCTACATCAGAACCTCCTGGGGGTTTTATTAAAAACGTCTTTTGGCTCTCAGATGGATTGTCAGGCCCCTGGAAGCGCCGGAGCATGCCCTCACACTGCGGGCTCAGTAGAGGTTTTAAGCCCAGCACAGTGGCGGGGCCGTGCAGTTTCCCTTTCCGCCTCTGGGTGACTAGAGTTAGTTTCACTTTCTAGTTTCCCTTTCCTTTGACAAAGACAGTTTCTCAAAACAGGGAGAAAGCATCAGCTGGAGCGCCCCTCCCACCACCTCCTCCTTAAATAGCCACTGCATGTCTTCTGGGGGCCACTGGGACAATTTCTGAGAAACACCACAGCGGCATCTCAGAGCAGCAGGAAGCCCCTCTCCATCATGAGGTCAGTGCAATGGGGGCCCACCACCTCTCTGCTTCTCGGGTGTAAATTACACGCTGACCTTCTCCCTGCAGGACAGTCCTCGGCTGCCTGGCTGCTTACAGATTCACCGTAGCCGGAGCACTTTGAACTTTTATTGTTTGTTCCATTCATTTTTACCTCTGAGACTTTTTCTGAGGTATATATCCAGGCTCCTACCATTTCTAGGACTGCTCGCTAGGTGGCAATAGTGCTGGGGTTAAGAGGGAAGCTTGACGGGATTATTACATCCATCCAGGTACAAAATTTGCTGACTCTAAGCTATACCTAACATAATTGTTTGAAGTGAGCTTTTCTGTTGTGTTATTTGAAATGACCAAGACAAGAGCTTTTCCTTGTGATTTTCAAGGGACGCATTCACTTTTTCAGCAAATACTATGAAAGATGGAATCAGTACTGAAAACCCAACTCTTGTAGACTTGGGATGTTTGATCACTTCAAGGTAGGAAGTGGAAGAAACGATTCTTACAGATGGGTAGTTCTTTTATTTCTTATAAGAAAACAAATCTCAAGTTTAAAATTGAGTTGGGCTTGGTGGAGCATGCCTTTAATCCTAGCACTCAGGAGACTGAAGCAGGAGGATTGCTGTGAGTTTGAGGCCAGACTGGGGCTACAGAATGAGTTCTAGGTCGGCCTTGTCCACAGTGAGACCCTACTTCAAAATAAGCATCAAAACTTGTCTTTGTTGCTGTGATACATGACGGAAAAGTGAGAAAGCACACACAGGAAACTTGTGGGATGGCAGAAATAATCTCTAAGGGATCTGTATGTTACCTAAGCAGAGATTTTTGCCAAAATCATCAAACTATTTCTTTAAAATAAGTCCATTTATGGTAAGCAAAGTATAATCTCAGTAAAACTTATTTCTTATAAATGCAAAGATGCTTGCTAGAGTTCTACTAATGGTAGAACTTTAAGGAGAGCCAAGAGGAAAAGATACCTTTCCCAGCATACACCTATGGGGAAAGGTGATTATCCAGTGATGGCAGATACTACTGCCCACTCAGGGAGTGAGACAAAAGAGACTGGCCACCCTGCCCTCATCACCAAGGGCTACAAATATTAAGCAAGGTGTATTTAGGGATAGGATGAAAAATATTGATTGCTAAGTACTTCAGGTTTCCCTTTCCTAAATATTGGGCTCGTGATACTTGGTTTTAATTGTGTCTGCATGAATGTGGTTGACCAGAAAGCCAGGACCTTTCCGGCACCTTGATGGCCAGCCCACACAGGAGACTTTGTTGTTTTGTGTCTGGGTATATCTAAAGCCTCCAATCACAGCAGGTCTGAGGGGGGGGGGGGCCTTCTGGACTATGCTGACCTGAAGTCCACATCAGGATGCTCTGTAGAGACAGAGGAGGCTTAGAATGCTTTTTCCCAAATAGTGGTGAAAAACTGAAAATGGGGGAAGAGGCCTGGGAGTATACTTGGCACAGTCTGTGTGTTCACTCCCTCCTCCGCACAGATGAACTCTCGTTCTTCCCCTTCACTTCTTCAGTTAAGTCTTTAAGTATGTATGTAGTGATTAAATATGCATGTATCCAACTCAATCATATCCTGCCTTGCCAATTTCCCTATTCTGTCTGCATTTCTGTGTCTATTCCTTTCCTCATTTCGGTGGTCAAACATGAAACAGAAGCCACTTAAAGGAAGAAAGGTTGATTTTAGCTCAGAGTCTGAGGGGATGGAGTTCACCCTGGTGGCAAAGGCGTGGCTGTGGGAGTGTGAAGTGTCTGCCATGCTTCTCCTACAGTCAGGAAGCAGGGAGCAGTGAACGCTGGTGCTTGGCATGCTTCTCCTTCTTGCTCAGTGCAGAACCCCAGCCCCTGAGATGGTGCCACCCACATTCAGGATGAGTCTGCCCTGCAAAACCTTTCTGAAAACACCCTCATAGACACACTCAGAGATATGTTTCCATGGTAACTCTAAGTCCCATCAAGTTTAACCAACACAGTCTGTTTCTGCTTTGCAGGGTCAGGAAGGGTAACGACACAGACTAAGAGCTGGGGACAGGAAAAGGGCAGCACTTTGTACGAGCACAGAGGGATCATGTGCTGGGACCCTTTCAGCATAATCCAGTCAATGAAAGCTGAGACTTGAAAGAGTCCCGAGTCCTGCCTTAGTTTCTTACATTTAAAAGACTAAACCATTATTTGTAGGGTATTTTGTGGCTATCATTAAAAAAAAAGTTTTAAAAATGTATATGTCATGTGTGTGTGTGTGTGTGTGTCCATGCAAATGCCAGGGTCTTTTGCCAATGAAAATGTATACCTGTCTGGGTTTACATGAGTTGCTGGGGAATTGAACCCCTAGGCTGCCAGGCTATGTTTTTTATTTTATTTTATTTTTTATTTATTTGTTAGAGACAGAGAGAAGGAGAGAGAGAGAGAATGGATGCACCAGGGCCTCTAACCACTGCAAATGAACTCCAGATGCATGCACCACCATGTACATCTGGCATACATGGGACCTGGAGAATTGAACCTGGGTCCTTTGGCTTTTCAGGCAAATGCCTTAACCACTAAGCAATCTCTCCAGCCTGGCTTTGTTTTTTATTTTATTTTATTTTATTTATTTATGAGAGAGAAAGAGTCAGATAGAGAGAAAGAGAGAATGGGCACACCAGGGCCTCTAGCCACTTCATACAAACTCCAGACACATGTGCCCCCTTGTACATCTGGCTTATGTGGGTCCTGGGGAATCGAACCAGATCTTGAGCCATCTCCTAAGCCCCTATTTTATGTCTATCTTCCACTGGCTTGCTTCTGAGCAAATGTGTCCACAATTAATTCGGCATTGCAAACCTCCAGGTCCTGATTAGGTCACTTTATACTTGGAGTCTTCTTTTTCAGAATTATGAAAGCTGTCTTTCTGGGTCACTTCTTATTGACCGTCTAGATCTCCCCCCATCCCAACTAAACTAGGAACAGAGACAGTGTTCATCTTTCAAATTGTGCTGTGCTTATGCCCTTCACCCTAATCAATTTATGTACTATTAAAATACAAATTATTAGGGCTGGAGAGATAGCTTAGCAGTTAAGATACTTGCTTACAAAGCCTAAGGACCCAGGTTTGATTCCCCAGTACCCATGTAAGTCAGATGCACAAGGTGGCACATGCATCTGGAGTTCATTCGCTGTGGGTAGAGGCCCTAGGACACACATTCTCTCTCTGTCTCTCTTTGCCTCTCTCTCTGCTACTATCTCTCTGCTCATAAATGATTAAATAAAATATTTTTTAAGACACAAATTACTGGTCATTCTAAAATCCTGAATGAATAGATCTGAAGTAAGGCTCAGGTGGGTGAACTTTTAAAAAGGACCTCTGGTTCTTCAAATACACAGTAAGTTTGAGAACTACTGACTTGAAGATGTGATGTCCACCTCCAAGTCTCCCCATCCTTGAAGGTATAGAATACCGCCTGCATTGTCTCTCTGTGAACACGAGCAGAGAAAGGCAGAAACGGGTGGCAGATAGGTAGGGTAGGAAGGATGTTTAATAGATATTACAGGCCTGGGAAGCTTGCAATTGGAAATTATTGCCAAAAAGTGAACTCCTAGAGCCTGTGGCTCACACTGTGGTTAGAATACAACATCATCAAGAAGGTGGCTTATTTTGAAATATCCTGGGGCTTGGTCAAGTTGACATTTAAAATTAACCATCACAGGATGCACAGGCTACAGATGTCCATCATAGTAACCATTGTATTGTATTTCTATCCACAGTGAGATCACCAGGAATTCCCTGGAGAAAATCCTTCCACAGCTAAAGTGCCATTTCACCTGGAACTTATTCAGAGAAGGCAGTATCTCAACTCATATGGAATATAGAGTGTATAACCAGATTGAATTTTTAAATGCTGAGTTCAAAGCTACAATGTACAACTTGTTGGCCTACATAAAACATCTCCATGGTGAAAACGAGGCAGCCCTAGAATGTTTGGAGAAAGCTGAAGGGCTATTGAAGCAAGAACAAGCTGAGCAGGCAGAAATCAAAAGTCTGGTCACCTGGGGAAACTATGCCTGGGTCTATTATCACATGGGCCGACTCGCTGACGCTCAGGCTTATGTTGACAAGGTGAGACAGGTCTGCGAGAAGTTTTCCAGTCCTTACAGCATGGAGTGTCCTGAACTGGACTGTGAAGAAGGATGGACACGTCTAAAGTGTGGAAGAAATGAAAGGGCTAAGATGTGCTTTGAGAAGGCTCTGGAGGAGAAGCCCGGCAACCCAGAGTTCTCCTCGGGACTGGCAATTGCCAGGTACCATCTGGATAACAAACCCCAGAAACAATTCCCTGTCAGTGCTCTGAGACAGGCCATAGAACTGAGCCCCGAGAACCAGTACATCAAAGTTCTCTTGGCCCTGAAACTGCAGAAGATGAAAGAGGAATCTGAAGGGCAGAGGTTGGTTGATGAGGCCCTGGCGATGGCTCCTGGCCAAACAGACGTCCTTCGAAATGCGGCCCAGTTTTACAGGAAAAAGGGTGACCTAGACAAAGCTATTGAACTCCTTCTACAGGCACTAGACGCCACAGCCAACAACAGCCACCTCTACTACCATATTATGTACTTCCACAGGGAAAAGGTGGAAAAAGTGCAGAACGCAGGGAGATGTGAGGCCAGAGAAAGAGGAGAGCTGATTGGAGCGCTGAGGAAATGGACTGTGGAGCACATGAAGAAAGCTGTCGAGGGGAAGCCAAGCTCTCAGTACCTCTGCTTTGATCTCGGGGAGTTCCTGGAAACAGAAAGGTGTTACCAGATGGCCTTCAGTCAGGAGCTCCCCAGCGAGGAGGAGCGACAGCTCTACGAAAGCTACTGCAGCTTGCAGGAGCAGTACGGGCAGCCGGGAAGCATCCATGCCCAGACCCCATGCCCAGACCCGCTCAGAGTAGGTTCCTATAAGCAAAACATCAACTGAGACGCAAGAGGTGAAACCCCAACTATAGAGTGTAGTTAAAAACCTATCTCAACCAAATGCACTGTACTCACGGCATCTCCACAACAAATAAATCACAAGGGGGATGGAGGTCTGCGAGCCACAGAGTGTGATAAATGAGGCATCTTCTAAGGGACAGCTTTTCGGACCCAGACATCCTTTCCTTGTCAGCAACTACTGGACCTGTAGACAAGCGAGGAGGAAGTGTGCCACTCTCGAGAAGCTTCCTTTCTTCCTCCTGTACTTCCGAAGAAGAGAAATAGAGTGCCATGGAATGGTGGCAGTGAAGGGGGAGGGGGCTGCTGGAAATGTGGGGCCCCCAAGCCTGGCGTTGCTGAGCAGACTGGCCTTGCTCATTGCTTTAAAGCACACTTTTAAGGAATTGTCTTCTCACGCCTATTCCTCTGCTCGTCCTAGTCACACAGGCTTCTTAGTCATAATCACTATTAGACACAAGGCTTTAAGGTCACATGATGCTTACTTGTTCTTAGTTCACCACATGCTCACCATTTCTACCCTTCTTGCCCAGGGTAATATGTAGTGACTGACAATAAAATCTTTCATCTTGCTTTCTTATTTTATCTGTATCCAGCCTTTTGGGTATTGAGAATTAACTTTTGCCTAACCCATTGTTGTACTCAGCTGCACATTGCTGGGATGAACTTCCAAACCAGACACACTTTATGGAAGAAATGGGATTTATTTCAGGCTTGCAGATCCAGGAAAAGTTACGTAATGGTGGGAAAAGCTGGTTCCTGTTCACAAATCCAAGCAGAGATAGAGAAACCACCACCCAGCACCATAAACAAGCAAGCATAACCAGGCAACAAACAGCAGGGAACTCAGGTGGAGCTCATGTGCTTTGCATACCTTTGGGCTAGATATCAGGTTCTCCCCCAGCTGGGTGTGGCCATGGGCACTTTGTGTTCAAACCACCCTAGTACCTAACACTGCCGTCCTGACAGCGCCTGCCATGAAGGGCTGCCTGCTGCTCTTTCTTTCCATGGTCTCAGCTGGGGTTCTCTGCAGGACAGCATCACATATTGCTCACATAAAGGCCTACTGTGGGGATTTCTCTGTGATTTCGAATTAATCTTGACAACTCCTGATCATGAGAGGTGTTTTAAAAAAAGTAATCAGTTTTTCTGTTTGAATAGTATGTGCCAGTCTGGGTTGTAAAGTGTTATGTAAGTTATTAAACTAATACACTAATTCCCCAAAGAAATTAACAAGGCAGATGCTTTTTTTTTTTTTTTTTTTTTTTTTTTTTTTTTTTTTTTTTTGGTTTTTCAAGTTAGGGTCTTACTCTAGCCCAGACTGACCTGGAATTAACTATGCAGTCTCAGGGTGTCCTTGAACTCACGGTAATACTCCTACCTCTGCCTCCCAAGTGCTGGGATTAAAGGCATGTGCCATCATGCCCACCTTCAGATGCTAATATTATCCTGACTTTGCAAGAAGGTGTTAGGCAGTTATCCATGCATTAGCAGGCTTGAAGGTGTTGATGCAAAACACACAGCTCTCACATAAAAGAAAATAAGAGAGAGCTTGCTTGGTAGTCAAATATGAGTGCTCAGGGCCCAGAAATACAGTTTCCCAAGTATCAGGTTCTGATGTGGTAATGATACTAGAGGGATCTTAGCATGTAAAGAGAGCCTTGAAGTATCCCATGATGTGGTGTCCAGGTTCATTTGTGTCTCAAACAATGAATTCAACACTATGCAAGGTAGTAGAGATGTACAATTTCATACTGTCAAGTTCTTTGTCTTGCGACAAAGGGTTGAGGAGGCATAGATAATATTGAGAACAGAGTGGCAAAGCTCCAGTGTCAGGGCAAAGCATACTTAGGAGTTGGGCTGTCATCCAGAAAAAAAGCAAAAGAAAGGGGGAGGGGGAAGGAAAGTTAATTTTTTTTTTTTTTTTTTAGTTAGAACTCAGAAAAGCCAATAGACTCCAAGAGAGTCCAACAGCGAGGATTTTCTCGGGGACTTAACTATACTATGCCCTTAAGAAAGATATTTAGGGATAACTATTCTGCCCACCTCTTCAGCATGTCTGTAAATGAGACATACTCCCCTGACCAGGTAAATGATAGACAGGTTCAACCCAGTACCAGAGGACTTTGTTCCTCTGGTCAGAAACAAGTGACTCTTCACTTTTCAATGATAACTTGGGAACTAGGAGTGTGGCCCGTCCTCCAGTGGCCTCTAATCCCAATGACTGCCTACCTACAACAGCAGTAGTAATAGTGAAAATATAGCGAATACAAAAAATGAAGCCAGGCATGGTGGTTCATGCCTTTAATCTATCACACAGAGGCAGAGGTAGGAGGAACTCTGTGAGTTGTAGGACACCATATGACTATTTAGTAAATTCCAGGGCAGCCTGAGCTAGAGTGAGACCCAACTTCGAAATCCTCCCCTTCCCCTCAAAAAAAGTGAGCATAAAAGCATAGAATACACACCACAAAATGAGAGCAGGCTCCAGAAAGCATAAATGACCAAGTGTTCTTTTGGAGGCTTCTTTTTATGAGTTTAGATGGAGGAGTGGAGAATAATCCCCAGGGACAGGAAAGGGGTGAATCCATACCCTAATTGATAGGGTATTATGTAACTTTGGAAGATCTGTATGTACACAAGTGATATACTGCATAATTTTTAGCATCTCGTCATGCATATACATGAGATGATAAATGCAGGTTTTCCCCTGACAGCTCTCTTTAAGGACACACTGGCCTTCATTGTGTGGCCTTTACTAGTGCCCTCTTCTGGCTTATGCTGGCCTTTCTATGCCCCTTCTGTCAGGAAGTTCCTGAGCACATATTTCCACGCCCCAAAAAGTCATTCTTTCACTGTAGCTGAACCTAACTTATTAGAACTCCAGGATCCAGGCTCATATCCTAAAACCTCTAGTGAAATTCTCTGTCTCTGAAGACCCATACCTCATGGCCCTGCTTGGAGGCTTATCTCTAAGTTGGAAGCCATAGAATTCTCTCCTCCTATCTGTCTCCCTTGGGAGAGGCCAACACTGACACCCTTTAATCTCCAACTGTGATAAAACTGCTTTAGACCTTCCGAGTCTGTTTCAAAATTCTTTCATCTTTTAAGTTCTTAATTAATCTAATAGACTAAGCATCTGCTAAAGAAAGAGGAACCATTTTAAAACAAAAGTGGGGAGATCTTAGATTTAAAAAATCTAAGACTGTTCAAAGAGTAAGTATTTACACTGAGGTGTAAACAAGCATTTATTAAATTGTTAAACCAACTCTACCCAAATAGAAATCATAGTACTTTGTGACATCAGTGAGCATGCTAATTTGCTTTTATACTTTAATGCTTGTATTTGAATTTCAATATGTATAAAAGATGTAAAATTTTGGGTCTAGGGAGGAATAAAATTTTATAAGGATGCTGAACATTCCAGGCCTGTGGACCTAGTTTTGGGTTCTTACCTGTTTTAGCAAATAATTGAAAAGAATGGATTCAGAGAAGAGTAAATTGTGAATTATGAGGATTATTTTAGGGAAAAATGGGATCTAGGGAGGATATCTAGCTGAAAGATTTAAGCCATAAGGGAATTCTCCTCCTTGCTCAGGTTGATAGGGTGAGGGAAAATGGAGAAAATCACCTTCATATAGAGAAATATCCAAGAGAAAGCCTTGGAGAAGGCACATGCACTTGGAGAATAGCATGAGAGCCCAAACCAAGAGATCTCCTGTAGTAGTCAGCTTCATGATGCTGGGACCAACACCCAGCCAAATACAGTGTTGTGGGAAGAAGGGATTTATTTCATCTTGCAAACCCAAGGGAAGTTCCTTCAATGGTGGAAGAAGCTGGTTCCCATTCATTAATCCACACACACACAGAGAAGCTGCCACCAACTAGCCAAAAACAAAAAAGCAGCAGCACAAACTTGCATCAAGAGCCCTGGAGCTCAGACTGCTCTCGTCCACTTAAAGGATTGATTTCAGATCTGTCCCAACACACATTTGGGCTGGATCCCAGGATCTGCCCCTAGTGACTCCTCTTCTAACAGACCCAAGTTACAAACTTTAATAAAACACTTGAGGGGCTGGAGAGATGGCTTAGCAGTTAAGCACTTGCTTGTGAAGCCTAAGGACCCTGGTTCAAGGCTCGACTCCCCAGTACCCACGTAAGGTGGTGTATGCATCTGGAGTTCACTTGCAATGGCTGGAGGCCCTGGTGTGTCCATTCTGTCTGTCTCTCTGCCTCTTTCTCTGTCTGTCGCTCTCAAATAAATAAAAATAAACAAAAACATACTTTTAAAAAAATCAAAAAAACACCTGAGTTTATGGGGGACATACATCCTAACTACCACATCCCCATTTTCCTTCAAACTCATGTAGGGGATCAGAAAAATCTAAGAGGTAGGATAGCAAAGGCTCACTGCTTAAAGAAAGATTCTATACATGAAGTAAAAAGAAAACCATCCAGAAACCTAATTCACGTAGGAAGCAAGCAAGAAAATGCCTGGGCAAAACAAAATGCCTGCTCATTCCCATCTAAATTGGGGAGGAGGAGAAGAGAGAGAGAGAGAGAGAGAGAGAGAGAAGAGAGAGAAGAGAGAGATACATGCTTCTGTTCAGGTGGAACCACAGGACACAGGGGACCAAGGTGAAGAAAAGGGAGTTTACGCGTGTGGTTAGGTTCCATATACAGATAACTTTGATGTGTCTTGTCATCAGACCCAGGTGTACAAGGGAGAGACTTAATTGATTGAATTGATTGGTGGACCCAAGAGGTGACCTAGGTGGGGCCAGCCAAACAGGGTTCTGTAGGCCCAGAAAAACTTGAAGAGGAAGCTGGAAGCCCTACTGAATTATTGCTTGTACCCATCCCAAATGAGACTGGATTAGATTTGGGTTAAAGGCACATGCCAGGGTCTCTTGCCAATGCAAACCAAACCCAAAGGAAGGTGTCACTTTGTAAGTCTGGCTTTACATGGGTACTGGGAAACTGAAAGCAGGTAAGCAGGTTTTGCAAGCAAGTGCCTTTAACCACTGTGTCATCTCCTCAGCCCATCCTATAATATTTTATTTTGTGTGTATATTGCACTTTAGTCACCATCCCAGTTGAGGACACTGGTGTTCTTCATTTGTCTATTGTCAGTATTTCTACTATGAACACACATGTACATGTTGGTTTTTTGTTTGTTTGTTTGTTTGAGGATTGCTATCAACTATTTTGTGCAATATACCCAGGCATATAATCAGAGAAATGGGTTTTACAACAATTCTATGCTTATCTTCTTGAGGGACCATCAAAATGTTTCTAAGGCAACCATGACCTGGAATATTCTTGTCAGCAATATGTGAGAATTCCAACTTCTCCACATATTTGACCTCAGTGATTTGCTAGTTTCACTTTTCTTTTTTTCCGGGATGAATAATTTGGTGAGTGAGAATAATGACTCATTATTTTCTAATGACTCATGATATTGAGTCTGTCTTGAGTGTTTACAGGTTCCTTTGTGACTCAGTATTATAGAAAGTCTGCTCATTTTTCAGCTATGTTTTAATAGAGTTGCTTATGTTTTTGTTGGAGTATTTTAGGAATTCTTTACATGTTGTGGATATGGACTCCTTATCATATACACCATCATAAATATTTTCTGTAATTCTCAGAGGTGTTTTATTCCCATTGATCACTCATTGATATACCATTGAATGCTCATAATGTTAGTGAAAACCAATTTGTGTCTTCTGCTTTTGCTGTGATAGCAAAAAAAAAAAAAAGTTGCCAAAAATATTGTGAAGATTTTCCTTTATGTCTTCATCAATATGTTGCATACTTTTATTGTCTTTGATTTAAGTTTTTACCACTTTTGGAGTGAATGATTATATATAGTATAAGGCAAGTATGCCACTTCTTTTCCATTCGTTTTCTAGTAGCACCCAACATTGGTTTAAGAATATCCTTTAAGCCAAGTGTGCTGACACATGCCTTTAATCCTAGCACATGGAAGGCAGAGGCAGAGGTAGGAGGATAGCCATGTGCTAGAGGCCACCGTGAGACTACATAGTGAATTCCAGGTCAGCCTGGGCTAGAGTGAGACCCTACCTCAAAAAAACAAAAAGCAAAACAAAAAAAAAGAATACCCTTTACCCCATTAAGAATTCTTGATATTCTTCTATACTTACACACCCACGTTGTGTCCCTTCCTCAAATCATAGGCTGAAGCCTTCCTCTCAAAATAATGGTATTTAGAGTTAGGATGATAAAAGCAGAGGTAGGGGATAAAGCTATATGAAGACATAGGGTGAGGTTTCACTTCTGCAGGGCTGATCTTCTTTCTTACACTAAGACAATGTAACACCAGCATTCTCAAAGTTTATGGAACAATCAGGAAAGACTACATGGAGCAAGAATATGGCCATATGTAATCCAGGAAGAGAGCATTTGCTAAGGAGTTAAAATGGACAGGCTCCAGGTTCTGGAATTTCTAGCTTCCAAAGCTATGAGAAAATAAAAGTTTGGAGTTTAAGTCACCAATACAATGGTGTTTTTCTATGGCATCCTGTGCAGAGTAACTCAGTCATATATTCGATGGTTTATACTTGGATCTCTGTTGTCCTCCATTGGTCTGAACAGCTTTGTTCTCTTTCTAGTGATGCTTCTGCTACTACCATAAAATATTGATTTTTGTAGCTTTATACAGTGAATTTAAAGAATGAGATATATACCTTTGTCATTTTCAAAGTAGATATTTTAAGTTGAAAATGTTCAGTTCTAAGCAAAAATTCACTGTAGGTTTTTTGTTGTTGTTGTTGTTGTTGTTGTTTTCTGTTTTATACAGAGAAAAAGAGAATTGGTGTGCCAGGGACTCAGCCACTGCAACCCAAACTCCATACACTTGTGCCACCTAATGGGCATGTGCGACCTTGCGCTTGCCTCACCTTTGTGTGTCTCGCTTACATGGGATCTAGAGAGTTGAACATGGGTCCTTAGGCTTCACAGGCAAACACCTTAGCCACTAAACCATCATTCTAGCCCCTCTGTGATTTTAATAGGGAATGAGTTGAATTTGTAGTTCTTTTGGTAGTACTAATGTCATAACAATATTGAATCTTTCAACACATGTATAGGATATATTTTCAATTATTTCTGAATTTAATTTCAGTGAAATGTTGCATTTTTCAATGTACATTTTTCTTGTCTTGTTTATTAGGCTTCATCCTAAATATTTTATTCTTTAAAATATTATGAAATAGGATTATTTTCTAAAATTCCAAATTTGAATATTCATCATATGTGAATGGATAACCATTTTATTTTTGAATGCATATTTTTGGTACTTGCTACATTGCTTAATTTGTGTATTTACATATAATATTCACATTCATTACATAGGAGATGTGAAACATCTCCAGTGTACTGACAGTGAAGGGAAAGCTTTCAGCCCTTCACCAATGGGCATGATACTTGCTACTACCTTTTCATATTTAGCTCTTATTTTATTGAAGAAAGTTTCCTATATCACTCAATCATGTTGTGTTTTTAACTTTCTGTGAATGTTAACTGTAGTTAACAACTTTTATACTTTTGGGGGGACATGTGATCTTTTTCCTTCTTTTTCCCAAAGGCAATTCATAATTCATAACATCTGATTTCTACATGGTAAAAAATTTTAAATCATTGTTGGTTTGTTGATATTTTTGTACATATATTTTGCAGTTTTATCATATGTACTCCACACTACCATCCCTTATTCTCACAGTCTCACAGTATTCCTACTTCTTGTCTCTTACTAGTGCCTGTGGTAGACATGAAAATGACTGCCCTTCTCCAGGAAACTTTCAGGTTCATTAATGCATTAGAGAAGGGAATTTCCTCTAAGCTCCTTCCTTGTATCTACAAATTGTTAACTAGTCCAATCAGGTATGGGTATTATGTGAGTAATTGCAACTGGTGTGAGTGTATGAGTGCAATGGCCTTGTCATGTCCAGATTCCAGAGTTACAAAGTGCTCTTTTCTATCTCCTAGATCTTACATTCTTTCCATCCTGCCTTATACATGTCCTCTGAGCTCTTGAGAGTATGATGTGTATGTCTCACTGAGGGTCAAGGATACAGTCACTGTCACACTTGAAAGTTATGATTCTCTGCATTGACCACCCCACAATTAAAAAAAAAAAAAACAGGTGTTCTGATAGGGACTGAGAGGGACAGATCATCTGAGGATATATTTTTGTTAAAATATATACTAAAGTTCCAATATTAAATGAATATATTACACTGTTTATATCAACTGTTTTGTCAACAGACTACATAGGATTATAGATCTTGCTTCACCTGGCTCTCCATAATCTATAATCATTTTGACACAGAATAAGAGAAAGAAATTTGTCAGGTACTCAGCCATCTTCCTCTGTACCCTTAGCTGCAGCTCAGTCATATCATGGAAGCAAATATTGTTTCTGTCTTGGCTTTTGGAATGTACAGCTTAAAATTGTGGCTAAACCAGTGAAGATAAGAATTCCAAAGAGCACAAAGAAGTCAATGGATCACATAGTTCCCTGATTCTGGAGCTCCAACCAATCCCAGTAGGACTATTCTGCTTGTAATAAAGTTGGATTACTTTTACTGTAACTCTGATTCCTGTTCAATAAAACCTGCTTCATTCCTTCCTTATTGAATTTGTAAATTGTCTTACAGTGCAGTGCAGACAGAGGTGGTAATTCTTATCACTCCCTGGACAAGTTCATTTTAGCAGAGCTCTTTGAGAAGTCCCAACTCCTGTTCCAGTTCTGCTGGGCTATACTGGGTACCTGAAGACATCCAAAGTTGGCATACTGGGCTCAAATTGTGAGGCTGAGACCAAGAGTGACCACTGAGTGTCCAATGCCCCATTCCTTCCAGATGAGTGGGGGCATCTCCAGCCACAGCTTAGCTATGGCCAAATCCCCAAAGCCAGTCCCTGTGTTTCTACCCTCTTGGGGAGGAAATCCTTCTTCTCTGTTTCCCTTTCTGTCCCTTCTAAGGAATGATACAACTTGAATTTCATATGGCTGGGTGGTGCTATCCTCCTCTGGTGGTAGTCTTGCCTTCCATTATTACAAGGTTGTTATGGATTTGGGGTTATATAAATCTGCCATATGGCAAGAAGTGGGGCCAGAGTCACCCACTGATACCTCTGGTGGTGCATGCTAAACCTGAAGGGACACCTGGTCACTGCCCCAATGTCTGCTTGCCCTCTCTGCACAGGCTGCCTCTTTTCTCCTCCTCCTCCTCCTTCTTCTTTTTTAACTTTTGAAATAAGCATCTCCTTCCCCAAATATCTTCTGTGCATGTTTTCCACACACATCCCTACAGCCTATTCACCCCCGCCCCCACACTCATGCTCCTTCTGCCAATATAACTTTCTAATGGGATGATTCATCGAAGGATTTGTGAGTGGTACATAGATTATACAATAATGTGTTAGAAGGTCTGAGTATGTTAGAAGGATTAGGAGAGAAAGGCAACATTATGAAAAGGACCAAAACAAGCTAGATTCAATTTCTTTTTAGATGGAGCTCAAAGAAAAGCTTCCTAATTTTTGTTTGTTCCAATGTTTGATGACCTATTAAATACAAGAGGGCAACCATTTTCTATCTCTCCTAGCCATCTGCTTTTATGCTTAAGATTGCACTTACAAGGTTGACATGGTATGATGTTTGGTTCCCCCGTCTATCATTTTTTCTTGTTCTTGATCGTAATTGGTAGATTCCCATGTGATACTTAAAGATGTTACAACCTATGAGTTCAGAGTCAAGCACTACTCTGTCTCAGATTCAAGAGTTAAATTAATTCATGCTTACCAATGCTTCGTCACAGATCAGACTGGCCATATGATAGGTGACAGGGAAAGGAGAAAGCAAACAGCACAAGGGTGATGTTAATCCACACATTCTCTTCTGCTTTTGATCACCCAAAGACTCCTCTTTGAAAACTTTTGCTAGACAAACAGCTAAAAATGGATGATCTGAGTCTTAAAGAGCTTAATCATGTTACAATCCCCTTAAACTATTTAAGACAACAAAGAGGCTTGTCTAGGGCTTACACTAGACTAAGGACAGGTATGATCACAAAGCCTTTTCTGAAACAAAATGCAAAATTCCTGTTTTAAAGAGTAGAAATCTCAAAAGCATCTGTTTTGCAAAAGACGTAAATCTCATCAAAGGTCTAAACCCATCTTAGAGCATCAATATACTTAGTTCACAGAAAGGACTATAAATTAGAGTTTACAAGGAATCTGGTCCCAGGCTTCTGTGGGCAGGTGATGGGATGAAAACCCCAATGAATAGGCTGGAGAGATGGCTTAGTGGTTAAGGTGCTTGCCTGCAAAGCCGAAGTTCAGTTCCCCAGGACCCACATAAGCCAGATGCACAAGGGGGCACATGCATCTGGAGTTCATTTGCAGTGGCTGGAGGCCCTAGCATGCCCGCTCTGTTTCTCTGTTTCTCTCTCTCTCTCTCTCTCTCCTTCTTTCTCTCTCACTCTCTCAAATAAACAAAAAAAATAAAAAAAATAAAAAACATTTTAATAAGGAAAGCCCCAGTGAACATCTAATAGGAACTTGAGAGGATGAGACTAGCAGGCCATGGGTAAGCATAGAGACCTCCCTCAGTGGATCTGCTCAGTCCATGACAAACATAAACTGTGCTGAATGCTGGATGACTCTAGTCCAAAGAGGGATTCACTCCTGAAGACCTTGGTATGGGAGAAATGGGGGAATGCCCTCCACTCCCCCCCCATCTCATTCTGAGAGGCCACCTCCAGATCTTTGTCAGAAGGTGCCTCCCTCCAGGAGGATTGGCCACATCCTGACCCCAAACTCCTCTATTTTCTCCTTCTCCATCTCATTTCTGATGAAACAAACTGCCTCCAAGATACCTCTAAGTTCACCCGTAGACTATACCCATCTGTCCAATATAGTTTTGGAAGAACAGGAGCCTCTATTACCTAACTTCAGAGACTTAAACAGGCCATTAGAAAGCATACTAACATAGCCCTGGAGATCATGCAGACAGAAGCTCTCCTGAAAGATAAATTCCTTACCTGATCAATACCTGATCAGCATAGATAATTATAAAAGTTGGTAACTAGCCATACAAGAATTTAGACAAGTTGGTCCAGGCTGCAATGTCTGTTTATTACAATCAGGACTTAGGAAGGAAAAGAGTTTGAGGGAGAAAGAGGAAGAAAGATAAATACCACCAAGAGATCCTAACAGTAATGAAAGTCTCCTAAAGAGGAGCACCCGTACCAAAGGCACATGTAAGTCTGGTTTCATGTGTGAACAGATGGGACAATAATGTGGAGAATGTCCAAAAAGATGGGCAGTCATGAGAGACTCTACCCAGCCCATGCATGGACTCTGTCCTAACTCTCAAGGCAACTATTTGAGGAATCCATGCCCTCTGGGTCCAAGAGCCTCAAACTATCACTGTCCATTGAATGCTGATGGATCCTGGGTAATTCTCTATAGGCTCCTATAATCCCAGTCCAACTTGAGGAGGCCAGAGTGCCTATGCAGATGACACATCATACCTGACACCTTCTCTTCTCTTCAGGACCCTGATCTAACCTCACAGCTGCCTTTAGGGACATATCATGTCAGTGCCAAAGAAAGTTCTGTTCACAGCCTCTTGCCTACTCCTGGAGAGTCATCCTCTTCCATCGATCCTTCCTTAGAGTCCCAGAAATTCCAGAAAATTGTTAGGATAAAATATTCTTTTTAAATATCAAGTAGAGATAATTTTTCCTCCAGGGGAGAATCTATAGCTTCTTTTCATGGTGCACAATGTAGATCTTTGACTAATGGAGAAGCTGAGAGTTATCTGTCACTGTTATTCCTATCTAGAAACAACTCAAGGACCTCACTTATCTCCCCCATCAAAGCAATATCCAAGCCGGGCATGGTGTCACACTCCTTTAATTATAGCACTTTGGAGGAAGAGGTGGGAGTATCGCTGGGGGTATGAGGCCAGCTTGAGGCTTGATAGTGAATTCCAGGTCAGCCTGTGATAGAGCAAGACCCTACTTTGAAAAATAACAACGAAAAGGAAATATCCACTAAAATCAGAGACAGTTCAGGAAATTAAGCCCATAATAGTAGCCTTGAAAAAACAGGGACTCAGAAAAGAGTGCTCTATTCTAAGATCCTGGAAGAGACCCCCCAAAAAATAAATAAATAAAAATGGAGTATAGTCCAGAGCCTCCACTTGATTAATGAGGCAGTGGTCCCCTTTCATCCTGTAGTGCCCAATCCTTACACACTTCTAAGTGAAATTTCCTCTGGGACTGCTCATTACTAAATCTTAGACCTGAAAGTTGCTTTCTTCTGTATTTCCCTACACCCAGTCAGCCCTTGTTTGTCTTTAAGGACCTGACTTGAAGGACAGGTCAAGTGACCTAAACATTTTTCTTACAAGGATTTGGACATCATTCCCACTTGTTTGGTCTGGTCCTATAGGTGATTATATTCTAACCCAATATAGTGAAGGGGGTGACCCCACTTACTCCATTCTTCCTCTAAAATCAGAAATTATCAGACAGATGCAGTCACAAACAAGAGTCTCTAACCATTGAGTAACCCATTCACCCCTAGATGGCTGGTTTTCAAACTAAGCAGATGAACCTATCGGCTAAGCAGGTCACTACCATATGGTCCCGGCCTGTGTGGTCTGCCTGTGGAATCTCATTGTCCCCATCCCCAAGCAAAGTGGGGCCACTCTATAAAAAGGGTATAATGAGGAGGAGACCCTCTTCTTCTGGGAAGAAGTAGGAACAGATGGGGGTCTGAGACTTCAGCCAGAAAAGCAGTGATCAGCTCTCTGTGGTTATGAACTACTGCTTCTGTGTTCAGCTGGCCTCATTCCTTCCCCAATGCAAAGGTTTCTTGGTTACTGCCGAGAAACCTCCAAATAGATAATCAACCAGCCTAAGACACCTCCAATTATAGGTAGACATATTTATACCACCAAAGCTAAGCTCTTCAGAGAAGTCCCTGGTGCCATGTGCCCCTCCATCCTGATGGGTGCTATTCAGTTTGCAGTAAAGTCTGCTTTCATGTTTTCACTGTAACAATGATTGCAGTTCAATAAAGCCTGTTGCATTCCTCTCTCACCAGCTCTGTGAATTTTCATGCATTCTGGGGCCGGTGATTCTTTACCACACCCTGGACAAGAACTCTGTCCAGCATAGCTTGCTGAGAGATCCCCAACTCCATTTCAAGGCATTATTCATAAGAACACAGGGAACCCCCAAACAGCTACATCACAACCAAGTGCCACCCTATCATGGATGACAATCTCAAGGAAGGTGCATCAAAGAGCCCTACTCTCTGCTAATCTCCTGCTTTCAATGAACTCTAGCATCTCCCCGAGATCACTTGCAGCTGGGCTGGAGGCAGGAGGAGCAATGACTGGAATCTCAGGTGAGTTTCTGGTGA
Source organism: Dipus sagitta (assembly GCA_036346955.1). NCBI lineage: Eukaryota > Metazoa > Chordata > Mammalia > Rodentia > Dipodidae > Dipus > Dipus sagitta. The sequence continues at coordinate 47,121,229 of CM070770.1, read as the reverse complement.
TTCACCCCTCCTCTGTCTACTGAGGAAAGTCAACAGCTCCATTTCCGTTGCCACAGAACTGGCTAGCACTGTATTGTTTTCATCAATCAGTTTGCAAAGGTATTGTCCACTTCAAGACTACATTATGTTGTGCTCTGAGGAAAAAGCACCAAACTACAACACTCCTTTTCACGTTGTCTTCAGGAGCTACCAAAACATATCCTTGGACAGGATCTAGCAGTTGTAACTGGGAAGTAAGACTTTCCAAAGCCCACCAGAAGGAATTCCTTGACAGGTGAACATATCCCAGAGTCAAAGACCAGAGGCCTTTGGATCTCACTGGTGAGTAGCCAACATCTTCAGTTACTCTTGGGCTGGTCAGCCAGTCACCACATGTAACCGAGAGAAAAGGGACAAGAGGCACGTGAAAAGGGCATCTCCATACAGATCATCACAATGATAGGTGGAAACTGAGGCTGGGGTCATGAAGAGCAAGGATTTTCACCAGGATAGCATAACAACAACAACAAAAAGTATTCACTCTTCAGAGAAAGAGGGGGCAAGGCACAAAGTAAAATGTCAGCTCTTCTTTGCCAAAGGCTCCAGTTTATATGTGATTGAGTAAATCTTAACAGCTGGTTCCTAAAACCATCTGCAGGGTGAAGTGTTAACAAATCCCTAAAGTTGTTTGAAGGGTTAATAAGGTTCTAAAATTGCTGAGACAAGCTGGCCCTAAAATAGAGGCTTGAGAATGACGGCCAAAGTCCTTGGTAATAACATTTTCCCAGACCTTCCTTAGGTCCAAAAAAAGAAACAAACACCTGTTCAATGAAAAGCCACTGTTCTATACAATAAAATATTCATATTCTGAGCACAGTACAGTTTAACCTTCAGTGTTGTAACTGTCTCACCAGCAAGGGAAATGACCTTGTTCCTGTCTGGTTTTCCTGACCCACATCCTCGCTCATGCTCTTCTCACCCCTCATGTTGTGTAAATACGCCACTGTAGCCTCTGGCCCAGAAAGAGGTTGACAGTCCTTCACTGCTTCACCCCAGTAAAGCAGTCTGTAGCTGTTGAGATCTGGTTGCCTTTCTCACTCATGTCACTCCAGTTGGTTCTGATCCCAGCTCAGATCTAACCCAGGGTAGTTTCAAGAAGCTGCCTGCAGGGCAACAGAATCCAAGGGTCATCTGTATGTAGGGTGGGTGACCTTTTCTTCTTCCTCATCTGGATCAACAGCCTGATGGCACAGGGTGGGCACAGTACTTCTCTATGCAGCTGAAGCTCTAAGAAAGACAGGAGTAAGGTATGGGAGATTCCATTTTTGAGTTACAGTCATGATAACATTTATCCTTGCACATATGATTATCATTCCTGGGAATCACACCACCTTGGGTTGCTAAAATAGACACCCTTGAGATTAAGAAAAGTGTTATCATCATGGAAGTTGTTAATAAAAAAAATTTAAGAAAAGAAAAGTGTTGTTATCACTCAGGCATAATGTGCTGTCTTCAAAGAATGACAATATCTGAGTGCTCTGCTTTTCTGTTTTCAAAAGCATTTTTTTCCATTAATCACCATCCAGAAGACAAGCAAACAAATGTGCAGATACGGAGGCACGATTTTTGTAAGTTCAACTCCCATGGTTAACAAAAATGCCAGTGTCAAGGACAGGTTACTTTCCTATGTGTCGTTTCCCACGGAAGGCCCTGAGCCCCACAAAATGATAACGGCTACCACCATGGCTGTGGTTGCATGCCAGATCCAGAGTTGTAACACCAGCAGTGCTTGGAGTGGAGACACCACTCCATAGTGCCGTCCAGAGCCTGAGGGCTTCCTTCATCCTTTTAGACACCTCCACTCAGGTAAAGCCAGGTCCTTGACCACTTTGTTAGTACCTTTCAAGATCAACCTGTATGAAGCAGAATTGGAGTTCATGAACAAGAGATTTTTGAAATTATTTTTATTTATTTATTTATTTAAGAGAGAGAGAAGAAAGAGGCAGATAGAGGAAAGGGAGAAGGAATGGGCACACCGGGGCTTCCAGCTACTGCAAACGAGCTCCAGACATGCCACCTTGTGCATCTGCCTTACATGGTCCTGGGTAATCCAACCCCAGTCCTTTGGTTTCACAGGAAAATGCCTTAACATCTCTCCAGCCCTGAATAAGAGATTTTTAAAGGTAGATTTAAGCATGGAAATTAAGAAAAAGGTATTCTGGAGTTCTGGGAAAAAATAAGGCATACTCAAGAATGGGTTTTGGCATCTCAATGGAGACTCACATTTCATTGTCTTTATGATGGAGATTATATATGGTGGGGTTTGAAGCTATTTGGGCGGTTTTTGTGGGGTATGATGCATGATTTGGGGGCTCAGGAGGGGGTCCCCCAAATTTATGAACCCCAATTGTGTCTCCTTGTACTATTTTTAACAAGGAATTGATAAAAATGGATTTGAGACAGCTAAATTAGGAATTATTGAGTTTATTTAGGGAGAAATCATAATTTGTGAGGTTTATTTAGGGAAAATTGGTATCTAGGAAAAGGCTAGGGCAGTTACACACACACACACACATGATGGAACCTAGAAGCCCCCTCAAATAACAGACCAGAGAGGATTTAGAAACAGTGAAGGACTCAGAGATCAAAGATAAATAAGATAAAACTCCAAAGCAAAGCATGACACAAATAGAAGAAAAATACCCAAGTCAAGGCATTTCCCTCTTCCAAACCAGGCTGGACTCAGCCAGGCTAGGAAAGAGAGACCCACTAATTCAACTCGTGTGGACATTCAGATCAGGGAATGGGGGCAAAAAGAAAGAGAAGAGAGGGTGGGCCTGGGCCAAATGGGTAACCTGCTTTACTGGGTTCAGATATCCAATCCAGATGAGTTTTGTCATTGGGCTCAGGTGTATAAGCATAAACCTGATTGGTTCAGACTCAAGGTGGTCCACCCAGGGAAGTGAAAATCTGTTTGGTCTGCGGACTCAGAGGGCTGATCTGGGAGGCTGAACTTGGTGTGAAACTGGCAGTCATCTTGGAGAAATGGGATCACACCCAAATTTCAGTTTTGCCAATATGTATGCAATGGCATGTTCTTGTTCCAACTCTTTGGGCTTCTGTCCCTAACTAACTGCCTGAAAAAAAAAAAAAAAAACTAGTTTTCTCCTTTTTCTCTTTCAGCTGTATTCAGTGTTTCTTTTTCCTGTAATTTTTTAAATTTTTTGTTTTATTTTGTTTTTTATGAGGTGGGGTCTCAATCTAGCCGAAGCTGACCTGGAATTCACTATGTAGTCTCAGGGTGGCCTGGAACTCATGGCGATCCTCCTACCTCTGCCTCCCAAGTGCTGGGATTAAAAGTGTGTGCCACCACACCTGGCTTTTTTATAATTTAATTTTTTTTTATTTACTTAGTTGTTAGTTATTTTGGTTTTTGGAGGTAGAGTTTTCACTCTATCCCAGGCTGACCTGGAATTCACTATGTAATCTCAGGGTGGCCTTGAACTCACAGTGATTCTCTTACCTCTGCCTCCCAAATGCTGGGATTAAAGGCGTTCCACACCACACCTGGCTTCCTATTACATTTTTTAAAAAAATTTTTCTGTTTTATTTATTTATTTGAGAGTGACAGACAGAGAGAGAATGAGGCCGATAGAGAGAGAGAGAGAATGGGCACGCCAGGGCCTCCAGCCACTGCAAACGAACTCCAGACGTGTGCGCCCCCTTGTGCATCTGGCTAACGTGGGTCCTGGGGAATGGAGCCTCGAACCAGTGTCCTTAGGCTTCACAGGCAAGCACTTAACCGCTAAGCCATCTCTCCAGCCCACATTTTTTTTTTTTTTTTGAGGCAAGGTCTCACTGTAACCCAGGTTGACCTGGAACTCACTCTGTGACCCCAGGCTGGCCTTGAACTCCTGATGACTCTCCTATCTCAGCCTGCAGAGTACTGGAATTAAAGGTGTGTGCCACCATGACTGAAAGTTTATTTCTTAAATTGAGAATCTTAATGTATGAACATACTGTTATCTTTAAAGGGTTGCTAAGAAATTTAAATGAGATGGCAAATGGTTTCTCAGGGGGACAAGACAGGGTTCCTTTTTTTGTTTGTTTGTTTGTTTGTTTGTTTTTCCAGGTAGGGTCTCACTCTAGCCCAGGATGACCAGGAATTTACTATGTAGTTTCAGGGTGGCCTTGAACTCACAGATCCTCCTACTTCTTTCTCCTAAGTGCTGGAAGTAAAGGCTTGTACCACCACACCCAGTTAGAATTACTCTTAATACTAGAACATTCTAGGTTACAGAGGACAGGACGTCATGGTATCTTCACTGCAAACCAATTTCCTCATTCTGTTTGTGAGATTCTCAGCACATGGAGTAGGAATGATCATGTACACTCAGACCTTCAGCTGGTTAGCTGCTATTTTATTATTCTCATTTGAAAATATAACTTTATAACAGATGTGTTATATGTTGTCAACCTTCATAATAAATGCTAATTTTGATGACAATCTTGATTCTTAGCTGGAAAGAGGCCTCAACAATTCTTTTATGAGGAGGTACTGTTTTACCCATGTTCCAGTAATTTTCCTTTCTTTCTATCCTGTTTCAGTAAAATCCTATACCCAATGACACCACACTCTGATTTAGGACATAGAGAAATCAAATTGGAACTGAGCTCATTGCATGGAAGACAGGGCTTCCAGTACCACCAGCAGGATTTAGGCTGTGGTCAGTTATGTTATACAATTGGCATGCTGGGCACGATGTACCTGATGGTGAACTAAGTAGAATCAATAATTTCCTGATTGTATATAAAGCCCACCTCCATTTGAGGGGATTCATGTCTAGTACTGTTAAGCCAGAACCAAAACATGTACTTGGGGAAGTTTTAGGCCTCAGCAGGGGAGCAACTGCTATTGTGTTGTAAAAACCACTACTATCTGTCTGTCAAAACGCTCTGTGAGTGTTTGTGCTCATGCACATAGATTAATGTTCAGCCTTGGAGGTGACTGGAATCTTTTTACAGAGGTTGGTTGTTATATGTGAGGGGACATAGATATTTAAGCTGCTGAGAAGGATGCTTTTGGTGGCATGGTGGCCCATTACTTAAATAAGGTTTGTATACTTTTCGCCACTTCCAAGGCTGACACCATTCTGGAAATGGGGAAAGAAAGAATGTAAATGTAGGAGAAAAGACATGGAATGTTGTAGAATGACTTTTTTTTTTTTTTTTCTCGTGATCATCCTATGTCATCATGGAGCAGAGATGCCCTTGGTCCAGTGACCATGGCAACTAAATGAGCAAAACAACAACATGGGAACTAGGTCTGTGGTAATTATAATGATGCTTTAATCACTCCCTAGTAGAAAGTGGGCCATCATATGTCTCTTTACCTGAAATCCCAACCATTGCTCCATCCCGAGCCTCTCTGAATGTATATGACTTTGGGAGTTGCTAGAGGATAGAGGAAGCGGAAGGTTAAATGGAGGTAGAACTCCATGATGCAACTTCCATTAAGTTGTCATCCAGTGTGCAGTGGGAGTTTGTGGTGATGTTACCACAGTTGTTAGGATCAGAGCCTGGGCTCTGGCAACAATAGCAAGCTAGGCTCGTCAAACCATCCTCAAGAGGCCAATTAAACACACACGTAGTGAAAAGCAAATAAAGGAATCCTCATTGTGGACACCAGGGTAAGAGGAACATGAAAAAGGTGCAGTGACCTCTAAGTCCTTCAGGGTCCTAACATAAAGTGTAGGTTAAAATGGGATAAAGAGGTGTGCAAGGATGGTCAAGCAATTGTCCTGTTCATCACGGACCCACTGTCGTCTCACTTCAGGTCTCCCTTGGGAGCAGATCTGGCACATCACTGAAACTGTTGGAAATCTCTTCCTAGAAGAAAAGTTCCTCTTCTGGCTGGCACTAGACTTCAGCGTTTTCCTTTTGCCAGTATGACATATGTGAAATTTCAATGTCTTTTTAAAAATTTTTAAATATTTTATTTATTTGCAAGCACAGAGTGATAGAGAGAAGAGACACAGATGGAGAGAGAGGTGTGGGAGAGAAGGGGAGAAAGAGAGAGAATAGGTGTGCCAAAGCCTCCAGCCACCGAAAACAAACTCTAGACACATGTGCCACTGTATATCTTGCTTAATGTGGGTACTGGGGAATTGAACCTGGGTCATTGGACCTTGCCAACAAGTGCCTTATACCACTGAGTAATATCTCCAACCCTGTAATTTAAATTTCTAAGAAATCCCTGTTTCAACAGTTTAATAGCCAAAGGGAGGGGCACAAATGTCTCTTTAGATTATTGTAGCAGACAGCTTCAGGCTTGCTGAGATGAACCTCCAAACCAGACACAGTTATGGAGGAAGGGATATTTATTCAAGCTTACAGATCCAAGGGAAGTTCCATAATGGCAGAAGAAGCTGGTCCTGTTTTCACAGGTCTAAGCAGAGAGAGAGAGAGAAGCCACACAGCGCACTTCAGGAACTCCAGATAGAACTAGGCACTTTGCATATCTTTAGATTGGAATTTCAAACCCACTACCACACTTTAAGATCTGCCCAGTGACACCTTCTTCAGCCAGGTGGCTGCAGATTCAAACTACAAACTAATACAACACTGAATATATTGGGGGTCATCTTTTCAAACTACCACTATTATTGATATGGGGTTGACAGGGATGAAGTTCCTCTGGGTTCTGGGTGGAAGTAGAATTCCCCCGGATAGTGGCTCTCAATAGTTTCTTTTCTATGGCTAGCAAAGAATTGGTAAGCATAGACACAAAGAAACATAAATTATAAAGCATTTATGTGTTTGTTTGAATCAGACATCCCCAACAAATTCATGTGTTTTGAATGCTTGGTGCCCAGCTGATGGCAACTTGAGAGGTGAACATAGCTGTAGGAAGTGTGCTCCTGTGGTCAGACTTTAAGGGTTAATTAGTCCCTAGATTGTCAGCGTCAGTTTAGCTCAATCTCCTGCTGCTGTTTTCCTCCTGCTGAGGCAGAGGTGATGTTGAGCCTCTGTTCCTGCCATGCTTTCCCATGTCATCAGGAAGCTTCCCCATGAGACTATAAGCCAAAATAAATCCTTTCTGCCATCAGCTGCAGGGAGGGGTCTGGAGAAGGAAAATCTAAATCCACCTGGGGGCTTGGATCACATGTTCTTACAAATTAGGCATCCGATTGGGATGAGCATTATTGCCAAGTTCAAATATAAATGTTTTCATACATTAATGATTTTATGTTTGTTTCAATATATATTAGTGATGCAGAATTTTGGATCCAGGGAGGGATTAAATTTTATAAAGATGCCAACCAACCTAGGCCTGTAGACCCTAGATTTGAGTTCTTCTCTTTTTAGCAAAGAATTGAAAAAAAATGGACTGAGAAAAGGGTAAATTGTGAATTAAAAGGTTTATTTTCAGGAAAATTAGGTTCTAAGGGGAAAGGTAGCTGAAAGGTTTAAGCCATGAGGGAATTCGCCTCCTTGCCCAGGTTGATAGGGTGAGGGAAAATGGAGAAAATCACCTTCACATGGAGAAATCTCCAAGAGAAAGCCTTGGAGAAGGCACAGGCACATGGAGAACAGCGTGAGAGCCCAAGCCAAGAGACGACCTGTAGTAGTCAGCTTCATGATGCTGGGACCAACACCCAGCCAAATACAGTGCTATGGGAAGAAGAGAATTATTTCAGCTTACAGATCCAAGGGAAGTTCCATTAATAGTGGAAAAAGCTTATTCCCATTCATAAAGCCACACACACAGAGTCCACCACCAACAGGCAAACACCAAAATAATAATAATGATAATAATAATAATAATTTAAATAAATAAATAAGCAAAGGGGGCAGAAAAATTGTAAGAGCCACAAGTTGGGATGTTTTGCACAAAGACATTGCTTCTCTCCCATAACTGACTGCTACCCCCACAATGCATGACTCACAATCCCCATGGGGTTGACCTGCATCCATAATGTGGAGGTCCTCTTTGGAAAAAGGGCAGGGATGAGGGAAACGATGGTACCAACATGTGTTGGTTACAAACTAAGTATGTCCACATTAATAAATATAAATTTTTTAAAAAGCAAGAACAAACTTGCATCAAGCAGGATCCCTAGAGTTCAGACTTCTATCTTACACCTATAAGACTGATTTCATATTTATCCCAAACACACATCTGGGCTGGACCCCAGGATCTGCTCCTAGTAACACCTCCTCCATCCAGGCAGATGGAGACCCAAGTTACAAGTTTTAATAGAACACCTGAGTCTATGGGGGACATATGTTCTAAGGACCACATACCCTTTACCTCCAAATTCACATAGGGGATCAGGAAAAGCTCAGAGATAGGATAATAAAGGCCTCAGAGCTTAAGATCTATACATGAAGTAAAAGGGAAAGCATCCAGAAACCTAATTCATGTTGGAAGCAAGCAGGAAAATGCCTGGGCAAAATAAAATGCCTGCTTATTCCCAGCTAAGCTGGGAAGTAGGAACAGGAGGAGGAGAGAGATACACCCTTCTGTTCAGATGGAACCACGGGACACAGAGGAACCAAGACAAAGAAAAGAGAGTTTACACATGTGCTTAGGTTCCATAGACAGATAATTGTGATGAGACTGATCACCACAATCAGGTGTACAAGGGAGAGACTCAATTGATAGGTGGACTAAGAGGTGACCTAGCTGGAGGTCAGACAAACCAGGTGTAATAGGCCCAGGAAAACTTGAAGAGGAAGCTGGAAGCCCTACTGAATTATTGATGGCAGCCATCTTAAATGAGACTGTATTAGATTTGGGTTAAAGGTACATGCCTGGGTCTCTTGCCAATGCAAACCAACTCCAGATGCATATATCACTTTGTGAGTCTGGCTTTATATGGGTACTGGGGAACTAAATCCAAGTCAGCAGGCTTTGCAAGCAAGTGCCTTTAACCACTGAGTCATCTCCTCAGCTCGTTCTATATTTTATTCTGTGTGTATATTGCGCTTTGGTCACCATCCCAGCGGAGGACATTTGTGTTCTTCATCTGCCTATTGTCAGTAGTTGTACTATGAACACACATGTATATGCTTCCGTTTGAGGATTGCTATTGCAACTATGTTGTGCAATATACCCAGGAATATAATCAGGGGAATTGGTTTTACAACAATTCTGTAACTCTGTGACCCCAGGTTGGGCTCAAACATCTGGCAATCCTTCTATCTCAGCTTCCAGAGTGTTGAGATTAAAGGTATGTGCCATCATACCTGGCAAATTATTTTTTTCTCTCTTTTATTTATTTATTTATTTATTTATTTATTTATTTATTATTTTAATTTTTATTGACAACTTCCATAATTGTAAACAATATTTCATGGTAATTCCCTCCACCCACCTTCCCCTTTGAAACTCCATCATATGCCCTCCCCCTCTCAATCAGTCTCTCTTTTATTTTGATGTCATCATCTTTTCCTCCTATTATGATGATCTTGTGTAGGTAGCGTCAGGCACTGTGAGGTCATGGGTAGCCAGGCCATTTTGTGTCTGGAGGAGCACATTGTAAGGAGTCCTACCCTTCCTTTGGCTCTTACATTCTTCCCTCCACCTCTTCCACAATGGACCCTGAGCCATGGAAGGTATGATTGAGATATTTCAGTGCTGAGCACTCCTCTGTCACTTCTTCTCAGCACCATGGTGCCTTCTGAGTCATCCCAAGGTCACTGCCATCTGAAAAGAGAAGCTTCTCTAACCAAAAGTGAGAGTAGCATTAATATAAGGGTATTAACATTAAGAAAAGTGCTTACTGGGCAGTTTGGTGAGCATAGTATATACATTTAGCCAGGCAGCAGCAGATGCTACACCCCTAGGGCTCATGACTACTCCTGTCGTAGGTTTTCATTATCAGAGATGTATTCCCTCCCATGCAGTGGGCCTCCAGTCAAATTAGAGGGCAATTGGTTTCCCCCATAACAGACGTGCCACTATTGTACCCATTGGCTCATTTGGCCTGGCCAGCCAAATATAAGGTTCGCAGTGTCCACTGTTGGGTATCATCACTGATTTCTCTCTATCCCACTGGACTGCATGCAGTGTGGCTTTTTCCAGCTTTCTTTCAGCTGCTCTACATGGAGGAGGATTTTAGCTCAGTTCCAGCAGGATTTATCAGTGAACTTGCAGCCCAAGTATGTGGAGTCTTCAGTAATAGGGTCTTACCATCTATGCCTGGTAGGAAACCGAGGGCCTCAGCAATGGCCTGTAATGTTTTGGTGGCATCAGGGACCTCCCTGGCCAACAACTCACTGGAAGGTATCCCATCCCTGGCACTGAAAATTTTCTAGTAACAATCTATGGCTCCTGTGTGTTCTATTGTCCAAAAAAGTAGGTTTCCATATGACTTATTTATATACTCTTAGATTTTGATTAGTCTTCCCTCTACCTTTTCTTTACTCAACCTCTTCACCTGATCTTACTTATGCCTTTTCACCCCATTAATCTGTTCTTCTACTTACATGTATACAAACATCCTATTAGGTCCCCCCTCCCTCCCTTTCTATTCCCTTTATATCTCCTTTCTAGCTTACTGGCCTGTGCTACTGAGTTTTTTTCCTACTCACACAGAAGTCCAGTCATTTGTAGCTAGGATCCACATATGAAAGAGAACATGCAATGTTTGGCTTTCTGGGCTTGGGTTACCTCACTTAGTATAATCCTCTCCAGATCCATCTATTTTCTTTTAATTGAGAACTTTAATGTATGAGCATGCTATTATCTTTAAAGGGTTGGTTAGAAATTTAAATGAGATGACAAATGGTTTCTGAGGGGCACAACACAGAGTTACTCTTTTTTTAAAAAGAAATATACTTTATTTATTTATTTATTTATTTATTTATTTATTTATTTATTTATGTGTGTGTGTGTGAGAGAGAGAGAGAGAGAGAAAGAGAGAGGGAGGGAGAGGGAGAGAATGGGCATGCCAGGGCCTCCAGCCACTGTAAACAAAATTCAGACATATGCCTCCCCCTCCCCCTGTACATCTGGCTTACGTGGATCCTAGAGAATTGAACTGGGATCCTTTGGCTTTGCAGGCAAGTGCCTTAACTGCTACGTCATCTCTCCAGCCCCAGAGTTACTCTTAATGTGATAGAACTCTTGGTCATGGGGAACAGGGAGTTATGTTATCTTCATTGCAAACAAAAGTTCATCATTTTGTTTGTGAGATTCTCAGCACATAGGAATGATCATATACACTCAAACATGAAGCTTGCTTAAATGCTATTCTTACTTTAAAATATAACTACTTAAAATGAATATTGTCTCTATACTGGCAAACTTCATAGCAAATGCTAGTTTTAGTTGGAATTTTGATTCTCAGGTAGAAGCCTCACCCAGATTACGTAATGAGGAGATCCTGTTTTTCCCATTCCCTAATAATTTTCCTTTCTTTTTGTCCTGCTTCAATAAAACCCTAAACCCTATAACAACACACTCTGGTTGCAAGGCATAAGGAAATCATACTGGAATTGAGTTCACTTCATGCATGTTAGGGTTTGCAGTACCACCAAATAGGATTTAGGTTCCTGGGCTAGAACTGTTACCAAGAGTCCTATTCGGCAATGGACACTGCATGTTATTCTATTGATATGCTGGGCACAATGTAACTACTGGTGCATTATTGCAACACTACATGAGTAAAGTCAAAATTTTTCTGATTGTTAAAACCCACCTCCACATGAGGGCATTCATGTCTAATAATGTTAAGACAGAAGCAAAATGTGTGCATGGGGCACACTCAGGCCTCAGTAGGGAATCAACTGCTACTATATTGTAAAAACATAATTATATGTCTGTTAAATAGCTCTCTGAAGATTTGAGTATATTCAAACAGATTAGTGTTCAGCCTTGGATGTGACCAACCAGAATCTTCTTATAGAAATTGGTTGTTAACTGTGGACAGATATAGATATTTAAGCTGCTGAGAAGGATGCTTTTGGTGGCATGGTGGCCCATTACTTAAATAAGGTTTGTATACATATCACCTCTTCCAAGGCTGACACCATTCTGGAAATGGGGAAAGAAAGAATGTAAATGTAGGAGAAAAGACATGGAATGTTGTAGAATGACTTTTTTTTTTTTTTTCTCATGATCATTCTATGTCATCATGGAGCAGAGATGCCCTTGGTCCAGTGACCATGGCAACTAAATGAGCAAAACAACAACATGGGAACTAGGTCTGTGGTAATTATAATGATGCTTTAATCACTCCCTAGTAGAAAGTGGGCCATCATATGTCTCTTTACCTGAAATCCCAACCATTACTCCATCCCGAACCTCTCTGAATGTATATGACTTTGGGAGTTGCTAGAGGATAGAGGAAGTGGAAGGTTAAATGGGGGTAGAACTCCATGAGGCAACTTCCATTAAGTTGTCATCCAGTGTGCAGTGGGAGTTTGTGGTGATGTTACCACAGTTGTTAGGATCAGAGCCTGGGCTCTGGCAACAATAGCAAGCTAGGCTCGTCAAACCATCCTCAAGAGGCCAATTAAACACACACGTAGTGAAAAGCAAATAAAGGAATCCTCATTGTGGACACCAGGGTAAGAGGAACATGAAAAAGGTGCAGTGACCTCTAAGTCCTTCAGGGTCCTAACATAAAGAATGGAAGAAAGAGATGTGCACAGGTAGACCCACAGGAAGATAAATTATAGAAGAGTTATGCATTGGTTTGAATAATACATCCCCCATAAATTCATATTTTGAATGCTTAGTCCCCAGCTGATGATAACTTGAGAGGTGAACCTTACTGCAGGATGTATGTTCCTATGGTCAGACTTTAAGAGTTAATTGGTCACTCTCTTGCCAGTGTCAGTTCAGCTCACTCTCCTGCTTCTGTTTTCCTCCAGCTGAGGGAGAGGTGATGCTGAGCCTCTGCTCCTGCCATGCTTTCCCCTGTCATCACGAAGCTTCCCCTTGAGAAGCCCAAATAAATCCTTTCTCCCATCTGCTGCTTTTAGCTGTGTGTTTTGGCCTAGCAGCAAGTAGGTGACTACAATTTATTAAAAGAAAGAGTAGCAGGCTGGAGAGATGGCTTAGCTGTTAAGCACTTGCCTGTGAATCCTGAGGACCTGGGTTCGAGGCTCGATTCACCAGGACCCACATTAGCCAGATGTACAAGGTCGTGCATGCATCTGGAGTTCATTTGCAGAGGCTGGAGGCCCTCACACACCCATTCTCTCTCTCTCTCTCTCTCTCTCTCTCTCTCTGTCTGTCTGCCTCTTTCTCTCTCTGTCTGTCACTCTCAAATAAATAAGTAAATAAATAAATAAAGGCATGCACCACCATGCCTGGCCCAAAAGAAAGAGTAGAAATAAGAAGAAAAGGTTCCAAGATAAGAGGTGAACCTCCTTCCAACACCCTGCCAGGGGGGGTCTGGAGAAGAAAAATCCAAATCCACCTGGGAACTTGGATCACATGTTCTTATAAATTTGGTATCCAACTGCGCTGAGCATCATTTTGAAGTTCAAATACAAATGAAGAACCTTAATTGGTTGGTGGGTAACAGATGAGAGGGCAGACTCAGAAAAAGCCCACAGAATGTGAAAGATCCTGGGAAACTGTCTCTGATCACTTCCTTTTTGAATGTGACTGCTGTTTTCTCCTAGTGTCATCAAAGCAGAGTGGCGTTTATGTTCTTTTCAGTGTGTCTCCCTGACTGACGACCTTCAAAACCACATTACCTTGCCCTTAACCTTTATCAGTACTGTAGGAGGATGTTAGGGGTCCAGGAAAGCCCTTGAATTACCAATCGTAGGGTTGTTTCTAATTTTAATCCAAGAATTGAATAAAAAAGCCTGAGAAGGATAATTATTAAATTATTATATTTATTTAGGGAAGTACAGAGCCAAGAAAGGCACCCATATGACTAGAGACCCCACATGAAGGGCCTAGAAAAGCTGTGGAAATAAAAAAGAGAAAAGAAAGTTTAAGGAACTCCTTTCATGTGGGAAGCTGGAGGGGGTAAAGAACCCATGTGAAGAGTGAGGGCTGGGGGACCTTCCCTCAGGTGAACTGGGTTGGGCCTGAGCTCCAGGCCCAGCTGAGGGAAAAACTCACCCACAGCTGGAAGTTCCCAAGTGGTCAGAGAACCTGCCCTTTCCTCGCAAAGGTGTTTATAACCTTATAGTGGTGGAATGCCTTTTGGCTCAGGTGAACCAAAGGGGCAGCTGGTTGTTTAGGCCTAGAGGCTCTCTCAGGAAGAGGCTAGCCCTGACACCAAGTTCCAGGGGCTGAACTTGACCAACCGCAATGCTTAAATTCTATAATATACCTTTCTCTGAGGAGGGGTCCTGGTTGTTTGTGGAAAAATAGGTCTAGGGAACTAGGCAAGAGATAAGAAGTCTGCCAGGTGTGGTGGTGCGTGCCCTTAATCCCAGCACTCAGGAGACAGAGGTAGGAGGATCCCTGTGAGTTTGAGGCCACCCTGAGATGACATAGTTAATTCCAGGTCAGCCTGGGCCAGGGTGAGGCCCTACCTCAAAAAAAAAAAAAAAAAAAGAGAGAGAGAGATAAGAAGTCAAATCACCTTCTATTTCTAGCAAGTGCAGACTTTCCTGCTCCCCCCCCCCCCTTTTTCTACTTTCAGGGGTCAAGTCATCCTAACTGTACTCCTTCTCACTCCCCTCTCCCATGGGAAGACACTCTAACTGCTGTTAGAGGACAGGGGATGATGATGTCAGATCTTGAACTAATTTTGGCTGAATGAAGGTGTAGAAATATGGCAGTTAGGCTCCTCCAGAGAGGGGAACAATTTTATGGGACATTGAAAGTGTATTGATGGAGTTCAGGAAAATAGTCTTGGAAGAAAACGTTGGGGAGAAAAAAATCACAGAGAATGAGAAGTGAGCACACAGAAAACTGGTCACCTTTAGAGTTTTTCTTTTGGTGGAATTCTAGGCCTTGGGGGGCATTCAAGGGAACCCAGATAGATGGAGCTGAGTAGTCTCAGGACCATCTGAACATGAGCTGGCTGAGATTTTATCCTAGAACTGTTCATTGAATGGCACAGTAGTGTCTGACATGCCTGAATCTGTTTCTGTATGGCTTGTAAAACAGAAGAGATATTAGGCGAGTTATCAGGAATATAAATATAATATTTAACCTTGATAATAGTGAATATACCATATTTTTATAATAGCCTTCCAGAGAGTACCTTTTAAAATTTGTCCTGGGGGTAGACAGGACCAAAGCTTGGCACCATAGATCCATTGGGTGCCAGTAGGGGCTGTCCAGTTATTATTGGCCTCATGATTTATTAAATGGTGTCCTGGCACAAGTTAGAAGAAATTTACCATTGTTTTCAATATAAACAAGTCTTTTAAATGAAGTGACCCTTGTAGTCATTCATATACTATATATTTATACATATTAAATTTGAAAATAACCATGTTGACATCTATGGTTATTTTCCTTTTATTGTAGAAGTAGAATTATTAAACAGGGGGACAACAAATCTTAAGGCCTTGTTTCTTTTCCCTTTTGTAAAGCTCTTGTGTTACTTAATAGGCCATTTATGTAATATTTGAGGTATCCCTCTTTCATTATACATTTCTAATCAAGGATTAATTTTAATCAAGGATTAATTAATGGATTGCCAAAGGAGACTTTAGGGACTCAGGAGCAGCCCTATAGCTTCTCCAATACTGGTGTTATCTGTTAAGGGTGTCAGAGCTGTGTTGGCCAAGTAGTTTGTTTTTTGTGAGGGGAGGAACCAGAAGGACTGATTTTTTCTTAATCGTGACTCTCCTGTTTCAAACTGCACATTTATTTTTGTTTGTTTGTTCCTGGTTCACTGTATGCTCCTTGGTCAGGAAGACAGGTGATTTACCGGGGGCCAGTGTAGAAGTGTCCCGTCATCGCCAGTGGCCTCATGACCTGGGAACTGGGTGAAAATCGTGGCCTTTTTAGCTCCAATGATTCCAATTGGCTTTGGCTTCTACATAGGTTATGAATCCACTTAGAATGGCAGCTGCCCCAATGTGGAAGAGTAGACATATGTAGCACATTTATTAGTAAAACCAACCCAGTTAAAGAATGACACAAATATTTTAAGTTATTTTGTCTCACCTCTAGGTTTAGTTATCTTGTGATGGCATAGGCCATATCTGAAGCATAGAAAATAGGCACGTCTTATCCTCTGAGTATCTAATAGCTGTAAATATTGGAGACCCTATTTCCAGTCTTGAAAACAATACAAATCTAAGCCAATTAATTTAAACTAGAAATCATCAGCAAAAAGACAAGTAAGACAGTACAAAGTCTTGACCTGTGTTTGAAAACATCTTTGATTAGTCCAGATAGCTGTGTGGGTAACAATTACCCAGAGGAGGTTGGAAACTGAACAATCCAGCTTGAAATGATTTCTCTCAGATGAAGATCACTGTTTGGGCATGAGGCTATCCCCGAAAGCAGGGAATATGTCTTAAGAGTTAATTTTGTTATAAGCCCTGGACTTGAGATGCCAGAAATGAGACAATTACTTTACACATAACAGAGAAGAATCTGGTCATTGTTGAGCCCAAACAGTTGAGCTTTAATACAACCCTTGAGAAATCTGTTTTGAAAGAGAAAACACTATTTGACAACCAGTGTTTTCAGTTCAATCTTGGATAGCAATTGATCTTCTGTATAATAGGAATTTTTATTAACATAAAACAAATTTATGTCTTACCCATGATTTAAAATTGATAACACTTAGGCAAGCTATCCCAACATATTTTACCTAGCAGGACGATAAAGGTTACAGTGACTGAAATTAAATCACCTAAATCTAAGTGATTAAACCTAGTGATGACCATTTTATAAAATTAGCATAAATAAAACAGGAGCTATCTGTAAGTCACAATGTTTTTATGTATGAGTATCTCATCATTGCAAATTAAACACTTATATGTTAATCTTTATTTCAAGACTCAATTTTTCCAATAGTTAAAACCTTGACAAGTAAAGGAACCTAAATTACTTTATTGAGAGTTTTAAAGCCAGTTTTTGGTTTTTTTTTTTTTTTTTTTTTTTTTTTTTTTTTTTTTTTTTTGGTGTTTGGTTTTTGGTTTTTCGAGGTAGGGTCTCTCCCTAGCCCAGGCTGACCTGGAATTCACTATGTAGTCTCAGGGTGGCCTCGAACTCATGGCGATCCTCCTACCTCTGCCTCCCGAGTGCTGGGATTAAAGGCGTGCGCCACCACGCCCAGCTTAAAACCAGTTTTTAATACCCCTTAAACCATGAACAAATTGAGATTGTGAACTGCTAGACTCAGTTTCTCTACTGGTTAAAACCTTGACATCAAGTAAACATATTTTAGATCTTAGAAAATTAAATGTTTTAATGGAGGGGCCCTATCCTAAGCAACCTTTGTTACCATTATGATCCTTTTTTTTTCTTTCTTTTGTTGTCTTGCCTTCCTGATTATAATAAACAGAAATTGCCACCTGGAGCAACTGTTTTAAGCTCTTACCTGGTTCAGTTACCAATTTATGTAATTTCTTATCAATATTAGATGTTGTCTGAGTTAAAAATGTATCTTTAGGAAGAATTTCCTTCTCTATGATATCTGGAGTTACATTAGTATGCTATTTATTTATTTATTTGAGAGAGGGAAAGAGGCAGAGAGAGAGAGAGGGAGAGAGAGAGAGAGAGGGAGAGAGAGAGAGAGAGAGAGAGAGGATGGGCACACCAGGGCTTCCAGCCACTGCAAACAAACTCCAGATGCATGCGCCCCCTTGTGCATCTGGCTTATGTGGGTCCTGGAGAATTGAACTGGGATCCTTTGGCTTTGTAGGCAAACACCTTAACTGCTAAGCCATCTCTCCAGCTCCACATTAGTATCCTTTGTAATTGTCTTCTTAAGTCTCTGGAGAAAAAGTAATGGTCAATTCCTGTTCTCCTTGTATTATCTAAATGAGCCTGGTTTTTAAGGAGATACTAAACAAAAGAGAAAAATATCAGGTACAGCTATTAATGAGTTGTTTTAAATCTTTAATTTGGAAAACATCAAATTGAAATTATATACTTGAGCTGAAGAGATGGCTTGGTGGTTAAGGTGCTTGCCTGCAAAGCCTAAGGACTCATATTCTACTCTCCCAGTCCCAGGTAAGCCTGAATCACAGTAATGCAATTTGTGACTCAAGGTCACAAATGTGCACACAGGGTCACACATGTCTGGAGTTCAATTGCAGTGGCTGAAGGCCCTGGCATGTCAATTCTTTCTCATCAAAATAAAAAAAAAAAAGGCCAGATTGTTGGGCTTACCTCATAAAAGAAATATGTACTTATTTTTACCAAGCAATTTAAAAGCCATGTGAGCTATAGAGATGGCTTAGCAGTTAAGGCACTTGTCTGGAGAGCCAAAAGACCTCGGTGAGATTCCCCAGGACTCACGTAAGCCAGATGCACAAGGTGGTGCATGCATCTGGAGTTCATTTGCAGTGGCTGGAAGCCCTGACATGCCCATTCTCTCTCTCTCTCTCTCTCTCTGCCTCTTTCCCTCTCTCAAATAAATAAATAAAAATAAAAATATTTAAAAGCCATGTGTGTGTTTTTTAAATGTGGGGTCAGGCTATCACATTGGAGCCTTGAATTGGTGTTCCTCCTGGCTCAGCTTCTCAAGTAGCTAGGAGAATAGACCTGTGCCACCAGGCCTAGCTCATTTTACTTTTCATAATACCTGCACTTATGGATATATTTGTCATAGAGCACTTTGGCAGAAAATCTCAGCAGTTAGCAAGCACCACCAGGCATGTCTTTTCCCATTGTGTCTCTGTATTTCCTGAGAGACAGCATGGTTATCTCTCCCACCCAGTTGACACAGTGGCAGGCCTCAGCTTCATAGGGGGAGGAGGCATGTGGCTGGGACCCAGGCCTGTTGAAGAAACCTTTCCTGCCAAATGCCTAGGCTTGTGGCTTGGCTGAGGGCGTTTCCATTTCCCCCTCATTTCGGCTGCAAGAGACTTGTGGTCTAGGGCTGGTGGCTCATTGCACTCCAGAGGTGCAGCCTCCAGCCTTCAGTTGAACTGGGCAGAGGCCAGGGCCGCAGGAGGCATAGAGCCCAGAGCACGGGTCAGAGCTCCATCTTATCACCCCCATGGGCAACCATGTATGTGTCTTATGGCACAGTTGCTTGAAATGGAAAAAGGAAGAAAGAAAAAACAAGAAACTTAGAGGACACTCAGGCAAGCTGCCTTTTGGCTCCCAGGCCTGCATGTGGCTATGAGAGCTCTCCCCCTCAGCTCAGCAGAACAAGCTCCCAAGCTCTGGGAGGTTAGCCCTAAGAGTGGTTGGGGCCCTGGGAAGCTCAATTACATGCATCTCTCTCCTGGCACCATCCCAGCTTGGCCCCAGAGGAGAGCTCACATCAACAGGACGTGCTATCCCAGCAGGGTGGAATGGGGCAGGCATCCTGAGATTCCAATGTGCACCCTAGAAAGTGAGGGCTGTGCTAGAGAGTCCCAAGTGAGGGAGGCTCATGTGCCTGTCTGGACACCGCCAATGCCACACACCATTTATTCCCCTCAGCTTAGAGACAGTGGATGTTAACATCCAGCAAGAAGAGAAAGCAAGCCAGATTTCCTACAAGTGGACAAAAGCAGTAGAAATACCCCAAGTCATGCTCACAGCTGGAAAACGTGCTTCCCATTTTTTTCCATAATATAATAATAATGATTTTCTTTCTCCAGGTAGTCTCTGTGTAACAGCATGTTGGGGTCCAGGAAAGTCCTTGAACTCCAAACCTAGGTTTGTTTCTAATTTTAATTAATGAATTGAATAAAACAAGGTAGAGAAGAACACACACACACACACTCACACACTTGCATTTCCCAGAGGCTTCCCAGATGTGTGAGTGCAATGGGAGTGTTGGGAATCCTTGTCAATACATCAATAAGCCAACACACCAACAAATTTAATGTACCCCACAGTCTTGTGAATTTAAAGAACTAAATCCAGAAGGTAAGACTTGGAGAGACTTTATTGGGTTAAGAGGAAGAAAGAGGAGAAAATACAGAGAGTTCTTGCCATGTGGAATGCAGGAGAGGGTAGGTAGTCCATGTCGGAGTAGGGGTCAAGGTCCTCCCATCTCAGCCTGTTGTGCCAAGTCCCCTGACCAGGAGCCAAGACCTCCAGTCACCCAGGAGTCACCCAGAGAACCACCACAGAAGCCGAGACACTCGAATGTAAAAGCAACAGGTTTCTTTCTTGCAAGCCTAGGCCTGGGCTCCATCCCTACAGTCCGGCACAGCAGTAGTAAGGGAAAGAGCCCCTTCCTTTTGGGGGAAGGGATTCATATAGGAATTCGAACGAAGAAGTAGGGGATAGATACATGATTGGTTGATTTAAACAGTTTTGATTGGCTTGGGGTTTCAGGGGGCAAAGTTGGGGGCAGGAGCTAGGGGCACTCCAGGCAGATGAGGTAATCTCCATTGTGATGGGCTAAGTAAACAGTGGCATTTTACGACTTCCTTGAAGTTTCTTATCTAAGCAGGTGGTCGAGGCCAGAGGCCTCCGCAGTGGAGTGTTTCTGCAATGTCCTTGAAATGGAGATTCCCCAGAAACTTCAGGTTGAAAGGCAGCAATTGAGCAAGCAAGCAAAGTTTACAGAAGCAGAGGTGAGCACATTAGCGGGCTAGTTCTCTATCTAAGTCAGGCCTGGGCCTTTTTACTTAAAATGGTTTATTTGGCCTTTCATTTCCCCCTCTCTATGTACCTGGGGAGCCAATCTTGGATCCCAATTGAGTTAGTGAGTGGAATCTAATGGTATATACTGTGATCTTAAAACCATAAGCTGTACTTTATTAATGCATTCTCTAACAGAAGCAACTAGTCTATTAATAATGCAAGGTCCTATTGTGATTAGCAACAAAAATAAAAGTAATGGCCCTGCTAAAGCAGACAGCAGAGTTGTTAACCATGGGGAATGACTGAACCATGACTTAAACCATCCTCTATCAGCTTCTTTTTTTTTTCCAAATTTTCTCATATCTTTGCCATTGAGTCTTTAATTATACCTGATTGGTTGATATAAAAACAACATTTTTTTCTAAGGCCACATATAGTCCACCTTAGTAGGTAGGTGTGATGAATCCAAGTGGCAATTCTGTCTATCTTCACAGCAGTAGGTGTGGTCAGGATGAAGACTTAGGGTCCCTTCCAGCAGAGGGTCCCTTCCAGCAGGGTTGCAGTGTCTCACGGCGATGGCGACACCCAGTTTTCCAGATTATTTACATATTTTAGGTTTGAAAATAACCCTTTGAACATCTTTTTTTTTAATTATAGAATTAAAACTATGGGGAAAAGATGTCTTACTGCTTGTTTCCCCTCTTGGAAAGTTTTTGTGTTACTTAATAGGCCATTCATATGTGTAAGGTATTTTTTATCTTGGGCTATACATTTCTCTCTGAGTGTTTAAGACCATGCAGATAGCCATATTTAATTAAGGATTAATTCTGGAGGTCATTAATGGCTCTCCAAAGAGACTTTAGAGACCCAGGAGCAGCCCCATAGCTTACTGGTGTCTTCTGTCTGTTAGGATGAGTCTGGGCCGTGCTGGCCAAGCAGTTTTCCCTTCTTTGGGAAGTCAGGAGGACTGATTGCTCCTCAATTGTGACTCTCCTGCTTCAGACTGTACACCAGTTTTGTTTGGGGTCTCCATATCCTCCCTGCTCAGGAAGACAGGTGACTTACCAGGGGGCCAGTGTAGAAGTGTCCCATTGTCTCCAGTGGCCTCATGACCTGGGAGCACAGGCCAAAATATTGGCGCCTCTTGCTCTGATGATTCCAATTGGCTTTTGGCTTCTACGTAGGTAATTAACACACTTAGAAAGGAAGTTACACCAGCCTGGATGTATGTACATACAAAGCACATTTGATTACTGAAATAGACTTAAAGAATGGCACAAGGGCTTCTAAAATCATTTTGTCCTACCTTGAAAATTTTGGTTGTACTATGGCAGCATAAGCCTTATATATGAGGTATAGAAAGTAGACACATCTCATATTTTAAATATCTAATATTTATAAATATAGGCAGAACCTGTTACCAGTCTTGAAAACAGTACCAATTGAGTTATAGACTAACTCATTTAAGCTAGAAATGGTCAGAAAAGGACAAGTAAGACAGTATAAAATCTTAGCACCTGTGTTTGAAAACATTTTTGATTAGTTCAGATACCTGTGTTGGTACAAATTTCCCAGAGAACATTGGAACAGAACCACAAAGCTTGAAATTTTTTTAAAAAACCAAAAACACCTAGCTAAATTCTAATACAACCCTTGATAAATCTTTTTGAAAGAAAAAAAAACATTATTTGACAACCAATGATTTTGCCTTAAACTTGATAGCTATTGATTTTATGTACCACAGAAATTTTTATTAACATAAAACAATTTTATGTTCTACCCATGACTTAAATTTGATAAAGCTTAAGCAAGTTGTCCCAACATATCCCAGGAAGATGAAGGTTATCATTACTGAAATTAAATCACTTAAATCTAAGTGATTAAACCTAGTTATGACCATTCAATAGAATTAGCATAAATAAGACAGAAGCTATCTTTAAAGTTACAATGTCTTTAGGTAGGAGTAGTTTACCTTTGGAAATTAACAACTTCTATGTGAACCTTTACTTTAAGAATAGTTATAACCTTCATGAAAAGAGGAACCTAATTTATTTTACTAAGAGAGTCTTAAAGCCAGTTTTATAACCCTTAAATCATAACAAATTAGCATCAGTGACCTGTTAATGAGTGAGGCCTTATCATAAGACTCAGTTTCTCCACTGATTGAAACCTTGGATTCAGGTAAACATTAGATTTAATCCAATTAAATGTTTCAGTGAGGGGCCCTTACCCTGATATACACATTAGATAAGCCTGATGCTTGTCTTATGTAAGGAGTTTGTAACCTGATCAAATACCTTGACTCAGTTTACTTAACATTTTGTCTAGTGAGAAATTTTATCATAACAGATGTGACTTTAGGTGTTCAAAAGAG
Source organism: Dipus sagitta (assembly GCA_036346955.1). Classification (NCBI taxonomy): domain Eukaryota; kingdom Metazoa; phylum Chordata; class Mammalia; order Rodentia; family Dipodidae; genus Dipus; species Dipus sagitta. The sequence goes on along the minus strand of CM070770.1, from coordinate 47,098,229 downwards.
AAGAACTAAAGAGAACCACAGTTATATGCTGTACTCCTTTTTCTTTGTCAGAGACAATTGGCCATTGTCTCTAGTCAATGTCTGGGGGACACATGGCTTAAACTTCCATGGGGCCTTAGATAAAGGGGGTTCCACCCATTTTTTCAGAGTCCAGCTTTCCATGAATTTAAGTAGCATATGTTGGAAAGCAAGAACAAAATGAAATTACAGAGCAGAGAGATAAGTATCCTGACATTTCTTATTCTATTCTGAAGTCGTTTTTACATAGCAAATTTACCCATTTGCAAAACACAAGGTGATAGATTCTTGTCTATGTTGAACCTGGTTAGACCTCCAATTACATCTGTACTTATGACTTTGTGACCCACCTAGCATAGGCATCACCTGTGTCTAATATAAGATGAATTTAGATTAAGACTATGCCGCTATATAAAACCTTTAGAGTATCCTTAAGAGTTTGTAAACAGTTGAAAAATCTCTAACTTTAGGCATGGTGCTTAGGTTTAGCCTGAAAACTTTTTTCTATATATGCACATCTTTATTCACATACTGTAACATTTTTATCTAAGTACCACTCAAAAGGCATTCTTAATGAGCATTCTATGTCCCAACATTGAAAAATTCCTTCCCAGTTTCTTCAATCAATTCATCTTATCCCATTATTAACCACATTTCTTATACGGCTATTATGAAAAACTACACCAAATTAATTAATCCCATTACTCAATAACAAGTGAGTAGTCTAAAGACAATTTTATGTCATTAATACCAATAAGACATTAAACTAAGGCAAATATTGCTGCTATCTTGAGGCAGGCTGGCCTAGAAGTCAGGTCAGTTGCCTCCTCCTTTTAAGTACATTACAATTTTTTTCAATACCTGACAAATTATAAGTTACCACTTTAGAGGGAATTCTGTTGTTTTTAATAATCCTCTGTGAAAGCTGATGTTGACCTAGAACATAAATTCAGTAATTACATTCATGATATCATGTAACAAAGTTGACACATTTTTTTGTGCGTAAAACTTTAGTTCTTTATAGGCTGCAGTTAAATGTGACCCTTTTCTCTCTTTCTCTCTCTCTCTTGCCACTTTTTGGTGTGCTGTGGTGGCTGGGTGGGGCTTGTATACACCTTAGAACAGCCTTGCCTTATTCCCTGCAGTCACCAGGGGTCTGGTCTAGTACACATGGAGGTAATGGCCAAGAAGACTGCTGGGAGGCCAAGGATTCTGACTATCTGAAAGGGAAAGGGGGGGCCTCCAGGACTGCCAGGAGGCCTCTGAAGAAGGCAGCCCACTGGGAGGCTGCTGAAGAAGGAGTGGGCCCCTCAGGGACCACTGGGAGAGGAGGCGGAGACATGGCACCCACATGGGCAGAGGAGCCATTGTCTGTCCACCACCTGACTCTGACTGAAGCTGCTTTGGAGCTCTTGCAAAGCTGGCTTGTAAATTTACTGCTTAAAGGAAGTGAGGGGAAATATCCTTCCTGAACTTTTTATTTCCTAGCCAGATAAGCTATGTGGGTCCACATGGATGCCCAGAAATCCAGAAATGACCTGGAGAACTTCCCAAAAAGAGTCTGCCTCCCTCTGGGAGAGCTAATTTCCTTAACTTTCAAAAGAGCTCTTATTCTGTGAATCTGAGATATATATACATATTTTGGTGGGAGGCAATGTTACCCATGACAGAGAAAGATTAGAAACACCAAGACCAGAGGACAACATTCCCAAGGGCTGATTAGCACATGGGGGATTCCCCAAAGCTCCGGGCGGTGCCAACCGAAAATAAAGGAGGAGAAAGAGAAACCTGCCAGCCCTCAAAAACATGGAGGCAAGGCCGCATGGGCCAATGTCTCCCAGTCCCTCTGAGAGGGCACTCACCCACCCTGTCCATCTCATCAGTGCCCCCCACAAGAATTGGGGCTGAGGCTTCAGCAGTGGGATTGGTGTCTCTTTTGGGTGTAACTGCCAGCACCTGTAAAGGAGGGGGCGAGGAAGGGAGGAAAGACTTCACCCAGGGGAGAGGCTCTTCTATCAGTTTCCTCCAGGTCACAATATAAGAGATTTGATCAGGGTGTCCACTCCTAGGGTGAAAAACAATTTTTTTCAACCTCAAGTATAGTATTTGGATGAAAGGTCCCCTCTGGTGGCCATCCTACATTGAAGGTAGGCCATTCAGAGGAACAAAATGTAATCCATCTGTCTTTTTAATGTTTACCCCATTGTTATGGGCAACTGCTTTGACATCCTTCCAGTGCATGAGGCAGAGTCCTAAAAGGGAAGAAAGGAATCTGTCCCATGTTATTGAGTCAGGGGAGGAATGTCTGTAGGATTAGAGCAATGACAAGACACACAAGTATTACACAGACACACAGGGCCCAGAAAACAAAACAGATGCACACTACAGATTAGCAGGTTTGCTCTGTCCCAGAGGACAGAGCCCCCACTCAGATTAGCAGGTTTTCTCTGTCCCAGAGGACAGAGCCACCACTCAGATTAGCAGGTTTGCTCTGTCCCAGAGGACAGAACCCCCACTCAGATTAGCAGGTTTGCTCTGTCCCAGAGGATAGAGCCCCCACTCAGATGAGGGGGCAGAACGTCTCATGCCTCCTCCAGGTCTGTCCTTATGGAGCGTCCACCAGGAATTATGACCTGATCAGAAAACAGATGCAGCTAGCCTACAGAGTGAGTGGAAAAAGAGAGCGCTCAAGTGGAAAAATTACCTGACCGGTCGGAGAAGAAACCTTCGGGGTCTGGGGTTCGTTGGGGTCTCTGGGTATCCAGGACGAGCCCCCAAGATGTTGTGCCAAGTCCCCTGACCAGGAGCCAAGACCTCCGGTCACCCAGGAGTCACGCAGAGAACTGCCACAGAAGCCTAGACACTGGAATTTGAAAGCAACAGGTTTCTTTTTTGCAAGCCTAGGCCTGGGCTCCATCCTTACAGTCCCACACAGAGGTAGTAAGGGAAAGAGCCCCTTCCTTTTGGGGGAAGGCATTCATATAGGAATTTGAACAAAGAAGTAGGGGATAGATACATGATTGGTTGATTTAAACAGTTTTGATTGGCTTGGGGTTTCAGTGGCCCAAAGTTGGGGGCAGAAGCTAGGGGTACTCCAGGCAGATGAGGTAATCTCCATTGTGATGGGCTAAGTAAACAGTGGTATTTCATGACTTCCTTGAAGTGGAGATTCCTCAGTTTCTTATCTAAGCAGGTGGTCAGAGGCCAGAGGCCCCCACAATGGAGTGTTTCTGCAATGTCCTTGAAATGGAGATTCCCCAGAAACTTTAGGGAGAAAGGCAGCAATTGAGCAAGCAAGGAAAGTTTACAGAAGCAGAGGTCAGCACATTAGCCAGCTAGTTCTCTATCTAAGTCAGGCCTGGGCCTTTTTACTTAAAATGGTTATATTTGGCCTTTCATTTCCCCCTCTCTCTATGTACCTGGGGAGCCAATCTTAAATCCCAATAGAGTTAGTGAGTGGAGTCTAATGGCATATACTGTGATCTTAAAACCATAAGCTGTACTGTGTTTATGCGTTCTCTAACAAAAGCAACTAATCTATTAATAATGCAAGGTCCTATTGTGATTAGCAACAAAAATAAAAGTGATGGCCCTGCTAAAGCAGACAGCAGAGTTATTAACCATGGGGAATGACTGAACCATGTCTTAAACCATCCTCTATCAGCTTTTTTTTTTTCTAAATTCTCTCATATCTTTGCCATTGAGTCTTTAATTATACCTGATTAGTTGACATAAAAACAACATTCTTTTCTAAGGCCACATATAGTCACCTTAGTAGGTAGGTGTGATGAATCCAAGTGGCAATTCCCTCCATCATCACAACAGTAGGTGTGGTCAGGATGAAGACTTAGGGTCCCTTCCAGCAGAGGGTCCCTTCCAGCAGGGTTGCAGTGTCTCACGGCGATGGCGACACCCAGTTTTCCAGATTATTTACATATTTTAGGTTTGAAAATAACCCTTTGAACATCTTTTTTTTTAATTATAGAATTAAAACTATGGGGAAAAGATGTCTTACTGCTTGTTTCCCCTCTTGGAAAGTTTTTGTGTTACTTAATAGGCCATTCATATGTGTAAGGTATTTTTTATCTTGGGCTATACATTTCTCTCTGAGTGTTTAAGACCATGCAGATAGCCATATTTAATTAAGGATTAATTCTGGAGGTCATTAATGGCTCTCCAAAGAGACTTTAGAGACCCAGGAGCAGCCCCATAGCTTACTGGTGTCTTCTGTCTGTTAGGATGAGTCTGGGCCGTGCTGGCCAAGCAGTTTTCCCTTCTTTGGGAAGTCAGGAGGACTGATTGCTCCTCAATTGTGACTCTCCTGCTTCAGACTGTACACCAGTTTTGTTTGGGGTCTCCATATCCTCCCTGCTCAGGAAGACAGGTGACTTACCAGGGGGCCAGTGTAGAAGTGTCCCATTGTCTCCAGTGGCCTCATGACCTGGGAGCACAGGCCAAAATATTGGCGCCTCTTGCTCTGATGATTCCAATTGGCTTTTGGCTTCTACGTAGGTAATTAACACACTTAGAAAGGAAGTTACACCAGCCTGGATGTATGTACATACAAAGCACATTTGATTACTGAAATAGACTTAAAGAATGGCACAAGGGCTTCTAAAATCATTTTGTCCTACCTTGAAAATTTTGGTTGTACTATGGCAGCATAAGCCTTATATATGAGGTATAGAAAGTAGACACATCTCATATTTTAAATATCTAATATTTATAAATATAGGCAGAACCTGTTACCAGTCTTGAAAACAGTACCAATTGATTTATAGACTAACTCATTTAAGCTAGAAATGGTCAGAAAAGGACAAGTAAGACAGTATAAAATCTTAGCACCTGTGTTTGAAAACATTTTTGATTAGTTCAGATACCTGTGTTGGTACAAATTTCCCAGAGAACATTGGAAACAGAACCACAGAGATTGAAATTTTTTTTAAACCAAAAACACCTAGCTAAATTCTAATACAACCCTTGATAAATCTTTTTGAAAGAAAAAAAAACATTATTTGACAACCAATGATTTTGCCTTAAACTTGATAGCTATTGATTTTATGTACCACAGAAATTTTTATTAACATAAAACAATTTTATGTTCTACCCATGACTTAAATTTGATAAAGCTTAAGCAAGTTGTCCCACCATATCCCAGGAAGATGAAGGTTATCATTACTGAAATTAAATCACTTAAATCTAAGTGATTAAACCTAGTTATGACCATTCAATAGAATTAGCATAAATAAGACAGAAGCTATCTTTAAAGTTACAATGTCTTTAGGTAGGAGTAGTTTACCTTTGGAAATTAACAACTTCTATGTGAACCTTTACTTTAAGAATAGTTATAACCTTCATGAAAAGAGGAACCTAATTTATTTTACTAAGAGAGTCTTAAAGCCAGTTTTATAACCCTTAAATCATAACAAATTAGCATCAGTGACCTGTTAATGAGTGAGGCCTTATCATAAGACTCAGTTTCTCCACTGATTGAAACCTTGGATTCAGGTAAACATTAGATTTAATCCAATTAAATGTTTCAGTGAGGGGCCCTTACCCTGATATACACATTAGATAAGCCTGATGCTTGTCTTATGTAAGGAGTTTGTAACCTGATCAAATACCTTGACTCAGTTTACTTAACATTTTGTCTAGTGAGAAATTTTATCATAACAGATGTGACTTTAGGTGTTCAAAAGAGAAGAACTAAAGAGAACCACAGTTATATGCTGTACTCCTTTTTCTTTGTCAGAGACAATTGTCCATTGTCTCTAGTCAGAGTCTGGGGGACACATGGCTTAAACTTGCATGGGGCCTGAGATAAAGGGGGTTCCACCCATTTTTTCAGAGTCCAGCTTTCCATGAATTTAAGTAGCATATGTTGGAAAGCAAGAACAAAATGAAATTACAGAGCAGAGAGATAAGTATCCTGACATTTCTTATTCTATTCTGAAGTCGTTTTTTACATAGCAAATTTACCCATTTGCAAAACACAAGGTGATAGATTCTTGTCTATGTTGAACCTGGTTAGACCTCCAATTACATCTGTACTTACGACTTTGTGACCCACCTAGCATAGGCATCACCTGTGTCTAATATAAGATGAATTTAGATTAAAACTATGTCCCATATAAAACCTTTAGAGTATCCTTAAGAGTTTGTAAACAGTTGAAAAATCTCTAACTTTAGGCATGGTGCTTAGGTTTAGCCTGAAAACTTTTTTTCTATATATGCACATCTTTATTCACATACTGTAACATTTTTATCTAAGTACCACTCAAAAGGCATTCTTAACGAGCATTCTATGTCCCAACATTGAAAAATTCCTTCCCAGTTTCTTCAATCAATTCATCTTATCCCATTATTAACCACATTTCTTATACGGCTATTATGAAAAACTACACCAAATTAATTAATCCCATTACTCAATAACAAGTGAGTAGTCTAAAGACAATTTTATGCCATTAATACCAATAAGACATTAAACGAAGGCAAATATTGTTGCTATCTTGAGGCAGGCTGGCCTAGAAGTCAGGTCAGTTGCCTCCTCCTTTTAAGTACATTACAAATTTTTTCAATACCTGACAAATTATAAGTTACCACTTTAGAGAGAATTCTGTTGTTTTGAATAATCCTCTATGAAAGTTGATGTTGACCTAGAACATGAATTCAGTAATTATATTCATGATATCATGTAACAAAGTTGACACATTTTTTTACGTAAAACTTTAGTTCTTTATAGGCTGCAGTTAAATGTGACCCTTTTCTCTCTCTCTCTCTCTCTCTCTCTCTCTCTCTCTCTCTCTCTCTCTCTGTCTTGCCACTTTTTGGTGTGCTGTGGCGGCTGGGTGGGGCTTGTATACACCTTAGAGCAGCCTTGCCTGATTCCCTGCACTCATCAGGGGTCCGGTCTAGTACACATGGAGGTAATGGCCAAGAAGACTGCTGGGAGGCCAAGGATTCTGACTACCTGAAAGGGAAAGGGGAGGCCTCCAGGACTGCCAGGAGGCCTCTGAAGAAGGCGGCCCACTGGGAGGCTGCTGAAGAAGGAGTGGCCCCTCGGGGACCACTGGGATAGGAGGCAGAGTCATGGCACCTGCATGGGCAGAGGCGCCATTGTCTGTCCGCCACCTGACTCTGACTCAAGCCACTTTGGAGCGCTTGCAAAGCTGGCTTGTAGATTTGCTGCTTAAAGGAAGTGAGGGGAAATTTCCTTCCTGAACTTTTTATTTCCTAGCCAGATAAGCTATGCGGGTCCACATGGATGCCCAGAAATCCAGAAATGACTTGGAGGACTTCTTCCCAAAAAGAGTCTGCCTCCCTCTGGGACAGCTAATTTCCTTAACTTTCAAAAGAGCTCTTATTCTCTGAATCTGAGATATATATACATATTTTGGTGGGAGGCAATGTTACCCATGACAGAAAAAGATTAGAAACACCAAGACCAGAGGGCAACGTTCCTGAGGGCTGATTAGCACATGGGGGATTCCCCAAAGCTCCGGGCGGCACCAACCGAAAATAAAGGAGGAGAAAGAGAAACCTGCCAGCCCTCAAAAACATGGAGGGAAGGCCACATGGGCCGATGTCTCCCAGTCCCTCTAGGAGAGCACTCATCCATCCTGTCCATCTCATCAGTGCCCCCTGCAAGAATTGGGGCTGAGGCTTCAGCAGTGGGCTTGGTGTCTCTTTTGGGTGTAACTGCCAGCACCTGTAAAGGAGGGGGCAAGGAAGGGAGGAAAGACTTCACCCAGGGGAGAGGCTCTTCTATCAGTTTCCTCCAGGTCACAATATAAGAGATTTGATCAGGGTGTCCACTCCTAGGGTGAAAAACAATTTTTTTCAACCTCAAGTATAGTATTTAGATGAAAGGTCCCCTCTGGTGGCCATCCTACATTGAAGGTAGGCCATTCAGAGGAACAAAATGTAATCCATCTGTCTTTTTAACGTTTACCCCGTTGTTATGGGCAACTGCTTTGACATCCTTCCAGTACACAAGGCAGAGTCCTAAAGGGGAGGAAGGAATATGTCCCATGTTATTGAGTCAGGGGAGGAACGTCTGTAGGATTAGAGCAATGACAAGACACACAAGTATTACACAGACACACAGGGCCCAGAAAACAAAAAACAGATGTGCGCTACAGATTAGCAGGTTTGCTCTGTCCCAGAGGATAGAGCCCCCATGCAGATTAGCAGGTTTGCTCTGTCCCAGAGGACAGAGCCCCCACTCAGATTAGCAGGTTTGCTCTGTCCCAGAGGACAGAGCTCCCACTCAGATGAGGGGGCAGGACGTCCCGTGCCTCCTCCAGGTCTGTCCTTATGGCGTGTCCACCAGGATGTATGACCTGATCAGAAAACAGATGCGGCTAGCCTACAGAGTGAAAGGAAGAAGAGAGCGCTCAAGTGGAAAACTTACCTGACCAGTCGGAGAAGAAACCTTCGGGGTCTCGGGTCCGTTGGGGTCTCTGGGTATCCCAGACGAGCCCCCAAGATGTTGTGCCAAGTCCCCTGACCAGGAGCCAAGACCCCCGGTCACCCAGGAGTCACCCAGAGAACCACCACAGAAGCCGAGACACTCGAATGTAAAAGCAACAGGTTTCTTTATTGCAACCCTAGGCCTGGGCTCCATCCCTACAGTCTGACACAGTGGTAATAAGGGAAAGAGCCCCTTCCTTTTGGGGGAAGGGATTCATATAGGAATTCGAACGAAGAAGTAGGGGATAGATACATGATTGGTTGATTTAAACAGTTTTGATTGGCTTGGGGTTTCAGCGGGCAAAGTTGGGGGCAGGAGCTAGGGGCACTCCAGGCAGATGAGGTAATCTCCATTGTGATGGGCTAAGTAAACAGTGGTATTTTATGACTTCCTTGAAGTGGAGATTCCTCAGTTTCTTATCTAAGCAAGTGGTCGAGGCCAGAGGCCTCCGCAGTGGAGTGTTTCTGCAATGTCCTTGAAATGGAGATTCCCCAGGAACTTTAGGGAGAAAGGCAGCAATTGAGCAAGCAAGCAAAGTTTACAGAAGCAGAGGTGAGCACATTAGCTGGCTAGTTCTCTATCTAAGTCAGACCTGGGCCTTTTTACTTAAAATGGTTATATTTGCCCTTTCAAGCCCAGGAGGGCTGGATTAACGGAGCAAGGACCTGGATGATCAGGAGAGGTGAAAAGCCAACAAGAGGCCTTGCCTACCTGGTAAGGATCTGTTGGGAGCTATAAGCCAAACCTCGGCCATGTTGACAGAAACCGCCATGTTGTGAGTTAAGTTTCTGTTTCCTGGTTCTTGAATCACTTACTGGAAATCGCAAGACCCACTGTGCTCAGAACACCACACCTGGGACCTTCCCAGAAGAGCTACATGCAGCCTCGCCTTCCAAGTTCCCGGTTCTGCTTACGTGCTATACGACTAGCCTTCTTTCCCAGGATCTCCCTATGTAAACCCTCCTGTACTAATAAAAATCAAGACCTTAGCCGGGCGTGGTGGCGCACGCCTTTAATCCCAGCACCTGGGAGGCAGAGGTAAGAGGATCGCCATGAGTTCAAGGCCACCCTGAGACTACATAGTGAATTCCAGGTCAGCCTGGACTAGAGTGAGACCTTACCTCGAAAAACTAAAAAAAAAAAAAAAAAAAAAAAAAAAAAAATCAAGACCTTGACAAACACCTAGCATGGTCTCCTTCTTGCGTCTGGTTGCCTTCTCCCATTCAGGTTAACTTCCCCTTGGGTCCTTGTTTGACTCCCCGCTGGCCGGGGCAAGGATCTATTTATGATTTTATTGTGGTGGGCTTTAGCCTTAGGCTCAGGTGAGTCTGAGAGAGAGCAGACTGGCCTGAGCTTAGAGGTTGGCTCAGGAGAGAGTTGACTGAATAGGCTGGATCAGACACTGAACTCTGGTTCCGCTGAAGCAACAGGCATGGGTGTTCCCTCTTTGGGCATTATAGCAAGTTCCAGACCAGAAATCAAGTCCAAGACCACCCAAATAAAGATTTTAAAAAGGAGAGCTGTTATTAGCTGGCTGGTGACTGTCCCCTCACAGCAAGGAGGAGAGAAGCTCCGTTCTATCTTTATAGTGAGTTTTTAAAGGCAAAAGCCACATTCCTTTACAATGATCTGAAAAAACCTCAGCTATCACCGCCTCACAACTGTCTTTAGCAAGAGCAAGCAAGCATGATTATAAAGCAGAATTTTTATAGTTAGCACCAGGCATGAATCAGATACCAAATATCAGGACATCTTGACCTCAGAGTGTGAGCAAACGCCAGATACCTTAATGGAATCACATCCTCATTCTTGTAATTAATGTTCTGTGCTAATCTTTAATCTCTGATGGCTCCTTAAGAATGTCAAGATGGCTGAGTGGCCCAAGATGGCTTCCCTTAGGTCTGTTTACCAGAGATTGTTTCAGTATCTCTCCTGACTGACTACCTAAGTTCCCCTCATGAGGGGAGGCTTTCTCTCTCCTCCCCTCCCCTTCCCAGTGGGAAAGGAGAGAACTTCTTTTGGCTTGGGCTTCCTTGCTAGCCTCTCCTCTGAATCCTAATCCTCCCTACAATAAACCTTATAATTCATAATTTACACTTCTCTGAGTCCACGTGGTTAATTCTTTGTTGACTTGGACAAGGACGCAAAACTTGGGGACCAGGACTGGAGAGATGGCTTAGTGGTTAAGGCACTTGCTTGCAAAGCCAAAGGACCCAGGTTTGCCTCCCCAGGATCCACATAAGCCAGATTCACAAGGTGGCACATGCATCTGGAGTTCGTTTACAGTGGCTGGAGGCCCTGGTGCACCCATTCTCTTTCTCTTGGGGACCAGAGGCCTGGGATCTCCTGCATCTGTATGGAATCTAATCCCTCTGAAGGGTTAATGACACTCCCTGAAAACTAGAGGGAACTAAACAGTTAATAACTGTCCCTAAGACTAAAGCCTTGTAGGGACTGAAACCATCTAAGACATTCTCCCTTTGACAATTCTTGCTAAAGAAGCCTAATCTGAGCAAAGACACAAATAACGACAGTTCCTTATCTACTTCCCTTTAGACCTGCGCCTGGTCCACTCTGTTTTTCTAGGGATCCTCCTTATAAGCTTGAACCCCAGCCTGGCTCAGGGTTTCAGCCTGCATTCCACAGGAAGGCTGCTGCCCTCTCTGTTTCTCTCAGTCAACGGTCTGTCTGTAGAGATCAAGTCTGGTGTTCTCTTTGGCTTTCCTCGTACACTTTCCTTACACCCTCCCAGGACCCAAACTCTCTGATCACCTACAGAATGCTCTATCCAGAGAGGTTCCCTGGGACCCAGCCAGGGCCTGCAGAAACAGGCTTCGTTGTTTTCCCCAGAAAGTGATTCTTCCTACTATCTGGTAAGCCTGGCAATCTCATAGCTGTCAGTTTGGATTTGGAAATAGAGGATGGATAGGTATTTTTGGGCCAGAGGGTTTATTTTATACCAGAAAAGACAGTCATGAGGTTCAAAGCAAGAGAAAGGGACTCTGAGCTACCTAGTGTGTGTGGAGTGTGGGGAGGTGAGGGGTGTGGGAGGGCGGGGATGAGTCTTTCTCAAGGGGAGGAGTGGCTGGAAACCCTGCTGAACAATGCCTGTGGGAGGAAAGACTGGGTTTTAGCTCTGACTAGAATCAGCAGGTGGTTCCTGGAAGGAAGCTGTTTCTCTGGTCAGCTCAGGTTCAGAAAGTCAATTACTAGGTAGAGGTTCTAAGATCCCACACTAGGCTGGGCATAAGGGGAGGGGAGAAAGACAATTTTCTTTGAAAACTAAATTACTGTAACAGAACGTGGCTCCAGGATCCCAGGCCTAGTGGAGCCGGGTCTGATGGGGAGGGGGAGAGAGGGAGAGAGGGAGACGGGAGGAGAGAATTCTGAGAATCTTACTACCTACCTTCCCTTGCCATTTCAACTCTAACATTCATTTAACTCTGTCATGAATATCAGAGTTTAAAAAAGACTCATAAGAACCCTATGACACATGTACTGCTTCCCCCCCCCCCCCCGCCCCCATGGTAGGGTCTCGCTCTAACCCAGGCTGACCTGGAATTCACTATGTAGACTCAGGGTGGCCTCGAACTCACAGCGATCCTCCTACTTCTGCCTCCCAGGTGAAGAAATGATGCAAGTTCACACAAGCAGTGAATGATGGACCCAAATTGGATGCCATGAAGATTAAATCTGAGGTCTAGTTCCAGGGGCTGAACTTGAACAACCACAATGTTTAAATCCCATGAAAGACCTCCCTCCCAGGAGGGGTCCTGGCTTTTTGTGGAAAAACAGGTCTTGGGAACTAGACAAGAGATAAAAAGCCAGATCATCTTTGACTTGTAACAAGTGCAGACTTTCTCTCCCCCCTTTTTAACTTTCAGTTGTCCAGTTACCCTAACTGTACTCCCTCTCAAATGCCTTTTTTCCTGACAGGATGTTTACAGTGATTGAACAGTTGTGGATGTACCCACACTCCTAAAAGTAGTACCCTTGCTCCTGTAAAGTAAGCCACAGACTCGTTGCAGGCGACTTTTGTTTTTCGCCCAAGCCCATTCTGGGGTGAACAGAGAGATGTTAATGTCTCTGAAGTAGAAGTAAAGACAATCTGTCTCCCTGGTTCACTGGAAATTGCACAGACTTACTTCTCCTGCTGCCAGGCATCCACCTGACCAGAGGGTATGCTTGGCCCCCGGCCAGTTTTGCAAGGACAGCAAGAACATCTCTGCTTAGATTTCAGTTTCCAAGAGCAGGAATTTGCCAGCTTGGCTTTCACTTTCTAGTTTCAGTTTCTAACTGCTGAAAGCAAGGAATAGACCCACAGTTTAGACAGTTGTTTCCAGCTACAAAACTCACTAGTGGAGTCTGGTCTGTTGTCATTGCCCATTCTGGGGTGAATGACTCTTCAGAAGTGAATACAATGTGTCTCTTTGGCTTATTGGAATTTGCACCATCTTCTCCTAATACCAGAAATCCCTATGACCATGAGAAAGGGAGCATGGCATACACCAGCATACCTGTTCCACAGCCTTCCCTCAGCAATTTCTGAAAAGAGAACAAAAACATCTTTGGCCGGGCGTGGTGGCGCATGCCTTTAATCCCAGCACTTGGGAGGCAGAGGTTAGCTGGACTGCCATGAGTTCAAGGCCACCCTGCGACTACATAGTGAGTTCCAGGTCAGCCTGGACTAGAGTGAGTCCCTACCTGGAAAAACCAAAAAAAAAAAAAAAAAATTAGAAAAAAAACAAAACTTTGCTTAAGTTTCACTTTCCAAGAGCAGGATTCACTTTCTAGTTTCAGTTTCCAACTGTCAAAAGCAAGGATACACCCACAGCATACATAGTTGTTGCCAGCCCTTTCCGTTCCTATAAAAATCCACAAGAGAGAAGCCAGACCTCTGAGGAGCCTGTGCTGGTGGAAACAGAACAGAACTGCTTCCTAATTCACAGCAACAATGGGGTAAGGATTTCTCTGCCTTTCTGCCACTATGTTTGACGCTTTAGCAAAGGTTTATCCCTGTGATTTTAAAGGATTCTTCCCAGAAAGGTCAAGATATCCAGCACTTCTATTTAAGTACCTGCTCATAGCCAGGAATGGGTATTGTATACGTGTGCGTGCAAGGCTACACTGATACACAAACATAAGCTGCTTTATTAATGTAGGCACTTTTCTTTTTCTTAGAATAAGCCTATGGAAACCAAGGTTAGCTCAAATAACAGGGAGGAAATTGAAACTTTTTTTAGGAAGGACAAAAGTCTTCCCAATTCTCACATTGTTTCATTGTTTTCCACTAAGCTCTCTGTTCCTTCCATGGAAGGGAGAGACACTATCTAGATAGGCGCATTTCTTTCTCCTCAAGTCTCACCATGGAGGAAAAACAGGAGCCTCATTATAATATAAGCCACATTCAAGGTGTCTTGCATGTTTGTGTTGTGGGGAAGTGGGGGAACCAGCTCACAGTGATCCTCTGTAAACTTACGGGGTCACTTTGTAGGTGCAGTGCTTCCATGAGGTGAACAGACTGCCTCTTCCTGGGCAAGCCTGGCTGCCTCCTGATCCTTGATCTTTCTCTCCATGGTCTGAGCTGGGGTTCTCTGCAGGACAGCATCTCATATTGCTCACATAAAGGTCTACTATGGGGATTCCTCTGTGATTTCTAATGAATCTTGGTAACTCCTAATCATAGCAGTTTTTTTTTTTTTAATCATTGATTTTCTGTTTGAATATTATGTGCCAGTCGCGGTTGGAAAAGTGTTATGTAAGTTATTATACTAATTCCCAAAAGAAATTAACAATGCAGGTACTAATATTATCCTGACTTTGCAAGAAGGTGTTAGGCAGTTATCCATGCATTAGCAGGCTTGAAGGTGTTGATGCAAAATACACAGCTCTCACATAAAAGAAAATGAGAGAGCTTGCTTGAGTTCTCGGGGACCTAGAAATGCAGTTTCCCAAGTATCAGGTTCTGATGTGGTAATGTTACTAGAGGGATCTTGGCATGTAAAGAGGGCCTTGAATTATCCCATGATGTGGTGTCCAGGTTCATTTGTGCCTCAAACAATGAACTCAACACCATGCAAGGTAGTACAGATATAGAATTTCATACTTTCAAGTTCTTTGTCTTGTGACCATGAAAAATTTAGCACGGGGCTGAGGAGGCATAGATATATTGAGAACAGAGAGCAATAGGTATATTGAGAACAGAAAGGCAAAGCCCCACAATACCAGTTCAGTTAGGAGGAGTTTGGCTGGCATTCAAAACAGAAGAAGAAAGCAGTGCAGGGGGAAGGAAAGTTAAAATTTTTGAGTTAGAACTCAGAAAAGCTAACAGGCTCTAAGAAAGTCTAAGAGCAACTGCATAGAGCAAGGAGTTTCTTGGGGATTTACTACACTATGTCCTTAAGAAAACTGTTTAAGGTTAACTATTCTTCCCACCTCTTTAGCATGTCTGTAGATGAAGCATACTCACTTGACCAGGTGATGATTGACAGGCTCCACCTGGTACCAGAGGGCGTTGTTACTCTGGTCAGAAGCAAGTGACTCTTCCCTTTTGAATGTTAACTTCAAAACCAGGGTTTTGGTCTATCCTTAAATGACCTCCAATCCCAATGACTATCTACCTACAACAGTAGTAATAGTGGAAATATAGATTTATAACAAGTGAGTGTAGAGCCAGGCGTGGAGAAGCCGGCCTTTTTTTCCCCAGCATTTGAGAGGCAGAGGTAGGAGGATCACTATGATTTCGAGTCTACCCTGAGACTACATAGTGAATTCCAGGTCAACCCAAGCTATGTGATACCCTACCTCAAAAAAAAAAAAAAAAAAAAAAAGAAGTGAGTGTAAAAGCATAAAATACACTCCACAAAATGAGAGCAGGTTCCAGAAAGCATGTGGCTAAATAACCCAGCGTTCTTTTGGAAGCTTCTTTTTATGAGTTTAGATGGAGGAGTGGGAAATAATCCCCATTGACAGGAAAGGGGTGAATCCATACCCTAATTGATATATGATAATATAACTTTGGGGGAAATCTGTGTGTGCACAAGCCATATGCACCATGATTTTTAGCATCTAGTCACACATATATATGAGATGATAAACTCAGGTTTTCCCTTGACAGCTCTCTTTAAGGACTCACTGACCCTCATTGTGTGGCCTTTACTAGTGCCAGTTTCTGGCTTATTCTGGCCTTTCTATGCCCCTTCTATCAGGAAGTTCCTGAGCACATATTTCCACACCCCAAAAAGTCATTCCTTCACTGTAGTTGAGCCTAACTTAGGATCCAGGCTCATATCCTAAAACCTCTAGTGAAATTCTCTGTCTCAGAAGACCTGTACCCCATGTCCCTGCTTGGAGGCTTATCTCTAATTTGGAAGTCATAGAATTCTCTCTATCTCCCTTCTCCCAGGGAACAGCCAAAACTGACACCCTGCCTATCTGTTTTTTAATCTCCAACTGTAGTAAAACTGCCTTAGACCTTCCTTCTGAGTCTGTTTCAAATTCTTTTGTCTTTTAAATTCTTAATCAATCTAATTGACTAACAATCTTCCAAAGAAGGAGGAATCAATAAAAACAAAACAGGGAGATCTTACATTTAGAAATTCTAAGATTGCTTAAACAGTATATACTTATACTGAGATAGAAACAAGAGTTTATTAAACTGTTAAACCAAATTTATCTAAATAGAGTTCATGGCGCTTCATGAGATCAGTTGCCATACCAATTTGCTGTTATACTTTAATGTTTTTTATGTTTGTTTCAATATATACTAGGGATGCAGAATTTTGGATGCAGGGAGGGATTAAATTTTATGAAGAGGACAAACATCCTGGACCTGTAGACCCTAGTTTTGAGTTCTTTTCTCTTTAGCAAAGAATTGAAAAAAAAAATGGACTGAGAAAAGGGTAAATTGTGAATTATGAGGTTTGTTTTAGGGAAAATTAGTTTCTAGGGGGAAAGCTAGCTGAGTGATTTAAGCCATAAGGGAATTCTCCTCCTTGTCCAGCTGGAAAGGGTAAGGAAGAATTAAAAAAAAAAAAATCACCTTCATATAAAGAAATCTCCCAAGAGAAAGCCTTGGAGAAGGCACATACACATGGAGAACAGCGTGAGGGCCCAAGCCAAGAGATGACCTGTAGTAGTCAGCTTCGTGATGCTGGGACCAACACCCAGCCAAATACAGTTCTATGGGAAGAAGAGATTTATTTCAGCTTACAGATCCAAGGGGAGTTCCTTCAGTGATGGAAGAAGCTGGCTCCCATTCATAAAGCCACACACAGAGAGGGAAGCCATCACCAATGGGCAAAAAAAAAAAAGAACAAAAAAGCAGCAAGCACAAACTTGCATCCAGGCCAACCCCTGGAGCTCAGACTGCTCTCTCCCACCTATAGGATTGATTTGATCTGCCCCAAACACACATTTGGGCTGGACCCCAGGATCTGCCCCCAGTGACACCGCCTCTAGCCAAGCAGATGGAGACCCAAGTTGCAATCCTTACTAAAACACCTTAGTCTATGGAGGACATACATTCTAATGACCACATCCTCTTTACCTCCAAACTCACATAGGGGGTCAGGAAAAGCTAAGAGATAAGAAAGATTCTATATATGAAATAAAAAGAAAAGCATCCAGAAATCTAGTTCATGTCAGAAGCAAGCAGGAAAATGCCTGGGCAAAACAAAATGCATGCTCATTCCCAGCTAAACTGGGAAGGTGCAGAGATTGAGAGAGAGAGAGAAAGACAGAGAAAGAGAGAGAGAGAGAGAGAGAGAGAGAGAATGAGAAAATACACCCTTCTGTTCAGGTGGAATCACAGGACACAAAGGAACCAAGGCAGAGAAAAGAGCTTACAGATATACTTAGGTTCCTTTATACAGATAATTTGGATAATCCTCGTCATCAGACTCAGGTGTGTAAGGGAGAAACTCACTTGATTGGTGAACACAAGTGGTGACCCAGGAGGGACCATACAAACCAGGTGTGATAGGCCCAGGAAAACTTGAAGAAACAGCAGGAAGCCCTGCTGACTTATTGATTGCAGCCATCCTAAGTAAGACTGGATTAGACTTGGGTTAAAGAAGCACAAAAGGGTCTCTTCCCCCTGCAAACCAACTCCAGATGCATGTGTCACTTTGAGTCTGACTTTATATGGGTACTGGGGAACTGAACCCAGGTCAGCAGGCTTTGCAAGCAAGTGCCTTTGACCACTGAGTCATCTCCTCAGCCCATTCTGTACTATTTTATTTGTGTGGATATTGCTCTTCGGTCACCCATCCCAGCGGAGGACATCTGTGTTCTTCATTTGCCTATGGTCAATGCACATTTCTGTTTGAGGACTGCTATTGCAACTATTCTGTGCAATATACGCAGAACTGTACTCAGGGGAATGGGTCTTACAACAATTCTGTGCTTACCTTCTTCAGGCACCAACAAAGTATTTCCTCACCAGCCCGGACCTGCTACATTCTTGCCAGCAATGTGTGAGGATTCCAATTTCTCCACATACTTGACCTCAGTGACTTGCTGGTCTTTTTCTTTTCTCTATGATGAGTGACTTGGTGAGGATTATGACTCTTTATTTGCATTTTTGTAATGACTCATGATATTGGGTCAATTTTTTTGTGGGTACAGGAACTTTGTGACTCTTTTTTTTTTTTTTTTTTTTTTGGTTTTTCGAGGTAGGGTTTCACTCTGACCTGGAATTCACTATGTAGTCTCAGGGTGGCCTCGAACTCACGGCGATCCTCCTACCTCTGCCTCCCGAGTGCTGGGATTAAAGGCGTGTGCCACCACGCCCGGCTTGACTCTTCTTTGTGGAAAGTCTGCCCTGGTTTTACCTGTGTGTTAATTGGGTTGTTCTTCATTTTGTTGATGTATTTTAGGAGTTCTTTATGTACTGTGGGTATACATTCCATGTCATACACACAATTGTGAATATTTTCATTCTCAGAGGAGTCTTGTCACCATTGGCAGTTCTTTTTTTCTTTTTTTATGTACAAATGCTCTTAATTTTGAGGAAAGCCAACTTACCCCTCTAGAGTTTGCTGTGATAGCAAAAAAAATAAAAATTAAAAAAAAAGTTGTCAACTAAGTATCATGACGATTTCCCTTCATGTTTTCATCAGTTTTATACTTTTATTGTCTTGGATTTAGGTTTCTGTTACTTTTGGAGTGAATGTTGTATATAGTGTAAGGTAACTATGCAACTTCATTTTTTCCACTGGTTTTCTAGTTGCCCACCGCATTTGTTGAAGAACCTCCTTCACCTCATTAAGCGGTGTGGATAGTCTTATCAACATATCCAGATTGTGTCACCTCCTCAGATCACAGGCTGACGCCTTCCCTCTCCAAATGATGGCATTTAGAGTCGCTGAGATAGAAAGAGATGTTGGTGGTTAAAGCTGCATGAAGGTTTAACTTCTACAGAGCTAGTCTTCTTTCTCACATGAAAGTAGTGTAATGCCAGTATTCTCTAAGTTTATGGACTAGTCAGGACAGAGTACATGAGATGGAGAAGGAACATGGCCATATGTAATCCAGGAAGCGAGGACTTGCTAAGGAGCTATGATGGACAGGCCCATGTTCTGGAATTTATAACGTCCAAAGTTAGAAAATAAAGGCTGGGAGTTTATGTTACCAGTATAATAGTTTTTTTGCTATGGTAGCTTGGTCAGAATAACCCAGTCATATATTCAAAAGTTTATATTTGGAGCCGGGTGTAGTGGTGCTCACCTTTAATCTCAGCACTTGGGAGGCAGAGGTAGGAGGACTGCTGTGAGTTTGGGGCCACCCTGAGAATACAAAGTGAATTCCAAGTCAGCCTGGGCCAGAGTGAGACCCTACATTAAAAACAAAAAACGAACAAAAAAAAAGTTTATACTTGGACCTCTGTTGTCCTCCATTGGTCTGAACACATTTGCCATCCTTTTTTTGATTTCTGCTAGTACCATAACATATTGATTTTTGAGCTTTATACTGAGTTATGAATTTTAAAAGTGTGAGATATACAACTTATTTACTTTCAAAATTATTTTTACTATGAAGGCCTTTGAAATGCTATGGAGTATAACAAATGATGGGCAACATGTTTTTTTGTTTGTTTGTTTGTTTTTTGTGGAAATTGCTCCTGAACAAAGAGAAACAGCACTAAAATCTCTGTGTGGAGTACCAGTAAGGCTGTTGTATGAAGGTGAACAAGAGCCACTGAGATGTGGCATGCGTAGCAGGGTTGTTGAAATGCTGGTGTAGGGGAACAGTAAGGCAACATTATATGAAGATAAATACGTTCCAACTACTGCTGAGAGGAGGCAATGGGAAACAGAGCTGAAATCCCTGTGTGGAGACCAAGTAAGGCATGTATGTGGCTATTAAGATGAACGGTGGTTTGCAATGTAGGCTCAAAGATGACTTGGATGTACTAGGACTGTGGAATGGCTGCCAAAGAGAGTTGCTGGCTGGGCATGGAGTTTTCCCTGGGCTGCCCAGCCCAGCTAGAGGGAAGGAATTGAAAATCATGAGAATTTGTCACTGGTTATGGATGTTGGCATGCAGGTTTTTTGAGGTTTACCAGCTGGTTACTGATTTTGCATTAATCCAGCGTCTCCTTATTATGCATTTTTGCAATGGAAGTGGTTACTGTGTGCCATTATGTGTTGGAGGTATGTAACATGGGTTTTGATTTTACAAGACTCACAGTTAAAAGACAGTCTTGAATCTCAGATGAAACTTTGGACTTTTGAACAATGTTAAATTTGGTAAAGACTGTGGGGACCTTTGAAGGTAGACTAAGTACAATTTGTATTGTGAGATTATCATGAGTCTATGGTGCTAGGGGTGAAATAGGTGGTTTGAATGCCAAGGTATATTTCATATAGCCTTAGGTATTTTGATAAAATTAAATTTGCTACTTTAGCGGGTGGAGCTCTTTTGGAGGAAGCATGTCACTGGGGGTGGATCTTGGAGTGCCAGTTTGAGCTCTGGCTGTTCAAGCTCGCTGCCTGTTGTCTGCTGTCTCTACTGCAGAGGATGGAGTCAGCTTCCTCAGCAATGATGATGCCTCCACTTGTATCAGGAAGACTGAAGTAAACTCTTTTCTATCATAAGCTGCTTCTGGTCTAGTGTTTGTCTCAGGAATGAGAAGGTAACTGCAGCACTGCAGTTTTGCTTTTCTCTCTGGTTTCCAATTCTAATAATATAGCAGAAATCTCCTATGGGGTTTATCATACAGGGCAAGCCCTTTACACACACACACATACATACACAAATTCCTGCTAAATCACAGTCTGGTTAATGTTATTCCTAATTTATAAAAAGCACTCGGAAGCACAGAATGCTTACCTGCCTAAAACATGTTGAATCATCATATGTGCACAACTAAATATATTCACTGTCCAATAGGGTCTTACAAATCTAAAGAGTAACAAATATCTAGGTAAATATTAGACTTTTTTCAAGGACTAGCATGCATATTGTCTTTCTGACGATTTCTCACATAACAAAATCTACTTTTATTTAACAGTGAGTTTGCAGATGTTCATCAGGTCCAGGAAAGTCTGGCCCAGCTGAGATGTCCCTTTACATGGGAGCTGAAATTTGAAGACACTGACAAAGCTGATTTAGAAAACAGGATCTTGGAGCAGATCGAGTTCCTAGATGTCAAACACAATGTGGGGATACATAATCTCCTGGCCTATGTGAAAGATCTGAATGGCCAGCATGAGAAAGCCCTGCAGAGCTTGAAAGATGCTGAAGACCTGATCCAGACAGAGCATGCCGACTGGCAGGACACATTAAGCCTGGTGACCTGGGGCAACTATGCCTGGGTGCATTACCACATGGGCAGTCTGCCAGAAGCCCAGGCCTACCTGGACAAGGTAGAAAACACCTGCAAGAAGCTTGAAAGTCCCTTTCGCTATAGGGTAGAGTGTCCTGAGATGGACTGTGAGGAAGGATGGGCCTTGCTGAAGTGTGGAGGGCAGAATTATAAGCGAGCAATGGCCTGCTTTGCAAAGGCTCTGGAGGTGAAGCCTGAATGCCCTCAATGCTGGACTGGCTATGCTATCACTGCCTATCGCCAAGATTATGATGATGCCAATATTTCTCTAGAACCTCTAAGGCAGGCTGTCAGACTAAGTCCAGATGATTCATACATCAAAGCTCTCCTGGCTCTGAAGCTGCAGGATGTACACCAGGAATCAGAAGGAACAAAGTACCTTGAAGAAGCTCTGAGCAGCACATCCTGCCAGACCTATGTCTTTCGCCATGCAGCCAAATTTTATCGAAGGAAAGGTTGCCTAGATAAAGCTCTCCATTGCCTAGGAAAGGCCTTACAAGCAGCACCCTCCTCTGGCTACTTGCATTACCAAAGAGGGCTTTGCTATAAGGCACAATTGATCCAAGCAAAGAAAGCTACTAACAAGAATCCCAGTAAGCAGGATGAAATAGAGAAATTGGCACAACAGGCTATGTGTGAATTTCAAGAGGCTTTAACACGAAGGCCCGCATTGGACATGGCCTATGTTTGCCTGGCTGAAATGCACGCAGAACTTGGCCAATACAAGGAAGCAGAGGAAACTTTCCAGAAAGTACTTAACTTGAAGAACCTTGCTGATCACATACAGCAAGAGATTCATTACCGCTATGGCTGTTTCCAGCTATATCAGTTGAAATCAGAAGATAAAGCAATCACTCACTTTTTGAGAGGTCTAAAGATAGAAGAAAGTTCATTTGCCAGGAAGAAACTGCTCAATGCTTTGGAGAAACTGGCTACAAGGTGTGTTCACCAGGAAGCAAATGTGGAAAGCATCAGCCTCCTAGGTTTTGTCCACAAACTGAAAGGGGAAGTGAACGAGGCCCTGCTGTGCTATGAGAAGGCCCTGAGGCTCACTGATAAACTGAACCCTATGTTCTGAAAGGTCTACAGGTCACCCTTGCTGAGTTGATTACTCGTAACTAAATATTCCAACCAGCTTTCCTAAGTTCCTCAAAGGTGTGACTTGCTTATGTTATAAATAGTTATGGAACTATAGTTTCCCTCACCTACCAGTCCCTCTCATCCCTTCCATCGTGTGCCTGGAAGGTTCTTCCATTCTTCCACCACACTTCCCTTCCCTCAATGAGCATAGATGATCCCTGTTGTTCAGGTCACCTGTCTGGTGCTGGATTAACCAGAACCATTTTCCTTATGACTGTGCCTTTGCAATGAACAGCTGCCATCTGCACTCTTC
Source organism: Dipus sagitta (assembly GCA_036346955.1). NCBI lineage: Eukaryota > Metazoa > Chordata > Mammalia > Rodentia > Dipodidae > Dipus > Dipus sagitta. The sequence continues at coordinate 47,075,516 of CM070770.1, read as the reverse complement.
CAGTGTCTTGGAGACAGTAGTCCATCCTGCCTGTTTGATAAAAATTAGTAAGCGGATTGGTTAAAAGAAAGTGTAGGGTTAGAGAGATGGCTTAGCAGTTAAGGAGCTTGCCTGTGAAGCCCAAGGACCCATGTTCAACTGTCCAGGTCCCACATTAGCCAGATGCACAAAAGGGAGTCAAGTGCAAGGTTTGCACATGCCCAAGTTGCGTAAGCATCTGGAATTTGATTGCAGTGGCTGAGGCCCTGGTGTACCAATTTTCTCTCTCTCTCTCTCTCTTTCCCTAAAAAAAAGAAAAGAAAAAGAAAAAGAAAGTTGGGCTGGAGGGATGGCTTAGTGGTTAAGGCACTTGCCTGCCATGCCAAAGGACCCAGGTTCGATTCCCCAGGACCCACATAAGCCAGATGCACAAGGGGGCACTTGCATCTGGAGTTCGTTTGCAATGGCTGAAGGCCCTGGTATGCCCATTCTCATTCTCTCTCTCTCTCTCTCTCTCTCTCTCTTATAAATATAAATAAATAAATAAAATAGTGTTTAGAAAAAGAAAGTGTAGAATACCATGGTCCACACTCACTGCTGGGCATTCCTTCAAAGCTAAGAAGACTTATTGTACATTATGGAATGAAACAGAAGCAAAACCTATCTGAGATGTGTAAGCTGAAAATTACATATTTAGCTTCATCGGTTTTGTTGGCTTATTGGATGTTTATGTGATATATTTTCCTTTTCAGCAAACCAACAAATATTCAGTAAAATTTGCTAAATCACCAACTCTTTCAGTGTATTTTGTTGATGACATTCAAAAAGATATCCCTTCCATGTTTGTATGAAGATGTTAAACTGCATGAACAGCTTATGTAATACTAGGAGGACTGGAGGAGATGAAGTTACAATGTGCATATAATTGCTGGCACCAATATATGGGGAAGTTATTCACTTCTACACTGAGGGAGAAGTCTTCTGCTTTGGGAACTGTATGGTTAACTTTGCATAACTATGAAAGTCCAGTCAGAAACACTGAGGTTGGTAGTTACTAATGACTGCTTCTGGGATCAGCCTGCCCTCTTCCTTCCTCAACACGAAGGAACTCCAGCTACTATTGAAAAATTCTCAATTAGACCATCAACCAAGTTAGGACACTGTCAGCTATAGGTAGTGTCAACCCCAACACACTTAAACCTCCCTAATTCAATCCTCAGTTGAGTCGCCCCTCTCTTGCTCCCACCCTTTCCCAGTAGGGTGCTGTTCTTGTCTGTGATTAAGCCTGCCTTCTGTTTCTGTCTTTGCTGTAATTCTAATTCCCATACAATAAAGCTTGTTGCATACATTCCTCAACCAACCTTGTGGATTGTCTCAAGGCTCAATAATGGAAATTCTTTGCTGCTTCCTGGATAAGAATCCCTTCCAGCTGAGCTCACAGAGAGCAAGGCTACTCCCTCCCATGTCAATAGGACATGTCACCTTGATCCATGAGAGCTGGTATTTATGCAGTGAAACTGGTGTTGGGAATAAGCTTTTAGGTTATTTGCTTGACACCTGGATCCCCTCTTCAAATGTATCCATGCTAAGTCAAGGCTTATTATATTCAAGCAAAGGAAACTCCTAATGTAACCCCAGAAGTTTCAGTTTGTTGATGCCTAATGAAGTCAATGAATGGAAAGACACTGTAACAGTGATGAAGAAAAAAAAAAAACAAGGCAGGCAGGCAGGAAGGAAGGAAGGAAGGAAGGAAGGAAAGAAGGAGGGAAGGAGAGAGGGAGAGAGGGAAGAAAGGAAAGAAGGAAGGGAGGGAGGAAAGGAGGGAAGGAAGGGAGAAAGAAGGGAAGAAGGGAGAGAAGGACTTTATTAACAATAACTCAATATCTTGAAAGATAGGACACTCCCTTCTTTCAATGGCCATTTTATAAGGAAGAATATTTCATATGATTTTTAAAAGAAGGTAGCTGGATCAAATAGGTGGATACCTCAACAGTGCAGATGAACTCCTTCGTATAGTTCTGTGGTAGTTGTGTCTAGATCTAATGAAGACATAAGGGCTGGAGATATGTCTCAGTAAGTGCTAGGCCTTTTCAGAATGCCTGTTGCCTAGAATTCAGGTCCTAACTTTGTGTAGTAGACTTTTGGAGGCAATTATTATTAAATTTGTTGTTCCTTTCCCAAAGCTATATCTGTAAAGAATGGTCTGAGAGAACTTGTAGGCCCAATAATCCTGTGAGGGTTAGTCAATCATTTAGTTTGCACAAAGGCCACACAGCATAAAAATGGTACTGGGAACTCCAGCTTGCAATGGAAACTATTTTATGACATTCCAATGCTTAAAGGGGGGACCTACTTGACCTTCCTTTCAAGCTCCCTACAGGTTATTCCCTTGATACCTCCAGGAATCACACTAGAGGTCATAGTCCCCAACCCCTACCCCTGCTTATTTTAATATGTAATACTGAATAAGGAAAGCCAATGTCCAAGAGAGAGTTGATTAACTGGTTCCACACAAGACTCCTGTGTGGGAAGTTCAGATGGACTGGGTCAAATCCATGAACTACGAGACCTCCGTTGAGATTTCATCCAACCCTTCTTCCCTCCCCAGCATCTGGAGAAAGGCCTCCTCCTGAACTTTTTCAATTTATTTTGGAAGCATAAAGACAATTTATTTTGAGACTTTACCTGGGAGCTCTCTGCCCGACTTTAATTCAGCTTCATCCCAGAGTTTACATAACCTTGTGGAAAGGCTTTGTGAACCTTATAACCTTCTGAGCTCCCAGAACCTTATTTTATTAGCGTCATGAGTCCCGTGAGGCTCCCTGCTCCCTCCAGGAGGGAATGCTTCAGTTCAGAAGACATAGTGCTGCAACACAATTGAAATTGCTCTTGCAAAGATCTTCTTCCTTGCATTACTGTTTATTCTTTTTTTTTTTTTTTTTTCTTACTTAGCACATGCTTACCTTTTCCCAGAGGATTTCTTCTTCTTTTAGGTGTTCCTTTCCTCAAAAAACCAGGGCCAATGTAGCCCTTGGCCTTTAGCTTCTTGCTTTAGGTTTACTCTTCACTGTTGAAATCCTTACAGGTGATCGCTATTAGGGATGCAGGACTTTAGGTCCAGGGGAAATTTTAATTTTTACAAAGATAACGGTGGGAAAGAGAGAACCAGGACACCTCAAAGGTCTCACGTGATCCTGAGTTTTCGTTTCCGAAGAGGAATTTCGCTTGGGTTTCGGTTTCCAGCCCAAGCTGGCAGGAAGCGCGCATGCGCGCGGGCGCCGCCTCCCGGGAGCTCCGAGCGCGCTCCGCTGCGCTGCGCTCCGAGCCGGGCTGCGGCCCGCGGGCCTGGGGCCGTGTCCGTGCTTCCAGCCCTTCTCCGCGTCTGACGGACCTGTGAGGAGGGCCAGCGAAGGTCCCCGGGAGCACCGGCTCCTTCCGCGGCCCTTCTTGGTCGCTGCCAGCGGTGACTGTCGCGACACTGCCACCCTCCCAGCGTTTCCAGGCTCCTGCCTGCAGGTCTGGCTCCTAAACCTAGTGGCTTTCCTCCCTCTCCCGGGCCTGCTTCCAGCCGCCCTTGCCTGTGGGGCACTTGCGTGTCCTTTCGCCTTTCGGATGGCTTGGTCTGAGCGCTTACCTCGCTGAGAACTACCCCTGCGCCCCCTAAAGATTGCTCCCCCTCCCACCCGGTTCTTATTTTACAAGGACCTCTGTCGCCTTCACACAACTAACACCGCTAGGGTGCTGTCTGCTTTGAATGGCACCCATAGGCTCGGGCGTTTGAACGTTTGGTTTCTAGTTATTTTGGGAGGGTGTGGCACTTTGGGGACCCAGGGCCCGCTTAGCTGACAGTCCACTCGAGGTGGGCCTTGAAGTTGATACAGGCTGGCAAGCCTCCACCCTGAGCTCTGTCTGCCTCTTGGCTGCCACCTCCAGCTCTCGCCTGCACACACCCAGCTGCTTCACCTAGCCTGCCTTCGCCCTTCCCTGAACCATGAGCCCTTATAACCGTCTCCTGTATGATATTGCTGATAGATATTTTGTCACAACAACATTAAAAGTAACTAATACAGGTCTTTCTCTTTCCCATTCTGTATGCTCCATAGAGCTAACCCTGTCCCCTGTACCATACATGGCTAGTCCCCTTCCTTGATTGCGTAAAGTCAGGTAACCATCCTGGTGTCTTGAAGCAGATAGTCCTTTTTTTTTTTTTTGATTTTCGAGGTAGGGTCTCACTCTAGCTCAGGCCGACTTGGAATTCCCTCTATATTCTCAGGGTGGCCTCGAATTCATGGCGATTCTCCTACCTCTGCCTCCCAAGTGCTGGGATTAAAGGCGTGCTCCACCTCACCCGGCTGCAGATAGTCCTTTTGCTGGACATGCCCTAACACTTACCATTTGAGTGACCCAAAGAACGTGTTTTTATTTGTTTGCTTGCATGCTTGCTTTGTTTTGTTTTGTAACTGTGACGCTGTTTCTTATCCCTAAACATGAATGGCATCACTATGGAAACTCTTTCCACTGAAAACTGCCCTATCACATGAGTCTGTGACTCAGTTTCTGGTAACACACTGACATCTATCGTTGCTGTGCACTTACACTACGCGTTCCTGCCTGACAGAGATACTGAATCAAACATCTCCTGACAGATGCAGATGCACTCTGACAGGCAACTTGAGCTCAAAGGACTCTCCCAGCCTTGTCAAATTTTCCTTAAACTATACCATGATCTCAGATGCATTCACACAACTTCTCTTCCTTCTGTCTCAGACAGACAGAGAGAGAAAGAGGCAGAGAGAGAAAGAGACAGAGAGAGAGAGAGAGAGAGAGAGAATGGGCACGCCAGGGCCTCCAACCACTGCAAACCAACTCCAGATGCATGCACCACCTTGTGCATCTGGCTTACATGGGTCCTGGGGAATTGAACCATGGTTCTTTGAGTTTGCAGGCAAGTGCCTTAAATGCTAAAAATTTCTCCAGCCCAGGCCTCACCTTTTAATACCTAGATTTCTACATGAACACCTCCTTGGATCGCATTTTCCTCCTCTCCCAGGGCTCCAGCTTCTCCATTGTCCTTCCTCTGCTCTTCATCAAGGTACACTGGACCACTAAGATGTAATTTCTTCTTAACTTTCTCATTTGCTGAGATCAAGCCACATACACAGGGTCCCACCCCACCACAACTACTCCTTTTGTAGCAGTTTCATGCTTATTAAGATAAATTTATTTGTTAAATAAAATATTTTGTTGTGTTTCACTTTTTAAAATATTTTATTTATCTATTTGTCCATTAATTCATTTATTTAAAAGAGAAAGAGGCAGATAGATAATGGCCACACCAGGACCTCTAGCCCCTGCAAACGAACTCCAGACACATTTACCACCTTGTACATCTGGCTTATGTGGATACTGGGGAATTGAACCTAGGTCCTTAGGCTTTTCAGGCAAGTGCCTTAACTGCTAAGCCATCTCTCCAACCTTGTGTATCACTTTAACTGAAGAAAAAAATGTATCTGATTACTGGAAACAATACACAGAAATGCCATGTACCTATCCCCACATACGCCCTGAACTGAGAGGTTCCTTTGTAAAGTGGTTAGCTAACATTCTCTGCATCTCTTCATAATGACACCTCACTAGAGTAACCAAGAAAATAATGAGTATGAGATATGGCTTGGGGAAAGCCATGCCTCGTGGGAGAACTCTGGCAGGCAAGCATGGATTGACACACTCGCCTGAAACCTGAAAACACTGCCACCACCTGCTGTTCTATCTCTGGTAACACACTGAGTAATCTTAGCTAACTCTGGCAGGCAATGCCTGGGTACAGTGCACGCACTAAGCTCGTCCTAGGGAAGAAGCATGCATGCCCGATGCATTCACCAACCAGCGTCAGGCTGCCCCCCAATTCCACAACATATACATGCTTCAAAACATCACGTCGTACAAGACAAATGTGAATGATTCATACTCCTCAATCAAAAAGGACAGAGAGAAGGAGGTGTATGTGAGAGACAGGGGAGGGAAGAAGGAAGGAAGAGAGGAAGGCAGGAAGGAAATCAGCGTGCTCTAGCTTTTGTAATAACCACATGAAACCTAATATCACTTCTCCCTTAAAATCCCACCGGCTCTGCCTGGGGAATGTCAGCGTTAGATTGCCCAGTACCCACATAAAACCAGATGCATAAAGTGTCACCTACACCTGGTGTTCATTTTCAATGGCAAGAGGGCTTTGTGTGCCCTTTCTCCTCTCTTTCTCCATCTCCTTCTCTCTCATTGACGCTCTTTCTAATAATCAAATAACTTTCTACTCCCATAGGCTTGCCTTCAGTCTCTAAAACTTGGGCTCTAGAACGTAGCTCTGAGCCCCTAGTTGATGAATTATTAATTTGGTTCAAGTGTGGCTTCACCTCTCCCTGGGCTTCAGCTTCCCCATCAGCCTTCCGCTCCTCTTTGTCAAGTTGTGCTGGACCACTAAGATGTAGTTTCTTCTTACGTTTAGCTTTCTCTGAGATCAAGCCACACACACAGGATCCCAACCCCCCACAACTACCACTTTTGTTTGGCAGTTTCATGCTTACACCTTAGGGCTAGACCCCAGCATCCATCCCCAGCAACATCTCCAGCCATAGAATTTGAGACAAGCTTTAATAAAATACCTGTGCACATGGGGGAACACACACATCCAAACTACAACATCTTCTTGAGATACAGCATCACACTGGCCTTGAGCTCACATTAGGCCACACTGGTTACACAGCAAGCTCCAGCCTAGTCCCGTCTGGGCCTATCTCTCTCACAGGCCTGCTGCATTGGGGAGTTAATTTTTTTTTTATTTTTTGAATTTACAACATTTTTTGTTAAATAAGGAATCAGCAAAGCCAGCTTTATTTTCAGAATCAAAATGCAGAACAAATGGAAAATTATGTTATTTGTATTTAACCTTCACAAGTTTGAACCACCACAAATAATGCAACCAAATTTTCTATGTTTAACCAGCCCTTCTATAGGTACTCTGTATTCTCCTGATTCCAATTATGAAAATTCCATTGTTTTTGAAACAGAAAGGCCTTCCCAGTGTGTTTTCAGAAATTATGACTGAGCTTACCTCTTCCACTACTCACACCAGGGAGTTTTTTACATGGGTACTGGGAATCAAAGATAAGTCCTCATGCTTGCAAAGCAAGTACTTTCCCCACTGAGCTAATTCTCCGGCCTCAACATGCTTTCCCTTGTGCATACTATACCAATTCTAGCAATCTTGCTAAAATAAAATAATCAAATATAAAATCCAAAACAGCCAGGCATGGTGGCGCACACCTTTAATCCCAGGACTCAAGAGGCAGAGGTAGGAGGATCGCCATGAGATCAAGGCCACCCTGAGACTACAGAGTGAATTCCAGGTCAGCCTGAGTTAGAGTGAGACCCTACCTCAAAAAAAAAAAAAAAAAAATCCAAAACAAATGTTTAGTAAAAGCATTTGTGTCATTTGTATATTAAAACTTCTTTACTGAGGACCTGGAAAGATGGCTCAGTGGCTAATGGCACTTGCTGGAAAAGTCTGCCTGCCTGGGTTTGATTCTCCAGTACCCGTGTAAGCCAGATGCACAGCATGGCACATGCAACTGGAGTTTGTTTGCAGTGGCAAGATGCCCTGATGTGCCCATTCCCTCTCTCTCCTTGCAAATAAATAAATAATATATTTTAAAAATAACTCTTTATTGAGCTTTCAGGAGAAATAAGACTCTACAGTTTATTATTACGTAACCTTTGCTTTCCTGGAAGAGAGAAAGATGTAGAGAGGGAGGAGTTGGAGGGGACAAAAGAAAGAAACAAAGAAGAGAGAGAGAAAGTAGAGAGGTGTTGGGGAGGGGAGTATTCCTGACCATTTCTTGACCCCTGTACATCATCCCAATGTTATTGGCCTGGCCTGATCTCTATGCCTAACTTTATCCTTATAGAACAAGAAATAATCTCTCCATTAAAAAAAAAGCAGGAGCTGGAGAGATAGCTTAGTGGTTAAGGCATTTACCTGCAAAGCCAAAGGACCTCAGTTCAATTCCCCAGGACCCATGTAAGCCGGATGCACAAGAGGTGCATGCATCTGGAGTTCATCTGCAGTGGCTGGAGGCACTGGTGTGCCCATCCCCCCTCCCTCCCTCTCTCTCTCTCCCTCTCAAATAAATATAAAGTCTAAAAGTAATTTTAAAAAAATAACAGGGATGGAGAGATGGCTTAGCAGTTAAAGCACTTGTTTGTAAAACCTAATTACCCAGGTTCAATTCCCCAGTACCCACATAAAGCCAGATGCACATGGTGGCACATGTGTCTGGAGTTTGTTTGCAGTGGCTGGAGGCCCTGATGCACATATTCTCTCTGTCTTTCTAGCTTCTCTCTACCTTCCTCTGCTTGTTAAAAAATAAATAAAAATAAATAAATAAAGCAATTTACTTCTCTTCTTATCCTTACATTCAGCCACCAAACCACCTATGCACAACCAAATCCATCAACTTGCTTCATTCAAGAGAAGAATCTTTCATTTTAGCATGGTGCATGTTCTTTTGAAGGTAATTGCATTTATAAATCATAGCACCTGCTCACAATTTTAGAGGAATTACGTATTGTTAAAGTAAATTTATCACTGGATTTGTCATAATTGTATATAGTATAATAAACATGATGTCTTCTGTGTCCTAATCAACACAAAACCCACTCTGCTATATAATTTGGTTTCATCAATTTCTAAAATGTGACTGCTGATATATGTTTACCAACACATACCACATCACATGCACATACCAAATCAGTTATTATATGGGTAGGATTCACTATGGAAAATGAACAGGGGCCAGGGGTGATGTCTTTATCCTGATATTTGTACCCCAAGAGGAATTGAATAAATGTAGTTTGGACAACCAGTCGAGAATGGGGCTAGAAGATCAGGAAACAGTCACAAATTGAAATGCCCCCTGCTGGCCATGGTCAGAACCCTTCTGGAAGTGGCAGATGTTCCAATTGATGTTCTCACCACGGCCAGCAGAGGGCAGTGCTGCACAAGTCTCAATGTCTTCCGGCTTCCTGTGCTTCTGAAGCTCTGGCTTCCATGGAAGAAAACTCAAACTTTTCACAGTTGACAAGTATGGAAGTATACCCCTTTGCTTCATTTTGGCATGATCCAGATGGGCCCACTCTCAGCATAGCCAAATCCCTCGTCTAAAGGAAAAATCTGTTCCAAACATGTTAACCATTCATTTTATTTTGCCTTTGAAATAGAAAAAAACTTAGCACATACAGCTGATCTATTAATAAAATTATAGTTTGAACAGAGGGACCAATGATCCATTGTATCTTTAAAAGTAGACGATTTTGTCTTCTGTTCAGTTAGTTCTGAGTACAATTTATGAGGCATAAACAAATATTTAAGATGTCCAATAATTCTACTACAATTTTATTCTTGGTTGTATAAAATACATCATCCCCACAAAAGCCTCAGTTTTAAAACAAACAGTTAATTGCATGGAACACTGACAGTAAAATTTTGTGTAGATGCCAAAATTGTAGACCCTAAGATCTACTCTTTTCTTACTGGCTTTCTTAAAATGCTACCCCAAGAGAAAAAGTAAAAATGCAAATTTACACATGTATAAGGTGAAAATATAGGAAATATTTTCATATAAATCTTTAAAATCTTTGGTCACTATGCTAGTTTCCATAAATACTGACAGTTTAGAGAAATTATATTGCAGAATCATATACAATTTTACTGTGATCATCACTATGACAAAATATAAATATTTATAGATATTTATATTTCAAAAAATCTTTCAATTTTAAGATTTTTTAAAATGACATTTAAGGTAAAGTGCTACTCCAAACCTGCATAATTTCATTTTAACTTTGAGTTCTTACATATGTTCCCCAAATCTTTTTTGGAGTGGGGGCAGGGAGGAGGGAAATGATGGTACCAACACATGATGTATCCATACAAAGTTTCTACTTATTAAAAAAAAAAAAAAAAAAAAAAAAAAAAAAAAAAAAAGCCCTGCAAATAACAAAGTAAATGCATTGAAAAGTAAACTCTAAAACTAAGTAGAGAGATAACATAAGATTCATATTACTCTTTGGAAAACATAAATGAAATATTACATTTCCTCCCATCAAATCAAAAATTTCCTCCCATCAGATCAAAAATTATGAAAGCAGTTTAGTAACATGATTGTTGCGAAGTAATCCAGTTTAATCAGGGCCTCATGAGCTAACCCAGGATTTTCCTTATTTTTTTGTTATTTCTCCCAGCAAGTCTGGCAAGGCACTTCTGAAGCTTGTTGAGGGAACAGGAGGTTAAATGGCCTTTGGAGTCAAAATATTTCCTTGAAGTCTGGATTTTAACTCTTGAAAAAATAAACTTCCCTTTTAATAGCCTAACTTGTCCTTAGTGACAGGTGTGACAGGACTTCAGATTCAAGATCTAATTCTGGATATGTGAATCGGTTGGAGATAAGCTGGGAGACCTGGCATTCCCTTCTTTCTCCATGTCCTCCTTTTCTAACCTAAATACTCAGAAATGATCCCAAATCACAGAAAAGTAGGGTTTAATGCAGTGACATGTGTTTCCAATTATTATCTAAAGCTGAGCATAGGGGTTGAAATTTCATTTTTAGAATCTCTAGGATAATAGTTTTCAGGTAAAAGCTTCCTAGTCTCCTTTTGGGCAATGATAAACCTGATGAATGATCTAAAAAAAAAAAAAAAAAGTCATCAGAAGCCTACTCATTCAAAAATTCAATTACTGCCCTATTGGAATACTGTCAACATTTTTCTGTTCCTAATAGGAATGTGTCTGCAGTTCAAATTAAGCCTCTTTTTTTTTTTTTCCTAAGAAAGCAAAAATGGGTTGTGTTGGGATTGCACAGAAAATGGAGAGGTTGCTCCATGATTTAATGTGTTCTGTCAAACTGACAGTAAGTATGTGGTAGAGATAGACATGAGTGGTAGGAACACAGTCCTTAGCACAATAGCTGTTTCAATAGGATGGCCTCAAATAGAAGATCCAACCAGCTACCTTTTTAAATCCATTCCAACCGTGGCATTTCATAATTGTTTGGACTCTCCAAATGATACCTACTCATTGGCAGAGACAAGGGCCAGCTAGAAGATTAAGGGGGAAGTAAAAGACAATCTCATTGTATTGAAATCATTTCCATTTAAATATTCTCAAATGTTTCTTAAATAGTATATTTAAGAATATGCTGGAAATTCAGCCAGGAAGCAGTCTTGGTGTCTTTACTCCCCACCAGAACAGCAAGGGTTACCCTCTTCTGCAAACAGCACAGGTAGCCAAGCCTACGTGACAGTGTTTCTGTTCCCCTTCTAACTGAGGAGGGAAGATGGAGGGACAGAGACTCTGGGATGACCAACCGACTGCTGAGTGTCCCCTGCTCTGGTTACACCTGAAGTCACCCCTAAATACATGCAATTACATCACCTGTATCCGTCCTTCATGGTTGATGCAAACACGAGGGTGAGTACAGATCCCAAACTCAAGGCCACTCTAGCTTCCTTCATTGTTTTTTTTTTTTTTTTTTTTTGGTTACTTCCCCTTTACAAATATGCTTACAAAACAGTACTAATAATTTTCTTGGAAGGAAATACTTCTGCCAAAATAAAATACTTCAAAAATGCGAACCATATGGTCACCTCCATTCCATCAGTCCTGAAGATCGCCAGGCTCCAGGCCACAGGTCATGTGAAGTTGCAACCAGGCACTGCTGAAGCCACGGGTTCCCCATCTTTCTGATCTAATTCTCTTGCTACAGAGTAGGCCACCAATCCATTGGTCCATAGCTGTGGCTTGGGGTCTGATTCTTTGGCAAGAAACCGCAGCTGGGTTCTTTTCATCCTCTTTACAAACCTAGCAAAGCCAAGCAGCAGGGAACTAAACATCATAGAAAATCCACAAAGAAGGAATGCGGCGGTGTAGCTGCCAGTAGTGTCCACCAGCCACCCTGTGACAAACAACAGTGAAATCACATGGTTGACTTAGGCTTCAGTTAGGTACATACCTACTTACGAGTCTAATCATTCACATAGCAACAGATTACAGCACCACGACCAGAACTGTGAACAAAAACGGTATTGTGCGGCAACTCCTAAAATCAATTGATAAGTGTCATTCAGTGCTTAGCATAACTCTATGGACTTAGTGGTCAGACAATAGCATTACTGATTATTAACCTCATGAAATCTCGCAGAAAAGATTCAGATTGCTATTGTGTATCCTGTGACTTTAAACATCAAGCTATTGACGCTTATCTACTGTGTTAAGCACATATAATCATGGAAAATGCTAGTAAGTTTCCCAGCAGCCACACGCTGTCTTAAAGTAACATAACAGGCTTCAAAGCTGTTCAGTGAAATCCAGTTTCAGTTGCACTTTGGGCCATTGCATCTGGGGTTCTGGCTAGAATCAGGGGCAGCATGTGATCACATACGTGAATACATACTTGTACGTGCATATGGCTGTGGTGATGGGCTTGTTTTGGTTTTTGTCTCTTGTTGCAACAACAAATCTCAGTATCTACATGAAGTTCAAATTTTCAGGAAAACCAGTTTATATGACATGCAAACTAACAAAGGGCCACAATGATGAGAGAATGGTGGGATACCACTGTGATGGCAGGGGATTATTGTGATTAATAAAAAGCTTCTTTAAAAATTCCCTCCAAGTAGCAGAGTGTGGTGGCACACGCCTTTAATCCCAGCATTCGGGAGGCAGAGATAGGAGGATCACCGAGAGTTCGAGGCCACCCTGAGACTACATAGTGAATTCCAGGTCAGCCTGAGCCAGAGTGAGACCCTACCTCAATAAACAAAAAACAAACAAAACAAATTCCCTCCAAGACAGCTCACCACTGAAACATCTCTATCACACCCTCCAAGGCTCAGGGTCCATTGCAGAACAAGTAGCAGAAAGAATGTAAGAACCAAAGGAAGGGCACCACTCCTTACAATGCAACTGCCCAGACAGAAATTGGCCTCAATATCCATGACCTCGCAGTGCCTAGCAATATCTTTCACAAGACCCTCATAATAGGAGGAAAAGATGATGACATCTTGGAGAGAGGGAGGGGATATGATGGAGAACAGAGTTATGAAGGGTAAAGCGGGAGAGAGGAGGAAAATATCATGGTTTATTTCTGTAATTATAGAAGTTGTCAAAAAAAATTTCCTCCAAACTAAATCTTATATGACAAGAAAACCTTCCAGAAAAGTGTATCATTTCTCTTCTCACCTATTTCAAATGGTCAAACTGGCATGCAGAAATTGTGATAAATACCACAGTTTCTTGCCATTCAAACTATCTCAAATAGTTTAGTTACACACGATTTACTTCTGGATTTCTATAGTACCACATCAAAGAGACTGAATGGAAAATCATCATCTTTTTTTTAATTTTTTTTTCAAATTTAGGTCTCCCTCTAGCCCAGGCTGACCAGGAATCCACTATGTTATCTCAGGCTAGCCTCAAACTCACTCACAGCAATCCTCCTACCTCTGCCTCCAGAGTTCTGGGGTTAAAGGCATGTACTACCAAACCTGGTAAAAGTCATCATTTTAAAGGTAAGTAATATAAATATTACAATAAGAAATCTTCATGCCCTGAATTCCATTAATGAATACAATATCCAATGTGCCAAATGAAGGCAAAAAGACTTTAAAATAAACTGGATCCAGTAATCCCAGTTTCATTTGTGTCTTGTGGCATGTTAAAGAATGGCACAGTTCCAGCCAGGCCAAATGAGCCAATGGGTGCAATAGTGGCACATCTGTTATGGGGGAAACCAACCACTCTCTAATTTGATTGGAGACCTGCTCCATGGGAGGGAATACATCCCTGATACTGAAAACCTACAACAGGGGTAATCATGAGCCCTAGGTGTGTAATGCCTGCTGGCGTCTGGCTAAATGTATATACTATGCTCACCAAACTGCCCAGTAAGCACTTCTCTTAGTGTTCATACCCATATAATTGCAACTCACACTTTTGGTTAGAGAAGCTTCTCTTTTCAGATGGCAGTGACCTTCGTATGACTCAGAAAGCACCATGGTGCTGAGAAGAAGTGACAGAGGAGTGCTCAGCACTGAAATATCTCTATCACACCTTCTAAGGCTCAGGGTCCATTGTGGAAGAGGTGGCAAAAAAAGAATGTAAGAGCCAAAGGAAGGGTAGGACTCTTTATAACGTGCTCCTCCAGACACAAAATGGTCTGGATATCCATGACCTCACAGTGCCTGACACTATGTACACAAGACCATCATAATAGGATGAAAAATTCACGACATCAAAACAAAAGAAACACTGATTAAGAGGGGGAGGGCATATGATGGAGAGTGGAGTTTCAAAGGGGAAAGTCGGGGAAGGAAGGGAATTACCATGGGATATTGTTTATAATCATGGAAGTTGTCAATTAAAAAAAAATAAAAATTAAAACAAAAGAATGACACTGTTGCTAAAAGTTGAAAGACCCTAAAATTGACTGTGGAGAGTGGCAATGTGGAAACATTTTCCAGTTTTCAAAAAGAAAGTTCTAGGATGTAGTGAATGCTACATCACCAGGGCTTAAACAGAGGCGGAGTCTTCACCTGCAGCAGCCAAGTGGCCACAGTTTTTCCTCATTTGCTGCCTTAGCACTGTCAGAGTTGTGAAAAAATCATAGCAGCTAAGAGGCCTGGGGAGATGGCTCAGAGGTTAAAGGCGCTTGCTTGGTAGCTAATAGCAGAAAGCATGCCTTTCTTAACAAACCTTCTTCCCTCTTTCTAGACAAACATGTGGCTCATTTCTCTCTTGTCTGCATTCAAACACCCATTTTACTCTGCCAGTTTTAATTTCGGCAGGGGGTAATCTGGAAAAGTCACTCTCTGTCTTTAATGTGCCTGAGCATCACCAGAAAGATGGCTGAAGAAGTAGACTGCTAGAATTCACCCCCAAACAGTCAAGGAATGCTCAGCCAAGGAATCTGCATTTTCACAAGGCCATGAGGGAAATTCAGGGAACAGCGATATCGGTGCATGGGTCTAGGAATCTGGTCCAGAAAGAAGAGATTCTGGTCTCTTTCCTGTTATGCCACAGTGCCATGTTACAACACTAGTATTTGTTGAATTGTGTAATGTGCTCAAGAAATGTTGGTCAAATTGGGCTGTAGAGATTATTTTGCAGTTAAGGCACTTGCCTGCAAAACCAAAGGACCCAGGTTTGATTCCCAGGACCCACATAACCCAGATGCACAAGGTAGTGCATGCGTTTGGAGTTTGTTTGCGGTGGCTGGAGGCCCTTACACATCCATATTCTCTCTCTCTCTCTCTCATAAATAACTAAAAATATTTTCTAATTTTATTATTATTGTTATTGTTGTTATTATTATTGGTTTTTCAAGGTAGGGTTTCAGTCTAGTCCAGGCTGACCTAGAATTCACTATGTAGTCTCAGGGTGACCTCAAACTCATCACGTCCAGCTCTAAAATATTTTTAAAATTGGTCAAATTATTTCATTAATCATGCCCCAAGTGTCTGTGGCACTTTACAGTTTACAAAACGTTCTAGATACATTAACTGATGACTCCCAAATTTGTATATATCAATCAGGTTTCCCTCTAAGTACAGATTGCATCCTTAAAAGTTCTATTGAAATATTTCACCACTTTATTTCAATATGTCAACATATCTAAACTTTAATTCCTTAGGCAAAAGCTTATTTCTCTAAACCAAGACAGTATTTCTAAGTCATTTTGACTTCTTCCTCTCCTCTACTCCCATATGGTAAATCCAGTTGATTTTTTTTTCCTTCAAAAGTTCCTCTTGGCCTCCGGGCTTCATTCCCATTTCTTCTGCAGCAGCAACGGATTAAGCACTCATCAGTTGGGTTCTGTACTATGAAAATTGAATCTTGACTGCCTATGGCCTTAAATCACTTAGATCACATTTTAAAACTATACTTTTCAGTTAGGCAAAATTTTAATTTAGTATTTGCAAATGATAAATGGAAACATATAGAACCCAGCTGCTTTTCCTGGCTCCCAGAACACTGCACCATGACATAAGTACTCTCCATTTTGGCCTCCCCACCTACTGCCCTGTAGTGGGAAACAGACTTCTTTCTGAATGTGCCCTACTTACGGAGAAGTCAGAACAGCTGCTCCATTCCATCGCTTCTATCAATAGTACAGAATGGAACTGAGTGTCTTATTTGGGACTTCTTCCTGGTTAGACTGACATCTCTACTTGGTTAGGAAAAGCTTGTGAACAAGAATGTAGTAAGACCAAAAGCATCTTGGTGGCTTGTGAGATCCCTGCTCTTCTTCACTCTTTCCCAAATCTCACCAAGCCTTCTCTATGCACATATGTGTGTACACACATGTGTGTTTGCTCCCTCTGCATCAATATGGCAGGAGTGTCCAGTGGACTCCCAAACTTACCTGCGATGGGCGGGCTCACCAAGTATGGCACAGCATGAAGAAAGTAAACCACGCCAAGGGCTGATGACAAAGAGGTGGTCCCCACTATTTCCGCAGTCACCACTGGGATCAAGGTCACATAGGCTCCATCAAAGTAGCCAAAAGTACAAGAGAAAGGCACAAGAAGGGGAAGAGTCTGAAGCATGGGGAGGCAGAGATAGCATAGCCCATCGAGTCCCACAGCACAGAGGTAGCAAACAGACCGGTACCTCTTCAGACACCTGTGGATTGGGAGAGCAGGAATGAGTGCACAATGTACAGTTCTGTAAAAGAGCTTTCAAACCGTGCCATGCAACGGTAAGCCTTGCAGTCATGTACACGGATGGCTCCCTACTGTGTGTTATCATCCCTGTGTTCTGTTGCTGTATGCAAATGCAAGAATTTACCCCCACAGTCAGCATGCTGTAGAGGTGAGATATGTGCTCT
The DNA here is from genome assembly GCA_036346955.1 of Dipus sagitta. Taxonomy (NCBI): domain Eukaryota; kingdom Metazoa; phylum Chordata; class Mammalia; order Rodentia; family Dipodidae; genus Dipus; species Dipus sagitta. The sequence goes on along the minus strand of CM070770.1, from coordinate 47,058,603 downwards.
AAAACTAGAAGTGTAGAAGATTGCAACTCCACTAACTACCTCTAACCTAAAATTCTTTCTTTACAAAGTGAGAAGATAGTTGTAGTGGTTTGAGCCAGGTGCCCCATAAGCTTATGTGTTCTGGAATGCTTGATCTCCAACTGATGGTAATTTTGGAGCTGGAGGAGATGTGTTGCTAGGGGTGGACCTTGATGGCTTATTAGCCCCTAGTTTGCCAGTGTTAACTGGCACATTCCGCTGATGTCCACCTTATATTTACCAGGAGGTGATGTCCAGGCTCTGCTCAGGCCACAGTTTCTGCTGCCATCATGGAGTTTCCCCTCAAGTCTGTGAACCAAAATATACCCTTTCCTCCCACAAGGTGCTTTTGCTTGGGTGCTTTGTGCCAGCAAAGAGAAGGTAACTGCAGCCATTACCTACCCCAGCATACCTAAAGAGATGTTGGAAGTAAAATCTGGCTATCAAGGGATGAATCTTTTCTAGGCATCCACCATATTGGATGCTTTTATGTTATCATTGGCATCTAACACATAACAGGTGCTCAGTAGTCCAAGTGATGATACAAAGGTGACACTGGAATATGAAGACATCAAATTCATTGCCATAGATGAAGGTCTTGTCTTACACTAGGACAGAAGTCCTCCCCAGAGGTACTTCCATTACATTTTTCCTCTGTAACTGCAACCTCACCCATGATACCTATTATTTGCAAGAGTGTGTAATCTTAGCCCTAGCAGCTTATAGGCATTTTTTCTACCATGAGCCTCATTTGAGTCTCATGAAATAGTATGAAGTTGTCAGAAAAATATTGCACTGGTCCATTTGACAGATGAAAACCTTTGAGGATTTAAGTGTTAGAAGATTTTCTGTGGGTCACAGGATTAATAAGGGCAGAGCTGGCTCAAGTACTTAGGTCTTATATGACTCAGACTAAATGATGCCTCTTTCAGACTTAAAATGGGCTGCTTTTCTCCCTGTTAATCAATGTGCAGCTAGATTTCCCTTGCTCCTCCCCTTCATCTTGAGTTAAAATATAGTGGGCTGGGGAGATAGCTCTTTGGTTAAGGCACTTGCCTGCAAAACCCAAGGACCTATTTATTAAGCCTAAGGTTTGATTTCCCAGTACCCACGTAAAGCCAGATGCACAAGGTGGTGCATGCATCTGGAGTTGTTTGCAGTGGCTAGAGGCCCTGGTGTGCCCATTCTCTCCCCCCCTTCTTTCTCTCTCAAATAAATAAATCAATAAAATATAGAAGGGCTGAGAATGTGGCTCACTGAGCTTGCCTAACAGACATGAGGTCTTGGGCCTATCCCTTTCATGTCAAAAAAATAAAAATAAAAATAAAAGTGGGGCCTAACATGGTGGCGCACACCTTTAATCCCAGCACTTGGGAGACAGAGAGGTAGGAGGATCACCATGAGTTTGAGGCCACCCTGAGACTACATAGTGAATTCCAGGTTAGCCAGGACTAGAGTGAAACCCTACCTCAAAAAAAAAAAAATTATATATATATATATATATATATATATATATATATGTGTGTGTGTGTGTGTGTGTGTGTGTGTGTGAGAGAGAGAGAGAGAGAGAGAGAGAAATAACTCTCAAAATTATATTCATAACACTAGAGAAGGGTAGCTGGGTCCTGACTAATTACCAAAGACATAGTTTGTGAAAAGCCACGAGAGAATAACTTTCTAGGTCATAACTCAAATATGAAGGTTTCTTCATTTAGGAAACTAGGCATAGCCTGCACTCTTTCATCCAAACAGCTGAGTGCTTGTCAGGGGTTTCCTGTAACTTTGGACTTCAAGCCTGCAACATCCTGAACGTATTTGCTACTTCATCATCAAACACAAAAGTATTGCTGTGGGCAGTGGACTGCACTGTGCCTGCTCCCTAGGGAACGAGATTCTGCTCCTCTCTCCATGTGAGCCCATTTCTGGAGAGGTCCAAAGAAGTTACAACCACAACACCCATCCAGAAGTTATGCTGCCTGGGGACTGATTTGTCTTAGGATGGACCGAAATCTATCACCTGCACTCAGCTTGTGCAGTTTACACCGACTCAATCCCCTAAAGCATTGAGATTCGAGATTCAGATGGACAAATTGAGACCAAATCCAACCTACCATTTGTTTTTGTAACTTACCTGTCAAGTGGTGCTTTTTTAAAAAAAATATTATTGTAAAATGGTTGGGGGGGGGAACCAAGAGAATAATGTTTTTTAAAATATAAAGTGTAAATGAAGTGAAATTAAAATTTCAGTGCACGCAGACATTTCAGAGCTCCTGGCATGTGTTCAGCTCTTGTGCTGTGATAGCAACATCGGGGAGTTGTACAAAGATCATGTGGCCTGCAAAGCCAAAAAAATTTTTGCTCTATGTTCCCATACAGAAAAAGTTTGCCAATGACTGATTCAGAAAAATCAGACTTCAGATACCAAAAAAAAAAAAAAATTATAACTTTTAAGGGTTTGCGTGAGATATTAGACAGGGAGGGTAAGGCAAGTTAAAAGAGTCCCCTGGAAGAAAACTCGCTGTGTTTTCACGAATCTTACCTTCTGTCGGTTAGCCATCCAAATGTGATATTGCCAACTATGTCAATCACCCCAAGTGTGGACATGAGAAAAGCAGCTTGCTGGTGACTCACGCCGACGCTCAGAGCGTAAGGCACCAAGTACACGAAGAGGGGGCTGCAGCCGTAAGCCATGAAGAGCACGGACACGGCCAGGACGGCGAAGTCTGAGTCCAGCAGGAAGCGGTACTCGCGCTGCAGAGAGCGGCGGAGGCCCGGCTGCGCCTGCTCCTTGGCCAGGGGCGCGTAGGAAGGCGTCCGCGTGCACTCTTCTTTCTGACTTCCACACCCCTGCTTCTCCGGACCCGCATGGTCCTCTTTCAGAGTAATCGGACGCATCAAGGCACCGCAAACACAGAGATTCAAAACAAAGCCCCCAAGAATGAGCAGTGCTCCCCGCCAGGAAAACTGCTCAATGAGGAGCTGGACGACCGGAGCCAGGATGAAGGTGCCGATGCCGCTCCCTGACATGGCAATCCCGTAGGCAAGGGCTTTCCGCTTGCTGAAATACTTGCCGACCATGGCAATCGCTGGGGAGTAACACAGGGCAAACCCAAGACCTGGGAGACAGAGAAGTCCGTGAGTGCTGGCACGCAGTGTAGCCCACACAGGGACAATCTGGAAATGAGGTGGCTGGGGACTGAAGAGTGTGTATGACATTCCACAAGACTCCTTTAAAGCTATTCTGTAGGCGGCTCTGCTCCGTGATCTCTGTCTGGATACATGCCAGATCTCTGTCTGGATACTGTTTCTTGGTTTGAGTAAATTTCTGCTTGTCTCTGCTTTACACTTTGAGATAAATTCTCCCTTTACTTACGACTGTGATTTTTCTCTGGTCTCTGAATCTACCATGTGTGTTTTTCCTTACAATCTAGATCGACCATGTGGCTATCTCCTCTAAACTCTGGGCTGGCTACCTGTGTTATTCCTCTAAATTTGGGGCAACCATGGGTATGACTCTCTTTACGACCCATTTCTCACTGCCTGGCACTCTCCTATTTTCAGACCATCACCACTTTTCACTTTCCTCCATGGGGATACTCTCAATGGGTGCTGTGCCTTCCACGCGTGATTCCCCTAAATCTCTCCTCTGGGTCTTATCTTCCACATGTTTATTATGGCCCTGCCCCGGCTATTTCTGTTAAATGAATCTCATGTGTATGCTTCTTAATTTCTACATGCTTATAACTTCTTCCTATGTCCCAGTCTCCCTTAAATAAATCCCACCATCTGAGATTTCTCCCTAAGTAAACCTAATAATTCATAATTTATCCATCCTGAGTCCATCTTTATCAATTCTTTGTTAAAAATAGGACAGGACCCAAACTTGGGGATCATAAACTTAGGGTACCCCTCCCAAACCCCAAAGTCCTGCATAAGTATCGAGTGTTCTTACCTGTAAGAACTCCCAGAGTGAGGTAGAGGTGCTTCAGGCTGGTGGCAAAAGAGGCCAGGATGAAACCAGTAGAAGCAAGTAAGCCGCCCAGCATGATTCCCGCCTGACAGGACAGCTGGTTACTGACCACACTCCCAAGCGGAGCTTTAAAAACAGCAGTGAATGGAGTCAACAGAAAGGCTCTGAAGGTTAATGGTTTCTGGGTGAGGTGAAAAAACCATTCTCTTCTGTGGTGTAGCCACTGGTAAGTTGTACATGCTCTGGTAAATAACCCCCAGCCAACGCTCATGTAAGCAACCCTAATTAAACTCAATCTCTCTCTCCCTCCATCTCTCTCACTGTCTCTCTCACACACATACAATCAGTAGAATATGGACTGTCACTGAGGATAAGAGGAGCACCGTGGGAAAGGCACAAGAAAGGGCAATTATATATATGTACATATATATAGGCAAGGGCTTTCCGCTTGCTGAAATACTTGCCGACCATGGCAATGGCTGGGGAGTAACACAGGGCAAACCCAAGACCTGGGAGACAGAGAAGTACATATATATATAAGTACATATATACATATGTATATATATGGTGTATTTTGATATATATATATGTATATATATATATATATATATATATATATATATAGTCAATAAATAACAAAATTAAAGCAAAAATAAATGGGGTCCACAGAAAGTCTTAGAAGGTGCTTTGAAAGCAGGGGTATCACATTGTCAGAGCAGAGAACAACAACCTCTCAAACATCCATTCCACCCCACTGACTTTATAGCTTCAGAAACTGAGACCCAGGGAAAAAGTGACTTGTTCATGGTTACGCAGAGAATAAGTAACACAAAAGTCTCCACTTACATCTCAGTGCGAAAAGTTTGTGCTGAGATGAGTATTCCTAAGAACATGATCAAAAGGGCTGAATCGCTTGGCATCTCTCAGTTTCGTACTGTCCAAGTTAAAATCAGAAACTCAAATGTGTATAACAGACCTGGTTAACAGTTCACTGTCTCCTATCTAAAACAGTGGTTGGTTATATTTTTAACTCTTGGAGAATTAGAATGAGCAAATCTCTTGAGAATATATTGAATTTTTAAGAATGCCAATGTAATAGCTACTGGACAGTGAGACATTCTTTTTTTACTATAATCTGTAACAGGTTTGATGAGACAGTATACACTAAACTCAATGAATAGTGCCCTCTATCACACAGCAGGCTTACTTTCCTGATCGGGTGTCCCACTGTGACTCTGCAGTCCTTCTCTAAGTAAGCTCTCATGTTCTGCTAGTCCATGACCTGGTGAGCAAGTGAGTGTGTGGTGAATGCGTATAATAACACTCACATTCTTGCATAGAATTTTAGCACACTGTTTGTGACCCTGCTCAGAGCCTGTAGTCACTGTACCCATATTGGTCAGTGATGACCCTTTACTCCTCCATGGGAAATTACAAATATTCTCCAAAAGATAACAGTGTGGGAAATGAGTCATGTGTTTTCTTGGAGAAAGACAAATATAGTTTCTTGGCCTGCTGATACAAATTCAGTGACTAATAACATGACCTTGAAAATCCAGTGATGGCTGAAAGGAAGAAAAATAAAAGGCCACAAAACCCAAATATGTGATGTTTTCTGACCCATGATGACCTCTTTATCAGTTGAAAGAGTAAACTTAGCCTCATAAAACCTACTGTTCATTCTATAACTGCCCTCAAATTCCTTTCAGTCAAAGAAATATAACTCAGGCTGGGCATGGTGGCACACAACTTTAGTTCAATTTAACAATTTAACTGATTCCTAAGCATATACATTTAAAAATTAGTGCCAACTATTTTGTTTAATCAAACATTTCATTAAAAATAAATAAGAAGAAGCCAGGTGTAGTGGCACAGGTCTTTAATTCTAGCACTCGGGAGGCAGAGATAGGATGATCGCTGTGAGTTTTAGGCCACCCTGAGACTACATAGTGAATTCCAGGTCAGCCTGGGATAGGAGTGAAACCTTACCTCAAAAAACCAAAATAAATAAATAAATAAGAAGAAAAATATAAAATAATGTAATTTAAAGTAAGTAAATAAAAATCACCTAGATGTAGTCAGCTGACATCATGAATTACAGATCAATATAGTACTTCCCTTTTGCCACTGATATATGCCTGAAGAGATTTTAAAAAAAAGTTTTCTAAAACCTTTAGGACTCATCTAAAGGAATAGATTGAGACTAGACCAATTGTTCTGACTTAATCTAGTCTTCAAAACTCACTAGTCAATCAATTTAGTAACTGGTTTGAATTTTACAAAAAGAAAATTCTACTTATCATCCTCTACTATAAAGATGCAATGTTGGCTTCCATGAATTTCTGCAATACCCTCTCAAGTCCTAAAGAGCATGTTTGTGGTCTCTTAAATATAATCATAGCCATAGTGAATATATAATTAGCTTCAAATTACATAAACCTATCTTTCCCCAATACTTCTCTAAACATGAAGAGTTCATGTATGAAACAATAAAATCCATCAGCCAAATTTAGAACTTTCTGGAAAAAGAGCAGAAAGAAAGTCAAGACTTTAGATGTGATGTGACACCTTTGGCACACACTTAAGTAGACCTATAGAAACGGCTCACAGTGCTATCCAAAACCTGTTACGCATGGCTGACCAGAGAAAATGTGAAGGCCATAGCATTTGGAAGCAAGAAGCCAAGCATAGTCTATATGCTAAGTGACTACCCAAATAATGGTTTAAGGTCCATGATGCTCAGTATCCTGTCTCTGCATGCATGAATGAAACAGTGTGTGTCCTTTCCTGTGTACTTAGAACTCTTCCATCTGGCATCAGACAAGAGTAAGTCTGCTCAGGTTTGGCTACAGATAGAATTAATCTTTTACTTTTATATAGCCTCGGCTAACTTTTTTTTGTTTTGTTTTGGAGTTTCGTTTTAATATTTTATTTGTAAGAAGAGAAAGAGGGGGAGGGAGGAAGGGTGATCCAGGGCCTCCAGCCACCACGATGCATGTGCCACTTTGTGCATCTGGCTACACATGGGCACTGGGGAATCAAACCCCATTTCTTAGGTTCTGCAGGCAAGCATCTTAACCACTGAGCCATCTCTCCATCATGTCTTAGCTAACTTTTAACATAGTCTTTCCTCTTAGAAGACTGGCAATGAAAGTCAGTGTCATTTAACCCTGCAAAAGTCATTGCCATACACAGTTCAGAAATACCCAGGAATTGTAAATAATACTCACCACAAAGCATTGTCACACAATCTACAATGGAATGGATCCATGCTGTTTGTGCATAATCCTGAGCAAAATACGTCTGAAACTCCACAAAAAAAATTGAGATACATCTGAAAAACAGAATGCAGGCATTTTATACAAAAGCTAAGTGAACATGGAATTGAATCCTAACCTGCTTCCTTCCTTCCCCAATCAGATATTGACTTGAAAGATACTCATTAATAAATACTTACGTACTGAAAAGCAAAACTCTTACATTTTCTAACATTTGACAGATGGCTAATCTAGGGCTAAAATGTCCATTGTTTTCTCTTGAACACTCAGTCTTGTGTGTAAGTAAAGAATGAGTCATTGGGTATAGCTTTGTCATCAAAACTCTTCATTCATCCGCTGCCCGGGATTTCTTTGCAGAAGCAATGCTGTGGGCCAGGGACTCCTTTGCAGTGGGGATTTGCCCTGCACAGTGCAGGACGCTTAGCAGCATTTTTAGCCTCTGCCTTCAGACCTGGCCAATGTGCCCTGGAAACCAACGTCAGCCTGGCTGAGAGCAGCAGAGCTAACCAGCCCCGAAGCGCTGCTTTTTCTACCTCTCCCTGAGCTCTCGGATTCCTCCAGCCCTTACGAGTCATAGTCCATGACAGCGCCTTTCCCCTGGACAGTGGCTCACAGCACCCCGGCTGAGGTTTCTGAGTTCACACTTGGCCACCTTTGGCACATTCTGCCCACAGCGGTCAGAGTGACCTGAGGACCACATACAGATCCTGGCATTTCACACCATCAGCCTGACCTTTTTTTTTTTTTTTTTTTCATCATTTCTCCTTTCTACTCACTATGGTGCTCTTTACTCCGGCTAGACTGAACTTCCCACTTCTTGCAATGCTCCACCCATGTTTTAAGCACTTCTAAGCCTTTTTTTTTTTTTTTTCTTGGATGCTCTCCAACCTCCCTCATTGCTTTTGTGTCAAGCTATAAATCCAGCCCTCAAGGAAGGTTTCCCTGACTACCCCACTACGAGGGAACACTGGAGTGGGTGCCTCGCCTCCTCCGCTACATGCTGGGATTTCCCAGCCAGCATAACACATGCGGTGCATTTGTATTCTCCGCTAGACTGCTGCTCCGGAACAGCCAAGATGTGGCTGTCTTATCTCACACTGAATCTCAGACACCGGAGTACCGTGCCTGCCGTGTACTGGATGCTCATAAATATTGTTCACAGGAAGACAGGAAGGAAGAAAGCGAAGGAGGGAGAGAAGGAGAGAGAAACAAACTTGGTAGCAGAGGTTCCTGGAATATAAGGAAGTGAAAATGGTTGAATAGCAACTTCAAGTACTATAAACGAAGCTGGGTGTGGTGGTGCATGGCAGCACCTGGGAGGCTGAGGCAGGAGGATCACTGGGTTTGAGGCCAGCCGAGGGCTACAGAGTAAGTTCCAGATCAGCCTGGGATACAGTGAAACCCTGCCTTAAAAAAAAAAAAAAAAAAAAAAAAGGAATTATAAATGAGAAAGATAAGAGGAAAACTGGATGATATCTCCTAGAGAAAAACGTGTGGCTAATTCAGGTAGAGATGTGAAGTATGTTGTAAAAAAAAAGAGAGAGAGAGAGAGAAAGAAAGAACTAGCAATGGACGGTACATGCGAAAACATGCTGCAAACATGCAAACATGGGACAGAAAAGGAAGAGTTCCTGATGATGATAAGATATTTGGGAACTATAAATCATAGTCTTTTCTAAATCATTTTGAGGAACTTAATATTAATGTGTTTGTCTCTTGTGACTTAAAAAACAAAACTCTTGGGCTGGAGAGATGGCTTAGCGGTTAAGGGCTTGCCTGTGAAGCCTAAGGACCCCGGTTCGAGGCTCGATTCCCCAGGACCCACGTTAGCCAGATGCACAAAGGGGTGCATGCGTCTGGAGTTCATTTGCAGTGGCTGGAGGCCCTGGCAGCGCCCATTCCCTCTCTATCTGCCTCTTTCTCTCCCTCTCTCTCTGTCACTCTCAAATAAATAAATAAAAATGAACAAAAAATATTAACAACAAAAAAAAAAAACTCTTGCTGTGTTGAAAACACTTGCTGGTTTTCTTAACTGACTTCAGCAATGGTATCAGCGAAAGTTTAGCGTGTGAAAATCAAGGACATAAGCTTCTCGTCTGAACATGTGAGCACCTTAGCCAGAGGCAAAAAATTTAACCGCATCCACATTTCTTTATGATGTGACTTCCATGAAGTGTGGGAAGAATATGATGTCACTTCATATCTGTTCTCAGAAGGGAAAGGACCAACTTTTCATATGAAGGAGTTTCATGATGTAAGCCCTTCAAGCCCAGGAACCATCTTCCATCCAATTTTACTGGTAGCATGCACAAGTGCATCTCACTCTGGACTGTTGTAGTAGGAATATTACAGATTGACAGCAGGAGGCTGATTCCAGATTCTCACATTGGGAAACTGAGCTCTTGATCAAGCTTCTTAATCTCTCAGAGTCGGTTTCCTTGTTTATAAAACAAGCATTTTTGTAAGCGTGGCTTTATCGTTCAGAATGTGTTGGGTCATGCAGCAGTAGCAAACATCTCTTCACTTCCTTCAGAGTTTGATAGGCTCTCTTCATAAAACTGTAGTAGCCAGCCATGGTGGCACATGCCTTTAACCCCAGCACTCACTCAGCAGGCAGAGGCAGGAAGATCACCCTGAGTTTGAGGCCACCTTAAGACCACATAGTGAATTCCAAGTTAGCCTGGGCTAATGTGAGACTTTACCTCAAAAAAAAAAAAAAAAAAAAAGATAAATAAAAGGAAAAACAGTGTAGAAACAAAACATCACTAGTGCCTGTCATCATTTTATAAAATGGCTCTCATTTTTTTTTCTTTTTTAAAGTTATTAAAAAAATTTTTTTGTTTATTTATTTATTTGAGAGCGACAGACAGAGAAAGAAAGAGGCAGATAGAGAGAATGGGCACACCAGGGCCTCTAGCCACTGCAAACGAATTCCAATCGCCCTCTTGTGCATCTGGCTAACGTGGGTCCTGGGGAATCGAGCCTCAAACCAGGGTCCTCAGGCTTCACAGGCAAGCGCTTAACCACTAAGCCATCTCCCCAGCCCTAAAGTTATTTTTAAAATTTTATTTGCAAGGAGGGGTGAGAATGGACACATTGGGGCCCTCCAGTTGCTGCAAACAAACTTCAGATACATAAGCCATTCTGCATTTGGCTTTATTGGGTACTGGGGAATCAAACCTGGGTCAGCAGTCTTTGCAGCCAAACACCTTAGCCACTGAGCCATCTCTCGAGCCCCTAAAATGGCTTTCTTAAAGGTGAGTTCATGCAAAGGGTCAACTTGCTTGCTGTGTCATAACACTCTGCTCTAGCATTCTGTCCTGGTTACTATAGGGTTTCCAGCTTGGTAAATATATTTCTTTGGTTGATGACATTATTCACTAAGGCAGTTCAGGAACTGACCTGCTCTGTTAACTAGTGGTTAAAATCAGTGTGTAATGACACACGTGGCAATTATATTTTCATTGCTGGGACAGAACTCCTGTCTAGAAGCAGCATATGGAAGGAGAGGGTTTATCTACAACTTGCAGTTTCAAGGGGAAGTGTCATCATGCCAGGAAGAGCAGAGCAGAAGCAGACACTGGGCTTCCTATCATCACAACAGCAGAGAGGAAGAAGGGAGAGTGAGCTCACTGGCACTGGCAAGTGGTGCTGGCCCAAAGGCTTCATCTCCAAAGGCTCCGCCAGCCCGGATTAAATATGAGGCTTAATTAAAAACACATGAGGCATGGGGGACATGTTATACTGAAGCCACCACACAGCCGAATGATTTAATCCAGTGAAACACACTTGAAAGCATGCTAACAAATGCGAAACAAGTGCTCAGCTAAAGTAAGTGATTCTTTTTTTTTTTTTTTTTTTTTTTTGGTTTTTCAAGGTAGGGTCTTGCTCTAGCCCAGGCTGACCTGGAAACCACTATGTATTCTCAGGGTGGCCTTGAACTCATGGGGATCCTCCTACCTCTGCCTCCCGAGTGCTGGGACTAAAGGTGTGAGCCACCATGCCTGGCATAAGTGATTCTTTATAAGAACCCAGCTATAGTTAAAAGAGCTCAAAAAAGCTGCAAAATTCTAGAGGACTCTAGATATTTGTTTTAACGAAGTTAACCAAACTCAGAAAATTTAGGTAAAAATAAGTCTCAGACCTGGAATATAGTTTTGTTTGGATATTTAAACCAAATTTTCAAAAGTGGTCAAGTGGCCAACTGGTGCATAAAGTCTTAGGATATGGGGCAATTAGATATCACATGTGATTCTTAACACTGAAAAAATATATATATAGATATATGTTAAAAGATGCTTCAAAGAAAAAAATTTTTAAAGAAAGATATAAAATAAAAATAACCTGTGCACTAATAAACATAGGGAGTAACAGCAAAAAAAAAAAAAAAAAACAATAAAAATGCCCATCAATTAAAATAATTATGGACAGAACCATGTGGTGGAACTTTAAGCAGTGATTTTCCAGTGTGGTGGAACCATGCATGCTAATATGGAAGGACTGCAAGAGATAGTAGGAAGTGGGGGGAAAATCAATACAACATATCAAATATGACCCTACTGATATAAATAAAAGAAATATGCACTTATATCAATTAAAAATTATGGGAATTTTTTGTTTTATTTTGTCTAATTTTTTGACCACTTCAAAAAGTTATTCATGAGGTTAAATTTTAGGTAATGGAACCAAGATTCAGAAAGTGAGAGGAAAAATATGCTTTATGTTATACAGTTCCAACTTGTTTGAATTTTATTATCAAAACATAAAATCTTTTCTTTTATTAAGGTATATTTCTAGGGCTGGAGATATGGCTCAGCAATTAAGGCACTTGTCTGCAAAGCCTACTGACCCAGGTTTCATTCCCCGGTACCCACGAAAAGCCAGATGCACAAGGTGGTACATGCATCTAGAGTTCATTTGCAGTGGCTAGAGGCCCTGGTGCACATATTCTCTCTCTCTCTCTCTCTCTCTCTCTCTCTCTCTCTCACACACACACACACACACACACACACAAATAAATAAAAATAAGGGATTTTAAAAGTAAATATTCCTATTAAGATAGGTGTGATATGCAGGGTGAAATGAATATTCATTACACACCTCCACATCTTATAGAACTGCTTCTGTAAACAAATGTCTGGACTATCCACCCACTAGACTTGATTCTGAAACATCTATGTGCTGCTAAGTATCCTAACATATATCAGATGCTATGAACAACACTAATATACTCTGTAGTATCATATCTTTCAAAGAAAAAGATACCTGAGCAGTCAAAGGAAACACACACACACACACATTCACAATGATGATTTCAGAAACAGAATGAAGCCAATTTAGAGCACATGACATGACAGGCCATCTTTAACAAATCAAAGAGACTCCTCCTACCTGGTGACTGCACGCGTGCAGATAGTAACAAGGAAACAGCCAGCCACAATCATCCAGCCCCAGCCCCCATCGGGAGGGGAGGCAGACCCAGCTCTAGTCATTTTTGTCATGGCCTCAATTCTATTTTCCTTCTTGTCCAAGTTCGGCCAACAGCAAGGTATGATCTTGGAAGAGTTTACTGCCCAGTAACATCGGTTGGCATTCAAAGTTGGTACAGAATGCTACCTGGCACATGGGTTACTGGCCATCTGAAATAAAAAAAAAAAAAAGGACATATATTTTTTTCTGTCATGTCCCAAAGTTGATTTTTTTCACTTCATAAGAAATGACTATTATTATCCTATTTATATGACTACTTGTAATTATGGATACTGGATCATGGTAAAGACTATTAGCTGTCCTTGATACCTAAACTCTCCTCTTTTGCTTTCTTTCATTTTCAGTGAGTATGTGTGTGTGGTGGTGTGCATGCCTGTGAATGTTTGTGTGTGTATGTGTGTGTGTGTGTATGCACACCTGTGTACAGATACACGTGCATGTAGGGGGTGCTGAGGTCAACATCACATGCTTTCCTCAATTGCACTCACCTCAATTTTTTTTTTTTTTTTTTGGTGCTCACCTGGAGCTCACTGATTCATCTAGACTAGCTAGCGAGTAAGCCCCAAACATTGCTCTATCTCCACCTCCCCAGTGCTGGGGTTACAGGTGCACACAGCCACATCCAGTTTTGACATGGGTGCTGCTGATCTGGATTCAGGACCTTGTGTTTGCAGGCAAGCACTTCACTGAGTTACCTCCCTTCTCTGAAGTCATAGCACCTCTCAGATGTTAGCCATCAGTTTGATGCCACTTTTCCTATCTGTTCTTAAGGTACAGGTGGCAGCAGTTTTGTCTAGGCGGAAGGCGTGAGAGCAGAAGTAACAGGTGCTGCTTCGAAGGCAGAGGCACTTTCCAGGACTCCTGGCACCACTTTCCCAATAGCCTGGCCCAGGACATGGAGCTGCCACAGCTTCAAGTGCATGAATCAGTCTCACCTCTCAGCTGGCAGAGCTACAAGACAGAAGAATGCCAGGTCCCAGCATGACTGCGGGAGCTGCCCTTCCTGCTCTGGGCACTCACAACTCTACCTGGCACATCAAAGATAGTGTTTAAAAAATAACCTAATATTTAATTTAATTTAATTGAGAGAGAGAATGCGTGCACCAGGGCCTTTAGCCACTGCAAACAAACTCTTGATGCATGTGCCACCTTGTGCGTTTTATATGGGTACTGGGGAAGCACCTGAACAGCTGAGCCATCTCTCCAGCCCCCGATAATTGAGTCTTGGTTGCACTTGGACCTTTATATTTTGAAATTTCTATATTCCAAAAGTTGAAATATCCTAATTAATAAAGTGACAGTGTTACAGGAACTTCTTTGGCATTTTCAAGGATGTTCTGATTGTTTTAGAGCATTTCCTATTTAGCGAAAATTTCACACATGTAAGTAATGTATTTTCATTGACAATTTTCAGGCATGAAGATAATGTAACTTCAAAGTATGCATTTTGATCACAGTCTCCTTCATTACCCTCTCTTCTGCCACCCCCCCTTACTTCTGCTGAGCCCCTTCACCCCTTCTTCTTTCCAACTAGCTCCCCTTCGGCCTTCATGTCTCTTTTGTTAGCCCACTGAGTTTAGTTAGGGTTGATTGCATGAGCTTGTGTGTGGTGGGGGGGGGCTAACATGGCAACACACCCCTAGGTACACCACTGAAGCATATGTCTTTCCTTCCCCAAGCAACCATTAACTGTTAATAGTTCCTCATGAGCCCCTCTCCCTCCATGATGGAACACTGACAGAACCAATTGTGTGCAAGTCTTGTGTAGGTAACCATAGCTGTTACGAGTTCATGAGAGCCAAGGTCAGGTCATGTCCGGAAGACAGCATTCTACAGAACTCCTCGCCATCCTCTGGATCTTACATTCTTTCCATTCCCTCGTCTTCATTGTTTCCTAAGCCTTGGAAGGGATGAGATAACTGTCTTGCCACTTTTGTATTAATAAGCACATCTTGCATACCTGGCAGGTTAGTAGAACTGTTGCACACAGCACCCACAGCTGGGCGAGACTATTGATGACTTTTATCCTCCAGCGGCCTACGTAGCACCTTCCAGCACCCTGGAACCTACCCAATAGAGAGGAAGCTTCCAGCTCAGTTCCAGCCTGATTTCTCTATGTCCTGCAATCCAAGTGTATTGTATCATAGCAACAGGGTCTTATCATTCAGTGTTGGTGGGCGATCAAGAGCAATAGTAATGGTCTATATTGTTTTGAGGGCCTCTGGAGCTTTGCTTGACCAACAGCTATAGGGAGTGATCCCACACTTGGGCACTGGGATTTTCATTTACTAATCCATGACTTCTGGGAAAAAAAAATATTTTAAGAGAGGTGAGCAAACAACCCAGAACAACCCAATTGGTGAGAGAATTTTACTGTGTTTGCTAGAAAAAAATTAAACCTTAATTAAATGAAATGTCATTTCAAGTATGACAAAGTGTGCACTGTTTGTGATGTATCTTATAAGCAAACCAAACAGTCTAATAAGCTGTGTGTTGAGCTTTTTTAAAAGACTACAGCATTCTCAAGACAATCAGGATAGGCTATGGTAGGAGTACATATTTGAAACCACAGGAGAAAACTGGCTTCCTGTAACTTTGAAGAGCAAAAGTAATGAGATCAAAGGGCTCCTCACACATACCACTTAAGGTGGCTCACTTTAAAGCCACAATCCTCCTCTTCATCTTAGTAGTCATTCTGTGAATATGGAAAGTTGGGCAAAAGGAGAGCAAATGGACAACTGAAGGTTATTTTAATTCCATCAAAAGTGTTTCATATAAACATTAAGCCTATTGATTTGTGAATAAAAAAAATCACTGGAAATGATACTGTTACCCCCTGGCCTAGAAACTAAATAATAATTAAAATACTGATTTGAGGGTTGGAGATATTGCTTAGTGGTTAAGGCGCTTGCCTGCAAAGCCTAAGAACCCATGTTCAATTCCCCAGATCCTACATAAACCAGATGCACAAGGTGACAAAAGCTCACGGTTGCCCATGCTCCAAGGTGGTATATGTGTCTGGAGTTCGACTTCAGAGGCTGGAGGCCCTGGTGTTCCAATTCTCTCTCTCTCTCTCTTGCTATCTCACTCTTTCACTCTCTCTTGCTCTCATAAAAAAAGTTTAAATATTTTTTTTAATAATATTGATTTGAGGTATAGTGAAAACAATACTATAGAGCTACCATTTACAGAGGACTTTCCCCAGGCTATCCTGTTCTTAAGCAGCATTGGAGACACTATCTCATTTAACCATTATGACCAGGATAGAAGATAGATATTGTTACTTCTATTTTACAGATAAAGAAATACAGGTGAGAGGGATTAAATGCTCTGTCCTTGTTATTATTAATTTATCATGAACACTATTAAGCAGCAGAAATAGGATATAAGCCATGGACCAATTGCAAGGTCAGTTTTCCTCATCAATGTCCTATAGTGATTCCACTACATTTCCCTATTCCTTTGTATGGACTCATGAAGACATTTATTTAACCCTATGCATATAACTATGCTGGTTGTTCACTCAAAGGAAGATGTGAATTGCAACTTAATGCAACTATAAAATGACACTGTTGCTATTTCCCTAAAATGTGCCTGGAGATCACTGACTGGGTCAGCCATGGGATCTTGTCCGGGTTCAGAACAAAGCTGTAAAGGAGTCTCGAGCACACTGGAGTGTTGGGATCCGTCCCTCCAAAGCATAGCTGTGTCATAGATAAGTAGCTTTCATAGTCTACTACTTTCTCCTACCAAATGAAAGACTCTTAGTAATAAGACCAGGCACAATTACAGTTTTGCTTTCATATACATAGCCTACCATAGCAGACAGAGTTGGCTCCCGGCTTAGAATCCACACTTCAGCCCACTGTCTTTTGGTCTTAACCCTGGTTTTGTTAGGTACTACCCCCGCTATCTTTCCAGTGACCCTGTACCTCAGGGAAGGGTGGTCTAGTCTATTGTTTCATGGATGGGTTATCATTGGTCCCCCTTTCCTCTGTCTTTGAGTGATGAGGGTTGGGGTCTAAGGTAATTTTAGTCAATGAGCTATGAGAGGAAATCCCACCTAGAGGACTCCTTACTTTTGAGAAAATACTGGGAAAGAAACAAACCTTTGTTCTCCCTACACATTTCAAATCTGGGCATGATACCTGGAATGATAGCATCTTAACAATCAAGGAATCTGCATGTAGCCAAAGTCAACAGACCGAAGACCACAGAGCTGGAAATGAGCAGAACCATGGACCGAATGATGCCACTGACCTCCAACCTCACTAATTTGAGAGTTGCACTGACTTGTTAGGTAACAGTAGATTTTAGTTATTGTTAGAACCAGTAAAATCTGTTACTTCCACACAAGAATCCAAAGTCATCTGCTTCCTCAATCAGCGATGTGTGGTAGACATATTGAACTGCACAATCACCTCCATGCAGTGTTTGGTCATATCAATGTGAGTTACTGAGCTCAACTACCATGTTAGTCACTACAACACATACTGGAAATAATCAACTTATAATGAGAAGAGGTTTATTTTGTCTCACAGTTTTGGAGGTTCCAATCCTGGACATGCACTGATTTCTTCTCCTCTGTGAGAGGGTAGTGTAGCAGAGCAAAATTGCTCATTTTATGAGCAGGAAATAAAAGACAGAAAGAGACCGAGGTCCTACAATCCCATTCAAGGCCATGTCCCCAGTAACTTGAAGATTTCCCAGTAGGCATTGCTCCAGAGGCCATATGACTTCCCAAGAGTACCACTGGTTGGGAACCAAGCCTTTAGCACTTGACCTTTGGGAGACACTCAAAATAACAAACCTCAAAATACATATAATATGCTCAGGATGTGACCAACATGGTTAGAGTTAGGCCATGACAAGACAATTCTCTGCTAGCCGTTTTTCCAATAACCAAGAGCTCAAGCTGTGACATACTGTTGGCCTTGGTGTTTTGCAAACATATATTAGCACTGACTACTCTCTCTAGCCTCAAAGGACCTTCTGTGTCACTGAGCATCTCCACTGTAGGAGCCAAACCACCTCCTCTTTATGTGAGTTCTAGAGAGTTGAACTTGGTGGTCTCCAGCCCAAGAGGTTCTCATTCTTAAGAAGTGAGCATTCTTAACCTCTGAGCCATCTCACCAGGCTTTGCTTATTTTTCTGAGACAAGGTCTCTCTCTGACCCAGGCTGACCTGGAACTCACTCTGCAGCTCAGGCTAGCCTCAAATTCTCAGAGATCCTCCTACATAAGCCTCCTGAGTACTAGGATTATAGAAACAAGTCACCATGCCCAGCCTGCAACTACTCTTCACATTTTGCTAGAGAGATGGCTAAGTGGCTAAAGGTTCTTGCTTGCAGAACCTACCAGTCTGGGTTCAATTCCCCAGTACCCACATAAAACCAGACACACAAAGCAGTGCGTGCATCTAGGGTTCATTTGAAGTGGCAAGAGGCCCTTCTCATGGCCTGTCTCAGTGTATTTGCCCAGGACTGAAACCTCCAAGAAAGAGACACTCTTCCTATCTTTCACATAATAATAATATTTTAGGTTTTACTTTTCACAAAGGCCTGCTTCCATTTTATTTGAACAATGAACTTGAGTAATTTTGAGATTCACTCACTATGTGGCTCATGTACATCATCTATCAAATGTACTTCTTTGAATCTTGAATGTCTCCCAAAGGTCTAAAAAGTATCTCCAACAGGTGTATTGAAGTTTTGTCCTCAGCCTAGAGATAGTGGAAAATGATGGACATCACCTTCAGAAGGAGGCAGCCTAGAGGAAGGAAGCTGGGTCCTTAAGGAAGTACTCTTAAGGGGACATTGAGGCTCAGCTCCCTCTTCTTGCTCCCCAGCTGCCATGTGGTGAGTATTCCCCCTGTCAGGTACTGGGCTGTACAGGCCCAACATAACAAAGCCATGTGACTGTGGACTGAAACCGCTGAAAACATGAGCCAAAAATAAGCTTTTCCTCCTTGTAAGTTGGTTACCTCAGGCATTTTGTTGCAGTAACTGAAAGCTGACAAGCACAGAAGTGTTTCAGGAATTATGACACATTAAGTAGATGAATTTTTAAACACTGAAATTATAAATTGAAAGATATTATAAAATGAAAACTATATTATATTATTATAATATGTAAATATTTATTGTATAATTTTAAAGCAAGAAGATTCCAAAACTGTATACATCTTATGAGAGAAGCCAGTGAAACTTATGTAAAAGTTGTATGTTTTAAACTTTCATGAATAATATGCAGAAGATGAATAAAGAATATACTTTTATTAGTATGACTACAGTATTATACATCTCCAAACCTATAGTATCATTTGTATACATATATATCTTTTAAAATATATGTTAACTATACTCCTTATACTATAATATGGGCACAAAAATCTCTTTTGCATGGTTTCTCAAGTACTAAAACAAGCATATCATTGTACAATGTACACTGTACACTGAAAGTGAGGTTATTACCCAATAAAGGGCAATGTAAGAAGCAAGCCCATGACAAAATAAAATGCTACATTTATTTACAAAAATATCATGTTCCAACAACTTATATTTTGCCTCTGCTCAGCCAAGGTAATTCTCCTTTAATTTATTTCAGTTCAGTGCCCTTTTTCCAACATTCCCACATTTTATAAGTAAAAAGCAAATTTGTGAAAGGTAAGGAAACAAGATGGCTGATGTCCTACAAAAATTAAGAGGATGCAAGCAACTTAAACAAATCAATAATGAGCAATGCAAATAAATGATAATAATGTATACTAACTAAAAAAAGTCCAGGTCCAAATGGATTTACTGATAAGTTCTATGAGATCTTAAAGAGAACTAGCACCAAGAGTCTTCAAACTATTCCATAAAATAAGAAGTGAAAGAATGTTACCAAACTCATTTTATGAAGTCAATATTACCCTAATAGCAAAATTGTATAAGGACAAAACTAAAAAAAGAAAATCATAAGCTAATTTTTGTGACAAACATGGATGTATTTCTTAAGATACTTTCAAATTAAATTTAACACCACTTTCAAAAGATCATTCATCAAAACCAAGTTGGCTTCATTCCAGGGAAGCAAGGATGGTGTAACATAGGCAAATCAATAAATGTGATGCATACACGTAAGGACAGAAATCACAAGATCATCTCAGTTGACACAGAAAAGACCTTTGAAAATATTCACCATGCCTTTATGATAAAAAGTCTTGATAAAATAAGAATAGAGGGACAGAGGACATGGCTTAGTCAATAAAGTGCTTGCCATGCAAGCATGAAGACCCAAGTTCAGATCCCCAACAATTATGTAAACAGCCAGGCATGGGGGAATGTCTCTCTAATCTCAGCACTGAGGAAGCAGAAAGAGAAGGGATCCCTGGGCTTGGTGGCCAGCCAGTCTGGCCAAATCAGTGAGGTCCCAGTTCAGCAAGAAACCCTGCCTCAAAACTAAAGTGAAGAATGATTGAGAAAGACACCCAATGTTGACCTCTGACCTCTACACACATAAACACATATGCATCCACATACTACAAACACATAAGCACACACAACATTTTTCAAACTAAAAATAGAAGAAACATAACATAATAACAGATATATATGACAAACCTATAACCAATGTTATGCTAACTGCGGAAAAAACTGAAATCATTTTCACTAAAATAAGGAATGAGACTAGGGTGTCCACCATCTCTACTGTTATTTAATATAATTTTTGAAGTCTTATCTAGCATAATACAAAGGAAAAAAAGGAAAGGAATACAAATACAAAATGAGTAAGTTAAATTATCCCCATTTCTAGATATGTACCTGTACATAAATGATCCTAAAGCCTTTATGAGAAAACTTAGAACTTAGCACTTTTAACAATGTACCAGGATAAAAAAATCAACATGTATAAACAATAGCATTTCTACATACCAATAATGAGCATGTTAAGAAAGAAATGAGAGGGAAAAAAATCTCATTCATTATAGTTTTTAAAAGAAAATAAAATGCTTAGGAATAAACCTAACGAAGGATGTTAAGGACCTTTACAATTAAATCTTTTAAGCACTGAGGAAAGAAATTGATGAAGACATAAGAAGCAAGAAAGACTTCCCATGCTCATGGATTGACAGAATTTATATAATGAAATGGCTGTCTTACCAAAAGCAATCCCCAAAGATAGTCTAATGATGTTCTTCACAAATAATAGAAAAACAATCCTAAAATTCATATGGAAACACAAAGGTCCCAAACAACCAAAGCTATCTGGACAAAAAGAAGTGTGCTGGAGATAATACAATACTCAATTGCAAGTTACGTTACTAAGCACAGTAACAAAAGCAGAATGGTGCTGGCACCGAGACAGATGTGTAGATGAATGAAACAGAAACGAGAATCCAGAATTTTCCACACACAGCTATAGCTATCTGATTTTCACAAAGGTATCAAAAATAAACATTGACAAAAAGATAGCCTCTTTAACAAATGCTGCTGGGAAAACTGGATAGTCATATATAGAAGAATGAAACTACATATGTCTCCCAACATGCATGAAAATGAATTCGAAATGGATCAAACATTGTTGTAGTCAGCTCCACATTGCTGGGATGACTATACAACCAGACACAGCTTATGGGAGGAAGGGATTTATTTTAAACTTACAGATCCAGGGTAAGTTCCATCAATGGCAGAAGAAGCTAGCTCCCTTTCACAGATGGGAGCAGTGAGAAAACCCTAGCAGCCTACAAACTCAAACAGCTTTGGGCGGGAATCAAGATCTGCCCCCAAACACCTTTAGGGCAGGACCTCAGGATCGGCCACCACTGACACCTCCTCCAGCAGCCTGCTGGAGACTTAAGCAGGTAGCTTAAACTTAATCAAAAATACCTGAGGCTATAGGAGACATACATTCACCTTCAAAATACCACAAACACCTCAATGTAAGACCTAAAACTCTGAAAGTGTTAAAAGAAAATATGGGGAAATCACTTCAAGATATAGGCATAGGCGAGGATTTTCAGCAAATGACTTCAGTAGTTCAAAAAATAAAACCAAGAGCCAGGTGTGGTGGCCCACACCTTTAATCCCAGCACCTGGGAGGCAGAGGTAGGAGAATCATTGTGAGTTCGAGACCACCCTGAGACTACATAGTGAATTCCAGGTCAGCCTGGGCCAGAGAGACTCTACCTCAAAAAACCAAAATGTAAAAAAATAAAAATAAATAAAATAAAACCAAGAATTAACAAATAGAGAAGCCAAGTGTGGTTGTACATGCTCGGAATCCCAAAACTCAGTCGAACAAGGTGGGAGGTCACTGTGAGTTCAAGGCCAGGTCATGTCGGGCTAGAGTGAGGACCTGGTTAGAAAAAAAATTTGAAATATCTTAAAAGAATTAACAAATGGGATGGTACGTGACTTAAAAGGTTCTGCACAGCACAGGAAACAATCAAATGAGGAAACAGCCACAAAAAGGAAGAAAATATTTGCTCACTATACATCTAACAGAAGATTAATACCTAGGTTATACAAAGAACTAAAACACTAAATATAAAAAGTCCAGTTACCTGGGTGTGGTGGCACATGCCTTTAATCCCAGCACTCAGGAGGCAAAGGTCAGAGGAATGCTGTGAGTTCAAGGCCAGCCTAGAACAACAGAGTGAATTCCAGGTCGACCTGGGCTAGAGTGAGTCCTACCTTGAAAAAAAATTCAATTAATAGAAGCCCCTTCCTGTGACTAGCTGTCAGGATGCTAGAAAGACCTATGCAGCTTTCTGGGAAGAAAAGTCATCAATGGTCTTAACCAGCAGTGGCCAGTCAGATGGAATTTATCAACTGGTGCAATGGTGGCATGTTGGATTTGGGGGAAACCAATTGCTCTCTGATTGAGGCCTGCTCCATGAGAAGGAATTCATGCCACATACATAGTCAAAATCCTATGGCTGAGGAGGTCATAAACCCTATGAGGGAAACTGCTACTCTTGTCTGGTTAATGGATATATTATGGCCTCCAAGCTGCCTCTAAACATGATCATAATGCCCTCCCATCACCCTCCATTTCCCCCTCCTCTACTGTCCCTTCCTGGAATCCCATCTGTTCAACTAGTCCCTCTTCTATTTTGATATCATCATTTCCCCCCCCCCACCTAGTACACAAGTTTTGTGCCGAGAACATCAGCCACTGTGAGGTAATAAATACTGCAGCCACTTGGTATCTGTATATATATATTTCAAAATACTCCTCTCCTTCCTTTGGCTCTTACATTCTTTCTGCTACCCCTTCCACAAAGGTCCCTGAGCCTTGGAGGGTGTGATAGAGCTGTCTCAGTGCTAATCAAGTGACATTATATTTAAAATTAAATATAATTCACAAATATAATTAAATATAACTTACTCTTTAGTCCTAAACTGGCCTTGAACTAACTTACAGCAATCTTCCTATCTCTGCCTCCCAAGCGCTGGGATTAAAGGTGTATGTATATATATTTCATATTATTATATCTATATATAATAGCACATTTTTAAAAACTTTACATTTAATATTGGCTAAATATATATTTTAAGATTTTATTTATTCATTTATTTATTTCAGAGAAAGTGTATCAGTGTCCAAGGGCCTATTGCCATTGCAAAGGAACTCCAGACACATGTACCACTTTGTGCATCTGGCTTAACATGGTGTTGTAGTTACCTCTTTGTCGTTGGGGTAAAGCACGTGACCAAAAGCAGCTGATGGAAGAAAAGTTTTAATTTTGGCTTTCAGTCTCAAGGGGAAGCTTCATGACGGTAGAGACAGCATGGCATGAGTAGGGACTGGACATTACCTCTGCCACAGCAGGTAGAAATAACACAACAACACATCTCCTCCAGCAAGCCTTCACCTTCCAAATTGCCACCAGCTGGGAACCAAGCATTCAAAACAGAACATCAAAAGGTCTCGCTGGAATCTGGAAGGAAGGCAGTTCCCAGATGGCTAGTCCATATAATGCTGGAAATTGCTACATGAGCTGCTGGGTGGGGGGGGGGGGCGAGTAGCCAAAAATGTTGAGAGCAAGAAGGGACACTGCTATATGAAAGTAAGCAGCCTGACAACAGGTGCACACCTGTGCAATAGTGGCACCCAGCCTAAGTGGGTAACCAATGGTTCTACAATTGGCCAAGAGATCCACTCAGTGGAAAGGACCCCATGGCTGGAAGTGGGAACCAAGTCAGAATCCTATGGAGACCAAGGTCATGGAAGCCAATTAGAAGCTCCCACTAGTCTTTGACCAAAAGAGAGACTACACCACCAAGATTTCTGTAAATTAACTGTGCTTATCCCTTTTAACCTATGCTTATCTCACTCTCTGTTGGAGAATGTGTTCTTCTTTTTCAGAAGGCAGCAAAAATGGAGGACAACCAAAATCTATCAACAAGACAAGAACAGAGAACTGACTCCCCATCAAGGGATGGACCACCCCTCGCACAACAAGTAAAACCACAGAGATGAGCAGGAGAGCTGCTTCCTGGGCAAGTCTGACAACCTCAGCCAGGGTGATGGAGATGGACCCGAGAATACTCAAAATATACCAAAGCAGAACTCTAGAAGCTGCTAAGAGCTCAACCCTAAAGTAGACTTAAAACATACCCACTAAGGCTCAGGCAAGTTTGCAGAAGAGGGGTCAGAAAAATTTTAAGAGCCTCAGGGTGGCAGAGAATACCCAAAGGTATTGCCCCGCACAAAATGACTGCTTCTCTCACAATTCATTACCCACAACCCCATGGTGAATACCAGCAATCCCACTGAGGAGGGCCCACAGTGGAATGGAGTCAGGGTAGAAGGAAATGATGGTACCAACACATGATGTATCCATACGAAGTTTCTGCTTAATAAAAAAAAAAAGAAAGAAAAAGAAAAAAATAAATGAATAGTGAGAACCAGACATGGTGGCACACACCTTTAAGCACTCAGGGGAGGCACAGGGAGGAGGATCTCTATGAGTTCAAGTCCAACTTGGAACTATGGAACGAGCTCCTAGTCATCCTGGGCTAGAGTGAGACCCAACCTCAAAAAAACCCACACACATGAAAACAGTATCTAATGAGGATCCAGATTAAATACAGATCAGTCTCACAAGAAGACTGGCTAGCAATATAAGTAGTAAGAAAGTTTTAGAATTCCTCCAAACTGAAGCTATAAAAAGCATTTGGGAGGGGGTACAGTAGTGTTCTCTTTGTCTAAGGCTATCAGCTTCACAGAACAGATGAGGTAAGAGCAGAAATGATAGGTTGGGAAAGGTTAGGAGAGGGAAATGGCCATTATTATGTGTTCTGGATCCAGAAAATTCTTTTGAGGAGTACCTCTGCCATGAACTCTTGAGTTCATGAGTTCCTGAGTTGTTCTCCTGGGGGCAAGAGAATGGCTTAGGACATCTGGGGGATCAGCCCTTATGCTGATGTTCTCTGGAAAGCCATGTGCTGTCCCATCTGACCCAGGAACAGAACTGGGCAGCTACAGATTCTTATCTCCAATGCCAGGGGCACTCATTAAACATGATAAGAGGTTTTAGCCAGGCCAAAAACAAACAAACAAACAAACAAACAAAAAAAGAAACAAAGATACCAAAATACCATATGAGCTAGCAACATAGTTGAGCAGAAGTAGTAAAGAGACTTACCCACAATGCTTTAGAAAAACATTGTTTGATGGGCTGGAGTGATGACTTAGTGGCTAAGGCACTTGCCTGCAAAGCCAAAGGACCCAGGTTCAATTCCCCAGTACCCACATAAAGCCAGGTGCACAAGGTGGTACATGTGTCTAAAGTTTGTTTACAGTGGCTAGAGGCCCTGGCACGCCCATTCTCTCTTCCTCCCTCCCTCTCTCTCTCTTTCAAAACAAATAAATAAAATATTTTTTAAAAGATATTTTAATACAGTCTTAAGCATGAGGGTTAGACAAAGGAAGAAGTACTCCAGAGAATGAAAGTACACTAAAACTGCTTAAAAGAACCTATCTTTCTCCTGAGTTTCCTTAATTAAGATTATAGTCTTTATTGCTGAAGACTCCACATACTTGGGTGGCAAGGCCACTGAGGAATTCTGCTGGAACTGAGCTGATAACCTCCTCCATGTAGACCAGCTGAGCAAAAGCTGGAAGAAGCCATTCTACATTTAGTTCAATGGGAGAGATATATCACCAGTGAAGATACTCAACAGTGGACACTGCAAGCCTTATAATTGGCCAGCCAGGCCAAATGAGCCAACGGGTGCAATAGTGGCACGTCTGTCATGGTGGAAACCAACTGCCCTCCAATTGGACTGGAGGCCTGCTCCATGGGGGGGAATACATCCCTGATACTGAAAACTTAAAACAGGGGTAGTCATGAGCCCTAGGGGTGTAACATCTGCTGATGTCTGGAAAAATGTATATACAATGCTTATCAAACTGCCCAGTAAGCACTTTTCTTAATATTTATACCCTTATATTAATGCAACTCTCACTTTGGGTAAAGAATCTTCTCTTTTCAGATGGCAGTGACCTTGGGATGACTCAGAAGGTATCATAGTGCTGGAAAGAAGTGACTGGAGTACTGAGTAACATCTTGATCACACCTTCCAAGGCTCCAGGTCTAATGTGGAAGAGGTGGCGGAAAGAATGTAAGAGCCAAAGGAAGGGTAGGACTCCTTACAACGTCCTCCCTCCAGACATAAAATGGCCTGGATATCCATGACCTCATAGTGCCTGATACTACCTACACAAGAGGAGGAAAAGATCATGACATCAAAATAAAAGAGAGACTGATTGAGATGGGGAGGGGATATGATGGAGAATGGAATTTCAAAGGGGAAAGTGGAGGGAGGAAGGGTAGCACCATGGGATATTTTTTATAATCATGGAAAATGTTAATAAAAATTAAGAAAAAAAAAGATTATAGTCT
This sequence comes from Dipus sagitta, assembly GCA_036346955.1. Taxonomy (NCBI): domain Eukaryota; kingdom Metazoa; phylum Chordata; class Mammalia; order Rodentia; family Dipodidae; genus Dipus; species Dipus sagitta. Next base: position 47,031,951 of record CM070770.1, on the reverse strand, counting down.
TGTGCCATTTTGCCTGGTTTATGTAATAGTAGGGTTCAAATTCAGGGCTTCATGCATGCTAGATAAGCACTCTATAAATTTAGTTATATCTCAGCCCTAGTATGTGATCTATTTTCTCCCTCTAGGCTTTATCTTACAACAATCTTTTTTTAATTAAATTGAATTGAATTGAGAGAGGGGGGAAGAAGCAGAGAGACAGAGAAAGAAGAGAATATATGGGCCAAGGTCTCTAGCCACTGCAAACAAACTCTAGACACAAGCACCACCTGTGAATCTGGCTTATGTGGGTACTGGGGAATTGAACCTGGGTCCTTAGGCTTTTCAGGAAAACACCTTAAACTCTAAGCCATCTCTCCAACCCAACAATCTTTCCCTTTGGTAAGGAATTTTCTTCTGTTTGGAACTAGAAAAGGAAGAGAGAAGGTCAGAGAATGACGAGAGGGGTTGAGAATAGTTAAATTGTTCAGAATTTATCTTTAGTTCTGACATAACTCTCAAGATTTCCTATTACTCTTTTATTTATTTTAATCTCTTTTAACTTAGATATAATTTCGAGAACTCCTATTGACTAGTTTCTAAATTACCAAGTTAATCATTTTAGAGGTTTTTTAATTCTAATTAAAACAGGCTTCCCATTTATGATTCTTTTTCCAAAAAATAGCACTGCCTAGAACTTTAGTTTCATATGCCAAAAAATAAAAATGAACTCCAATTTAGGATCAAGTGTTCCTCACTGTGGGAACCATAAACTTTATTTTGGTTAGGTTTCCTCATCCCACAATTATCAAACCAGATGGAGTACCAAAAAGTAATGTTTCCCCCAAACATTCCCTTAACCTTTGAATTAAATATTGACCAAGTAGTAAGAGAAAATAAAAGCTGCTTGGTGTGGTGATTAACACCTTTAATCTCAGCACTCTGGAGGCCAAGGTAGGAGGATAGCTGTGAGTCTGAGGCCAGCCTGAGACTACATAGTGATTTCTCTACCTCAGGAAAAGGAAAACAAAAGCAAAAACAAAAAAAAGCTGAATTCTAGCAGGAATAAACCAGTCAGAAACCAGAAACCAAAATACCCTTAAAGACCCGAAAGTAAACAACAAACTGAATGATCATAAGCCAAAATGCCTTCAAAACAAACAAACAAAAGATACCTTAGACTAAACACTTTGAAAGCAAACCACAAAAAAAAAAAAAAAAAAGTGATCCAAAAACTATTACCCTAAAACCAGCTCAGACTACACAAATGGACCGGACATGGTGGCACAAGCCTTTAATCCCAGCACTCCAGAGGCAGAAGTAGGTGGATCTCTGTGAGTTCAAGGCCACCCTGAGACTACACAGTGAATTCCAGGCAATCCTGGGCTAAAAAGTGAGGCCCTACTTTGAACCTCCCCGCCCCCGCCCCCCCGCCACCGAAAAAAGAGTAAACAAATGGACTATCTACCAAATCAAGGGAGGTCAGAAATGCAGAATGAATTCACCAACATGCCCCTAAAGAGATAAACAATATGGGAGAATTGAGTACAAGGGGCCCATGCTGGTACCTGGCTCCATCCCAGTAAATCCTACACAGGAAGTGGCTTGTCCTTGGGGCCCCATGTTCAGGCACCATAATGTCAATGCAAAACAACACAGCCATCACCCCAAAGGGAATAAGAGAGATTTATTATGGAGTCAAATATGAGTGACCATGGCCTGGACACATAGATTCAGTTTATCCAAAATTACATGTTCCTATGTATTAGGATTTTTATTGTTATATCATTACAAAACAAAAGAGTCATAAACCAAGGCACTTTTCAAATATCTTGGTGGAAACATCAGGTAGGTGGGTTAGTGCAAAGCAGAGAAATCTCTGCTATAGGCTTTAGATGTTAGCTGATGACATTCTTGGATTTTTGGTTGGTGAAAGCTGGTGGTCTGTTAATACATTTCAGAAAGGTTTACCTGATCCTAAGTCACCAGGATGTTAGGTCAGACACTGCAGTGCACAAAAAATGGCTACTGAAGGAGGACAGGAGAAAGCTAGCTCGTTTTAGGCAGGTTCGGTTAGAGAATGAGGCCCAGGGAGAACAGGAGATACCACCCCTCATGAAACCTCACCCCGACACAAGAATGAAACTGGGCGGAAATGGAACTCCTGTCTGATTCAGACTGATCTCAGCGCACTGCTGCCCACGGTCTGGCATGCCACCTTGACAGATGGCCCAGGTGGGCTGGTTCTAGGGTCTGCCCTTGTAGCAGCCAGCTTCAGGTTCGCTGAGATGAACTTCCAGACCCGGCACAGTTATGGAGGAAGGGATATTTATTGAAGCCTACAGATCCAGGGGAAGTTCCATAATGGCAGAAGAAGCTGACCTGCCTTCACAGGACCAAGCAGAGAGAGAGCAGTACAAGCCGAAAGGTCAAAAGCCCCAGCACACTTCAGGAACTCCAGCGAAGCACACTTTGCATATCTTTAGATTGAAATCTGAAACCCACCACCACACCTAAAGATCCACCCAGTGACACTGCCTCTAGCTAGGTGGCTGCAGAATGCAAACTACAAACAATAAAGAACTGAATATATTGGGGGCCATCTATTCTATTCAAACCACCACAGCCCTTCTATACAAACCAATCAGGTCTTCCCCTGGCCTGTAAATGCTGCCATCTTCTTCAGGTCACTGGACTCCACCCCACTCAGCTCAGCTCAGCTCCACTGTTGGCCTGGCTCAGCTGCTCAGCTCTGCATTTCTTCCTTCAGCCGCCGGGACACATGCGAGTCTGGCCTCCCCGTCACCCAGCCTGGCTGAGTGGGGTGGCTGGGTGGGTGGGAACATAACACTATCTCTTGGTCTGGGGGAACTTTACTGCTTGCCTCTGCTTAATAGTTTGGGGTAAGTTCTCCCCTTAATCACATGTACAATTTTCCTCTGGCTTCTGAATCTACCATGTGCGTACTTCCCTTACACTCCAGATCTACCACGTAAGTCAGTTTTCTAAATCTAGGCCTGCTACCTGTGTGATGTCGTTCAACTCAGCTACTGAAGGTAATGAGTGTAACCCTCTTCGTTCCTATTTTCTCCTCTGCATCTCCTGGTCTTTGCTTTGATATCTGCCCTCTCATTTTTCCTTGACCCTCTCCATTTTCCACCTTACCTTTCCCTACACAAAAAAGCACATGTCAGATGCCGTGCAGGTTCCTCCTAAGTTTCCCTACACAAGCTCCTAGATTCTACTTGCCATGAATTTGCAGCTCTACTCCAGTTTTCCCCAAAAAACCTCAATTTCTCTTAAATGAAGCTTATAAACTACACAGTGTTTCCACCTGAGAGCATATTTCCTAAATCCTGCAGTTTGTGATTTTGCTCTGAATAAACCTAATAATTCATAATTTATCCTTCTTGAATCAGTCTTTATTAATTCTTTATTAAAGGTAGGAAAGAACCCAAAACTTAGGGTTCATAAATTCCAGGGGACACCTCCTGAGCCCCCAAATCCTGCATCACTACTGGAAGGCTAAGGAAGCCCAAAGTAACCTGGCTCTGATCCTGCAATATTCCACTTCTCCATGGTCATAGGAGCTCTGTCACTCTACTCAACTTTGTTCAAAGGAGATACAGAGCTTTTTTTTTGGGGGGGGGGGTTGAGGTAGGGTTTCACTCTAGCCCAGGCTGACCTGGAATTCACTGTGTCCTCTCAGGGTGGCCTTGAACTCACGGTGATCCTCCTACCTCTGCATCCCTAGTGCTGGGATTAAAGGCGTGTGCCACCATGCCCGGCCAGAGCTTTTTTTAAGTTCATAATCAGTAGTAACCTACAGATTTCTTACCTCAACCAATTAAGCAAACAGTTAAAAGGAAAGAGTAGTTTTGGAACCTCGTGTTTTAAAAGGTCTGAACAGGACTCTCCATTACTTTCCTTCCTCAGTCCCTCCTATCTCCAGTGCCTTAGCCTTTAGCAGTATCTTACTGTATAAACTGGGTTGCAGCACAAAAGAGGTAAAAGGCTGAGCTAGGAAATGAGGAGATACCTCAAGGCTGCGTCCAAGTGGCGCTATTGAGTGGTACGGCCCTGACAGAATCATTTCCTCTCTGCTGCTGTTTCCTAATTTATGAAACAAGGGCGCTGACTCCTCTAAGTCAGGTCTCTGACTATGTTCAGTCAGCTCTTTGTGTCACTGACAAATGACAAAAGTGAATCAAAGGAAAGGTTGAGCTAGGCTCATAGTTTCAGTCCCTGGCTGGCCCTACTGCGAAGCTTATGACCAGTCACCTGCTTCCCCCAACCAGGCTCCATCTCCTCCTCATTCATTTAGCTATCAATTTATCAGTGGAGAAACTATTACTAAGGTTATTAATAACTATCATTAAGGACCTCATGTTCATAATAATATCAGCTAAACATATAAGCCTTTGGAGTATGATTCATATTCAAACCAGAGCACTGATCACTAATAAGTCTTCTCCACAGGTCAGGACCCATCTCCACACCATCTCTTCCAGCTCTCCTCTCTATCCCCAAACTGCCAATCACACAAACAGCCTGGTACAGACTAAGGATGGAACAAAGTCCTAACAAGTGAATGAAATGTCTGCTGCTTTCTTCTGGGAAAATTCCTTCAAGTCATAAGAAATATTAAAAGCATAAATAGCAGACAACTGGAACTCAACTGAAAGCAATATGAAAATCACTATTCATCAGGGAGGTCAGATCCTCAGACATAAAGCAAGAAAATGAGCCATAACAACTAGATGACCAGCCCGTCTCGCAGTCGCACGTGCTGGAGTCGTCACAGAGGTACCGGGCGGCTCTCAGACCTCGAGTCTCTGACTCCTGGGCCGCAGAAAAAAGTCACAAAATGATAACAGTAATAGCAGTTACTACCTGGAAGCATGTGTTACTCAGTTTTCTGTCTGTGTTAAAATACTTGAGAAAAAAAGAAAAACAAGTTAAAAGGAGGATTTTTATTTATTTTTTTGACTTACAACTTCAGAGGTTTCAGTCCGTGCTTGCATAGTTCTCTTGCTTCTGGGCCTGTGCTGAGGCAGACCACGGAGGCGGGAAGGGAGTGGTGGAGCAAAGCTGCTCACCTCCTGGCAGCCAGGGCCAGATGGGAGGAGCACAACAAGCAGGGAGTGGGCCGGGGACAAAATATACCCTTGGAGGACACACCCCAGTGACCTAGTTCCTTCCCCTCAGCCCCACCTCCTGAAGCCTCCACCACCCCACTAAGCTTTGAATTCATCAGTGAACTCATACATGATGAAGATGCAATTGTCTCCCCGAAGCCTTACTTCTTGAAGATTGCTGCAATTGGACCCAAGGCTTCCACATGAGAGCTTTTGGGGAACAATTCAGATCAAACTAGAGCAGTGCACTGAAGTCGTAAGGTTCTTTAGTTTCTGATATATGTGATTACATATGACCTTCATTCATTCCAGGTTTATGGACACAGTAAACACCACTGTAACTGTCCAAGACTCAACCTCAAAGCCTGTGCAAGACTTAATCACTGCACACCGTTCTCTCTACCCGCCTCTGTACTCCATCTGGGCTAGTGATGTGATTGTTACCTTCCTGACACTCTATTCAGCCCTTGGAGCAGCACACTGAGGTACTGGATAAACTGGGTTCGTTGTAAGCCTCTTGTAGATATATAGGAGAAGACATCTTGCTTCTCAGTCACTTGATAGTTAGTACTTCCTCTTACCACCGGCAAATGTTCGGTCTTACCCCAACCAGGATTTAAGGCCACATATAACACTTTGGCCTTTCGCTAGGAGACTCAGAGGGACTCTTGTCTACTAAAGGATATTAAAGGGCCATTTCCAAGGATGTTCTAAGAGAATTTCAACATTTTTCTGCAGTCTTTACAGAAGTGTAGCAAAGTGTCCAGCTGGTAGAAGCTTTACAGCCTTCTCTCCTGGGGGGCACATTCACATATAAAAAGAGATGAAATAGGAAGAAATGTATTTTAAAAAATAAAGATAAAATCTCTCTCTGCTCGAATTTACATAGGGTCAGGCCAGGATTCAAACTATTGTTGTCCACAGTTTGGAGTCTTTGGTTGGTCTTAGGTATACCTTCAACTGCGAATGAATTTCATTATTCTTGTTGCTCAATGATACTGCACATGAATTATGAAAAAATTATTAGGTGAAGGAAAACTAATGATTTGCTCTTTCCCTCCCTCCCTCCCTTCCTTCCTTTCTTTCTTCCTTCCTTCTGCTCCTCTCTATTTAGTCCTCAAACAGATGCTGGTAACAAGGAAGTAAATAATTAGTGACTTCAACCAGCAATTTTGGATGTCTGTCAGGGACCTTTGGACACTAATCTGCAATGCTGATCTTTGCTAAGGAAGCTCCCCCAGTTCTACGCTGTGTGCGATATTTTGAGGATAAGAATATTTCACATAAGACCCAGAATAAACATCAGAGTGATTAACATGGTACTTGGCTACAGCAAGGAAGGAAAAGGTAGAACTCATGATTGATACAAGAGAGGAAAGCAAACCTCCCCACCCTTTCAGATCCTGATCCGCAGAGCCACGGGTTCGAGGCAATGTTGGACAAAGGCTGACTTCTAAGGTTTTTACGGCACAGTTAATAACCAAGAACTTGTCCCAAATGATCAGTTTTTGTCATAACATTCACTTCTCTCTTATTTGGAAGTACATTTACTATAAGGAATAGTTCTGAGCTATTAGATATAGAGGGGAGAGAGAAGAGGCATCCAGTTTAATGCCTCAGAGCCTAGCACAACGCCTGGGATAAAGTTGGTGCTCAATTATTTATGTACTTCAATGAATAATTTTCGTGTGGAACTCAATGATCTTGCAGCCTCTTTACTCAGATGCACACTCTTACAGGGTATGGAGTTACTAAGTCAGATCACGTGACAGGTGAGCTCTCCTAGCTTCAGAGAAGAACCTGGGGTGGGGGTGGGGGTTGATGTACATTTCACCCAGTCTTTTGTTGGTCAACAGAAAAGCTGGTATTGAAGCACAGTGCAGCCTGTCTACACCACAGCTTTTTCCTCAGTCCATCATCACTGCACACCACCATGTTGTCGAGACAGGAGGGGCAAGTCAAGTACTTCCGCTGGCTAAAAGTTACTCCCATGCATTATGGAGCACTGAAGAGAGCCGGTGCTTGGAAGAGAAAGAATGCCCACGTCAATGGTTGGAGAGCGTTCAGCAAGCATTGCATGGATGAACTTCCCCCAGTGCTCTAGGCCTGAACATTTCTCAAGTCACATGGGCAAGTGGTGTAGGAGTTTGAAGAACAAGACAAGAAATCACCCATCGTTTCTTTCTTCTTCCATCGTTTCTTCCTTCTTTCATCTTTTCTTTCTGGTCTTTTTATTTATTTGAGAGAGGCAGAGAAACAGAGAGGGAGAGCAAGTATGGGTACACCAGGGCCTCTTGCCCCTGCAAACAAACTCCAGATGCCTAAAGTGTGTCTGGCTCTACGTAGGTACTAGGGAATCGAACTCAGGCTGGCAGGTGTTGCTGAGCCATCCATCTCTGCAGCCTATCCTTTCTTTTTATCCACTCTCCCCACCCTTTCCAGAATTTATGTCATGGAGCCCCAGTTGGCTAGTTCTCACTGGAACACAGGGGTAAGTGCGGGCCCTGGCTACAGAACAGGGAAAACCTAGCAACAGGAGCTTCACTGCCGTGCGTGGCCACTCCCTTTCTTTTGCAAAGTGGACAGTGTGGGCCGTGGGAGAGCTCACCTACAGAGCCTGGCGCCAGGCCCGTTGTCTGCCCCACATTACACAGACCATCAAATTCCACAGGCCCTCAGAGATGTTTATTTTGTGTTCCGTAGACTCTGCTCACTGCTTGCGCCACACAGCAGGTCACTCAAAGGACAAGGTGCTGCCAAGGCTGAGAATGGGGTGCACTTCTTTATTTTTGCCCCAAGACTCAGGAACTGAGTTTCTTCCTTGAAATGAAAGAGTTAGAAATAATTTATAAAAAATTCTTTTCAGTTTTGGGTGCCCATCTTTACTTATGACTGAATCAGTTGATCCCACCCCCTATTTTGGACCCAGAGAAGTCTGTTGACTTTTAACAACAAAGGTCTTACAACTAGTTCCCAGTTTTACAATCTAAAAATATATCCTTAGCTAAATTGTCAACAGTTGTATTAATACAAGTTATCTATTAAGAAAACATATAAAGATGACTGATAAAATGCATTTCCTATTTTCAAATAAGTTATACTTTATTTAATGACTAAGACAGTTACATACAACAGAAAAATCATGGTGATCGTGTAGGATACCATTTGACTAACATACGCATTTACATATGGATGCGTGCTCCTTGTGCTAAGTGTCCTAATTCTTTTGCCTCCTAGGTCTGAGGCCCTCAGAGTAGAAATCCCGCCATACTCCCAAGCCTGTGGACAAGTGGGGAGCAGGAGTCCATTCTGGTTTACAAAGCCCGGAGTTGTAGTTCTGTTATCGTTGCTGGGACAAAATACCCAAGCAGAAGCAGCTTATGGAAGGAAAGGACTGACTCGGTTTACAACTTCGAAAGCAGTCTCATCAAGGAAAGACAGTACAGCAAGAGCAGGAAGCTGGCGCGTACCTGGGTGAAAGCAGTCTAAGCACGGGCTGGAGCCGAGCTAATAAACCTCCGCCTTCATCTCCAGAAACATACGTCCTCCAGCAAAGCCCTGCCTCGCAAACTGCCACCAGCTGGGGACTGAGCATGTGGCTTACTCACATACATGAGGCTATAGGGGACATTTCACATGCAGACCACTACATAGGCAATGGGAGAAACTTCAACAAAGAAAGGATTTACGAATGTCCACACTGTTGTTAAAATCCCAGGAAAGGGGCAATAATGTCAATCGTTGTCTTCAGTATGAAACCTGAGAAGGCAAAAGGAGAGAGCATCTATGGGAGCCCTGGAGTGTCACTGTTAAAGAAGGCCTTAGGTACAGGGGAACAGGCAGCCTGCCGGAAAGGAGGCAAAGAAAATGAATGTATGAACCTCAGGCTCCTCCTGCCTTCCGTATCCCAGGCTGGAGGTAGCTGAACCCTGTGGAAGTCCAGTTGATGTTGTCTTCACTGCCATCTTCCCAGAGCAGAGAAAAGGATAGACACTGGATGGACAGGGAACCTAGAGAGGCAATGGAAATAGCTGGGGACCATGTCACCCAGACTGGCTTGTGCTGTGTGCAAGACAGTCGTGGTCAAGCCCTGAGCCCAGGCTCAGCCTCCTCGTTCAGCTACATTGTCTCAAAAGTTACTGACTCAGATCTCTCAGTGTTTCAAATACAAAATCTTTTGAGGGGCTGGAGAGATTTCTCAGTGGTTAAGGCGCTTGCCTGTGAAGGCTAAGGACCCAGGTTTGATTCCCCCAGTACCCACGTAAAGCCAGATACACAAGGTGGCACATGCATCTGGAGTTTGCAGTGGCTAGGAGGCCCTGGTGCACCCATTCTCTCTCTCTCTCTCTCTCTCTTTTTTCTTTCTTTCTTTCTTTTTTTTTCTTTTATTTTTTTGGTTTTTCGAGGTAGGGTCTCACTCTGGTCCAGGCTGACCTGGAATTAACTACGTAGTCTCAGGGTGGACTTGAACTCATGGTGATCCTCCTACCTCTGCCTCCTGAGTGCTGGGATTAAAGGCGTGTGCTACTACACCCAGCTCACCCGCTCTCTCTCTCTCTCTCTCAAATAAATTTTAAAACAGTGTAATCTTTTGAGAAATTGGCCTTCTCTTTCTCTGCTGAAACTGTCTCTACTTCTCATCCTTTCCTCAAATTGCAGGTTCGTGTCTCAATTAACCTAGAAGGTACCTCAAACACCCATGTCCAGAAAACCACTGGCTAGACATTTCTGTAAATGCTTTTTTTATTTTAATGCTTTCATCATTTTTAACTCAGTATACTAGAAAACATTTTTGACTCCTCTCCAGCTCTCACGAGTAAGTCCCCCTTTTATACTTCCTCATGTAACCCCTCCCACATCTATCTTCCCTTTCTACATTTTATCTTCGTGAATACTTTTATTGATTTATTTGTGTGTATGCACATGTTCACCGCCTTTTGTGTCTGGCTTTATGGGAATGCTGGAGAATTGTACCTGGGTCAACAGGCTTTGCAAGCAAGCACCTTTAACTGCTGAGCCATCTCCTCAGCTCCCTTCTTACAATTTCTATTGCCTTGAACTTGAAGTGGGCCTGAGCTGGGCATGAACCTGACCTACAGGACAAAGAATTTAAACTTCAACATCTTATCATTATTACAATGCATAATTAGGATGGTGTTGGAGAATAATAGTTAAACTGAGAGTACTTCATCAACTATAAAAGACCAACCACCACTCCCTACTCAAAGACTTCATGTGGAGTCATTTGCATGTATTCTGAATCTGGATATAAAAAACTATTCTGAGAAGGGCTTAGAAGAGGCCCCTAAGCCATGGCACAGTGGTTGTAAACAGGTGCATAGAATGGCTCCAAGAGATTTCTAAACTGTGAAAGAGTACCACATTCCTCAGGGAGAATACTTCTAAATAGTTCTAAAGGTGCCCGCCTCAGTTATGAAACTGCTCTCTGAAGCTTTTAAAGCTCGCAGGGATATGAATACAACACTGTATTTCAAGTGCATTGAAACCATTTCCGTGGCATGAGGTCAGACACATGTCTTGGAAAACAACTTGGTTACTAGCTATTTGGTCTGGACATGCAACTTAGCTTTCTGAATCTCCCCTGCCATGTAACCTGGTTCCTCTGAAATAAGCTTTAACTACAGTTAAATGTCACAATGCACGGAAAAGCACCTGACATCTATTAAAATATTCACAATATTAACAAATACTAATTTCTGTCCCTCTAAGACCAGCAAACACATTTTTCATTTTTCAGTCATTTTTTAAATTGAATGGTAAGAGATTATACATTCTGATATATAGAAAAAGAAAGAAATGAACAAATGAAACAAAAACTGACTTGTGGGCTTAATTTTTTTTATCATATTTTAAGGTTGTCTGTGACCTATTTGGCAGGGATACATGTGTGTACAGATATATATGAGTCTATGTGCAAAATAATAAGCTTACTTTATAGCATGGCCTTTCATTATAATTGTCTAAACTGCTTTCCTCTTACAAAGTGATGCAATATTTGATGAGTAAACAGCTGGAAGGAACAAGTCCACTCTGGGACAACAGCACTACATGGGATGAGAAGACAATGTTCTTTCTCGTGGCATTTTAAGCCCACATGAGAAAATCACTTTTGTTTCTTTGATAAACTTCTTGAGAAAATGCTGCTGATGACAAAATGGTCTCACTGGGGGTTCACAGATAAGAAGAAGTTGATATTTTTCAAGATAAAAATAAGTAAAATTTTGAGTGATGCTAAATAGTTTCAGATTTTTTTCTTTAAATTCTCATTTGTATGTATGCACACATGTGCATACCGGGGTCTCTTGCCATTGAAAACAAAGAGCCAGATGTTTGCATCACCTTTTGGATCAGGCTTTACATACAAAATTAGACTTATCCATAACTGGAGATGTAAAAATTAGATATAATTGGAAAAATAAAAGAAGTTTCACAGGAGTGTGAGGACCTCTTCCTATAGGGTGCTGTAATTTAATTTTAGGAAAATCCAATACAACTATAAAAGAATTTTTTTTGGCCAATGTTACTGATTCAGATTATACAGGTTAAATTTAGGTTATGATTTATTCTCATTTACATCAAGAAATTTCATCTCTTAGTTAGCTCAACTAATTATTATTCCTTCTCAAGCCCCCTCCCTAAAGCTTGATATTAACTGCTAAAACCAAGGGCTTCTTGATGCCCACTGAACTCACTCTACGTCTCCTGCTAACCAGGATATTACAGTTTTAGTCAGTCGTGTTCCAGCAATGGGCATTATTGACACAGGTGCTGACATTTCTATTGTAGGTCAGCAATCCTAGCCTTTCAATTAGGGTAGTCAATCTCTTGTTTTAGATATTCAGGGATTGCTGGCAAAAACAATCCTCTGCAAACTGCCAACATTTTATGTACATTTTTTCAAAATAAAACTGCCATCTTTCAGCCCTATATTTTACCTCTACCTTGTTCCCTTGGGGGCAGAGGTCTTCTGTCTCACTGGGGTTATGCTATTTCTGTAGCTGAGCACCTGAGAAACATCTACCTAAACTTTCTTGGGTAGAAAGTCTCCCCATGTGGCTGGATCAGTGGCCAATTAAGGAGGAGAAACCAACATCTACAACTAAGGGGAGCTTCAAGCTGACCACATAGATCCATCCTTCAGTAACTAGAATACTCATAGCTTTTGCATTCCTAAGAAATCTGGGAAATGGGGACCAGGGAGATGGCTCAGCACTTAAAAGTGTTTGCTTGAAAAGATTGCCAGCCAGGGTTCAAGTCTCTACTGCCATGTAGAGTAAGATGTACAAAGTGGCACATGTATCTGGAGTCCGTTTATAAAAGCAAGAGGCCCTGGTGCGCTCATCCTCTCTCTCTCTCTCTCTCTCTCTCTCTCTCTCTCTCTCTCTCTCACACACACACACACACACACACACACACACACACAAATAAATAAAAACATTTTCACTGAAAGTCTGGTAAATGACCTTCACAAGACTTCCATGCAGTTAATACTCACCTTTATCCTTTTGGAGCTATTCAACCTGGAGTTCTTTCTTCTGCCATATTCCCTCAAGATTATCATGTTATTTTCTTCTTCTTCTTTTTTCTTCTTCTTCTGCTTCCCCTCCCCCCCCCATGTAGAGTCTCACCCTAGCCCAGGCTGACCTGGGGCTCTACCTGTAGTCCCAGGCTGGCCTCAAACTCATAGCAATCTTCCTACATCTGCCTCCCAAGTGCTGGGATTAAAGGTGTGTGGCACCACACCTGGCTCATATTATTGTTAATAACTTAAAAGATTGTTTTCTCACTATCCCCTTGCAACCTTATGATAAAAACTTGCTGTCAGTGCCCACTCTAAATAATCAAGCCTCTATGTCTCATTTTCAATAGAAAGATTTTCCTGAAGGTATGCTCAATAGTTTGCCTTCTGTCACTGGTGAGCAAATAAGGCAATACATCCTACTAGACAGAAATTTCCCAATACTTATATATTTCACTGAAAGAAGAGCCACTGAAAGAATGAACCTAATTATTTTTAAAGGTTTACAAATATCACTACAAAATTTTCACTTACAGACAACCCTAGACAAAATTGAATTAGATGTTTCTTACAGGTTTGCTTCCCCAGGACCCATGTAAGCCAGATGCACAAGAGGGTACACGTGTCTGAGTTCATTTGCAGTGGCTGGAGGTCCTGGAACACTCATAGCAAGGAAATACTGAACCAATGCAAGACCAAAAAGAAATAAAGCAAACATCAAATCCTGTTGCTCTATGGTGGCTTGAATGTAAAACTAACTCCAACAAGCTCCAAGTCCAACATCTGTAACCAGTGATGAAATTTCTGGGATTATAATTCTGCCCCTCCTGGCTGGGTTGCCCATATCCCAGGAGAACTCCATTCCGAACCAGCAGTTCTCTTTGGTGGTCATACCATAGTCCTGGAATCTCCTAGAGTTTCCACTGCAACTTAGGGTTCATTCTCATGGCTCCATCAGGCCTCTGTGCAGGGAGTCCAACAACTCTGCTTCACATATCCCAATGGTCATCTCTAAAAGAATTGCATTGAAAATCAAATAACTCTTTTCTGCATTTGTTACACTTCCAAACCCAGTACCAAGTAGACTTCACTGCCTAATTGTCAATCCAGGGGAAAACAAAGCCAACTCAAATGCAGGAAAATTCCTTTAGCATTCTCCCTTCAGGCTCCTTGCTTTCACAAGTCAGCATTCTTCCTTCTGTCCCAATTCAGAACAGCTGGTCCAATCTCAATGGTGGCAATGTCTCAAACAATTGCAGCTGCTGGGACTGCTGTCTCTTGCCCAGAACTGTCATTGCTTTCTGTGCCATATTCTTCTGCTCTGTGTTCTTCCATTACTTTTAAATTTAGCTTTGCTTAAGTTCTCAGGATATGGGAAGATCACAGCCATACAAACTGCCACTATCCCAGCTTATACAAAGCTCTTTTTCCCTTCATAAGCCAAGCCTCACAGTCCACAGTTCTTACTGCACTTAGGTCTTTCAAATTCTGACCAGAATGGTCCATCAAATTCTGCTTACAGCACTGCAAGGCATCTCTTAGGCCAAGGTTTCAAGTCCTTTTAAATTCCTCCCACAAATCAGTTCCACAAACCCAAAAGAAAAACCCTCGGGTTTCTAGCAGCAATGACCCCACTCCACTGGTACAAACTTTCTGTTTTAGTGACCTTCTACTTGCTGGGATAAAGCACTGGACCAAAAGCAGCTGATGAGAGGAAAGTTTTTGAGTTTGCCTTAGTCTCAAGGGGAAGCTTCGTGATGGCAGGGGAAAGCCTGACACGAGCAGAGGCTGGATGTCTCTTCTGCCCCAGCAGGTAGAAAGGAGAAGCAGAAGAATAAACCAAACTAACACTGGCAAGCTATGGGCTAAAGACCTCAATGCTCACCCTTAGCAACACACCTCCTCTGTCAACCTTTCACCTACCAAATTGCTACCAGCTGGGGACCAACCATTCAGCAAGCATGAGTTCATGGGGGATATGTGATTCAAACCACCACACTAGAAAATCAGTATTTACAAAGAGCGTTAGACACGCTGACATGATCTTAAACCATGCTCCTTATTTCATCTCCCCAGTGACGTGATTGTGGTGCTGGCCCAGAACAATGTGTGCATGTATAAGATGTGGTGATTAGATCCAGGACCGCCACTGGAAATGGACAGTGTTGGGGACAGTTAATAGCCTGCAGAAATGCTGAAAGCTGCCTGTGGGCTTAGAGTGGTAACAACTGTGAATGGTGCGTAAGTGTGTCGCAGACCTACAAAGGTCACCTGCCCCTGCCCTTAAGCTCTTTCCTTTGAGTAACACTAGAACTTTTTTAAAGACAAAGCTTCTTGTTTCTTTCTCAGATATGGCTGGTATTGCTGTTCAATAACAGACAAGGTGAGTGCTTTCTCAGGGACAGTGGGCTCACGCTTGGTTTAAACGACCCCAAGAGTCAGTTTCTTTATTTCAGGCACCACTGCACACATGGACCTACTTTCCTAAAGAGCTTCCCCACTGCTAAGCTAGGCCTGCATGAGACCCCCAGGCTGCTATTACAAACACACACTATGCTGAGAGGCGGTTCAGTTGGTAGACGCTGGTCTAGCATGCCTAGATGCTCAAGTTCCACATCTAATACCTCAAAAACCACAAATTGGTTAGCAGGTTTGTAATCCCAACACTCCTATAATCTAGTACTAAAAGACAGCAATAGGAGTATCAGAAGTTCAAGGTCACTCCAAATAAGATTGCGATCATCCCAGGGACTACATAAGAACCTATCTCAAAATAGCATCCCCCTAGAATTAAAATACCACCCACTGGAGGGCTAAAACAATAGAAAATTATTTTCTCACAGTTCTGTAGGCTAAACGCCCATGATTAAGACACCAGCAAATTCTGTTCTTGGTGAATATAGCCTCACATGGCCTTCCTTAATGCATATGAACAGGAGAGAGAGAAAAATTTGTTTCCTAGCCTCTCTTCTTAGGAAGTGCTATAGTTTGAATACAGTGTTTCCTCTGGTTCTCATGTTCAAATTTTGATCCCATTACAGGATATTTAAAAGGTGGGACCAGTTGGGACCTTGAAGAAACAATTAGGGCTCTGCCTTTATGAATGGATTAGTCCATTAATGGCATGAATGGACTAATAGCTTAATGGGTTACTACTAGAATGTGTTTGCTATAAAACCAGTTTGGTTAGGTCTTTCTCACACTTTCTGTCTTGAATTTCATGACACCCTATGCTATCTTAGGACAAGGACAGGCAGGAGACTATCACATGACAACCTGTGCTGTCTCAGGATACAGCTAGCCAGGAGACCATTGTCAGTGTGGCTTCTCAAGCTTGGACCAAAACCATGAGCCAAAATAAACTTTTCTGTTTGTTTGGTGTGAACATATGTATGTGCTTGTGTATATGTGTGTTCATGCATATGTATAAGTGCACATGCATTTGGTAGCCAGAGGAAACTTCAAGTGTTATCCTTAGGAATGCTGCCCACCTCTTCTAGAGACAGGCTCTCTCATTGGCCAGGAGCTCAGCAATTAGGCTAGCTTTATGAAATACTCCTTTCTCTGTCTTCTCAGTGCTGGGATGATAGGTGTATGCCACCACATTCCTCTTAAAATCATTCCTCTGGGAATCAAACCTAAGTTCTTGTGCTTGCCAGACAATTACTTCATCCATGGAGCTATCTCCCCAGCCCTCTGCTTTTCTTTATAACTTACCAAAGTTTAGACATTGTGTGTTCACCAACAGAAAACAAAATGAGACTTAAGGACACTAATCCTATCAGGCTAGGGGTCATTCTTATGACCTCATTTAACCTTGATTACCTCTTCAGACATTCCAATTTCAGCATATGAAGTTGGAAAAACACAAACATTCAGTCCATGATAGATTCCCTTAGCTCTTGGACCAGTTTGCAGAGTGGGTACAGCCTAGTGTCTCCAGAACAGTCACGGCCACTACAGTGTGGCTTAGGAAGATGATGGTGTTTGAGATCAGCTGTCCACGAGAGGTGATGAAGCCCTGATTTAATGAACTGAGTGGGTCACTGCACTGATGAGCACGATGACAGTAAATCACTGTGACTTCTTAGAATGCATAAAAGCACAATAATTATTGATGCTTAAATGGTCTCACCACCTGCCCTGTCCTGATCTTGTTTCACACTTAACTCCTCTAGTGCTCACAGAAACCCTGTAATGTTTGAACTTTGGTAACACTATGGCCGACAGCACAATTCTGGGACATGAAAATGCTTGTGTTTAAATCTCAACTGTATTTTACTTATGTAATCTTAGTCAAATGACTAAATCTCTCTGAACCTGTTTTCCTCACCTACAAGATGAAAGATTTTATACAAATGGAAAATTCCAAAAGTTCCTGAAAACAAATTTTTCCATATTTGCCAGTGTACCTAGTTGGTAGCAAGACCTAAGCTACTTAAGAGCTTTTATCTTCTTAGTGATACTTATGTTTTATTGTACAATCATCTATACTTCTGTATCAAAATCCCCCTCTTCAAATGATGACTAAATGCCTAGTCCTGCAATTTCCAGAAGTTTAGACTCACAGGTGTGAGAATAATTACCCAGTTAATTATCCACACACTTAAAACAATACCTTGGCACATCTGATAAGTGATGCACAAGTGTTAGATATTGGTATGACTCTTGTTGTTTTTTTCATTACTGTCATTTTGAAGATGATGAAATTAGGGGCAGGAAGACCAAATCATCTATCCAAGTGGCAGCAGGCAGGCACATGGCTCAGTAAGTATGAACCCCAAAGCGTGTGCTCTCACCCCTGCTCTGTACCACCTTCAAAACCTTTGAGGTGTCATTTCTGTAAAAACAGTCAGTTTAAGGAGTAATGCTTCTTTAAAGAAATATTTTTGAGTGCTTTTTTTTCACACAAATTGGAAATCTTGTTGCTGAATGGAGAAGGGATTGAGGGATTCAGGATAATGTCTGCCCCAGAAAAGGGATGTGATCTCATGTTTGATGCATAAAGCCAAGATCCCCTAGCTCATCCCAAAGAACCAAGTTAGGCTGGAGCTGGGAGGTATTTGGGACCTGGGGCTGGGGAGCCATTTTCTGCCTTGTACTCAGAAGAACCAAGAACAGAACACAGAAGCAGTTTCATACACACCCGTAGTTCCCAAGCAGAATCAATTTGACTCCCCGGTGGATATTTGACAAAGCGTAGAGACACGGTGTTTGTTATAAGTGGGGTGTGAGTCAGGGGAAAGAATGAGTCAGGGAAAGAAGCCCCGGTAAGCACAGCATGTTTATGTGCAGAAAAACAGAAGCCGAACCAAATAGGCAGGCGCACACCAGAGCAAACAATCTTGCATTGCAAATGCTAATTAGGGTGCATTTTGGCACTCAGTGGGCAGAGGCCAGAAATGATGCTAACATCCTACAAGGCACAGGAAATCCCTGGAAAAATAAAATTAAAATAACTGTATGACCCAAAATGTCAATAGTAGCAAGACTGAGAAACTCTGATAGTAGTCCTGGCACAAGAAAGCGGGTAGCATCAATGAGAAGGAGAGATGGAGAGAGGATGCGGCTTGTTTGCTGTGGTTCCCAGGCCTTAAAGTCAGCTGCCCCTGAAGTCTCCAGGCTCTTCCTGCCTTAGCGTCCCTGAAGCTCTTGACTACGTTCTTCCTGTGTGTGAACCACGCCACAAGAGTTCCCCTTTTCCTCACACCAGTTTCGCCAGCTTCTTTTGCCTGCAGCCTAAGACACTCCAACAGGCTTGGGGGGAGACAAACTCAGGAAGGCAGAAAGACCCATCCAGTCCAGGTCACGGCACAGGGCTGAGAAGGAGTACAGAAAAATGCCACAGGCGTGATGAAGAACAATCCGAGAGAAAAATGAGTCATGGAAAAGAAGCCCAAGTAAGCACAGTATGCTTATGTGCAGAAAAGAAAGCAGGCTAAGTAGACCAAAGGTACACATCAGGGGAAGTCAAAACAGTCTCAAAAGACACACCAGCATATACAGTTGTAAAACAGACCCACATATGTGCAAGCATGCTGAGCCTAATTCAGCATGGCTCTGAATGGATAAAAGAAGAACCTTTAGGAATTGGTATTTCCTTGGCAAGCTATCTCTATGGAGTAGGAACTTTTTCAATAAAAACTAATGAAACCTGGCATGGTGGTGCACGCCTTTAATCCCAGCACTTGGGAGGCAGAGGTAGGAGGATCACCGTGAGTTCAAGGCCACCCTGAGACTACATAGTGAATTCCAGGTCAGCCTGGGCCAGAGTGAGGCCCTATCTCAAAAAAACAAAAAAAAGGGGGGGGGGGGCTGGAGAGATGGCTTAGTGGTTAAGACACTTGCCTGCTAAGCCTAAAGACCCAGGTTCAGTTCCCCAGGTCCCTGAATAAATGTAATAGCTTAAAAGCTATCCGTCACAGTCTGTTTTATTCCAATTCTTTTCTAAAAACAGATACAAACTCAGGGGTTGGGGTTTAAGGACTTTTCCAAAACCCCAGAACCCCTGTTACATCACCAAAGTGCTACGAAGAAGTGACAGTGACACTTAGTTCAGCGCGAAGGGAGACACCTCTATCACACCTTCCAAGTCTCAGGGCTTGCCTGCAAAGCCAAAGGACCCGGGTTCAATTTCCCAGAACCCACATAAGCCAGATGCTCAAGGTGGTGCATGTGTCTGGAGTTAGTTTGTAGTAGCTGGAGGCCCTGGCTCACTCATTCTTTCTTTTGATCTGTCTCTCTCTCTCTCTCTCTCTCTCTCTCTCTGTCTGTCTCGTAAATAAATAAGATATTTTAAAATATTTTTAAAAAGAATATAAGAGCCAAAGGATGGACATGAATGCATTGCCATAAGGTCTTCCAGACACAAAGTATTCACTGTCCTCACAGTGGCCGAATCTACCTACACAAACCTGCATAACAGGGTCAGGGAAAAGATATTATAAAAATAGAAGAGGGTGGGCTGGAGAGATGGCTTAGTGGTTAAGGCAAAGCCTAAGGATCCAGGTTCGATTCCCCAGAACCCATGTAAGCCACATGCACATGGTGACACATGCATTTGGAGTTCCTTTGCAGTGGCTAGAGGCCCTGGAGCACTCTCTCTCTCTCCCAAATAAATAAATAAAAATAAAAATATTTTTAAAATAAAAAATTTAAAAAGAAACATGGAAGAGGGACTGGTTGTAAAGAAGGGATTCAGTGGAGAGGGGAACAAAGGATTTGGTGGGAGGGAATTTGGATCATTGTGTGTATATATGTAGTCAATTAAATTTATATATATACACTATATGTAATCAATTAAATTTATATATATACACTATATATAGTCAATTAAATGTATATATATATATATATACACTATCTATATAGTCAATTAAAAGTTTTTAAAAGTTTAGATTAATTCATGGCTAATATCACAATAGATAAGCAAGAGACAGAGGAAATACCTGGAAGAAGATGCTCTCCCACTTTAAGGTTGACATCATGTCCCCATGTCCTGCTGCTTTTGTTCATGGGGTCATATTTACAAGAAATGATCAATTTCATTGTTTTAAAGCTGTGTATATGGTAAGTAAGCATCATCATTACACACCAAGATTTAAGAACCTTCCATGACTACTTCATTGGCCAAGACATTTTAAATGAGATATAAATGTAATGATAAGTTATTCACTAAAAGTTGCTACTAGTCTTCTCTTGAAACCATCCTTTATTGTGCATAGCCTGACATAATGATACTTACGTATACATGAATAGGAATCAGCAAAACATGCAAAAATTAACTGTAAATAATGTATAGTTAAGCCTGTATCAATTAGTCATCAGAGCATGCCCAAAACAAAACAGACAACTTACTTGTTGTATAGAGCCATGGAGCTTATATCCACAAATATTGTATGAAGCCTCAGCACAATCAAATGGAGGTGCAGAGAAAGCTAATGGCTAGATCTGTCGCCCATGAGCCCAGCGTCCATCCTTTCCTCTGAGCACCAGCACCTCATGTGCCTCGAACAAGCTACATGTTCCTGGAGAGGCTGAGCCCGTGAGACACAATGATTCATTGGGAGCTTTATGAACAAAACTAGCCCAATAGGACAGCCCTGGGACATTTGGCCAAACAACTAGGAGGAAGTACCTTCTCTGCCCAGGTTCCCACATCACAGAAAGTAATCATAGAGCTACTGGTGGCCAATTTTATCTCCACTGAGCCAACTCAGGAAAGAATAGGAGGGGGGGGGGAATAAATATTCCTGAAACTGTTCAAACAGCTAAATTTCATTGTAGGTTCCACCTGTGAAGTTCTCTGTTAAGGTAAGTAAATGAATTTGCTTTATGGATTTTGTCATGCTGAGTTTGATTTCTGTCACTTGCACCCTTGAAGTTATTGTTGCTTTTAAAGGCATTGTGATTCTTGTCTTGTCAACATGGCTCTGAGTTTTCTTCTATTTTGTCCAAGGTGAGCAATAATGTGTGACTCAGTCAGAATGCAAACTCTAAGCTAGCTCACTCCAAGCTCCTGGCTCCCCCCACAGCTATTTTACCAGCGTCTCACAGGTCTAAGCAAATGCAGTGGCATCCCCTTTTGCACAAACAATCAAGTCATCAGTCAGCAGCTATGTCAGAAGCAGGACCATCAGGAAAATGAGTTTGTAGCAGAAACAGACAAATGAAGGCTTCCTCCTAAAGTAATTTCGTCAAAGCAGACTGTAACAAAATCATTGGTTTCTCTAAGAGTAAAACTTGAAATTAAAAGCACCTATGAAATTGAGGGCTTGTGAGCCCCCAAGAGCATGCTAAAACAAATAAAACCAAAGCCACCACACTGGCTCCATGTCTGCCAATGAACCAGTTTAATGACTTACGAACCACATATTTTTCTCAGAAAACTATAATACAGTATGCTTAGTGTTGAGTGTCTTAGATACCAAACATGAAAACCTACCAAGATCGTAAACGAGAGGATGCGCTTTAAGTCAAGCAAAGCAATCTGCTGGTTCGACACATGTAGCCAACTATCAATTAAAAAACAATGTGTTCTGTCTCCTACATTGTTGGAAGGAGAATTCACTGGGTTTTTTTTTTAAAACATTTGGTAACACCTGTCAAAAGTTTTAAATATGATTAAATGTATTCTAACACAATAATTTTACATTTGGGAATTTGCCATATAGTAACACTCCCCCCAAATGCCCATGTGTTTTGAAGAGGAGCATTATCTGTAACTGGAAAATCTTGGGATAAGTTGCCCATTAGCAGAGAATTAGACAAGTTGTGATACATTCGACTTCCAACCCGATCTAGCAGATTAAACGCATTTACCTCTGCTCCCTGATAATCTGACACAGAGAAAGGAAGAAAATAAGCCACAGGAGAAAGAGAACAGGAGAGAGGATGACAGTAGACAAAAGATGTCAGCCAAATTGTAGGAGCTAAGAAATGAATGAGCAGATGCTATCTGACAGAAAACAATGATGAGACACAGAATGCAGGCTCCGAGCTCCGAGCTCCGAGTTCCCACTCCACAGGGGCTCTGCCAGTGTTCTGTGGGTCTAAACAAACGCGTGTTCATCCCTTTTTGCACAGACGCTTAAACAATAACAGGTAGGATATACTAAGAAGTAATAAGATGTATACAATTTGCAGTACCAACAAAAGACCCAGTAATGAACAGAGAATCTCAAAGACAGTGACTTTGAGATGAGCTAAAAATAAAGTTGATGGGAAGTTTTAAACAATTCCTGTCACTCACAACCCTCCAAAATTAGCCTTCCTTTCTAGAAGCAAACTGCTATGGATTTACTCTGTGAAAAGGCTTCATTTTTTTTTTTTTTTTTTTTGGATCAGATACAGATAGGGTTAGTAGAGCAAGGTTAAGCACCAGACCAAAGCAGGTGGGTCACCATGCTCAGTGGTGCAATCCCTTGGTCCCCAAACCTGGCCCCATGTGACCCCAAGAACACTTATAGCCAGGCCTATAGTGGTTGGGAAAATACAAAAATGTCTTTGGAGAAGTGGGCCAAAGAAAGATCCTGAAACTTGGAAGTGTGATTCAACCAAATGCAGTAACCCTCTGGAAGGCTCTTGCTCAACCACACAACTTGCCAACTCTCCTTGCCTTCTGTTCAGCCTTCAGTGACTCATTCAGAGATGACTGGACAACCAAAGACCATCAAGTAATTAAGAGGTCAATCATTAACATAATTAGTGATTATATTAATTATCATATTAAATAGGATATGCAGTTCATGGAAGACATTAACTCAGAGGAAACAAGAACAATTCAGAGCCTGGGAGGACGGGAAGTACGTGAAGAAAAATTCAAGAAAAGTTCTGCAGTTAATAAGTTCAAATAGACCAAGGATGGTGCATAAATAAGACAAGAATAGCCTCCTGGCTATAAAGAAATACTTAAAGCCAGGCGTGGTGGCGCACACCTTTAATCCCAGCACTCGGGAGGCAGAGGTAGGAGGATCACTGTGAGTTTGAGGCCATCCTGAGACTCCATAGAGAATTCCAGGTCAGCCTGGGCTAGAGGGAGACCCTACCTCAAAAAAACAACTACAACAAAAAAAAGAAATACTTAAGTACTAAAAAAATAACCCTTGGAACCAAAAATATGATAGTGAAAATCTGAAATTTAATGGGAGAACTGGAAGATAAGGTTGAATAACTATCCCATAAAATAAATAAAAACAGGAAGTATACAATATTAGAAGGAATAAGGAAGTTCATGAATTAGTTCAAGAATTCAATATTCAATCAAAACATAAGCAAAGAATTATGGAATAAGTGTAATAAATAAAAAACCATATCTAAATTCCATGTCTGACATCTCAGGTCCAATAAAATCAATATAAAAACCCCACACCCATGCCAGGCATGGTAGCTCATGTCTATAATCACGGCACTGAGGAGGCTATGGTAGAAGGATCATCGTGAGTCCAAGGGCACCCTGTGCTAAGTGATTTCCAAGTCAGGTCAGCCTAGGCTACAGAGAGACCCTGCCTCAATGAAAAGAAAAAAACAGCCCCCCAAATCACCTTACTCATGAGTCACTTTCAGGTTCACTATACAATTAAAAACATAAACATAAAGAAGGTAATATAGTAACCCTCCTTTATCCACAATCTTTCCAATTTTAGTTACTCACAGTAAAGCAATGGTTCAAAAGCATTAGTAGAAAATTGAAGAAGTAAGGATTTTTGCATGTGTGTGATATGTATGCACATGTGAATGCATGTTTGTATAGGTTTGGGTACACATGTGTGTAGATGGGTACACTTGTACGTGTGTGGACAAGTATGTGGAAGCCTAAGATCAACATCTTCCTCACCTCTTCACCTTTTTTTTTTTTTTTTTTGGAAGGAAATGATTGTAGCTCAGAATGGCCCGAAACCTACTCTGTAGTACAGGCTGGTCTTGAACTCACAGTGATCCTCCTACTTCAGCCTCCTGGGGGCTGGGTTTTAAGGCATGTGCCACAATGCTTGATTTATCAACCTTATTTTTTGAGACAGGATCTTACAGTGAAACTAGACATCACCCATTCTAGAATAACTAACCAGAAAGCCCTGGATCTCATCCTGTCTCACATTCCCAGCTCTGGGATTATAGGGGAGCGCTACCATGCCCCGCTTTCACGTGGGTTTGGGGATCCAAACTCAGTTCCTCATGCTTACATGGCAAGCACTTTACCCACTAAGCAATCTCCCCAGTCCTTCTAAGTCTAAATTGTCCTTTTGAGTGCCATGATGAAATTTTACACTGTACTGCTCTGTCCCCAGTCCCAGACATGAATCATCATATATATACATATATATATATGTTTGTGTGTGTGTGTGTGTGTGTATGTGTGTGTGTGATCATTATGTAGCCAAACTGGCCATGAATTTGCTGTCCTCCTTCCTCAGCCTCCTGAGTGATGGAATCACAGGCATGCACCAAGGAAACAGAGCATTTTACAGCAATTCCAAACTACCAATCTATGTACTTCCTGCCAGGCATGGCAGTATATACCTGTAATCCTAGCCGTATTGGTGAGCTCTAGGTCTGGTGAGAGACTCTGTCTCAAAAATTCCCCAGGACCCATGTAAGCCAGATGCACAAGGGGGCACATGTGTCTGGAGTTTGTGTCCAGTGGCTAGAGGCCCTGGCATGCCCATTCTCTCTTTCTCTCTACCTGTCTCTTTCTCTCTCATAAATAAATAAATAAAATATTTTTTTAAAAATAAGGGGGAGCCGGGTGTGGTGGCGCACGCCTTTAATCCCAGCACTCGGGAGGCAGAGGTAGGAGGATTGCCATGAGTTCGAGACCACCCTGAGACTGCATAGTGAATTCCAGGTCAGCCTGGGCTAGAGTGAGACCCTACCTCGAAAAACCAAAAATAAATAAATAAATAAGGGGGAGAGCAACAGAGGAAGGAGCACATGCTCCTGCACACATATGTGGTGCACACATATGAACACATACACACATCTACCTAAACCACACACACAAGCACAAAATTCAAACTTCTCACACCAACTCAAGATGTTAATAAGAACTATGAAATGCATGTGTTTATAACATTAATGAAATACACACACACACCAGAGTCATATCAAGAAGTCTTACACAGTAGTAACAGCAAATGTTGGTAAAGACAGGAAGCAAAGAGTACTTTCACATAAAATTGGTAAAAGTGAAACTTCGGTACAATTACTTTGCAAAACTAGTATTTTCCATCAAACCTAAAGAAAGGTATTCCACATGATCTCTGCTTTGCCAACCTAGGTGTGAGCACCAAGCACTAGAGAGGGCGCTGAGGCAGGCTTCCGCGGGAAAGCCCACAGACCGTCACCAACACTCCGCTCAGGAAAGCACCGTCTTCCAGGTAGGAAAACAGAAATATGTCAACAACTCACTCAAGGTCACGTGGGTGTTCAAGCCTTGTGTGGAGGAGTAGGTTCACTATCTCTACAAATTCCACTGATGCTGGGATTCGGACACCATAGCCTTTAATTCTCAACTCCTCATAGAAACCCTGTAACTTAACAGTAACATCTTCAATAGCATTCTTACAGCAGGTACTATGACACATGTCGGAAGATTTTTTTAGATTGAACGAGACATAAAATTGAGTAGAAGGCAGCACTCTTTGATGGACTGTATATCACTGCTTAAAACTCTGTAATGATTTCCACATTGCCTTGCATAGAACTGCCCCTGTCTGCAGTACCACGAAGGACCTGACTCCCTTCAAGTCTTCAAACCTCCCCTCCTGCCATACCTCTCTTTCCCTCAGTCAAAAATGGACCAGCCTCCCAAGCCTTCCTTCTGCCTCGGTGTCTTTACACCACTCTTTCTGCCTATAATACGTTCTGTCTTCACAAAGCCATCTCCTTTATTCCAGTACTCAAATGTATCTGAGATACGCATTTTCCACCACACTGACTGCGTAATACCTCTGCCCCCCATCCCTAGTGGCCGTCTACTGGGTTGGGCTTATTCACTGAACCCTTGTGCTTTTCTTCAGCATGACAATGTACACTCCACAATGAAGGGACTCCTCCCTATCTTATCTGATGCAGGATTCCAAGAACATGCATAGCATATAAAAGCCCTGACACCAACAATAAATATGTATTGAAGCTGGAATTCTGTCTTAATTCTGTTGCTTTTAATTCATCTAGGTTGGCTGCTCACATAGCTCAGGTGCTCAATCATTTAAAATCTGTCCCACTGGGGCTGGAGTGATTGCTTATTGGGTAAGGCACTTGCCTGCAAAGCCAAAGGATCCACGTTCGATTCCCCAGCACCCACGTAAGTCAGATATACCAAGTGGCGCTGGGTCTGGAGTTTGTAGCAGCTACAGGCCCTGGCTTGCCCATCCCCCCCCCCCCGCCTCTCTCTCTCTGTCTCTCAAATAAATAAAATAAATTTTAAAAATATTTAAAGGGGCTGGAGAAATGGCTTAGCAGTTAAGCGCTTGCCTGTGTAGCCTAAGGACCCCGGTTCGAGGCTTGATTCCCCAGGACCCACGTTAGCCAGATGCACAAGGGGGCACACAAGTCTGGAGTTCGTTTGCAGTGGCTGGAGGCCCTGGCGTGCCCATTCTCTCTCTCTATCGATCTACCTCTTTCTCTCTCTGTCTGTTGCTCTCAAATAAAGTAATAAAAATAAATGAAAAATTTTAAAAAAATAAAAATAAAAATATTTAAAAATCTGTCTCAGGGGCAGGCAAGGTATTATACACTAAAATGATCATTTGAAGCTAGAATACAGGCAACAGTGGGACCCACAGGCTCCTGAGCAGACCTTAACAACTTACCTAGAAGTTTGTAGCACTGAAGAGCTGCCAAAAACGTATCAGGTACCTTGGTCCCTTTGGATTACAGAAGCTAATAAACATCTACCATCTCAGCCACACATGTGCCATGCATTGTAGGGTAGATACTACATTCGTAAAGAATATGTGGTTAAGCATTCAGAGGCCAAATCATATCGTTTGCCCCAGACCGAGGACATGTGATTGTCATAAATATTAATTAGGCAGAAGATCAGAAATTTCCTGATTTCTTACCAACCAGGCTTCCATGTATCCAAATATGTCAGCAGTTTGTTTTCTCTGATCAAAGATTGAGAAGCCGGGGAGAAACAATTATCATGAAATCTCTTAGAAAATGTGTGGTGATGTCAGGCATGGTGCCATATCCCTTTAACCCTACTACTCAGGAGGCTGAGTTAGGAAGAGAACCTTGAGTTTGAGGCTATCCTGGGCTACAAGAGTGAGTTCCAGATCCCCTGAGCTATAGTGAGACTCTGTCTCAAAAAGTCAGAAAGAAAAAAGAAAATACAGGGAGGGAAGGAGAGAGGGAGGAAAAAGTAAAAGGAAATCGTGTTCTATCTACTATCAGAATTACATCCTGAGGTCAGGACCACAGATGTTTAGTTCATCTCTCTCCAGCAAATGGTTACAAATGCAGACCCTGGTCAGTTAAAACATCAGGCATTTACAGGATAAGGCAGTGCTTCCTTTGCATATCACAGATGCTATAATAAATCATAAATAAGTCAAAAATTTATTTCTCATGTAACTGGCATTGATTTTTGTATTATATTCTTTTTATATTAAATATACCTTATTAAAGTGGTAGGTCCTTAAGTAGCATCATTATATAAATGGAGCCTTGTTTTATTTGTTAAAACTAGGAGGCAAGGGGCTGGAGAGATGGCTTAGTGGTTAAGCGCTTGCCTGTGAAGCCTAAGGACCCCAGTTCAAGGCTCGATTCCCCAGGACCCACGTTAGCCAGATGTACAAGGGGGAGCACACATCTGGAGTTCATTTGCAGTAGCTGGAGGTCCTGGCGTGCCCATTCTCTCATTCTCTCTCTCTCTCTCTCTCTCTCCCTCTCTCTCTCTCTCTCTCTCTCTGCCTCTTTCTCTCTCTGTCTCTCTCAAATAAATAAATAAATATAAACAAAAAAATAGGAGGCAACTCACTCTAACACAAAAAAGAAAACACACAAGGTGATGTTTTTTATCCATAGTTGCTACTCCAATCCTACTCTGGATTCTAAAAGATGTCTTTAAAATCCTATTAGCCTGTGAAGACTGTACTCTTCAAGGTTCTTTGCTTTTCTATGTGGACGCTCAGCCTGAAGAAGCAAATGAAACCTGAATTAATGCACACTATGGGGGTGAGGAGGGAAAAGGGGAGGTCTAGAAAGATTTGAGACCTGCAGATTTCCAAGTGTACCTAAACAAAGAAGAGACAAAGACAGGTGAGTCATATGCAGTGACTAAAAAAACGTCAGGGGGTCAGATGAGTAAAGAGAGGTGGCTATGTGCACATATATACATACATCTTGGTGTATCCACAAAAAAATTAAATATCATAGGCCTTGCAGTTACTTTCTTATTGCTGGGAAAACACCTGACCAGGAGCAGCTCAGCAGAGAAAGAGTTTATTTCAGGCTTACAGAATCCAGGAGAACACCATCAGAAGCAGGCTCACGTCCACAGATCCAAGCAGAGAGACAGGACTGCAGCAAGTAGCAAACACCAGAGCCAGAGCTTCAACTGTTCTTTTCACACCTAAGGGCTGGACTCAAGATCAGCCCCAGTGACACACCTCTTCCCCAGAAGGGCTCTTCCCACTGGAGACTCAAGTTACAAACTCAATCTTAACAAAAACGCCTGAGTCTATGGGGGCCAAACCACCACAGTAGGTCAAGGGGCTGGAAGCATAGCTCAGGAGTTGAGGGCTCGCCTAATATGGAAAAAGAAAGAAACAGAGAAGGTAAGAGCAAAAGAGGGAGGAAGAAAAGAAGGAAGGGAGGGAGGGAGGGAGGGAAACATCATAAGTCAAAAATACATCTAATATATACCTAAACTTTGAAACATCCTATTGTAACCTAGACTCCCTTAAACATATCCAGAATACTAACACTAGACCACAGCTGGGCAAAATAACCTAGCACAATACCCACTTTATAATAAAATTTGGCCAGGCATGGTGGTGCACCCCTTTAATCCCAGCACTCTGGAGGCAGAGGTAGGAGGATCACAGTGAGTTCGAGGCCACCCTGAGACTACATAATGAATTTCAGGTCAGCCAGAGCTAGAGTGAGACCCTACCTCGAAAAACCAAATAATAATAATAATAAAACTTGAACATTTCACATATACACACATGGGTTTTATGTGCCCAAATCACAGGCAACCTGGTACACTGTGGAGTATGGATTCTTCTCCATGGTGGTCACATGGTTGACTGGGAGTTGTGGCCGTCTGCCACTACCCAATAGAAGAGTGTGTCAAGCCTGAGAAAAATTTGAAATTCAGTACTGGAGAGATGGCTCAATGGTTAAAGGCACTTGCTTGCAAAGTCTGATGGCTCTGGTTCGATTCCCCAGCACCCACATGAAGCCAGATGCACAAAGAGACACATGCATCTGGAGTTCATTTGCAGTGGCAGGAAGCCCTGATGCACCCATACTCATCTCTCTCTCTCTCTCTCTCTCTCTCTCTCTCTCTCTCTCTCTCTCAAATAAATTAGTAAGGTATTTTCTAAAAAGCTTGAAATTCAAATCTGAGCTGCAGTTTCTACTGATTGCACATCATTTTTGCAAAGTTGAAAAATCCTAAGTCAGACATCATGGTCCACTTGATAGCCTCTGTAACTGTAGAGGACAAGTCCACAGTGAGATGGAGAAAGATGCTGTCAGCGGAATTTGCAAGGTCCTGATCCCATTTGGGCCACTAAGGCCTGTACTAGTCAGGGCTTCTGTGATGGGTAAGAACAGGTGACCTGAGAAGAGACAGTGCAGGAGGATGAGCCTCGGTTCCAAAAGGCTGAAAACAAGGGAGGAAGATGACAGAAAGCCCATCCCACAGGCTCCTCCTCGAAGAAGTCTGGACCTGAGGAGGAAGTGCTTGGGGGAAAGGTGGGTATGCAATGGCTAGGAAGCACGTGCTCCTGAGCCTCCCACTACAACACAGAGTCTCTCCGCAGCTTCAACTCCTCGCCGCTAAGAGGCCCACAACCCATCATCATGATGGTCTAGCTTCTCATTCCCTGGTCTGCACAAAAACCAGCACCAGTCCTAACAGCTCAAACTCAGATAGCTTCAACTGTCTCTTTTCCTCTACCTTTTTTTTTTTTTTTTTGGTTTTTTGAGGTAGGGTTTGACTCTAGCCCAGGTTGACCTGGAACTCACGATGTAATCTCAGGGTGGCCTCGAACTCACGGCGATCCACCTACCTCTGCCTCCCGAGTTCTGGGATTAAAGGTGTGCGCCACCATGCCGGGCTCCTCTACCATATTCTTGGTCCTCGAACTAGGCAGCCAGAATTACACGAAAACAACAAAATCCCCATAAACGGTCACTGATGATTGGTTAAAACAATAAACTTGTATACTCTTTTAGCAAGTTACAAAATAGCCCTTAACTAGCTGGACCCATCCTCATCACCTGCTGGCTCAGCAAGCTAACAGGGAAGGTGCACGTTCTAAGTCACCACCCAGACTGCGCAGCGTCAAGTACGGTAACTGAAAACAAAGAACGAATTACGCTAGTAGAAACTAGACCGTCCGCATGTTTACGTTGGAGTAATTGCTTCCATGACAATATTTCTTGCACTTTTTTTTTAATTGGTACAACTTTACTGCTTTTCAAGCTGATGTAAGGGTCTTAAATTCATAGGAAAATCACAGAACCTAGTTTCACAGAATAGGAAGAAAGTACCTTTTCCTTCAAGTTCTAATGAACTGAGGTGACTGAGCAAAACCTTGGTGAGTGAACAAACAGGAAAAGATTTTTTTTCTTTGTGCCAAAGATAGAAGTGGAAAGGAAGTGGGCAAGAGTACCAGAGAGGTACACGCGAGGGCCTGATTCACGTGCCTATAGGCTAATCTGCCAGGAGCCCTGTTTCGGCTTCGCTGGTCAGAGGAACACGTGGCAGCTGGGTCCTCAGCACTTGGGCGAACGTGACTGGTCTCAACACACAGCACGTGATAGGGCAGCAGAAGTCAAATGCAAGCGTGAGGACCCTCATGAAGCCCACCCTGCCAGAGCAAAGGGGAAAGGCTGTCGCCCGCAGAAGTGAAGTAGCTTGATTCCGAATCTTTTTATTGCACATGCTCTTAGAAAGAGGAGAAAACAGAGCAAAAAGACAATGATAAGATTCACGGGGTTGGAGACATGGCTTAGTGGGTAACAGCATTGGCCGCATAAGGACCTGAGTTTGACCAACATCCACCTAATAAAATACGGGTGTGGTCACACGTGCCTGTGACCGCAGCACTGATAGGGATGGAGACAGAGGGCCGAAGGGGCTCTCTCTGTCAACCAGTCTAACCAACAAATGGACACTGCCAGGTTAAGTGAGAGGCTCTGTCTCAGGGAAGTAAAGCAAAAGAACTGGCATCCTCCTCTAGCCTCCACCTGTGTACCCATAGGCCATGGGCATCTTCACATACATGCACATACAACATGCACACAAGCACAGACACCAATAAAAAAGTCAATTAAAAATAATAAGATCTGGGGAGATGGCCCATCAGTTAAAGGTGCTTGCTTGCAAGCCTGGGTTCAATTCCCCAGTACCCATGTAAAGCCTGGTTTACAAAGTGGCACATGCATCTGGAGTTCATCTGCAGTGGCAAGAAGCCCCAGCACATCTATCCTCTCTCTGTCTCTCTCTCTCCCTCTCTCTCTCTCTCTCCCTCTCCCTCTCTCTGCTTCCAAATAAACAAATAAATCATTTAAATAATAATAAGCACTATTGTATTCAGAGGAAATACTTTAGAGAACTTTTCCTATACATACATAACATTTATTTATTTATTTATTTATTTATTTATTTATTTATTTAAGGTGGGAGAGAGAGAAGGGGCATTCCAGGACCTCTAGCTACTGCAAAGGAACTCCAGACACATGTGCCGCCTTGTGCATCTGGTTTACATGGGTACTGGGGAGTAGAACGTGGG
This sequence comes from Dipus sagitta, assembly GCA_036346955.1. Lineage (NCBI taxonomy): Eukaryota > Metazoa > Chordata > Mammalia > Rodentia > Dipodidae > Dipus > Dipus sagitta. The sequence continues at coordinate 46,999,822 of CM070770.1, read as the reverse complement.
TCCTTAGTCTTCGCAGGCAAGTGACTTAACCACTAAACCATCTCTCCAGCCCCCAGATATAACTTTTAAAGATCAAAATCATGGGGCTGAGGAGATGGCTCAACAGTTAAGATGCTTGCCTACTTGAACATGAGGGTCTCTCTGGTTGAAGCCTGAGACCAACAGGTTCAAATATCGCAGAACCCACATAAAAAGCTAGTCGTGGTCACACACATCAGTAACCCCAGTCCGTGGAAGGTGGAGACCAGAGAATTGTTGGGGCTCACTGATGGAGAGCAGCTGCAGATTGAGGGAGAAAGCATGTTTCAAGGACACACAGGGATGCACCACAAGAGAAAAATACCCAATGTTCTCATCTGGTCTCTGCACACATGCACAGGGGCACACCAGTGCACGTACACGTGTACACACCACACCACACCCATACTGTACACACACACACATGAAAAGAAAAACAGAACAACAGTGTGACTTCACATTCATTACAAAGACTATTATTAGAAGAAAAGAAATTATGTGCATTGCAAAGACATTTAGGATTTGGAACTTTTGTGTGTTGCTACTGAAACTGTGAAATGGTGCAGCTCTGTGGAAAACACTGTGGTGGTCCTCAAAATATAACAAAGAGAATTACCATGTGATCTGGCAGTTTTGCTTCTAAGGGTATACTCAAAATAACTGGAAGCAGGGGCTCAAGCAGATACCTGTACACCCATGTACACGGGAGCATCATTCATAACAGCCCCAAAGTGAAAGCAGCCCAGATGGCTGTTGGCAGACAACTGGGAAATAAAATGTGTCATAGACCCATAATACATTATTATTATTATTTGGATTTTTGAGGTAGGGTCTTACTCTAGCTCAGGCTGACCTAGAATTCACTCTGTAGTCTCAGGGTGGCCTTGAACTCATGGTGATCCTACCTCTGCCTCCTGAGTGCTGGGATTAAAGGCGTGTACCACCACGCCGGGCACATAATACATTATTACTCAGTTTTTTTAAAAGGAAGGGAATTCTGACATAGCTGCAAAATAAATGAAGCATGAAGACATTATGCTAAGTGAAGACAGCTAGCCACAAAACAGCAAGTATTGTATGTGATTGCAGTGGCAACGTGGTTTGTTTAGAATAGTAAAACTCACAGAGACATGAAGTAAAGTGGCAGCTGCCAGAGACTGGAGAGAGAGGAGAATGGCAGTTAGTGCGGTCAGGTGTGGGATTTCAGTCTGGGAAGATGGAAAGGTTCCAGCGATGGATGTTGGTAGTGAGTGGATGCACAACAATGCTAGTGTTTTGGTGACATAATAAGAAAGATATACTTGGTCCCTGCCCTGTTTTCCTGGAAACCCTTAGAATTTTTAAAAAGCATGAAGATCTTGGAAACCTAAAGGATCTTCTTGCATTCTGATGAGATGACTGAGGGCCAGGGACTCCTGGGGTCCTCAGGATGGGGCTGCTTGCCTGGTGAACTAATCATGTGATCACAGAGTTGGAAAATTACAGTCCCACCCCACCCCTTAACCCCAGGAAGAAGGGCCTGGAGACTGACTTAATCACCAGCGACAAATGATTTAATCAATCACGCCTAAGTAATTACACTTCTATCAAAACTCAAAACGACAGGGCTCAGAGAGCTTCCAGGCGGGTAAGCAAGAATGCATCCATAGGGTGGTGCAACCCCAAACTTACAGGCGAGAGAAGCTCCTGCATTTGGAACCGTTTTGATCTCACCTGAATATCTTTTCAAATGGCTGGTTTTTAATACATTCTTGGTAGTACACTAATAACACAGGAAGTAAGGTGTATCCCTAATAGTTGAGAACTTTCTTACACGAGAGCCTCTGATTTGTGGCTAGTCTGGTCAAAGTGTAGGTGACAAGCTTGACTTGGCATTGGCATTGCAAGTGGGTAAGTGTGTGGACTGAGCTCTTACCCTGGGGGTACCTTACTATCTCTAAGTAGATAGTGTCAGAACTGAGCTTAATTGTAGGGTTCTAAGTAGATGGGTCCAGAGAACTGGGGAATTGCTTGATGAGGAAAACCCCAGATATCTGGTAGCATAAGTGAAGTATGGACAATAGACTATAGAGGAAAACAGTTTACTTTTCTTATTCAGTACTTCATATCACAGATTTTTTTCATATAAAAACGGTTAAAATTTTTTGCACATTTTACCCTAATTAAAAAATTAGGGGGTACTGGAAAGGCAGCTCAGCAGTTAAGGCACTTGTCTGCAAAGCCTAATCACCTAAGTTGGACTCCCCAGCACCCACGTAAAGCCAGATGCACAATGTGGTGCATGAATCTAGAGTTTGTCTGCAGTATCTAGAGGCCCTGGCACATCCATATCCTCTCTCTCTCTCTCTCTGTCTCTCTCTGTCTCTCTCTCTCTCTCTCTCTCTCTCTGTCCCTGTGTGTGTGTGTCTGTCTCTTCTCTCTACCTGTTACTGCTGGCAAATAAACTAAAAATATTTAAAGAAAACTACGGGGCTGGAGAGATGGCTCAGCAGTTAAGGCACTTGCCTGCAAAGCATAACAATCCAGGTTTGATTCCCCAGTACCCACATAAAGGCAGATGCACAGAGTGGCACATTCATCTGAAGTTTGTTTGCAGTGGCCAGAGGCCCTAGCACTTGTTCGCTCGCTCTGTCTCTCTCTCTCTCTCTCTCCATGCAAATGAATAAATAAAATATTTTTTAAACTATGATCTTTCCATGCTTAATTTTCTCTTTACATTTAAAATCATAAATGTGGGTTGGAGAAATGGCTTAGCAGTTAAGGCACTAGCAGGCTATGTCAGAGGATCCAGGTTCAATTCCTCAGGACCCACATAAGCCAGATGCACAAGGTAGAAAGTGCATCTGGAGTTCATTTGCAGTGACTGGAGACCCTGGTGTGCCCATTCTCTCTCTCTCTCTCTCTTTCTCTCTCTCTCTCTCTCCTTCTTTCTCTCTCAAATAAATAAATAAAAATAAAATTTAAAAAGTTATAAAATCATATTAATAATGTATTCATTCTATGATCATTTTAAAACTTGCAAAGTATCTGATTTTATAAATGTAGCATAATTAACCACCAATCTCCTAGTGTTGACAGCTAGGATGCCTCTGATTTCCCTTCCAAAATGTTGTATGATTCGATTGTGTGGCCCGTGTGGATGCAGCACATGAAATATCATCCTGCATTCCTAATGGCCCTGCCTCTGGACTCACTATGGGCATTCCAGGGCTGGAATATGGACACCAATGTTCTGAAAATCTAACCCTGAAATCAGAAAACATTGTTTTTCCTCACTGTTAAAAATATTAAACACTTATATCTGCAATGTGTTTAATAATTGATATCAAATATAATAGCTGGTATTGAATAATAAATATTTATAAAGTGCTGGTAGACTTTTGAAACTTGCTATGGAGGAAAAGTGTTCTTAATGGAGCATGACTTGATGGGTAATGGTTACAATATCTAACAGGAAGCTGGCTGGGGCACTGAGCACCACAGCACAAGCTTGCTGGACAGTGGGTTGGCCAGACAAGAGGACACCAGCTATGAGCTTGGAGTAACCCAAAAGAAACCATTTGATACAGTTAAATGGATCAGAAAGTCAGTTTCTTGGTAGACCCCCAGCTTTTGTTGATTGCCCCCCAAAACAGAAGCATATTGTGGGGACTGGAGAGATGGCTTGGTGGTTGAAACGTGCTTGCTTACAAAGCCTAATGGCTTGGGTTTGATCCTCCAGTACCCATGTAAGGCCAGATGCACAAAGTAGCACATGCATCTAGAGTTTGCACTAGTAGGAGACCCTAGCATATTCTCTCTCTCTCTCTCTCTCTCTCTCTCTCTCTCTCTCTCTCTCTCCTTACAAATAAATAAATAAATACATGTTTTAGGAAAGAAGTACATTTGGGAATAACAAAGTCAAGCTGATTTGCATATGGTTTGTAGCCCTCAGTCATTCAAATTTACTCCCTGCTTCAAGGTATTAAGGGAATGAAAGCAATCTAACAATAGAGTTATGAGATGGTACATTTGGGAGATATTTAGGATTAGATAAAGACATCGGGGCCTTTGACTGACTACTGCCAGCTTTATAGGGGAAGAGATTGGGACAGGCATATCATGCTCTTTGATGAGTTGAATGCTAGAAGCTTTATAAGGAAGGGAGTCCTGACCAGTCCTGACCAGTCTTTCCACATGATGCTTGCACTGACTGCCACAGGACTCTGCCAGCAAGACCATCACCAGATGTAATCCCTTGACTTTGGATCAGAACCATGAGCCACAATCATTTTTGTTTATAAATTGCCCAATCTGTAGTACTGTTGTTAGCAATAGGAAACATATCAAGACTGGCAAATTGTATAGATAAACTATGATAGGCCTGTTTTAAAGAAACCTCTAAGTAAACAATCAGGAGACTACAGGGTAAACTGAACTAGAGTCCTGGAGAGAAAACTGGCGCTTTCCACCACTTTGTTTATCACCCCCCACCCTCAAGGTTCATGCGCTAGAAGCTTGGTTCCCAATGCTACAGTGTTATCAGGTGGTGTCATTACCAAGTGGGGCCTAGTGGAAGATAATTAGGTCATGGGGGCGCACTGCCCTCTGGAAAGGATTGATGCTGATCTCACAGGAGTGGGCTAGGGCTCATGGGAGTGGGTTAGTTGCCATGAAAGCAGGTTGTTATAAAATAAGGTCAAGATCACCCCACATATGTAGCCTCTTTCACACATGCCCTCTTCCCCTTTCACTCCCTCACCATGTTGTGATAGCCAAGGGTACCCTGTAAGACCCCGGTGTCATGTTGTTTAGGCTGTCCAGCCACTAGATTCCTAAGTCAAATAAATTCTTTCCTTTATAAATCACATAGTCTTGGGAATTTTGTTATGAGCAATACAAAACAGACAGACATAAGATGTATGCTTAGAAGTCAGAGCACAGCTGGTCATTGAAATCACAGAGCAGATCTTCTGAGACTGTCGTGGGCACTGCGTATTAATGGAAACACAGGTCCCGCAGCTTTGGATAGAGCCTGACAGAGCCTGACGTGTACACTTCGAGAAGCTCAAAGTGCAGGCTGCGCTGTCCAGGGACCACACTTTCAATAATGAGGGGCCGTTAGGGTGGATGGAAGAAAAGGAAGAATAGGACTTTTTTGTTTGTTTGTTTTGTTTTGTTTTTCAAGGTAGGGTCTCACTCTAGCCCAGGCTGACCTGGAATTCACTGTGGAGTCTCAGGGTGGCCTCGAACTCACGGCGATCCTCCTACTTCTGCCTCCCGAGTGCTGGAATTAAAGGCATGCGCCACCACGCCCGGCTAAGATTAGGACTTTTAGGAATCCTGATTTTTAGGGGAAAGATAGGAAACGTGGAAGACTCAAGAGATAAAGAGAAGGCCTGGTACACATAGGATCACCCACATCAAAGGAGAAAGGGATGACTATTGGTTAGGTAAGACCACCTGATGATGAGAAGCCTCATGCCTCTCCTCATCAGCTCAGGACGCTGGAGCAAATTATCACAGGCTGGCTTGGCTAAAGAGCAGACATTTGACTTCTCACAGCTCTGGATGCTGGATCTGAAAGAGACACCAACATGGAGGTGGTGCTGAGGGCTCTCTTCCTGGCCTGCAGACGGCTGCCTTCTCATCGTGGGCTCGTCTCTCCTTAAGGCATACACTTGCTCCATGGAGAGAGGTTTCTATATTCTTCTTTGTCTAATAAAGATGCTAATCTTATCATAGGGGATCCACGCTGTGACCCTGTGTAACCTGAATCGTTTCTCAGGGGCTCCACCTCCAGTTACCGACACACTGGGGGTTTTCCTTTTTATTTATTTATTTATTTATTTATTATTTATTTATTTATTTATTTTTTGGTTTTTCGAGGTAGGGTCTCACTCTAGCCCAGGCTGACCTGGAATCCACTATGGAGTCTCAGGGTGGCCTCGAACTCACAGCAATCCTCCTACCTCTGCCTCCCGAGTGCTGGTATTAAAGGCGTGCGCCGCCATGCCCAGCCCTTTTTAATATTTTTATCTATTTGAGAATGTGTGTGTGCTTGGTCAGCCTATGAAAAACCCTAGGTTTGATCCCTAGCACTGCGATAAATAAATAAATTAATTAATAGATAAATAAAAATTTCCAAGCAACCAGTCTGCTTTTTGTTCTGTTTCTGCTTTCCCCAGCCCCTCTCTACGTAGGGTTTCTATGAAAACAGTCTGTGCTGCGTGACTCGTCAGAACACAAACTTCATTTTACAGAATGAAACACTGTCTGGTTCTCCAGTCACACATAAAGTCAATTAAAATCTGTCACCTATTTGTTGTAATCTTAACTTTTTAAATATTTTATTTGTTTCAGAGAGAGAAAGAGGCAGAGAGTGGGTAGGGAGAACACAGGTGCACCAGGGACTCCAGCTGCTGCAAACGAACTCCAGACATACGCGCCACCTTGAGCATCTGGCTTACATGGGTCCTGGGCAATTGAACTGGGGTCCTTTGGCTTTGCAGGCAAATGCCTTCACAGCTAAGCCATCTCTCTAGCCCCAATTTTAACTTTTGACAACAACTATGACTAAAACACAAATTTCCAGTGAAAAATATTCAGTCCACTAATTATAGTGCCCATGGGGCTATGTAAACATGTAAAGACACCCATTAGGCATTGGACAGCAATTTTGGTAGATAAAGGCACACAGGTACTCCAAGGCCATATCTATAACATAAGGACTCCCCAGTTCCACTAATGGAAAAATCTCCAAATCCAGGACTGTGAGAGGGCAGGTACACCAGTGAAGAAGTTCCTGAAATGGGAATCCATGTCACAAACATCCCTCCCCTTAGTACCCTACAAACCAGCAAAGCCTCTCAAGACAGACAGACAAGAGTGCCAGGGTTCCAGTCCCTGCTAGTCACCTGCTTTTTCTCTCTCAACACTGATCAATTTTGCCTCTTTGCAGACTCTCCAGAAGATTCCTTTGTTAACATGGGAGACAATGTCAGGTGGGCTTGATATCCACTTGTAATCCCAGCACATAGGTGACTGAGACATGAATCCCAGGGGTAATCCGGCTAGCTAGACTAAATCTGCAAGTTCTGCTTTCAAGTGAGAGACCTTGTCTCGTTAGAATAAAGAAGAATAGAGGAAGATGTCAATATCTATTTCTGGACTCTGTGCATGCATGTGCGTGTGCACGCACATACACACAAAATATAACTAGATAAATGAGAATGAAAGATGAACGCAGTCCCCAGTGCTCCTAGTCCCCATTTTACCACAAGGTCACAAAGGCATGTGGTTCGCAGGTGCATAATTCCCTACTTGTCGTTGCAGTGACGTCATCAGAGTAACACTGTAGAAAGCTGTGTCTGAACACTCATTAGAAATTCAGGTCTGGCCGAGGCGTGGCGGCGCACGCCTTTAACCCAGAACTTGGGAGGCAGACGTAGGAGGGTTGCTGTGAGTTTAGGGCCAGCCTAGAACTACAGACTGAGTTCCATGTTAGCCTGGGCTAGAGTGAGACCCCTACGTCCGAAACAAGCAAACGAAACAAGAAATACACAGAAATCCAGGTCTGGGACTGGAGAGATGGCTCAAAAGTTAAAGGCATTTGTTTTCAAAGCCTACTGGTCTCCATTTGATTCCCAAGTGCCTATGTAAAGCCATACACACAAAGTGCTGCATGCATCTGGAGTTTGTTTGCAGTAGCAAGAGGCCCTCGAGTGCTCATACTCATTCTCTCTTTCTCTCTCAAATAAATAAATAAAATATATTTTTTAAAACATGAAAAGAAAAGAAACCCAGGCCTGAAGAACATTCCTCATGTGAAATCTCCTGGAGAGCTGTGACCTGGGTCACAGCCACAGGATCCACTAATTGCAGCCATCGAACCACATGAAGCCATTCTCAATTAACCACAACAAGCCATCATGATCAGTAGCATGGAAGAAGAAATGAGATTTTTTAAATGATATTTTATTTCTATTGGACATCAGAATTGGAATCAAGAAAGAGGCACTGCTTTGTAGAGTCAGTGACGACTTATAATTCTTATTTGGCAAACAAAGATGACAGGCAAAGCAGAAAGAATAGTGCTCTCCTACAGTAAACGTGTCTATCCAGAAATACTCGCCATGTGAAAAAGCTAACATAATGAAGACCTGTGTGGTTTATTTACAGCAACACACCTGCGTGATTGACACATTTACTCGTACTGGAGAGATAATTCTAGTATAACTGCTGTAATATAACAGAAATAATTCTGGCTTAGCTGTTTTCTAAGAGAGAAAATTAGAATGTAAACTTCAAGGTGGCAGAATTTCATCAGTGGATTTTATCCACTGATGTATGCCTAGCACCTAGAACAGAATTTAAGCATCTGCTGATTGGTGAGTGAACCTTGCTATGCGTCCCCATGGCCACCGTCCAAGCCCTTCTGACAGTGTCATGAGAGCTACTTCACACATGGGCCCCAAGGTTACTTGCCTTTAAACTCCTGGTTTAAATGCTGTGTTAGATAACTTGCTCCATATAGCTGATGAGGCTTCTTCTGAGAATGCAAATGTCTTATGATCTTGTTTGCATGGTGTTGCAGTCAGGTCCCATTGCTGGTAGAAATCACCCAACCAAGAGCAGCTTGTGGGAAAAAGAGGTTTATTTTGGCTTACAGAGTTGAGGGGAAGCTCCATGATGGCAGGGGGAAACGATGGCATGAGCAGAGGGTGGACATCACCCCCTAGCCAACACAAGGTGTACAATAGCAACAGGAGAGTGTGCCAAACACTGGCATGGGGAAACTGGCTATAACACCCATAAGCCCGCCCCCAATAATACACTGCCTCCAGGAGGCGTTAATTCCCAAATCTCCATCAGCTGGGAACCTAGCATCCAGAAACCTAAGTTTATGGGGGACAGCTTAATCAAACCACTACATTCCGCCCTGGCCCCCATAAACTGATAACCATCCATGATGTAAAATGCAATGCGTTCATCCAACTTTAAAAGTCCCCATAATTTTTATCAGTTCCAATGATGTTCATATATCCCCATAGTCCAAGATCTTTTAACTGAGCCATGATACCAAAAAATCCCCCCCCAAAAAACATAATGGCACAGAATAAACATTCACACTGCAAAAGATGGCACTGAGCATAGCAAAAAAAAATATTCAACCAATACAAGATTTAAAACAGGGCAAACATCAAACTCTGTAGCTCCAAGTCCAACAACTCTAGCCAGTGACAAGTCTCCAAGTGCGATAATTCTAACCAGCAACAAGTCTCTGGCATTCCAATTCCACCCCTCCAGCTAGGCTACTCACAGTACTAGGAAACTTCATTGGGGCCGGCAACTTTCCTTAGCAGCTATCTCGTGGTCCCGGCATCTCCACTGGGTCTCCACTGCAAGCCACGGTTCATCCTCATGGCCCAATGGGGTCTCCATGCAGGCATCCAGCAAACCTGCTTCACACTGCCCATGGCCATTTCCAAAACACAAGACCGCATTGCAAACTCAATGACCCTCTCTTGCCTGCATTCTTATACTCCACAATACCAGGTAGGGTGCCAATTTGTTAATCCAAGGGGGGGGAATAAAGCAGACTTTAAAGAACAGGACATTTCTTGAGCATTCAGGCCCCTTCAAAAGAGTCTACATTCTTCCTGTTGCCCCAGTGCAGATCAGCTAGCCCAGTCTCAAAGGTTGTAATCTCTCAAACAATTTGCAGGTGAATGGGCAGCAGTTTAGGCCCAAAGATTTTATTTTTCCTGTGCCATATCCCTCTGCTCACACCAGTTAATTTCAACGCAAAGCAACCCTGCACATCTTCTCAGGACATGGGCATAACAGCAAGCTTCTCACACAAACTGCTAGCCCAGTCCAGGCAAAGCTCTTTCTCACGCTCATAAGCCAAACTTCAAAGGCCATAGTTCTTACTGAATTCACGTTTTTCAACTCTGACGAGAATAGTCCATCAAGCTGTACTTACAGCACTGCAAGGCATCTCTTAGGCCAAAATTTCAAATCCTTCCACATTCCTCTTGAAAATCAGCTCCAAAAGGCCAAAGCCCCACTAGCAGCAATCCCACTCCTCGGTACCACTTTACTGTTGCAGTGATGGAAGGGGAAACGATGGCATGAGCAGAGGGTGCTGCTCCCACCAAGTTTCCTGCCAGATTGTAACCTTCTCTGACTAATGATTAAGGCAAATTGATTGAAGTAGTGGAAAAGTAAACTTTTAGCTCAGTACCTAGGCTTCACCCCTTGCTCTCTCCACACTGACTTCCACCTACGCAGGAACAGAGTTTTCTGAGTAATTGTTTTAATCCCTTCATGCTTCTTGGCATACTGTAAGCACTCGATGGCATTTTAGTTTTCCACTTGAATTACAGCACTTCTTTGTGGATTAACAGTCTGTTTAAGGTAACAAGACTTTCGTAGCTACCCTGATAGCTAGGACCGGGAATCCACTCAATGCGTAGTAAGAAAATGATTTATGCTAAGGTCTAGTTCGAGAAACATTCAAGTGGTTCTGGCACATGTTTAATTCAAAATGAAGATAGTTTATTGAGTGCAATGAGGGGGCTGACAGACTAGGAATAGACATTCTTATAATCCAGAACATCAGCTTGATAGTATAGAAGACTGTTGCTGCTTTCTAAGTCAAGAATTTCCTGTTGGCAGCTCAGAGCTGGGATGGTGGCTCAGCAGTTAAAGGAGCTGGCTTCAAAGTGTGCCAGCCAAAGTTCAGTTCCCTAGCACCCACATAAAAGCTGGATGCAAAGTGGCATCTGTGATTCCAACACACCTATGCCAATGGGAGACAGAACCAGGAGCATTCAAAGCTTGCAGACCAGCTACTCTGACACTCATCGATGGTCCAGTAATTTGTTTGCAGTGATGAGAAATTCTGTCTCAAAGAAGGTGGAGCACAGATACCTTGAAGTTGTCCTCCGACCTCTGTATATGCAAGTTGGTATACATGCACATGCACACATATTAATACATACATAAATCATTTTTTAAAAAAGAAGAATTGGCAACCAGCAGTTCTGATCTTTTATGTTCATGTAGCACTTTACAGATCACAAAGCAGGTTACCAGGCTGTGGCCATTGTTCAAATGACCTCACATTCCCACAATCTTAAAGTAACATAAGCTGGGTACTGAGGAGGTTGCTCAGTGGTTACGCTGTTTGCTTGCAAAGCCTGACTACCCAGGTTTGAGTCCTCAATACCAATGTAAAGCCAGATGCACAAAGTGGTGCATGCATCTGGAGTTTGTTTACTCTCTCTCTCTCTCTCTCTCTCTCCCTGTATCTAACTGCTTGCAAATAAATACATATTTTTTAAAAGTAACATAAATTGTAAGTTATCCCACTAACTTAATAACAACTTCAAAAAAGTGAACAACAAAAAATAAGAAAAGCTATTCTAGTAAATATATACACCTAGCCAGGCGTGGTGGCGCATGCCTTTAATCCCAGCCCTTGGGAGGCAGAGGTAGGAGGATCACTGTGAGTTCAAGGCCACCCTGAGACTACATAGTGACTTCCAAGTCAGCCTGAGCTACAGTGAAACCCTACCTTGAAAAACCAATACATATATGTATATATATAAACCAATACATACATATATATATATATATATATATATATATACATACATACATATATATATATACCTAAGACTAGTCACTTTTTATGTCAGAAACATTAAGATGAGAAGGAGAAAAGTATACCCTGGTCTTGGAGGAAGGTGAAACTAGACATTAACAGGTTCTATATTATGTATACTGCAACTACAACTATGTTTGTTTTCCTTTAATCTATTTAGAGCCTGGCATGGCAGCTTACATCTATTACCCAGGCACTGGGGAGACTGAAGTGAGAGGATCACTGGAAGTTCCAGGTCAGCCTGGGTTAGAACAAGACCTTGCCTCAAAGCAGAAATGAGGAGGAGTGGGGAGGAGGAGGAGGAGAAGGAGGAGAGGACAGATATGGGAACAGTGGGAATTCTTGGCTCTGCCTATCCTCTCCTATGGCGCTTCATCATCAGCATGTCTTAGGGTGGGGGTGGAGGTGCAGGAAGAGTTAGATGTGCAGTGTGCTCTAGGAACTGTTGCAGGAACAGTATGAGACGTTGAGTCATCTGAATGGCAGTCTTTGCCCCTCTACCACAACTCCATAACAAACATCGCATATCCATCCTGTGTCAGCAAAAACTTGGATGCTCCCATTTCATGTTTCCCATCAATCTAGTCACAAAGCATTTCAGAATATAGCAAGGGTCCCAGCGTGAGAGGCAGAACTATGAATGAAAAGCAGATGTCTGAGAGACAGGCTTCCAGCAGGCTCAGAAGCCCCAGAAGGAACTCCCATTAAGATGCTCAAGCTTAGCTTCTCACTGGAATGCAATGGATTAGTAGAAAGAGACCGATAAGGGAGGGTTTCCTCAAAATCTAGTACAGGCTGAATCATAGAAACATCATTTTTTAAAAATTATCAGTGCAAGGGAGATATAGAAAAAATTAGGTTACATACTATCAGAACTATTTGAATTTTATGGAAATGTTTTAGGATCCCAGTCACATAAAAATATCATAGAGGGCTGAGATGATGGCTCAGTGGGTAAAGTCCTTGACACACACGCACGATGAACGGAGTTCAGATCCCCAGAACCCACATAAAATACTCGACATCGTGAAATGTACTTGTGCCGGACTGGCACGTCTGTTATGGGGGAAACCAACTGCCTCTATTGACTGGAGGCCCGCTCCATGGGAGGGAATACATCTCCGATACTGAAAACCTAAAACAGGTAGTCATGAGCCCTAGGGGTGTAACGTCTGCTGTTGTCTGGCCAAATGTATATACTATGCTTATCAAACTGCACAGTAAGCACTTCTCTTAATGTTCACACCCTTATATTAATGCTACTCTCACTTTTGGTTGAGAATCTTCTCTTTTCAGATGGCAGTGACCTTGGGACGACTCAGAAGGTATCACGGTGATGGAAAGAAATGACTGCAGTGCTCAGTACTGCAATATCTGTATCACACCTTCCAAGGCTCAGGGTCTAATGCGGAAGAGGTGGCAGAAAGAATGTAAGAGCCAAAGGAAGGGCAGGACTCCATACAACATGCTCCCTCCAGACACAAAATGGCCTGGATATCCATGGCCTCACAGTGCCTGATACTACCTGCATAAGACCATCGTAAGAGGAGGAAAAGATCAAGACATCAAAAGTAAAAGAGAGACTGATTGAGATGGGGAGGGGGTATGATGGAGAGTGGAGTTTCAAAGGGGTAAGTGGGGGGGAGGGTATTACCATGGGGTATTTTTTATAATCATGGAAGTTGTTGATATAAAAAATTTTTTAGAAAGAGTAACAATGGAAAGAAAAGCATCACTTTCTAGTCCCAGGCTGGCCTTGAACTCGTGGCGGTCCTCCTTCCTCAGCCTCCCAAGTGCTGGGATTAAAGGTGTACATCACTCTGTCCGGCAGCATCAAACATTACCATGCACACCTGGAGCACCGGCCCCTGAATTACTGAGCAAAAGACAACAAGAGGTAGGAAAGCGCAAGGCACTGGCGCCACACAGCCAGTCGCCTCTATTCTGGCTCATGAGCCAGGGAAGCGGAGGCCCTGGTTGAAAGGGTGCATAGCTGACCTCCACCCCTACCCTTGAGCCTCAGCTTCACTGAGGCAGGAGATAAAGCCTTTAGCAGAGTTCTCCCAAGATGTTCATGGCTCCATAGTGTTTCATGAGTAGAAAGAGAATGTAAAGAGAGCCCTTTAGCACCTGCCTGGACCTTCGAAATGCTTAGTGAATGGAATTGTTGTCATAATTTAAATAATTCACATTTGTATAACAGGACTTACGTAAAGCACTTCCAAACCCCACAACAGTCCTCTGAGAGAGAGCTGAGGTTCACTGAAGCGGTAGCTTGTTCAAGTTCACACCGCGCACAGCACTGAGAACATGGGGTCTGACTGCCCCCCGAAGTTCGTTCCCTGGCATGGGGCTGTGTGCTCCTCGCTACTTGTCTTTTGGCCTTTTCTCTGCCATGGACTTTGCAGTTTATTTCTAACATCTGGTCCATTCAAAATGGTTAATAAAGAACTACGGAGCTGGAGAGATGGCTCAGTGGTTAAGATGCTTACTTGCAAAGCCTAACAACCTGGGTTTGATTCCCCAGTGCCCAGATAAAGCCAGATGCATGAAGGGGCACATACCTCGGAAGTTCATTTGCAGGGGTAAGAGGCTCTGGCATACCCCATTCATTCATTCATTCTCTCTCTCTCCCTCTCTGCAAATATTTTTTTTAAATACTTACGAATTATGGTAGCCATACAGCATATGCTTTAACCCCAGCACTCAGAAGGTTCAGACAGGAAGATCTTGAAGCTAAGGCCAACCTAGAGTACATACTAAGACTTTGTCTCAAAAGAAAGAAAAGAAGGAAGGGAGGGAGGGAGAGAGGAAGGAAGGAAGGAAAAAGAAAAACAGAAACAAGAAAAAATTGTGATAATCTTGTTCCTCCGACAGGAGATAGGCTCACTTAAGGAAAGAGTAATACCCCAGTTCTTACCAACAACTTAAGCAAAGACTTCTGGGAGCTTCCAGGAAAGGCTTCGTCACTGCTAAGCAGACATAAAGGCAAAGGCCCTTCTTGTACACTAGGAATTCCCTGTCTTCGCATTTCTGTTGCCATCTTGGGTCCATGAAACTGTACGTGACAGGGACGGAGCCAAGAGACTCACAGAAAAGCAAAGCCAGGTCCAGCCCTTCTCCTCCAGGGCTTCCCACTGCATGAGGGAATGATTTGCCTCTGTGCAAGCCTGCCTAAGTCGGGGTTCCTGTGCCTCGCATCCCCAAACATCCTACTTGATGCATCTTCGGCTCATGTCACTCAGCAGTCTGACCTGGTACACACAGCCTGTCGCAGCTTCACATGCGGGGCTGTGCACTCTTCCCTCAAAAGGTCTGTACAGCTGCACGAAGGGAGCACGTACCGCTGCGTTCCCAGCACAAGCTAACTATAGAAGCGAGGCCACCACCCTGCACGTCCCTGAGCCTGCTGGCCCCCTCTCCCATGACCCTGCCTCCTCAAGTTCTAACAGAGCTGCACAGCTGGAAGCCGGATGGTCTTCAGCAGCCTCTCTCTGCTCAGAGAGTGTCTACTGCACGTTGGCAGGAGAAAAGAAAGGGGCTGGGGAAGAAGAGGGGGGAGACATCATCAGAGGACACTGTCTTCTCCTCTCAGAGCAATGACGATGATTTGGCTATGGCATCCCAAGATACCCGTGAAATGCACTACTTTGCCAATTCATGTTTCAAGTTCTTTTTCACAGACTGTAGTGAAAAATGCAAATTACTCAGTTGTGCTTTGACAAGTTTTATTGATACCATCAAGCACTTTTTTTATATTTACTGATTTATTTGCACCCAGAGAGAGACAGAGAGAAGAGAGATGGGGGTGAGGGAGGGAGAGATAATAGCCAAGCCAGGACCTCTAGCCACTGCAAATGAATTCCAGATGCATATGCCATTTTGTGCATCTGGCTTTATGTAGGTTCTGGGAAATCAAACCCTGGTCGTTAGGCTTTGCAGGCCCGCTCCTTAACCACTAAGCTATCTCTCCAACCCCATCAACCACTTTTTTATCATATGCCAAATCCCAGCTAACCTGTACATCTTTCCCTATAGCCGTACATGCCTGTGTTACGACATCCTAAAGTCGACACAAGCACTTACGGCTACTAGGCAGCATCCTCCAGTGATTGGCCCAGGTAGTTAACATTTATATTTTCCCTCTCAATCATCAACTGTGAAATCTCGTGTCTCATGAGATTTACCTGCAGCCCATGTCAGCCACATACTTACAAAGCCGTACCGTCAACCTATCACCAGATGTGCAGACCCTCACTTCTGAAATTTAAGGTTGCTGTGAGCATTGAGTACCCCCTGTCTAACTCATCCTCCACAACTCTTGAGCTTTGTGACTCCCGACGCACCTGGCTTTCAACTTTAGCCTGTGGGCCCTTTGCTGCGCTTCTTTGTCCCCTGCCCTCAGCTGGACCTGTTCTCTTTTACCTCTCTTCAGAGCCCAGAGCTCACAGTCCACCACTTGGCTCTCTTGCTGGCACCCCCACCTCAAGCAACCATTTCCTGATTCAGTATTAATCCAAATATCCCAACCTTTATCTGCTGTACTGGGAAGGCCAATTTTGCTAGCAGAAATCTCCCAACCTTGCAAATTGTAAATTCCAACAGGAAGTAAGTGCTGGGTGCCATGACTCAGCACACAGTGTTGTATCCCTTCCTTACCTGTGGCTATTTGAAATTCTAAGTACTCCCTGTTTCCAGCCATGTAGCACCATGGTTAAGAGCT
Organism: Dipus sagitta; assembly: GCA_036346955.1. NCBI lineage: Eukaryota > Metazoa > Chordata > Mammalia > Rodentia > Dipodidae > Dipus > Dipus sagitta. Next base: position 46,983,428 of record CM070770.1, on the reverse strand, counting down.
CTGTGTCCTCTGTGGAGACTCAACACTCATCAAAGCGGAAAATAGTCTGTTGAGAGCTCAACACTAATGGAAATTTCTACCATACACCCCAAGGCTCAGAGAGGAGAATGTAAGAGCCACAGGGGGTACAAGCCTGCTCTGAGGCGCTGTCCTCCTGACATGAGCTGACTGGTGCGTTCTTGACCCCTCAGAGATTACCGATATCCCCTCAAGACCCTCGCGGTTCTAAGCCCATCAACATTTTGACATGGTGGATGGTTAATGGAGGATTACAAAATTAAACAAACATCTTGAATGAAAAGGGTCCTCAGGGAATGGAGAGTGGGGAAGAAGGGGCAAAGGAGTATAATGGGATGGGAACATGATCAAACTACTGTACATTCATATATGAAGTTCTCATTTTAAGACAAAAAAAAAGAGAGAGAGAGAGCTGGAGAGATTGTTCAGTGGTTAAAGGAGCTTGCTTGCAAAGTCTGCAGTCCCAGGTTCAATTCCCTAGTACCCATATAGCCAGATATACAGAACAGCACATGGAGTTCATTTGCACTGGCAAGAGGTCTAGGTGAACCCATTCTCTCTGTCTTTCTCTTCTTGCAAATAAATAAATAAATAAATAATATGTTTTTAAAAATAAAGAGCCAGGCATGGGGCTGTACGCCTTTAATCCCAGCATTTAAGAGACAGAGGTAGGAGGATTGCTGTGAGTTTGAGGCCACTCTGAAACTACATAGTGAATTGCAAGTCAGCCTGGCCTGGAGCGAGACCCTACCTCAAAAAACCAAATAAGGGCTGGAGAGATGGTTTGGTGGTTAAGCGCTTGCCTGTGAAGCCTAAGGACCCTGGTTCGAGGCTTGATTCCCCAGGACCCACGTTAGCCAGATGCACAAGGGGGCACACGCATCTGGAGTTCGTCTGCAGTGGCTGGAGACCCTGGCGTGCCCATTCTCTCCTCTCTCTCTCTCTCTCTCTCTTTCTCTCTCTGTCTGTTGCTCTCAAATAAATAAAAAATAAATAAATAAAAAATATTTAAATTTAAAAAAAAACAAATAAATAAATAGCTCCAGCCAGGCAAGGTAGCATACACCTTTAATTCCAGCACTCAGGAGGCAGAAGCAGAAGGATCACTGAGTTCTAAGCCAGCCTGGACCTACAGAGTGGTTCCACGTCAGCCTGGGCTAAAGTGAAACCCTACCTCAAAACAAAACAAAGCAAAACAAAACAACACAAAAAGAGCTCTGTATTCTGGTTCTGCCACTTAGTAACTATATATCCTCAGGCTTAATCTCTGTTTCACCGGCTTTAGTTTAAAGTTCAAATAATTAATTCTGTTTTCACGGGGTTGCCATAGGAATGTAATGAGTTACATATGTAAAGTGATTTTAATAATTCTTAGAAAGTAGGAAGTTTCCAAAACCCACTGGTTACTATTTTATACAGAGATCTGGGACTCTGGGGTTTTCCTCTTCCATTTCCTTTCCTTCAGCTTACTCCTCCAGTCTACTCAGACCCACATCCTTTTCTTCTTTTCAAAGACTGATTTGTTCTTTGGTATTTACTATCTCTTTTCTATGCTTTGAACTCAGACCTTTTCCTTTGAACAAATGTTTACTTGTGGTGGGGAGGGACATGGCTTTCAGCTGCCACAAAGCACAGATTTGACCCAAGCTATTTATAGGTTGTAAAGTTACAATAAAGTGCTTCTTCATGTGTGTTTTTTAAAATATTATCTGTGGGCTGGAGAGATGGCTTGGCGGTTAAGGCACTTGCCTGCAAAGCCAAAGGACCCCAGTTCCATTCCCCAGGACCCATGTAAGCCAGATGTACAAAGTGGCGCACGCATCTGGAGTTTGTTTGCAGTGGCTGGAAGCCCTGGAGCGCCCATTCTCTCCCCATCTATCTGTCTATCTATCTACCCCTTCCCTCCCCACCCCACCACTGGTCTCAAGTAAATAAATAAAAAAATTTTTTGAAATTAAGTTATTTGTTTTGTTGTGTGTGTGTGTGTGTGTGTGTAAGCGTCAGTCCTAGACTTCCACTTCATTTGAGGCAGGGTCTCTCTATCCTACTGTTACTCACTGCTGTTTTCTCCAGGTTGGCTCATCTGCAAAACTCCTGGTAATTCTCCTGCCTACACTTCCCTTCTTGCTCTTGGTGTGCTGGGATTACAGAAGCCTACCATGGCTTCTGGCTTTCATATGGGGTCTGGGGATCGAGACTCAGGTATTCAAGCCTCCACAGTAAGTGCTTTATTCACTGAGCCATCATCCCAGCTCTCTCAGGACTTTTACTGGGTCTCAGCATGTAAATTTACTCAAGTGTCTCTTTTTAAAATATTTTTATTGGGCTAGAAATATAGCTTAGCAATTAAGGTACTTGTCTGCAAAGCCTAAGGGCCCAGGTTCGACTCCCCAGAACCCACATAAGCCAGTTGCACAAAGTGAAGCATGCATCTGGAGTTCACTTGCAGTGACTGGAGGCCCTAGCATGCCTATTCTCTCTATTTACCTCTCTCTCTCTCTCTCTCTCTCTTGTTCCCTCATAAATAAATAAGTTAAATAATTTTTTAAAACTATTTTTATTTACTTATTTTCAAGCAAAGAAGGAGAAATAGAGATGAAAGAGGGCCTCTTGTTACTGCAAATCAACTCCAGACGCATGTGCCACCGTGTGCAGCTGGCTTATGTAGGTTCTGGGGAATCAAACCAGAAATGTCAGGATTTGCAAGCAAGCTCCTTTTACTGCTGAGTCATCTCTCCAGACCCAACCTTTTCTTATAGGTTGAAGGGTGAATGTGAGAAAGAAAGGAAGAGAAGGAGAACACAGAGATACCACTCCCCTCAAACTCATCGGCCCATCACCATTAAATTCTTCCCTGTGCGAGCCCAGCCTCCTCCACCCTCCCCCGCCCACCTCAGTGGGATGGGCTTTGCCTTCTGCCTCCCTTATGAGCCACTCAAACTGCTTCTGACATTGTCACCAGTAACTCCTCATTTCCAGAGGTTATACCATCATCCTTCTTAACTGACCTCTCTGTAGCACTGTCCCCTTCTCTCCCATTGTTGAAAACTGTCTCTGGGATTTCCATGACAGAATACTTTCCAAGTTAACCTTCCTCCTATAGACCCTGCTTTTTACCTTCGTATACCTGATTCACTTTCTCTGACCACTCATGACAATATTGTGCCATTTATTCAACAAGCATATTCAACAGTCAGGGAACTGGCTAAGTCTGTTTTCTGTTTCTAATAACACAACACCGCAGATTATAACTTAATAAAGAAAAGAAGTCTGTTTTGGCTCGCGGGCCTGGCTCAAGGTCAAAAGGCTGCATCTGGTGATGACCTCCTTGCGGGCAGAGTCCTGAGGCAGTCCAGGGCCCCACATGGCAAGAGGTGGAATATGGAGAGCTAGCCAAACTGAGCTGCAGCAGACTCACTGTGGACATGACCCATTCACCCATCCACTGCACGACAGATTCATCTTCTTGAAAGCAAAGCTCTAGTCATATCCTGAAGATCCCACGTAGTCCACCTCTTTGTATTTCATAACAAGGAGTGCCTTTTCAGCATGAGTTTCAATGGGGACAAGCCATATTCAAGCCAGAGCAGGTACCATGATGGCCACAGAGACAAGTTAAACAGGCGCACTGGAAGCTCTCCTCAGGAGCACAATACTCACAGAAGAGAAACCGCACACACCTGCAAATGGCATGCTGGGAAGTTGTACCATGGCAGTGACACTGTGAATAAGACACAGTCCCTGCCCTCAAAGTGGGCCCAGGGGGGAAGAAAAAGACCTACACAAGCTAGACAGAGTATAAAGCAGTAGAGTAATGACCAAGACATGGGCTGGGAGTAGTGGGAGCACAGCCTTGGGAGCACAGCCTGGCTTTTCTCCTCCACTTCTCATATCACTTATTACCTCTTTCTTCTACTTTCCCCCTGGCAATCACATCCAGCCATGGCATTTCAACTAACCCTATCAGTAGATGATGCTCAAATGCGGAATCCTTGACAGGAATATCAAACTACCTACCAGATCTCTCTACTACATGCCCCACAGGGCACTGAGAATATAAATATCAATAAATAAATTCAAACTGTGAGACACTCACCTTATTTCCCATCTGCACCCATTCAACAGATTCCTAGGTAGTATGTTTGAACCTCACTCAGTCAACCGTTCAAAGTATAAATTAATCTTATAACCCCACCCAACCCTTCTGTTTAGAAGCTCCCAAGGCAAAACTGGAAGTCGGTGTGATATGCTAGTCATTAAATGCTCTGGCTACTGCATGTCCTCTGGTCTTTCCTAGTGTCCTAGCTCTGTACCCTACGCATCAGCATCACTGTGGAGAGCCAGAAGAGCTTTCAACCACAGTGTTCTTTTCCGACTCAGTGCCTACTGCCCACAGTGTTTACCTGATGAAAACCTACATTTCCATAATGGCTTGAGCAACCTAGGAAGTTTTTAAGTGCCTCAGGCCCTGGACTCCCAGGCAAGAGTGAGGCTCATCAGGAGACTGATGCGTTGCACAAGTCGTTGGGTTACCTAACCGTGCAGCCTTCAGAACCAGCTCAGTGTCTAGTATCTGGGGCTGCTCAATAAACATCCGACTAATGGGGAGGTAAACTCGCAGTTATTATAACATAGCTCAGTCGTAATATTTTATTAGAATATTGGATTTTCCAAGGCTGGGGATTTAGTTCAATTGGCAGAGTGCTTACTTAGCATGAAGTCCTAGGTTTGATCTCCAGAAATGATTAAAACTAAGTGCAGTGTTGCAAAACTGTGATCCCAGCATTTGTGAGGTAGAGGCTGGATAATCAAGAGTTCAAGTCATCTTTAACTACTTAGCAAGTTCAAGGATAGCCTAGATACATGAGACCGTGTCTCACAATAATTGAATGAATGGCCTATTATGATGGTGCATGCCTGCAGCCCCAGCACCCAGAGACTGAGATAGGAGGACTACCTGGGGCTACAGAGTAAGTTGTAGGTCAGCCTGGGCTACAATGGGACCCTACCTCAAAAAACAAAAATGGAAATGAATGAATAAACTACAAAAACAAAATTTTCATTTGAAATTTTAGTACGATCCTCATCTCTAATAAAAAAGACTATGCAATTGTCTGGATTTGATCTTCTTTAATGTAGTAAAGATGTCAACTGAAAGAGGCAAAAAGGAAGAAACATGTGGGCTTCATCTTTAGCACAAGGTTGCTCCTTTCCTCCCTGGAACACTGTAAATACCAAGACCCTTATCACCACTGCTCTGACTTCTAAACGACTGATAAGTTTTTAATTGTTTGCCTCTGGTATCTGGTGAAACTTGCCACTAATTTTCCAAAGAGGAGACTAGCACAGTCTAGGTCACACTCTGGGTCAATGAAACACAAACCACAGACACGTGAGAAGTGGGGCTTACCTCAGGACCTCATGGGGCCACACTCAGAGGCCAGCCGTCACCAGTCCAGTTCCACGGGGAAGAATGGAGACAAGGAGCCAGCGGTTATGTCTCAATTCGGAAAGTAAGAAAGCCACAATACGACTCAGCAAATTATTTTATATTAGAAAAAATACCACAGTGGTCAACTCAAAAAATAAAATAAAATCATGGGCTGGAGAGATGGCTTAGCAGTTAGAGTGCTTGCTTGCTCGCAAAGCCTGACAGCCTGTGTTCAATTCCCCCGTAGGCCCTGATGTGCCCATAATTCTTTCTCTCTCTCTCTCTCTCTCTCTCTCACTTGCTCTCTCTCTTGAAAATAAATAAACAAAACCAAAAAATATTAAAATATGAAAAGTGAACGTATTTGACCAAAATATTACACCAAGTTTGAACATAAGGACAGAGAAGGGGACCCAGCCCGGCATAGCTGTTCCCCAAGATTTCCTATTTGACCTGGCTCTAGTCTCTATAAGCACTTGCTCATAAGACATATGTCTTGAGTAGAGTCGTCTCCCCACTGATCATTCCCAGTCTACTGTCCTGAACATCTAACTGTGCACTGGGCATCACTCCCCACACGTGCTTGCTTGCACTCATTAATCTGAGGTCTCCCCTGAGCTTTTTCAACACAAATGCACAACAGTAGCTAGAAACAGGCCCTGCCAGAATGGAAACCAAATTGGATAAAGAAAAGAAAGCAGGTACCAAACTGACTGTATTTGCTGAATACAAAACTAACTAATAAAGGAAAACTGAAAAGCAAAAAAAGAAAAGAAAAGAAAGCAGAAACTTAGAAACGCATGGCCCCATTGCTAAAACTTGTTTAGGCTAAGAATCCTTTGTTTAAATTAAGCCTTTCTTGGAAATCCCGTGTGTGAAATCAGAAATAGCACACTTGCCTGCGTTGCGGGGGACAGCAGAAAGAAGCCCTGAGCCAGGAGCTGGCAGTGCCCAGTCGTCCCAGACCACATTCCTAGAACAGTTCCTGAAGGGCTTCATGAAACTCAGAAATCTGCAAAACACAGTTCAAACCCCACCACTCAAGGACCATGAAGACAAGACCCTGCTGCTGAAGACAACCACGGGCTTTGATTGCGGGACATGGAGAAATCGTCCTGGCACTGCGCTGGAAGCACCTCTGCTCACCACATGCAGCGCTGGAAAGTACTATGCGGCTGCTGCGCGAGCAAAGTCCACAGTGCCAATCAACAGTGGGCTCTGTGAGCTCCATAAGCAACCAGCCAGGCAAGATGTGCCCAGAGGTGCAATAGTGGTGTCACTAGTAAAGGGATGGCCAACAGCACTCTGGCCAGACTTGAGTCCTACTCTGTGGGAGGGAAGGGGAGGGAAGTCACTGCTGGTGCAACCCTGGCCAAAGACTATGACTACGCCACAGGCCCTGGGAGGGAAGCGACTGCTGTGGTTTGGCTACATCTACATAATTATGTTCACACCCACAGACTAGTGCTGCTCTCACCTTCGGTCAGAGAAGTTTCTTTTTACAGATGGCAGTGACTACCAGGGAGACTCAAAACTTGTATGAAAATTGTCAATAGAAAGTTTAAGCCAGCGGGTGTGGTGGCGCAGGCCTTTAATCCCAGCACTCGGGAGGCAGAGGTAGGTGGATTACCATGAGTTCAAGGCCACCCTGAGACTACATAGTGAATTCCAGGTCAGTCTGGACTAGAGTGAAACCCTGCCTCGAAAAACAAAACAAAACAAAATAAATAAAGTTTACGCCAGATGTGATGCTGCATGCCTTTAATCCAAGCACTCAGGAGGCAGAGGTAGGAGGATAGTGAGTGTGGGGCCACCCTGAGACTAGGTAGTCAATTTCAGGTCACCCTGGGCTAGAGCAAGACCCTACCTCAAAAAGAAAAATGAAAACAAAGTTTGAAAGCAGGGCCGGGGCGTGGCTCAGCAGGTAAAAGTGTTTGCCATGCAAACATGAGGACCTAAGTGTGATCCCCAGTACCCATGTCAGAGGTGAGAGATGAAACTTCTCAATGAGTTGTTGATCAAGGAGGCTACAGAGGTCCCAAATAATATAGGCTACTTCATTGCTCATGGTTGCCCACCAGAACTAGATGGAAAACACCTACAGTGGAAGACATGGGTGTAGAACCTACAGAAATTAAGATGGAACTGGTCTAGAAGCTTCCTCCCTGATGCCCAGCTTTCTTCATGCCAGAAGGTACCGTTCAGGCTGCTGGGGGAGAAAAGTCATCAACAATCCCATCCAGCTGTGAGCTCTATGTACTCCACAGCCAACATGCCGGGCAGGTTGTGCTCACGAGTGCAACTGTTGTGGGGGTAACCAACCACTTTCTGATTGGATTTGAGACGTGCTCTGTAGGGGGGATTTCATGCCTAGTACTATGCCTAGTACCTGACCAAATGCTTGTGGCTAGAGACATGGGCCCTGGTGTTGGGGGGGGGGGCGGGGATGGACCTACTACTGTTGCTATGCTAAGTGGACAGGGTATCAAACTGCTTTCTAAATATTTATATTGGTTCCCATAGATTAGTACTGCTCTTCAACCTCAATGGCAGAAAGTTCTTTTCTGCAATGGGCAGAGGTTAACACAGAGATGCAGAGCTAGCAAAATTGTCAAGAATAAGTGGCTATTACTGAGAAATCCTGCTGGAACTGAGCTGATAACCTCCTCCATGTAGACCAGCTGACAGAAAGCTGAGAAAAAGCCACACTGCATGCATTTCAATGGGAGAAAGAGAAATCACCAGCAAAGATACTCAACAGTGGACACAGTAAGCCTTAAATTTTGCCAGCCAGGCCAAATGAGCCAACGGTTGCAATGGAAGCACATCTGGCATTGTAGAAACCAACTGCCCTCTAATTGGACTAGAGGCCCACATCATGGGAGGGAATACATCCCTGAAAACCTAAAACAGGGGTAGTCATGAGCCCTAGGGGTGTAACATCTGCTGATGTCTGGATAAGTGTATATACTATGCTTATCAAACTGCCCAGTAAGCACTTCTCTTAATGTTCATACCCATATATTAATGCTACTCTCACTTTTGGTAGACAACCTTCTCTTTACAGATGGCAGTGACCTTGGGATGACTCAGAAGGCATGATGGTGCTAGAAAGAAGTGACAGGAGTGCTCAGTACCACAACATCTCTATCACACCTTCCAAGGCTCAGGGTCTATTGTGGAAGAGATGGTAGAAAGAATGCAAGAGCCAAAGGAAGGGTAGGACTCCTCACAATGTGCTCCCCCCAGACACAAAATGGCCTGGATATCCATGACCTCACAGTGCCTGACACTACCTACACAAGACCATCGTTAGAGGAGGAAAAGATCATGACATCAAAATAAAAGAGACTGACTGACAGGGGCAGGAGATATGATGGAGAATAGAGTTTCAAAGGGGAAAGTGGGGGAGGGAGGGCATTGCCATGGGATATTGTTTACAATTATGGAAGTTGTTAATAAAAAAAAAAGAAGTGGCTATTGTGTGCTCTTTGCTAAATAGGACATCTAAACCACCCACTCCAAGGCTGAGGGGATCTAGTGGAAGACGGAGCTGAATGAAGGAAGCAGAGCTATAGAATGCTGTCTTCCGGGTACAACATGGCTATAACACTCATGAACTCAAGATAGCTCTGGGTTCCGGTCAACATTTCATAATGGATGGGAAAAGGCCTCTCCAAACCCCACATCTCCCAGAACAGCAATTGGCAGCTCATAGCTGCTTGGAGAGAGGGAGTCCTGTTCTTCAATGGTGTAACCACTGGTCATTTTCGCCAATAAATAACTTCCCATCTGTTGCAGTCAGGTTCTCATTGCTGGCAGAAATCACTCTACCAAGAGCAAAGTGTGGGAAGAAAGGTTGATTTTGGCTTACAGACGCAAGGGGAAGCTCAATGATAGCAGGGGAAAATGATGGCATGAGCAAAGGGTGGACATCATCTCCTGGCCAACATCAGATGGACAACATCAGCAGGAGAGTATGCCAAACACTTGCCAGGGGAAACTATCTATAACACCCATAAGCCCGCCCCCCAACAATACACTGCCTCTGGGAGGTGTTAATTCCCAAATTTCTATCAGCTGGGAACCTAGCATTCAGAAGTTTATGGGGGACACCTGAATCAAACCACCACACCATTCATGATCATGCAAGCAACCTAATATAAATAAAAGGGGTCAGCAGAAAAAACAGGGGGCATTAAAAGTAGGATAGGGTTTAATTGGGAAGAAGCATTTTAGTGGAAGGAGAGGGGTATTAAAGAGGATAAGATCAAATACATTAGATACATGTGTGAAGGGGTCAAAAATGAAAAGTGAAACAAAAAATATATGGTTAGTTTTTTTCTCTCATCATTCTATTCTGTTTTGGTCTAGTTTGTTCAGTTTTGTTTTGTGGTGCTAGAATCAAACCCAGGGGCACATGCATGCTAGGCAAACATTCTACACCTGAGTGACACCCCAGACCCAAGGTTAACTCTACAATACACAGAACTAAATATATAGTCCACCTAGTCAGTTTTCAGACTCAATGTCAATCACCTCACCACATTTTCTCAAAGATGGTAATGACTAACAGCAGGTAAAAACTTACAGCTCATCAAGCTTTGCTGAAGTCACATAGAACAAGATTTAAACTTCTGTCTTTCTTATGTAAGTACTATAGATGTACTATCTTGTAATAAAAATGCATTTTGATATAACCAAATGAAAGGGAAAGGGTCCAGAGACGTTTGTTTATTAGGGTTTACTAGTGAATCAACTTAAAGAACCACAGAGCAAAACCAGGCTTGGTGGCGCACACCTGTAACGCCAGCGCTGAGGAGATGGAGAAAGGATGACGAGTTCCGGGTTAGCCTGGGCTACATACTGAATTTGTGGCCTGCCCATCCTATTTGGAAAAACCCTGTCTTAAAAGAGATAGAAGAGGGCTGGAGAGATGGCTCAATGGTTAAAAGGCTTGCAAAACCTGATTCCAGTGTGATTCCCCAGTATCCACGTAAAGCCAGATGCACAAAGTGTTGCATGCATCTGGAGTTCATCCATAGTGGCAGGGGTCCCTGGTGTGTTCATGTGCGCTTGCTCGCTCTCGCTCTCTCTCTCTCTCTTTCTCTTTCTCTCTCTCGTGTTGTATGTGACTCCTTGCAAGTAAATAATAAATAAAATATTTAAAACAAAAACAGGATGGAAGGACATGGTTGTTATAGAGTAAAAGGTCAAATTACTGTTCTCAAAAAAAAATATGTCTACGGGGCTGGAGAGATGGCTTAGCAGTTAAGGTACTTGCCTGTGAAGCCTAAGGATCCAGGTTTGATTTCTCAGTGCCCACATAAGCCAGATGCACAAGGTGACACATGAGTCTGGAGTCCATTTGCAGTGGCTAGAGGCCCTGGTACAACCATTCTCAATCTCTCTCTCTCTCTCTCTCTCTCTCTCTCTCTCTCTCAAATAAGTAAATAAAACATTAAAAAATATATCTATGTGATAAAACAATCACTAAGTAGATAAGGGGTAGGAAAAGGTTTATCAATTAATTCAACCAATTCTACCAGTTTTGTTGGCGCTGTGGCTTAAATGTGCTTTGACCCCAAAGGTTCGTGTGTGCTCAGTGTGTCAGTGTTAAGGAGAGTAAAGCCTTTCAGGGATGGGTCTAACGGAAGGAGGCTAGATCATGGGAGCCCTTGGAAAGGATCAAGGCAGGTGTTGGAGAGCAAGTCAGTCCCTGAAAGAGTAGATGGCTAGGAAAGTATAAGCCTGGCCTCTGAATATTTCTCTGGCTTGCTTCCTGCCTGCGTGTGACCTCTCCCTCCCCTCTCACATGCGCTCCACCAAAATGCCAACCACCATGACGGGATGCCACCAAGCATGTCCTCATCGGAGACCAAACTGCTGAGCCCAGCTGACCTTCAACAGTCAGCCTCCAAAACCGTCAGTGAATGAACCTTCTTCTCTTTTCAGAGTATCCAGCATTGGGTATTCTTGTTGTAGCAACAGAACATAAGCTGATAAGTTTAGCTTAGTTTTTTTTTGACATTACACAAACATAAATTTAGTGAATTCCACAGAGGGTTAAAAAAAAAATCAGTGAAAATTCATCCAACCATTGGACAAGGCTTCTCATATCCTGAAAGAAAGAGCATGGTGTAGAGAAAATGAATTTTTCAAAACAGCGAAAAGAAGAAAAAATTATATTTAATTTTAATAGGCATGTTTAGAAAAATACCATAATAGCTATTTGGTTTTTTTTTTTTCTGAAAAAGCATGATTATTAAAAAATTATATAAACTGATAGTTCTCAACCATGGCTGCACATGGTCTTCACAGAGGAGCTTTAAAAACTACTGAGGCCCTGGCCTTACCCTAGACCTACTGAATGGGAAGTTTGGGGGAATTTTTTTATAAGTTTTATTGGGAACTTTAATATATGAACATACTGCAAATTGATCATGTTCCCAGTAAGGACCCTCATTAGCGGGATATTGGTAATCACTGTGGGGTCATGAATGTAATAGTTGGTTGAAGTCAGAAGGACAGTGTCCCACAGTACACTTTAACGGGAAGCTTTTAGGGTGAGACCATTGTATTTTCGTCCCTCCCTAGCAGATTTTTTAAATTTTATTTTTATTTATTTTTTACAGACAGAGAAGTGGGGGGAGAATATGGGAACACCAGGGCCTCTAGCTACTGCAAATGAACTCCAGATGCATGTGCCACTTTGTATATCTGGCTTACATGGGACCTAGAGAATTGTACCTGGGTCCTTAGGCTTCACAGGCAAGCACTTTAACTGTCAAGCCATTTTTCCAGCCCTCCCTAGCCAGCTTTCTACCTGCATGTGACCTCTTTTTTTATTTTAATTTTATGATTTTAATGCATAGCCAGCATCGACAATCCCTGACATAGTGTTGAATCAATGGACTTGTATGAATACAAGGTTGTCAGGTATCAACTTGAACAAGCCTCATCTTTTAAAAAAAGAAAATTATTTATTTATTTACAAGGAGAGAGAAAGAGAGAGAGAGAGGATGGGTGTGTCAGAGCCTCCTGCCACTGCAATCAAATTCCATATGCATGTGCCACTTTGTGCATCTGGCTTTATGTGGGTACTAGGGAATCAAGCCCAGCCTTTGCAAACAAGCACCTTAATGGTTGAGCTATCCTCCCAACCCCCTTTTGATACCATTCATACCTATGATCTGAAATACCCTGTTTAGAACTATTGAGTACTCAAGCCAGGCATGATGATGCAAACCTTCAGTCTTAGCTGAGGTAGGAGGATCACCATGAGTGCAAAGCCAGCCTAAAATTACAGAGTGAGGGCTGGAGAGATGGCTTAGTGGTTAAGCATTTGTCTGTGAAGCCTAAGGACCCCGGTTCGAGGCTTGATTCCCCAGGACCCACATTAGCCAGATGCACAAGGGGGCGCACGTGTCTGGAGGTCGTTTGCAGTGGCTGGAGGCCCTGGTGTGCTCATTCTCTCTCTCTCTCTCTCTGCCTCTTTCTCTGTCTGTCTGTCGCTCTCAAATAAATAAATAAAAATAAAAAAATTAAAGTTACAGAGTGAGTTCCAGGTCAGTGTGGGATAGAGTGAGACCCTGTCTTGAAAATAAATAAAATTAAAAAAACGGGTGTGGTGGTGCACGCCTTTAATCCCAGCACTCGGGAGGCAGAGGTAGGAGGATCGCCGTGAGTTCTAAGCCACCCTAAGACTACACAGTGAATTCCAGATCAGCCTGAGCTACAGTGAGACCCTACCTCCAAAAATAAAATAACATAAAATAAAGAACTTTTGAATACTAGCACTTAAGACTGGCTTTTAGTAGCTGTCTGGCTGACCCATATGTGGTTGAGGAAGCCACACTCTATTGTTTCTTAAAGCAGGTTCAAGTTAGCTTTGAGTGCAAGTTTTGTGGTTTTTCAGTGATTCCTCCAACCCAGCCACAATAGGGCTGTTTTGAAATTACACATTCTGAGAGCTGAAAATTGCTATTTCAAGAAGTACAGCTGGTTTCAATAGATTAATATGAGCTCATTTCCATGGAAAGTGTTTCATCAAGTAAAGCAGAATAGCAAAAACAAAACCACTTGTCCCCAAAATAAGTACTCACACCCTTAGTTTGTAGTGTGTCAAATAAATCACAGAGGATGAATTGGACTCAGGAATATATTGAAAAATTATAGCCTGCTAATGGTTTAGGTGTTAAGTCTTAAGGGCTGGTGTGGCTGACATTTTACGTTGTTGCTCTGGGTACACGTGGGAACCAGGCAGTCACAACAGAGGGTTTGGCGAGAAAATTGTTAGTAACTTTTATGGAAGCTGGGTGGGGTCCCATATGTAATTTTAAATGAAAACTTCTCTATCCCATAAGGGGCTCATAAACAGGAAACACCACGCAGATGCCAAAGTCCGTGCTATTTTCAGGATATATGGGAAAACACAGAGTGGGAACCTCAGAAGCGCTCCGCTGCAGTTAGCAAGTCACCAGAACAAAGTAGAAAGTTGATGCCGATTAGTTTAAATATCTTATTTTGGCTTTAGTTACATAAACGAATATAAATTAATTCACTCATTTTCAGATACTGAGTCACGGTTGTATTTCTTGGTTAAACCACACCTAAACTTTTCTCTCTCTCTCTCTCTCTTTTTTGGTTTTTCAAGTAGGGTCTCACTCTAGCTCAGGCTGGCCTGGAATTCACTATGGAGTCTCTGGGTGGCCTCGAACTCACGGTGATCCTCATACCTCTGCCTCCCAAGTGCCGGGATTAAAAGCGTGAGCCACCACCACACCCGGTCACACCTAAGTTTCTTGCTTCTACTTCTTTGGGAAAAAAAAAAAAAAAAAAAGTGGAACATGACCTTAAAGAAGCTTGTAAAATAGGTGACTGCGAGGTCCTTCTAGATAACTTTTCTGTACTCTCCCAATACATTATAGCTGACGCTATCTAAGTTGCTGTTTGTGTCACCAGTTTTTGGAAGTTTTACTGCCTTTCCTTTGTTAACTGAGATAACATGCAGTTCCAGAGCAAGACGGCAAGTTGGAGGCTTTCTCTGTGTGACAATGTGAATGAGGAGCCAGAGGAACAAAGAGCAAGCTGTATTCCAAGCTCGCGGAGACAGGAAGAGCATCGGGAAACAGCTGAAAGGCACGGAGATAAAATTCACAGAACCTAAGCCCCACTCATACGATATTGCAGATTTTCTTTTTATTACATCACTAAGAGTGAAAGCCAGCGCCTTGTACATACTAGGCAAATGATCTACACTAGCTGCCTGCCAGGCTTTTGCACAATCATTCTAAAGTATATAGTTCATGAGGTTCTAGTATATCCATGATTTCTGCAAGCATCACCACCATCTTATTCAAAAACACGGTCATCCCGCGCCCCCAAGAAAAAAAATGCTTCACCTTACTACTTTTGATCTCTACAGGATTCGCCTCTTCTGGGTCTCATGCAATTGAATCATATAATATGTGGCCTTTTGTATCGACTTCTTTCACCTGATGTTTTCAAGGCTCATGTGTTGATTTTTTTTTAACATTTTAAAAAAATATTTGTATTTATTTATTTACTTTTTTGAGAGAGGCACACAGAGAGAGAGAGAGAGTTGACTATTTTTTTTTTTAATGTGGCTTACTTTTGCAGACTGTGGTAATTTGGATGTTGACTGTTCCCCCAAAGATCCATTGAGTTAAAAGCTTGGTCTCCAGCACAGTACTAATGGAAGGTGGTAGAACCCTTGGGAAGTAGGATCTTATAAGATATCCTTAGGTAATTGGAGATATTGTCTTTGAAAGGTATCTGGGGCCTCCACCCTTCCTATCTCTGTATTTTTGCTTCCATAGATGAACAGTTTCCTTGCTCTGGGCTCCCAACCATGCAGCCTCGCTCCATCTTGAACTAGATTCTCCAAACTTGAGCCAAAATAAACCTCTTCTCTTTGTGAGTTAACTATCTCAGGTATTACACAATGAAGGTGGCTAACACCGAGGCCCATCTGCCAATCAACTTACTTTTCACAGGTAAAGCATACTTCATTTGGCCCTGGCATTAAATTACTTTATGTGATACTTAATTTAATTGCAAAACAATAGTAACTAGTATAACTGGCATAAACAGGAATGTGACCAAAGAGCACTGTGAGCATGTGTCCAAACTAGAAAGAGCATAGTATACCAGCTTACTACAGGGATACCCAGTGTGCTCTGCAACAATCAATATGTGCTCCAGGGTTAGTCTAATGAGTTACTTAAGTGTTGGTCAATACTTCACTTTCCAGGAAAGAGGAAGCACTGAGAAGGATACGGAAGAGTTGTGTTTACTATACAACCCAGCATAGTCTCAAATGGTCGCTTTAAAAACGTCTTCTGTCTTCAAAAAGAAGCAAGTAGGGCTGTGGTAGTTTACCTAACATGCGTAAGGCCCTAGGTTCAATCCCCAGCTTCACAAAAGAAAAGCAAGGATATGTTCTCATAAAGACAGTGCAGGCCTTTGCCTCCACAAACACTGTATCATGTTACTCATCCTTCAAGGAGCAGCTCAGATATGGTTTCAGTAAAGTCTTCCCTAACCATTAACTCCTCACGGTGCCTGGATTTATTCTCATCCTCATTCTCTCTCTTTCTCTCTCTCTCTTTCCACAGTACCTTTTTCTTATGGTAATGGTAACTGCTAATCCTGAAATGTCTTTTCTTCCAGATCAAGCTGTAAACTGTTTCAAGAGGTTGGTTCTAATCACCTGCCACCAATAAAAGAGATATCCAAAACACAATTTTTTTTGGTTTTGTTCATTATTTATTTATTTGATAGTGACAGACACAGAGAGAAAGGCAGAAAGAGGACAGAGAGAATGGGCGTGCCAGGGCCTCCAGCCACTGCAAATGAACTCCAGACGTGTGCGCCCCCTTGTGCATCTGGCTAACGTGGGTCCTGGGGAATCGAGCCTCGAACCGCAGTCCTTAGGCTTCACAGGCAAGCGCTTAACCACTAAGCCATCTCTCCAGCCCAAAACACAACCTTTACACAAATAATTATTAAGGGGCACAAGTTCAATAAATATTTATTAAATCAACAAGTCAAAAAGTGAGCTTTTGAATAGTTAATTAATGATATGCACCACCCTGTCTGACAACAGCAACCCCTTCTCCCCACCCCCCCCCCACACACACACACAGCTGGAGAAGGAGGAATAAACCCTGTGTGGAGCAAAGGGGTGACTGAATGCAGAAAGCGATCAACTGCTCTGAGCGCCTGCCTGACAGGCATCAGAAGTCATGACCCTCCCCACCAAGTGTTTGACATTGTTAGATAATGACACTTCTTGATGTCTTTTTATGTACAGCAAATTAAAAACAGAGACAGAATCTTTGCACTCAAAATCCCCCAACATTTTCAACTGTGGATTTGGTTTTACTGAATTAAATTATACACAGTAATCGGTGAGTTTTTAGATCTACTAAAAAGATACTTAATAAAATAGCTTCCAATTTGGCCATTTTTAAAAGTAAAAACAATTGGTTAGATGAGGAATGAATAAACAATCCCAAACACTACACTAAACACTTCCTTTTCTTTTTCTTTTTCTTTTTTGGCATCAGATGACAAAAAAACTGCCAAGTTCATTTTGATAAGTCATTATTTAAAAAAAAAAAAAAAAAAAAAACATGCCTGAACTTGTAAAATGTGCTGTTTAAAGAAAATGCAAGGAAGGGAATTAGAGAATGCTTAAAACTGGAATGTCTGATTCAAACAGGAAAACTACCATGGTGAGAGGCTTACCAATAGCCACAACACTGTAGACTATGAACGCACAGAGGAGTGGGGGACAAAATAAAAACAGAGTACCATCTGCATAAATAAATAAAAAGCCAGCTATATCTACACGTTAATGTAATTACAGCCTCCAGCATGAACACTTTTCAAAGGATTAATCCTCCCATGCTTCCCTAAGTTTAGTCACAACACTGATGTCCCCACAATAAGAGAAATGAACTACAAACAGACCTTAAGTAAATCAAATGTGGGGACTGCTGTCCATATATTCTAAAAGTCAAGGCAATTTTGAGGGTTGTTTGTTTCTCATGACTAGCAGATAGCAGAATCATGGGTTTGAGAGGATGAAAGAACATTTCTGCTGGTTTCCCTTCTGTAGGCAAAACAAACTATCAACTTAAGACAATCCTGGGAAAAATGTAATGAATGAATTGTACCGTGAACTCCATGAAATCAGAGTTCTTTGTTTTGTTCATTGACAAATCCCAAGTGCTCAGAAAAGCACTGGGCACATAGTAGGTGCCAAATAAATATCTGTTGGATTGAAGTAAATTAAAACCCATGACACATGCAATGCATTGCCACAGTACAATATAATCAGTTTCTAAAATTTCCTTAAAAGGGCTGGAGAGTGGAGAGATGGTTCAGTGGTTAAGGTGCTTGCTTGCAAAGGTTAATGACCCAAGTTCGATTCCCCAGTACCCACATAAAGCCAGATGCAGAAAGTAGTACAAGCATCTGGAGTTCATTTGCAGTGGCTATACGCCCTGGTGCGCCCATTCTCTCTGTCTCTGCTCTCCTCTCCTCTCCTCCCCCCCTCCTCCCCCCTCCCCTCCCCTCCCCTCTTCTCCCCCCCTCCCTCCCTCCCTCCCTCTCTCTCTCTCTCTCTCTCTCCTTACAAATAAATACAATTAAATATTTTAAATCCCTTAAAAGTTGTCATGAACTATGCTATAGGCCCTGATGTGACGCTCCTAATGGCCGCTTGGCCACAGACAGGTCCACACCACAAATTCATGCCTTTAGCTCTGCTCAGTCACCACTACAGAGAGCATGGATCACGAGAAGCTGTCAGGACCGGTGCAGGGAGACTCACGCCCACCTTTGGGTTACTTTTCTTGTAAAATACTACTTAAAATTAAAATTAAGGATTCTGGTGTGGTGACACACAAGCCTTTAATCCCAGCACTCAGGAGGCTGTGGTAGGAGGATCTGAGTTGGAGCCAGCCTGGGGCTACAGAGTGAGTTTCAGGACAGCCTGGGCTATCGTGAAACCCTGCCTCAAACAAACAAACAAACAAAAAGGATTCTTTCTTTCTTCTTTTTTCTTAATGCTTTATTTGTTTATTTATTTATTTATTTGAGAAAGAAAGGGGCAGATAGAGAGAGAGAATAGAACCTCCAGCCAGTACAAACTGCAGACATATGCGCCACCTTGTACATCTGGCATTACATGGATACTGGGGAGTTGAACTCAAGTCCTTAGGCTTTGCAGGCAAGAGCCTTAACCTCTGAGCCATGTCTCCAGCCTTTCTTTTTCCTCAAAAAGAAAAAAAAAAAATCTTGCTATTTATCTCTGGCTAGTCTGATATTCACTATGTAACCCAAGCTGGCCCAGAACTCCCAAAAACCTCTGCCTCCGTCTCAAGAGTGCTGAAATTATACGTGTGTATCACCCTACATCAGCCTTCAAAATTCCTATTTTTAACAATTATGCTACAAAAGCAGTTTGACTAAATCAAACTGTCATCTCTTTCAGTTTTAAAACCAGATAAACTATTGCCGGTTTTTAGAGCTAAACGAAAAACAAGGCAGGGCTGGGGACATGACTCAGCAGCTAATGTGCTTGCTTGCAAAGCCTGCCAGTCCTGGTTTGATCCCCAATGCCCATGTAAAGCCAGATGCACAAAGTGGAGTTCATTTACAGCAGGTGATCCTGACATGCCCACTCATTCTCTCTCCCTCTGTCTCTCAAATAAATAAATAATGAGACAGAAAAATCATAATTGTGTGATTAGGGGATTCTAGTATCACTTTTGTTCAAAATGCCTAGACGCCAAGTTCCTTCCAAACTGCCCTAGGAGGCAGTAAGAAGGCCAGAGTTTCAGTGTTGGTCCCATTTTCAATTCAGGGTATGAATTAACCAGTCCTTGCCTACCTGTTATCTGAGCTTCCCAAACTCTAAAATGAAGGGTTTAAATCTTATAGATGATAATTTTAAACCGGCTTTCAATTCTACGATCACATGATTATAAGCTATCGAGTCCAGTCGAAGGTTCTGGTCATGTTCGGCCCCTTGGGAGGGTCCCACATAGAAGATAATGGGGGCAGCAATGGACGGTTTCCAAAGCTAGTGAGCTCTGACACCTGTAGCGACAGTGTGTTTTTGAACTTGGCAGACCTGCAGGTTTTCCTCTGGGGCTAAGTTGGCTCAGCAGCAGTGCCCAACTCAGCAAAGTCAGGTAGGGGGAACTGACTTAGGCTGGTCCAAATGGAAGAGACTGGTTGCGAATAGAATCGTGAGTTCGCGCTACGCTACGGGCATCTCGGCTTTTCTTAGCGGACAGTAAGTCACCGAAGAAATTAAGTTTAAACTCATTAAAACCGTCGAAAGCTGGTATGTTTTTAATAGACCACGAAGGGGAAATGAATATTTCTGGGGAAGTAGTAAAAATAAGCAACGAACACAGAACGTCCAGAGAAACATCTGGACACCGCAGGAGATGGAAATCAAAGCCACCTGCCCAGAAACTCAGCCGGGATGCCACGCGACACAGACTCTGCGAGGAGTGGGCACGTGGATGCCTTCGAACCCAGCAGGTGTGCACACTCAGGGTCGCGAACTCACGACCCGAGCTGAGCGAGAAGGGAGGACCCGGGTCCCGCAGCCCCGAGCCGGCTCTGCCGCCCCGCCGTCCCGCCTCCGGGGATGCCGGTGCCACCTGAGCTGCCCAGTCGCAAGGCGGGAAGCCCGGGCGTCCAGGGCATTCCTCCGTCCGGGCAATGGGGGGGAACCCGCAGCTCCGGCGCCCCGCAGCCCTGCCGCGCCCGCCCGGATCCCGCCCTCCCTCCCGGGTCCCCCAGTCCTCACCTCGCGGGATCGGCTGCAGCCCTGTGGGTGGCGAGCCGACATGCCCCCGGGCCCGGCACGGTGGCCCCGGTCCCGGCTGCAGGCGCCGCGGGGTCCTCGCGTCCAGGGGCGGCGATTGGACGGGACCACCACTCCCCGGGGTGGGGGAACTCAGCGCTGGCGCCGGGGGTCCCGGGAAGATCCCGGCGCCTGGAGCTTAAGACCTCCGCTCTCCAGCCCCGCCGGCCTCGGTGCCCGGAAGGCCGAGGGGATTTATCCCGGGGAATCTCTCTCGGGCCCGGGGGTGAGGGGCGCGGGCTGGAGGAGGGGCGCCTCGGGTTACGTAAGGCTCGGGCCGGTGACTGCAGCCCGGTCCCCCCTGGGCACCGAGGTGCGCGCGGGAGCCGGTGCCCCGCTCCGGCGGGGTTAAAGAGCAAGCTGGGGAGAAGACGAGCGGACTCCTTCCCTCCCGCGGGCCTGGCCGGGATCCCGACCCCGCCAGGTCCCAGCTGACCACTGCTGGGCTCAGCCAAGGGCGAGCGCGCCTCGGGGGTGATTTCAAGCTTTCCAATGGGCCTGGGCTCGACTTTTCCTGCAAAGCGCACACCACGACGTTGGGGGATCTCTTTTTAACTTTTTGAGCATTTGTTTCATCTTTAAAAAAAAAAAAAAAGATAACAATAGCGCCCGCAGGTACTGCTCAGAGAAGGAAGAGGAGGTGCTGGCGCCCGGGCCGTAACCGGCTCCAGTGTACTTGGTCGGCTTAAAACCTGCAGGGCAGGCCGCCTAGCCGCCTGTGCGCGGAAGGTCTCAGGCCAGCCTTCCTTCCGGGAAAGCTCTGTCCCTCCGAAACAAGGCCACCGAACAGAAAACGTCCAATTCCAGCTTCTTGGGGTCAACATTACACCCTTGCTACTCAGGGTGGTCCGCGAGGCAACCAACCCACTAGGCACATATTAGAAATGTAACTCTCCAATTCACAGTCTTCACTTTCACAAGAGTCCTTAGGTGGCTCTGATGCACCTTAAGGTTTGAAAATAAGTAAGGCTTTTGGGAAATTTTGAGGAGAATAAGACCTCACGGATCAGATTTGTTTGTTTTTGTTTTGTCTGTCTGGCCTCGAACTCCCAATCCTCCTGCCTCCACCTTTTAGATGTTGGGATTCCAAACACACACACACACACACACACACACACACACACGTGAGTTCATGTGCACTCACACCAATACACACACATACAAAACACTAGAAGAGCTGAGGGTGTGGCGCAATGATACAGCGCTTCACTAACATTGCCTGGATGCCGGGGTCCCCACGCTACACAAACAAAACAAAACCCAAAAGGACTAGTAAAGTCCTTTCTCATTTTGCTCTCAGGCTCCAGTGTCTCTACCCTCCCCTTGCCCTCCTGTATGAATGAATTCATTAGCATCGATAATGAGCCTGTATAAATGCAGGGGCAGCCCTGAATGCTCAGCTGTGAAGGTCTTTAGGTTAAAAGCTTGGAAAGTGTTCCAGAAAAACACTTCCCAGTTAAACACTGTTTTCAGTGGCAAATAAATATTTAAATAATACGGGACAACCCATTCTTTTAAAACGTCTTGAAGCACGGACAGACTCCTCGCGGGCTTTTGCCTAAGCCACCCTCAGGGCGGCTAACAAAGCCCAAAGCAAACATTCCGTTGATTTCATCAAGTGCACGTCCAGGTGGCTTCAGTCTTGAGGGTTCAGATTCGCTCTGCCTGTTCTCTCTGACGGGAGTTTCAACCTTTGAGAGTTCAGGAACTGATAATGTGGTGGTGTAGGTCTGTAATCCCAGCGTTCCAGAGGCTGAGGCAGGAGGATGGTGACTTTGAGACCAGCCCACACTACAGAGCAAGTCCCTGTCTTCAAAAGAACCAAAAGTTCAGTAATTGAGGCTTGTAAATGCAAAGGAGATAGGACGAGGCCCCTTGGAAAGGTGGGGTGCCCCCGCCCCAAGGCTGAGGAAGCACCAGTGGCTGCAGGCCTGCCTAGGTGCGGAAGGGGGAGTGGGCGGCCTGCGTGAGGAAGGAAGCCCAGATGTGGAGCTTTCCTGACCCTAAACATCTGTGCAAAGGCCGGTGGGAATGATGACGACGAAACCGGCATCGCTGGACCCTTGTGAGGGTTTAACTGAGACTATCAGACAATGCACTTTAGTGCAATGCCTCAGAGCTGGGAAACACACACAAATTCTTTCATGTTTACATGTGTGCTTGTCTGTGGTGTGTGTGTGTATGCATGTTTGTGTGCATGTGTGTGTGTGTGCAAGCAAGGGCAGGAGTACACGTGTGCACATGCATGTGGAGGTCAGAGGTCAATGTCAAGTATCTTTTCCTCTCACTTTATGCCTCTTATTTTGTATGTGTATCGTGTGTGCTCATGTGTACATATGTGTTCATTTGTGTAGATGCACATGTGTACACGTCTATAGAGGCCAGAGGTCACCATCAAATGTCTTCTTCAATCTCTTTTCACATGTTTTGTGGGTTTTGAGGAAAGGTCTTACTCTAGCCTAGGCTGACCTGGAACTAACTCTGTAGCCCAGGCTGGCTTTGGTCCTCCTACTTCAGACTCCTGAGCGCTGGGCTGATAACCACAGACAGGGCCACCCTATTTTTTGAGACAGTGTCTCTTACCAAATCTGGAGCTCACCAATTCCACCAGACAAGCTATCCAGCAACGATTCCCCTGCCTCCAGCTCCCCAGCATTGACATGACAGCTGCATACCACCACACCCAGGGTTTTATTTTACATGGGTGCTGGGGAGGCCCAATATCAGGTCCTCATGCTTCCAAGACAAGCACTTTACTCACTGAGTCACTTCCCAACCCCAAAGATGTAAAAATTCTCAATCCATATTGTTATAAGTGGTGACAAAGATTACTGGCTTAACTAATTGTTACTTCTGAACTTTTTTTTTTTTTTTTTTTTCGAGGTAGGGTCTCACTGTAGACCAGGCTGACCTGGAATTCACTGTGTAGTCTCAGGGTGGCCTCGAACTCTCGGTAATCCTCCTACCTCTGCCTCCCTGAGTGCTGGGATTAAAGGCGTGCGCCACCACGCCCGGTTTATGAACTTTTTAAATCAGTCGAGCAAAAATCCCTCCTTCCCCATATCTAACCAGACTCCCAATCCTCCACTATCCTCTGATCACTCAGGCCTGTCTTCAGCAAGAATCGTGTTAGGTTGACATGACACTTAATTTTATTAATCAAATCAACTTGATTGAATCGGGAATCAAGTAAGAGACCTGGTACCTAGTCTGGTCTGTGAGGACATTTTTCTAGAAGGAATATCTGAAGAAAAAAAAAAAAAAAACTTCTCCCAGAATGTGCAGCCCTTGGGTGGCAGCCTACATATAAAGAGGTTGCAGGAAAAGGATGTGCCTTTTGCCTGGCTGCCCTTGCTGCTTGTTGGTGGGCGCATCTACCCTTTGAGGACAATAGAGCCCAGCTTCTTCAGCCTTCCACCAGGCACTGAAGACCACTGGCTCTCCAGGAATCCTCTGGGCCCTCGGTGCCAGACTGAGACTGCTGAGGCCTCCAGCCTTGTACACTGGGCAGCCACTGAGGTCTCAGACTCTCCAGCCTGCAGACAGCCATTACTGGACTGCCCAGTCCGTATTATTATATAAGCCAGTCCAATCAATCCCCTTCATAATCTATATTCATCTGATCCACTTTGTTCCTCTAGAGAACTCTGACTAATATCGATGGTTTAGCCATAATCTCCTTACTCCCAATGTTTCTTATTAGTAATTTTCAATCCTCTGAACCCCACCCTGTTCCTAGGCTGTAAAACTATGATGCGTACATGGTCTATTCAGAGTTGAACCCCATCTCTCTCCCCAGCTCAAGACCCCATTACAGTGGTCCCTCTACCAGTCAGTGATCTTCCCTCCAACAGACACGAAAAAATTCTTCCTTACCATGGTTTAACAAAGGCTATTGGGTTACTTTTTGTTAACAAGGGGCATGGTACTATAATCATATCATCACTAATTAAATGACCTTCTGCTAATATGATCAGCTGTTATAAACATTCAGCTACCATTAATAGCTGTGACCCAACTTTCTCCCTTCCTCCGCGAAGCTGAGTATTGTCTGAGTTGTTCTGGCCTGCAGGCACTGAATATTTGGGCAAATTCTCACCATTTGTAGCCAATAATTAACAAGTGTGTTAACACAAATTACACCGCCCCACGACTTGGTGGAGTTAATTTCCAGATGAAATTGTGAGACGCATGGTGGCTTGTGGTGTATCCATCATGGAAGGAACTGTTTGTTCCTGTCACTTAATCAAACAAGGATGTGTGGATTCACCAAAGAGAAATGTGAACATTGGCTGCCATCAGCTACACAGAATTAGAACAATACTTGGAAAAGGAAATAGTAAAATTCTTCTCAGATTCTTTCCTGAAGAATCACCTTCCCCTATCAGATCCTGCTTCCTTCGCTGTATTTCTTGATTCCTTCCTTACCCCTTCACTTCTTTTTCTGTAGGCATTTTCCTCGAGTTCAGCCTCTCTGTTCTTTCTCAAGCCCTCATCATCCCTCTTTTCATCACTGTAGCTGACACCTGCTGTCAGTAGCATTGCATTTCCCGTGCTGACCTTCCTCTGAACTCCTGGTCTTGTCACCAAACACCCAGTGGATATTTTCACTTGCAGCCTCTCCACCTCATCACTTCAAGTTTTAGAACACTTACCCCGACAACTTTCTCTCGGCTTCCCAGCAGCTCTCAAGTGTTTCCTTCCCGTCCCTGGTCCCTGACGCTAGTCCTCTTGTTTACCCTGGCCTGGCCTGAAACCGGGGAACCACTTAAACCCATTTCTCTCCTTCCTGGAGTCATGGTATAACTGAAAGATGTTCAATTTGGAATAAATTTATTTCTACCACCTTGTAGCGGTACAAACTTAGAACACTTTCTGGTGCTATCCCTTCAGATTTCTTATAAAAATGAGGAAATCAGGAATAGAGAGATGGCTCTGTGGGAAAAGTGCTTGCCGTGCAAACATGAGGACCTGACCAGGGATCCCCGACACCCAGGTAAAATGCCAAGCATGGTGGCTTGTACCCGAAATCTCTGCACTGGAGAGGCAGCGGCAGAGACACACACACGCCAGGGTTAGAGGCAGAGACACACACGCCAGGGTTAGAGTCAGAGACACACACGCCAGGGTTAGAGGCAGAGACACACACGCCAGGGTTACAGGCAGAGACACACACGCCAGGGTTAGAGGCAGAGACACACACGCCAGGGTTACAGGCAGAGACACACACGCCAGGGTTAGAGACAGAGACACACAGGCCAGGGTTAGAGACAGAGACACACAGGCCAGGGTTAGAGACAGAGACACACAGGCCAGGGTTAGAGACAGAGACACACACGCCAGGATTAGAGGCAGAGACACGCACGCCAGGGTTAGAGACAGAGACACGCACGCCAGGGTTAGAGACAGAGACACGCACGCCAGGGTTAGAGGCAGACACACGCACGCCAGGGTTAGAGGCAGACACACGCACGCCAGGGTTAGAGACAGAGACACGCACGCCAGGGTTAGAGACAGAGACACGCACGCCAGGGTTAGAGACAGAGACACGCACGCCAGGGTTAGAGACAGAGACACACAGGCCAGGGTTAGAGGCAGAGACACACACGCCAGGGTTAGAGACAGAGACACACACGCCAGGGTTAGAGGCAGAGACACACATGCCAGGGTTAGAGACAGAGACACACACGCCAGGGTTAGAGACAGAGACACACAGGCCAGGGTTAGAGGCAGAGACACACACGCCAGGGTTAGAGACAGAGACACACACGCCAGGGTTAGAGGCAGAGACACGCACGCCAGGGTTAGAGACAGAGACACACACGCCAGGGTTAGAGGCAGAGACACGCACGCCAGGGTTAGAGGCAGAGACACGCACGCCAGGGTTAGAGACAGAGACACGCACGCCAGGGTTAGAGACAGAGACACGCACGCCAGGGTTAGAGACAGAGACACACAGGCCAGGGTTAGAGACAGAGACACACAGGCCAGGGTTAGAGACAGAGACACACACGCCAGGGTTAGAGGCAGAGACACACACGCCAGGGTTAGAGGCAGAGACACACACGCCAGGGTTAGAGGCAGAGACACACACGCCAGGGTTAGAGGCAGAGACACACATGCCAGGGTTAGAGACAGAGACACATGTCCAGGGTTAGAGGCAGAGACACACACGCCAGGGTTAGAGGCAGAGACACACATGCCAGGGTTAGAGACAGAGACACATGTCCAGGGTTAGAGACAGAGACACACACGCCAGGGTTAGAGACAGAGACACACACGCCAGGGTTAGAGACAGAGACACACACGCCAGGGTTAGAGACAGAGACACACACGCCAGGGTTAGAGACAGAGACACACACGCCAGGGTTAGAGGCAGAGACACACACGCCAGGGTTAGAGGCAGAGACACACACGCCAGGGTTAGAGGCAGAGACACACACGCCAGGGTTAGAGGCAGACACACGCACCCAGAGCAAGCTGGTTGGCAATACTAGCTGAGTCTGTCAGCTCTGGGTTCAGTGACAGACCCATTCTCAGTAAATAAGAGCACAGCAATAAAGGGAGACCCCCAAAGTTGATCTCTGGCCTCCACTGCACCTGCACTCCCGTACACCCCACACCCATATAACATGTGTGCATGCCACATGCATATACAAGCAAAAACATTTTTTATTTAAAAGTGGAGAGTAGGGGCTGGAGAGATGGCTTAGCGGTTAAGCACTTGCCTGTGAAGCCTAAGGACCCTGGTTCGAGGCTCGATTCCCCAGGACCCACGTTAGCCAGATGCACAAGGGGGCGCACACGTCTGGAGTTCATTTGCAGTGGCTAGAAGCCCTGGTGTGCCCATTCTCTCTCCCTCTCTCTCTGCCTCTTCCTCTCTCTGTCTGTCACTCTCAAATAAATAAATAAAAACAAAAAAATAAATAAATAAAAGTGGAGAGTAAATGAGGAAAGAAGACACCCAATGTTGACCTCTGGCCTACACACACACACACACACACACACATGTATGCACACATGCACACACACACGCACACACAGGCATATAAATATGTACAAAATACCTCACAGTGCTGACACTACTAAAACAAGACCAACATAATAGGAGGAAAAGATCACGACATCAAAATAAAAGAGAGACTGATTGAGAAGGGGAGGGGATATGATGGAGAGTGGAATTTCAAGGAGGAAAGTGCGGGGAGGGAGGGACTTACCATGGGATATTGTTTACAATTATGGAAGTTGTCAATAAAAAAATAAAATAAAATAAAATTTAAATTTTTTAAATCAAGTAATTAATACCATTCACAAGACATATTGAGGCCTTTAGGCGATAGCTCACTCAGTAAAGTTCTTTCCTTGCAGATATGAGTTCAGTCCCCAGAACCCGTGTAAAAATGCCAGGACTGGTGGCACACACTTGTAACCAAAGAGCTGGAGAGGAAGAGATGAGAAGATCCCTGGGCCTTGCTAGCCTGCTGGTATAGCCCAATTGGCAAGTTCCAGGCCAATGAGAGACTTCATCTCCAAAAAGGGTGGCTTTCCTAAGGATCAGAACCTAAGGATGTCCTCTGGCCTCCACAAGCACACATACTTACATGCATTTGCACACATGCTCACCTGCGCCCACGTACACAACACACTGAAAAAAAAGTTTTTTCTAGGCTTGGTAGCACGTGCCTTTAATCCCAGCACTCGGGAAGCAGAGGTAACAGTAATTTCAGGTCAGCCTGGACTTGAGTAAGACCTACCTCTAAAAAAATTTTTTTAAACATATTGAGCAGCAATCTGTCACAGCTCCTGTGCTAATTAGGTAAGACTCTAACTCTCTGCACTACTGATATTTTGTCCTGATAAGTCTGTGTTGTGAGTCTGCCCTGTGCATGCATATCAGAGGCCTGAGCAGCATCTCAGCCTTTCTCATTAGATGTCAATAGTAACCCTCCTAGTCAGGACACTCAGGTTGTCTTCAGACATGCTGTGACATTGCCAAATATTCCTGTGAAGTCACAGGAAGACTGGAGAAAGCCATGAGATTGTACTGTGTGGGTGCTGCATCGTAACTTGATGACTACAAAGTGGCAGGTACATTTTAAAAAATATTTTATTTTTATATATTTATTAGTGCGAGAGAGAGGGAGAATATGGGCACACAGGGCCTCTAGCCACCGCAAACGAACTCCAAACACGTGCGCCACCTTGTTCATCTGGCTTATGTGGGTTCTGGGGAATTGAACCTGGGTCCTTAGGCTTTGAAGGGAAGTACTGTAACCTCTAAGCCATCTCTCTGCTTGGCAGGTACATTTTTGAACCAGGTCACCATTGGCAGAATATGAATGTGCACTCATTCTGGAAGCTCTGTCTATTGCCCTGAATTATAGATTAGCAAATATTTTGTGGAATTTGAAAATATTTTTATTTATTTATTAGAGAGAGAAAGAGAAAAGGCACCCCAGGGCCACTGGAAACGAACTCCAGATGCATGTGTACATGCATCTGGCTTGCGTGGGTACTGGGGAATCAAACCTGGGTCCTTAGGCTTCACAGACAAATGTTTTAACCACTAAGAAATCTCTCCAACCCATGTTGCTGGAATTTAAACAAGACAAAACTGCTGGGCGTGGCGGCACACGCCTTTAATCCCAGCATTTGGGAGGCAGAGGTAGGATGATCTCCGTGAATTCGAGGCCACCCTGAGACTACATAATTAATTCCAGGTCAGCTACCTTTTCTTATCTCTGTTCTCCAGCCTCACCTTTCTTCATGCATAGACCACTAGAACTGCCATGTTTTCACCACTGTTTTCTTTTGTTCTCCCTGCCCGCTGTCTATATAAACAACATTCCTGACAGTCTCTGCCTAGCATTCTTTCCACTGGAAACTGTTGTTTCTGTTTCTCTGCTTTTGCTTTTTGTGACAGGTTCTTGCTATGTAGCTGCCCTTCAACTCACAATCCTCCTGCTTCGGCCCTCTTGATGCTAAGATTGCATTCATGTGATATGATATCTGGCTCCCCTTTATGCACATTTGCTTCACTGAAATAGAACTCATTTTCCGGTCAGTAAAGTCCTCTTTCACCCAGCCATGCTGTGCATCAGTCATCATCATGTTGCTGAGCTGCGGCCTTTGACACAAGCTTCTTGTCCCATGAGATCATCATGCGTCGTATCTCCCATACTGTTTCTATGCCTACACTGTCCCTTCTTCTGTCTCCCTCTCTCTATCTCTCTCTCCTTGTCTGTGGAAATCTGAGAACATATTTCAACACCCAAGCCAAATTTCAACTTCTGAGTTGGACAGATAGCTTAGCAGTTAAGGCACTTCCCTGCAAAGCCACAGGACCCAGGTTCAATTCTCTAGGACCCTCATAAGCCAGATTCACAAGGTACATGCATGTGGAGTTTGTTTGCAGTGGCTGGAGGCCCTGTGCACCCATTCTCTTTCTCTCTTTCTCTCTCTCATCTCTCTCAAATAAATAAATAAAATATTTTTTAAAATATTTTAAGTGCTGGGCATGGTGGCGCATGCCTTTAATCCCAGCACCCAGGAGGCAGAGGTAGGAGAATCACCGTGAATTCAAGGCCAGCCTGAGACTACATAGTGAGTTCCAGATCAGCCTGAGCCAGAGTGAGACTCTACCTCAAAAAAACAAAACAAAAAAAAATTATATATATATATATTTTTTAAGTGGGGTCAGGGGAAGAGAATAAGAGAAGAGTGGGGATCATTTAAAATTCAAGATATTCTGAGTAAGACATATGAAAGCCTACTTCTTTGGATAATCACACATCCAGAAGCCATAGATTGCTACTAAATTTTCAGTGCCAGGGATGGGATGCTTACCAGTGAGTTGTTGGCCAGGGAGGTTCCTGCTGCCTCAAACACATTACAGGCTTTTACCAAGGCCCTTGGTTTCCCACGAGTAACAGATGGTAAGACCCTATTGCTAAAGGCTTCACATGCGTGGGCAGCAAGATCACTGAGAAATCAAGCTGTGCTGAGCAGAAAACCTTCTCCTTGTAGACCATCCAACTGAAACCTGGAAAAAGCTGCACTGCATGCAGCCCTATGGGAGACAGAAGTCATCAGCGGTGAAAACAGTGGACACTGGAAGCCTCATGTTTGGCCAGACAGGCCAAGTGACCAAATGGGTGCAATAGTGGCATGTCTGCTCTGGGGGAAACCAAGTGCTCTCTAATTGGACTGGAGGCCCGCTCTATGGGAGGGAATACATGCCTGGTACTGAAAACCTAATCAAAAGCCTATGGCAGGGGAGGCCATGAGCCCAAGGGGTATAAAGCCTGCTCTTGTCTGGCAAAATGCATGTTACTCTCACCAAACTGCCCTGAAAGCACTACACTTAATGTCATATTCATATATTAATGCTTCTGGTTAGAGAAGCTTCTCTTTTCAGATGGCAATGACCACTGGGATGACCCAAAAGGCAATATAGTGCTGAGAAGAAGTGACAGAAGAGTGCTCAGCACTGAAACATCTCTATCACACCCTCCAAGGCTCAGGGTCCATTGCAGAAGAGGTGGCGGAAAGAATGTAAGAGCCAAAGGAAGGGTACCACTCCTTACAATGCAGCTGCCCAGACAGAAATTGGCCTCCATATCCATGACCTCGCAGTGCCTAGCAATATCTTTCACAAGACCCTCATAATAGGAGAAAAAGATGATGACCTCAAAATAAAAAGAGAAACTAACAGAGAGAGGGAGGGGATATGATGGAGAACCGAGTTGTGAAGGGGAAATGGAGGAGTGGAGGGAAATATTATGGTTTATTGTCTGTAAGTTTAGAAGTTGTCAATAAAAAAAATTTTTTAAGAAACTCCCAAATTTTAACTTCTATTAGAGCCCGCAAATTCCTTTGAAATCCAAGACAAAAGGAGGTAATTTATGGTTAGAAAGAGGTATGGTAGGTAGTTATGAAATAAATCAAATATAGTAAGATTAGCAGCTTAGAATCTATGTAAAAACATATAAATATTCACTATATTTTTATTTTGCAACAGGGTCTCACTGTAGCCCAGACTAATCTCGAACTTATTCTGCAGCCCAGATTGACTCTGAATTCATGGTGATCCTCTTACCTCACCTCCTGAGTACCAGGACACAATATAATTCTTTCAATATTTTTCTGTTTCAAATTTCCATGATAAAATTATAAAGTAAAATAAAAACTAATAACCTAAAATTAAAAATAAGCATCCTAATTTCTCCACAAAACCTCCTTCCTTCCCAACTTTAGCCACAATCATTAAGAAAGCAAGCTTGGGCATCAAATAGATCTGAGTTCAAAGCCCAGGTCCATGACTTGCTTGCTGGGTGACCTCGGTCAAGTCACACAACTCAAAACTTCAGTTTCTTCATTTATTTTCCTCTCTCATAAGACTGCTGTGAAGATTAAGTGTCACATATAGTTGCAAAGTGCTTATCACAGTAGCTGATGCGTAATATTAAATAAATGTTAGCTAAAAAATAGATACAAACACCCAGACATAAGCTACCGGCCGGGAGGAAGCTCCTCTGTCTTCTTTTCCCTTCCTCCATGCCCACTGAACAGGAATTTTAAAAACCTTTGCAGAATGAGTTGTCCAGTATTAGTATTGCAGCGCCGTCACCAACCACCTCTGCTGTTTGTGTTCCGGGAGATCCGTCCAGCCGTGCGTATGAGCTATATCCTAGGAATCAGCAATTCTGCGTAGAGCCCTGACAGTCTCACTTCTCACCGAGCTCTGCCAGTGAAACCTGTGGTTTCCGAGGTGGGTACTGCTGTTCAGCTTCACGACTGAGTTTCAGACAAATCTAAGACCCTTTTGAAGAAACACGTAGACAAGAAACAAGAGTTTGCATGTAGAATGGGAAACAGGAAACATTAGTGGTCTCATCTCCCAATCAAATGTGGAATATGAAAAAAAAAAAAATGAGGCAAATTCCCCATGGCCTGACCCACCTTCGGACCTTGTATATATGACTTTATTCCCCTTTCACCATACACGCTTTCCAGTTGAGGAAAAGTGGTTCTGAGTGGTTGAAGAAACTGTTCAACATTGTGTAATTGGTAAATAGTGCTGGTCCCAGCACTATTAGAATCTAAGTAAAAACATACAAGTATTCACCATATATTTACTTTCAAGCAAGGTCTCACTGCAGCCCAGACTAACTCTGGTACTGATCGATTGCAAAGGGAGCTAGGATTCTACCCACCATCCATTTTTTCATATCCTTTGTAAGATGACTTTGTAGCTCATCCACAAAAAGATGTGGCCTATTTTTACAATCCTTAAATTGTGACTGATCTTGGGATTGTTTTAGCCACTTGAGAAGAGAATTGATAATTGGGCAATTCTGAGTATGTGTATCTTAACAGCCAGGTCCCCACTTGGCTCTCACTCTGATGCTGCATCGCCCAGAGAACAAGCCTGAGCTGGCCTGCTGGCTAGTGAGAGAACACATGGGGCCAACTTGAGTCCGCCCAGTTGTTCCGAGGCCCAGACATGGAGTGAGGCCAGCCAAGATCAGCACAGCTGCCCCTGCAGCGGACAGCAGGTACGCGAGTGAGCCCACCGAGACCTGCTCAGATCAGCGCAACTAGTCACTGAGGCACGGTGGTGTGTTGTGCAACATCGCTTACTCAAAAGATGACTAACATACAGTCACACGCCCTGCAGATCTTAAATATACCTTATGACAGTACAAAGAGAAAAGTGTTTGTAAACACATATATTAAAAGGGTTTCTTTCATGTATTTATCATGCTATTGTATTGCTTTTGTTCAATTACTCAGGATGAAAAGACATCTTATACGAAATATATTAGAAGAAAAGGGGAATTGGGTTGGGTGTGGTGGGGCACAGCTGTAATCCCAACACTTGGGAGGCAGAGGTAGAAGGATTGCACTGAGTTCAAGGCCAGCCTGGGCCTACAAAGTGAGTTCCAGGTCATCCTGAGCTAGAGTTAATGCCCCTATTATGAAACTCCCATTTAAAAAAAAAAAAGAAAGAAAGAAAGGAGCTGGAGAGATAGCTTAGCAGTTAAGGCATTTGCCTGCAAAGCCAAAGGATCCCGGTTCAATTCTCCAGGACCCCACATAAGCCAGATGCACAAGGGGGCGTATGC
This sequence comes from Dipus sagitta, assembly GCA_036346955.1. NCBI lineage: Eukaryota > Metazoa > Chordata > Mammalia > Rodentia > Dipodidae > Dipus > Dipus sagitta. Next base: position 46,949,935 of record CM070770.1, on the reverse strand, counting down.
ATCTAGAGTTCGTTTGCAGTGGCTGGAGGCCCTGGTGCACCCATTCTCTCTCTCTCTCTCAAATAAATAAATATATAAAATATATTTTAAAAAAGAAAAAGGAGCCGGGAGTGGTGGCGCACGCCTTTAATCCCAGCACTCGGGAGGCAGAGGTAGGAGGATCGCCATGAGTTCGAGGCTACCCTGAGAATACATAGAGACCCTACCTCGAAAAGACAAACAAACAAACAAAAAAAAAAAAACGTAAAAACTAAAAACAAAAAACAGAAGAAGAAAAAGGAAATTATTTGTGTCTAATGAGCCAATTTTATGAGTAACTAAATTGCAAGCTGAACTACGTTTGTGGTATTCTGTCGTAGTCAGCTCCACATTGCTAGGAGGAACCTCCAGACCAGACACAGTTTATAGGAGGAAAGGAATTTATTTCAGGCTTAGAGATCCAGGGAAAGTTCCATAATGGCAAAAGAAGCTGGCCACCTTTCACAAGTCCGCACAGAGAGAAATACCACCAGTAGCACCATAAGCAAGCATAAACGTAAGTATCCAGAGGAAAGTTTGATGGGTATAATATACTCATTTAGCCGGACAACACTAGTAGCTTCCCACCTAGGGCTTATGACCTCCTCAGTCATAAGCTTTTGATTAGGTTTTCAGTACCAGGCATGAATAGAATAGGCCTCAAATCCAATCAGAGAGCAGCTGGTTTCCCTATAACTGACATGCCACCGTTGCACCAGTTGATACATTTGGCCTGGTTGGCCAGCTGTTGAGCTTGAGGGTCCACTACTGGTTAAGCCAATGGAGACTTTTCTCAGCCAACGGGCTCCATAGCTCTTGCCAGCATCCTGACAGCTAGTCCACAGGAAGAAGGCTTCCAGCTGAGCTCGAGCTTGATTTCTTAGTGACCTTCTGCCCAAGCATGTAGTATCTTCAACATTAGAGTCTTACCACCTAGTCCTGGTGGGAAACCAAGAAGCCTGGCGACAACTTGTAATGTTGTGTGGGCATCAGAGGCCCCTCTGACCAACCTGCTGTAATGTACACCACCCCAGGCAATGAAATTTTCTTGTAACACTCTATGGCTTCTGGGCACAGCATTTCCAATCTCTCCACTCCACATGCCACTCTGCCCCCACTTTATTTTTGAGCATATATATTATTTAGCTAGGAAAAAAAAAAGCAGGTTTCCATGTGGCTTATTCATAACACCTTTAGTTCTGATGACCCCTCCTCCGACTACCTCCTCTTGTTGCAGTCAGGTTTGCACTGCTGGAAGAAATCACCCGACCAAGAGCAGCTTTTGGGGGCAAAGGGTTTATTTTGGCTTACAGACTCGAGGGGCACTCTACGATGGCAGGGAAAATGATGGCATGAGCAAAGGATGAACATCACCCCCTAACCAACATCAGGTGGACAACAGGAATAGGAGAGTGTGTCAAACACTGGCAAGGGGAAACTGGCTATAACACCCATGAGCCTGCCCCCAACAATACATTGCTTAATTTCCAATTGCCATCATCTGGGGAGACTAGCATTCAGAATACCTAAGTTTATGGGGGACACCTGAATCAAACCACCACCGCTCTCCTCTATTCCCTCCCCCGATTGCACTTAGACCATTTCATCCCCAGTATTCTGCCCCATTACTCACACATCCACTATATCCTCCCCTAAGCTCTCCCCTCTCCCTCATGGGCCTTTCTGGCTTCTTGGCCTCTGCTACTGACTCTTACTCCAACTCACATAAAAATGTAAGTATTTGGGTTGAAGAAATGGCTTAGCAGTTAAAGTGCTTGCCTGAGAAGCCAAAGAACCCAGGTTTGATTCCCCAGGACCCACGTAAGCCAGATGCACTTGCAACTGGAGTTTGTTTGCAGCAGCTGAAGGCCCTGCTGTGCCCGTTCTCTCTCTTTCTCTCTCTCTCTCTCTCTCTCTGTCTGTCTCTATCTCTTTCTCTCTGCCTCTTTCTCTGTGTCAAATAAGTTAAAAGAAATAAATTAAAAAATAAAAAATAAACATTTGAAGGTAAGAATCACACCTGAAAGAGAATATGCAGTGTTTCACTTTTTGAGGTATTTGGTAATATAGATTTTTAAAAGTCAACCTTTGCTAGGAGAATTCAGAAAAGTAGAGTGCTTGAGAGAGACATTAGTAAGATGAAGGCTGACTTGGAATATTTCACCGAGCAGGTAGGAATGCCCTGCCATAGGTGATAATACTTAACAGTGGAAAGTGCAGGGTGTATTTGGTAGCAAGTAAATAAGTATGCTGATGAGAACAGAAAATCAATAGAACAAAGTGACTGAACAGATACAGAGTGGAAAACATGGGAGAAGCCAGCCAGAAGGAAGTTGATCATTAACAGCTTGTGAACTTTTCAATATTAAACATGTGGCGCTTGAGGTGGGAGCAAAATACCCAGCAAGTTGCTGTCAGGTCAGGGGCCGGGGGGAAAGTCCATATTAGAAGTATGGTTTGAAAATCGTCAGTGGCTGATCGGAAAACGAAGCCAGAGCAGGGGGACAAGAACCGGCCCTTGGAGAATGCCAGCAATGTCTAGTGGGGAGATAAGGAAGGCCACAGCCCGACAGCTGAGTAGCATGGAGTCAGTGCCACGTGAGCTCCACAGCCTGATAAGGAGGGAGGAGGGTGTGCTCCAGAGAGGAAGCGCTCTTTCAACAAAAGAGAGAGCGGTGACAGGTAGAGCCCACTTACAAGACCCGGTGGCTCCTGGAAGTCATTAGAAGGGATGGGTGGTTCCCACAGGACTACACACCTGTAAGGAAAGATACGCGGTGAGGTCTGTTTGGAAAATGGACACAGTCAGCTTTGTTTAGGGTGATTTAATATTCCTCATTCTCGGTGGTGATCTTAAGGAATTAACTAGCAAGTTCCTGCTTCACCTTACTTCATTTTTATAAATTCAGAAAGTTCAAATTAAAGAAAACATTTGATTAGAATAAAGTCAATCTAAATAATCATGGTACGTTGTCTATATATATGGAGGTTGTCAATAAAAAGTTTTCTTAAAAAGTCAGTTCAAGTAAATACAACACCTAGGGATGAGATATAGCTCAATAATAGAGCACTTGCCTACGGTGCACAACTTCCTGGGATTGAACCCCAGAACAAAAGGGAGAGAGAGAGGAAAGAAAAAGAAAAGGAAAGAAAGAAGAAGGAAGAAAAAAAGAAACCACCCAGGCCAATGAACAATAGTCAAATCTCCTATTAGTTTCTTTAATATGCATACAAACAACTGTTTTTTTGTTTGTTTGTTTTCTTCCAGGTTAGGTCTCATTCTAGCCCAGGCTGACCTGGAACTCACTGTGTAACCCAGCCCGGCCTCAAATGCTTGGTGATCATAGTAGGTCTGCTTCCCGAGTGCTGGGATTAGAAATGTGCACCATCCCTCCCGGCTTCTGTCTGGATTTTTTTTTATTATTTAATATTTAACTTATTTATTTGTTTATTTGAGAGAGAGAGGCAAAGAGAAAGAGGCAGAGAGAGATTGAGATTGGGCATGGTGGCACACACCTTTAATCCTAGTACTCAGGAGGCAATTGGTAGGAAGATCACCCAGAGTTCAAGGCCACCATGAGAGAACATAATGAATTCCAGGTCAGGTCAGCCTGGGCTAGAGGAAGACCCTACCTTGTAAAAGAGAGAGAGAGAGAGCCGGGCATGGTGGTGCACACCTTTAATCCCAGCACTCAGGAGGCAGAGATAGGAGGATCGCCACAAATTCTAGGCCACCCTAAGACTACATAGTGAATTCCAGATCGGCCTGAGCTAGAGTGAGACCCTACCTCAAAAAACCAAAAAATAAAAATAAAGAAAGAAAGAAAAAGAGAGAGAGAGAATGGGCATGTTAGGACCTCTTGCCACTGTAATCAAACTCTAGACACATGCACTACTTTGTGCATCTGGCTGTTTATGTAGGTACTGGGGAACTAAACTTGGGCCGTTAGGCTTTGTAAGCAAGCACTTTTAACTACTGAGCCATGTCTCCAGCTCCCAGCCTGTTACATTTTTTTTTTTAATGTAGTTCTTTTTTTAAAAAAAAATATTTTAGTCGGGTGTGGTGGTACATGCCTTTAATCCCAGACGTATGAAGATTGCCGAGAGTTCTAGGCCACCCTGAGACTACATAGTGAATTCCAGGTCAGCCTGAGCTAGCATGAGACCCTACCTTGGAAAACCAAAAAAAAAAAAAAAAGTATATATATATATATATATATATATACACACACACATATATCTTTTTATTTATTTACTAGAGAAAGAGAAGGCAGAGAAGGCGGGTGCTCCTGCCCCTACAAATGAACTGCAGACATGTGCCACTTTGTGTGCCTGGTTTTACATGGGTGCTAGGAATTGAATCTGGGCCATAAGGCTTTGCAAGCAAATGCCTGAGCTATTGCTCCAGCGCCAATAATGAGTTCTTATAATTGTAGATAATAGTACGATAACATTAAGTTGTACTAAATGTGACCTGCTCTTGCCACCATGCTTTCGGCACTATGACGGACTACAACCTGGAGCTGTAAATGAAATAAACCCGTCCTTCCTTAAACTGATTTTTGTTGGATATTCTGTCTCAGCAACAAGAGCTTGACTAATACAGCATCTTCTTGTTTGCTTGTTTGTTTGTTTGAGGTAGAGTTCCACTCTAGCTCAGGCTGACCTAGAATTCACTATGTAGTCTCAGGGTGGCCTTGAACTCATGGCGATCCTCCTACCTCTGCCTCCTGAGTGCTGGGATTAAAGGCGTGCACCACCACACCCGGCTTGCATCTTCTTTTTTAAATTTAGAAAGATTTTACTATAGAGATTACAGAGAGAGATTAGGGGTTTAAGAAGAGAAAAGAATACAGAGCTTCCGCCCAAGAAGGGGCAGGAACCAGGTTTCTGGGGAGTGGAAGAGCCCACCCAGAGACCCAGATTGGGATTCTTTTATGAACTGGACAGGGGCTAAACTGTACAGACTCAATACCAGGTCTCTAGGTAAGGGATCTGGTTTTCTGCGAAAGGAGCAATCTTCTCAGGAATCTTAATCCTTCAAGAAGGTATAATCTTATCTCTTCTAGGAAGAGAGAATTCCCTTAGGGAATCAGAGATCTAGGGAAGGAAGTTCTTTAGGCAAAAAGAGATAAGGGGGGGGGCATTTTCTCACCTTTAGCCACTTTTAGTTTACTTTCAGGGGCTCTGTTAACCCTTAACTGCCTCATTCCCTCCCCAGCTGAAGAAGTAACCCTAACTGTCATTAGAGAATTGGTGTGATGATTGATCTGGCATCTTAAAGCTGAGTGAAGATTCAAAAATGTATTTCTAAAGTTGTACACCAGATAGAACAGTGATGTCCGGTGTGGTCTGGATCTGTCTTTGTGCATCTTGTAAAGCAGAAGAGACATTAGCAGAATTGTCAAGAACACATGAGTAGCAGTTAGCCGTGACAGTGGCACAGGTGCTGCTCTGGGTCACCACAAGCACATCTAAAGTCACTCAGCTCCACACAATTGCCCCCTTATCATTTGAGCTTTCGGAATGAAGAAGAGAAATTCTCTTGGCTATCTCACCCGAAGATTTTAAGTCATATTTTACTCTCTGATTATACTTTCCTGCTGGGTATCTGGGTATTTAAGACCAAATATATATATATACACACACACATACATATATTCAGCTGCAATTCTTTAGGAGAGACTTTAAGGAACTGAGAAAAGCCCATGGCTTCTTCACCATCTGTGCCATCTGCTGACATGCCTCGAAGCCTTGTGACTACCCTCGGAAGCATTGAGGATCTTTTCTTCTGCTTTGACCCTCTTCTTACAGACTACATTGGTTGAGTCCAACACTGGGTCACCATGGCCTCTCTAACCAGGAAGACAGGTGACTTAACAAAGCTGTAGGACCCTTTAGAAATGTCCTGTTGTCTCTTGGGACCTGCTTGACCAGGTTTCCCTGTTAGCCCGATGTCCTCATTGACTTTGCTACATCTGGTTATTGAACACCAAGAACAGTCACACCAGTCTTGAAGAAAGTGTGGACACAGGGCATATCTGACCTCCTTTTATCTTTAACAAGACAAATCTACTTAAAGGATGGTATAAAAGCTCTTCTGCTTCTTTTTTTTTTTTTTTTTTTTTTTGGTTTGGTTTTGTTTAGAGGCAGGGTCTCACTCCAGCCCAGGGATATCCAGAAGTCACTCTGTAGCCCAGGCTGGCTTCAGACTCAAGGCAATTCACCATAGTGCTAGAACTAAAGGTATGAGCTATCATTTTGCATCTATTTGGATTTACTAATTTCGTCTCTAAGTGCAAATATATCACAGCAAGAAATAAGAAAGATTTGAGCTCTTTGGGGGAAAATGCGAGCCAACTATAAATCACATATTATTAATACCTATTATGGCTATATGAAAATCATATAAAATGAATCCTGTGCAACCTTCTCATAAATGTGTAGGCTTTGGGGGACTGGGAAGATGACTCAGTAGTCACAATGCTTGCTTACAAAGCCTGCTGGTCTGGGTTCAATTGCCAAGCCATTCATGTAAGTGGTACAAACATCTGGCATTTGCTTGTACAGGCTAGAGGACCTGGTACACCCATTCTCTCTCTCTCTCTCCCTCTCTCTCCCTCTCTCTCTCTCTCTCTCTCTCACACACACACACACACACAGAGATAAATAAATAAATAAATAAAAATTTAAAAAGTAAAACTTAACTTAAAAGTATAGGCTTTAGCAAGCGTCGCATGTTCTCTCTCATATGTGGATCCCAGCTATAGATGACTGGGCTTCTGTATGAGAAGGAAAAAACTCAGTAGCAGAGGCCAGTAAGCTAAAAAAGAGATAGAAAGGGAAGAGAAAGGAAGGGAGGGGGTTACTTAATAGGATGGTATTGTATATATGTAAGTAGAAGAATAGATTAATAGGGGTGAAAAGGCCAAAATGAGGTTTGGGGAAGAGATTGAGTAAAGGAAAGGTGGAGGGACAGCTAATCAAAATCTAAGAGGATATAAGTAAATCATATGTAATCCTACTTTTTTGGACAATGGAACACTCAGGAGCCATAGATTGTTACAAGAAAATTTTCAGTGCCAGGGATGGGATACCTTCCAGTGAGCTGTTGGCCAGGGAGATCCCTGATGCCCCCAAAACATTATAGGCCATTGCCGAAGCCCTTGGTTTCCCACCAGGAATAGATGGTAAGACCCTACTGCTGAAGACTCCACATACTTGGGCTGCAAGGCCACTGAGAAATCCTGCTAGAACTGAGCTGATAACCTCCTCCATGTAGACCAGCTGACAGAAAGCTGGAAGAAGCCATTCTGCATGCAGTTCAATGGGAGAAAGAGAAATCACCAATGAAGATACTCATCAGTGGACACTGCAGCCTTATAATTGGCCAACCAGGCCAACGGGTGCAAGAGTGGCACGTCTGTCATGGTGGAAACCAACTGCCCCCTAATTGGACTGGAGGCCCTCTCCATGGGAGGGAATACATCCCTGATGCTGAAAACTTAAAACAGGGGTAGTCATAAGCCCTAGGGGTGTAACGTCTGCTGTTGTCTGGCCAAATGTATATACTATGCTTATCAAACTGCCCAGTAAGCACTTCTCTTAATGTTCACACCATTGTATTAATGCTACGCTCACTTTTGGTTGAGAATCTTCTCTTTTCACATGGCAGTGACCTTGGGACGACTCAGAAGGTATCATGGTGATGGAAAGAAATGACCGCAGTGCTCAGTACTGCAATATCTGTATCACACCTTCCAAGGCTCAGGGTCTAATGCGGAAGAGGTGGCAGAAAGAATGTAAGGAGACAAAGGAAGGGCAGGACTCCATATAGCATGCTCCCTCCAGACACAAGACAGCCTGGATATCCATGGCCTCACAGTGCCTGATACTACCTGCATAAGACCATCATAAGAGGAGGAAAGATCAAGACATCAAAAGTAAAAGAGAGACTGATTGAGATGGGGAGGGGTATGATAGAGAGTGGAGTTTCAAAGGGGTAAGTGTGGGGACGGAGGATATCACCATGGGGTATTTTTTATAATCATGGGAGCTGTTAATAAAAAAATTAAAAAATTAAAATAAAAAATAAAAATAAAAAGTATAGGCTTTAGGCCCAGCTAGTTTGGTTGGTAGAGCATGAGACTCCAGAAAGCATAAACTTTAAGACATGAATATTCTGACAATCTATCTTGGGGTTAGGAAGGAGAGCAAAATATCTCTCCCAAAAGTATAAATGACTGTGAAGCTGAAGAAAAGCAAAGTGCGAGGAAGCTCTGCCTTCTCTCTTTGCTTACCAAAAGCAAGACAGAGCAGGGCGTGGTGGCACACGCCTTTCATCCCACCACTCGGGAGGCTACAGGTAGGAGGATCGCTGTGATTTCAAGGCCACCCTGAGACTACAGAGTGAATTCCAGGTCAGCCTGGGCTAGAGCGAAACCTTTCCTTGAAAAAAAAAAAAAGAGAGAGAGAGAGTCAGAAAGACTTGCGATCTCTCCCCACTCCTCCTCCATATTCCCACTTATACACTGAATGTAAATTATTCTTCAGAGGACTTGTTTATCAGCAAAGGGACAGCACGACTGGATATATCTCGCAGCAAACTTTCTGCCCATAAATTTACCTTCCTATACTTACCTGACTCAAAAGTCTATGGCTGCTTTTTTTTTTTTTCTGCCTCATTCTTTGCTAAAACATTGCTTAACCCCAGACCCTAGCCCACTGCCTTTCACTCCTACATGACATGCATGATTCAAGTTTACAAAGCGACTGCTATTGCATAACAAGTACTCACACTCAATAGCTTTGCTACGTAGCCCAAGATGTCCTTAGCCTCATAAATTCCTGCCTCATCCTCGTAAGTAATAGAATTATAGCTGTGCACTACCACACCTGGCTTGTTTTTCTCTAATAAATCTATCTTTTGAGATGGAAAGATGGATCAGCAGTTAAGGCACTTGCCTGCAAAGCCTAACAACCCAGGTTCGATTCCCCAATACGCATGTAAAGCCATATATACAAAGTGGAATATGCATCTGGAGTTCATTTTCAGAGTCTGGAGGCCCTGACATGCCCATTTTCTTTGTCTGTCTCTCTCTTCTCTCTCTTTCTCTCTGCTTGCAAGTAAATAAATCAAACTAAATAGGTTTTTTTTTTTTTAATCTGTCTTTTGTTACAGGAATCTGTCTCAGTAATAAACTTCTAGGTGTTGAGCAAAATTAGATCTTTCTCTTTTTTAGCACCACCTGCAGAGGTCTGGGATGAGGAGAGTTGTGTTGGATTTGGCTCTGCAATCATGGCACACCATACATTGAAAGGGGCTGTGGAGTGCGGGCTGTAGAGATTGCTCAGCAGTTAAGACACTTGCATGCAGAGCCTGACGACCTGGGTTTGATTTCCCCAGTACCCGCATAAAGCCAGTTGCACAACGTGGAGCATATGTCTGGAGTTTGTTGGAGGTGACGAGAGGCTCTGGTGCACCCATTCTCATTCTCTCTCTCTCTGTCTCTCTCCCTCTCTTTACAAATAGATAAATGAAATGGGGTATGAGAAGAAGGAATGATCTCAGAATTGAAAGGACATAACTGGATGTGGATAAGAATTAGCTCTCCTGTGTCTGCCAGATTTTTTCAATGCAAGCTAAGTCAAACCAAGCCAACCATGCAAACAGTTACTGAGAGTCTTCTGAATGCCAGGAAGGGAGCCAGGAATGACAATGAATAAGCTAGGCATCTACCTCTGTCTGCACTTGGCTCTCCTCTTGGGCTGTCAGTTTGACACACAAAAAAGTTGCCATGTCATGAATGTCCATGTAGTGGACACTCAAAGAAAGAGCACTTTTTTAAGTGTTACCAACATATTTTCAGTCCTTGGTTTGATGACATGATCATCAAATACACTTGACTAGCCCCAAATTTGCAGCCCCTGTTAAATTAGCTGTTTCTTTATCCCCTCATTCATATTCACATACTTAATGCTTTATCCATGTAACAGTGAACCATGTTTCTTAATTTAATAGTAACAACCATATGCATTTCTTTTATTAGATTTAAAAATAATAGAATTCTGACTTGCCCAGAATTTCTTGCAACATTATCCTGTAGCTGTTTTCCAATACACTGTTGTGTTTGTAGTTATGCATATTTGATAGCATTGGTCATAGGGCCAGCTTGTTACCCCTGGCAACTACAGTAGCACATCCTCTGTTTTCTCATTAGCTCCTCTGTGATAATGATCATTTTCCACATTAGATATTCCCATACAATCATTGTTTGTATAAGCCACATACTTTCAAGCCATTTCAGCATATACATTGCCAAGTAGCACAGCACTCTTTTCCAATACTAAGTTAACTTAAGATAAAAATACTTGTCTCAGTAATTGTAGGATATATTCCCTTGATTTCCGCAGCTATGCGATGACTAAGTGAAAAGAACATAGATTGTTTGATAAGATAGGATAAATCATTAAGCTTCCCTGAGTCTGGCACTTTATCTATAAAATTAAGGAGTTGAATTAGGTCAGAGATCAAACTCTTTGACTACCAGTCAAACTTCAGCTTTCAGGCCAACCTAGATTGATCCTCAAAGCATTTCAAAAATCTTTGTCCATTGCAAGTGGTAGCAACACGCGCCTATACTCCCAGCACTCAGGAGGCTGAGGTGGAGGAGATCACGAGTTCAAGGTTACATTGCAAATTCCAGGCCAGCCTGGAGTATGAGACCATAACTTTTTAAAAATCTCATCCATTGATAACTTGAAACAACATTTTTTTTTTTTTTTTTTTTTTTTTGTATTTTAGGGAGAGCAAGAAAGAGAGAGAGACAGTGAGAAATGAAATTGGCGGGTAGAGCTTCAGCCGCTGCTATGGAACGCCAGACACTTGCACCACCTAGTGGGCATATGCGACCTTGCGCTTGCCTCACCTTTGTGCGTGAGGCTTACATGGGATCTGGAGAGTTGAACATGGGTCCTTAGGCTTTTCAGGCAAGTGCCATAACCTCCAGCCCCATTGCTAACTTAAAAAAAAAAAAAAAAACTGTGAGTTTTCACATGCAACTCGTATTTCTGGCTTCGCTTGGAAAATCAAAATTTGTGTACTGTGGATCAATCTGGCCTCAGAGCTTCCCTGCCTTGCTTGATCATTCTCCTATTCAAAGCTGACAAAGAAAGGCCAACTCAGCCACCTCACTTCTCATCTGAAGGCCCTGAGGATGGTCATGCTATGTTGTGTGACGGTGAAATCTAGCAGGAAGGAGACTTAGAAGAACCCAGCTCAGGAAGGGCAGCCCTTTTGTTGGCCAAGGAAACACGGTGAGGAAGCTGAGGTAGGAAGGAGCCCTGACTCTAGCGGTAGCCTTGGTCACCGTTCATGCTGCTGTCTTGCCTTATTCACTACCAAGTGTACCCTAACAGGCTTGTCTTTTAAGAGCTACTTGATGTGTGAGAGGAGGTTGGAGAACAAGGCGCATTAACTCACCAGTGTTAGGTCAACATTTCCAGAGTGGCTCTTTCTGTTTTGTGACCTTAGGACAATGGGTGATGTGTGTAAAGATTTCAGAAACCCCCTTGGTGTGGGAATTCTGGAGTTCAGGGAGGGCATATGAACCCCAACTTTTAAATTCTTGTCTATTTTTAACAAAGAATTGAAATAACCAGACTGAGAAGGATAAATTATAAATCATTAAGTTTATCTATGGGGAGATTACAAACGCAGGGAGGAGGCTGGTAGAGGCATATAGGCCCATATGGAGGCAGGACCTGGAAGGCCATGCAAGAAGCCAAGTATGGCAGTGGAGAGAAAATGTGAAGGGGATTTTCCAGGAAAACTGAAAAAGGGCCAGAGCTTAAAGAAACATGCCCACACACCCACATGGGAAGTACAGCAAAAGAGTAGAGTGTCTCTTCTTCATACCAGGAAAGAAAAGGAAGCTAAGAGGTAGTAAAGGACGCACAACTTAGAAGAGAGTAGCAAAACTAGAAGGCAAAAACATCCATCCCCCACCCATCCCGGCAGTCCGATTGGTAAGCAAGCCTCTCTTACAGCTTATTGGAGTGAGTTTTAACATCAGGCTCAGGCGAGTAAGGGAGAAAGCTGATTGGTTTGGACTCAAGGAGCTGGCCCAAAAGGAACCAGCATACCTGAGAATGTCACACTGGAGAAGTAGGGATCCCTGTCCCTGAGGGATGAGACTGTATCCGAAGCTGAGTTTCAGCCCTGCCAAAGCAGGTGGGAGGTCATCTCTTTCTTACCTTGCTATGGGACTTTTCCTAGCTGGCTGTCTAAGAAGCAAGATCTACCTGGCTCTTATTTCCCCTTCATCTTTTCTTCCACTGTCTACTCCCCCCCCCACCCTAACTTGCCCTAGAAAATTATCTCCTTGTTATGAGAATTGGGGTTTAGAAGAGTTGTTCTTACTCCTCAGTAAACTCAGACTAAGTCTGGAATCTTAACAGTAAATATCTTCTATTATGGAACTTTCTAGGCCCTTCCATTCCTGAGCTGGGAGGAAACAACTACTCCCTCCCAGCTAGTACCTGGTGACCCAAAAATGAGATCAGAAAGCCAGCTTCCCAAGGTGAGCCAGACACCTCACACTGAAACGGGATGTTAGGGGCATAGGAAAGTCATTCATCCCTAAACCCTAGGTTCATGTCTATTTCAACCAAAGAACTGGGTAAAAATAAGACCAATATGTCCCAGGTGGACTGAGACAAGGGGGAGACTCACTATACCTGGAGGATCACAAGTAATGAAACGGGGTGTTAAGGGTTCAGGAAGGTTCTCGAACTCCAAATCCCAGGTTTGTATTAGCATTCAACCAAAAAATCGGGTAAATCAAACTGAGAATGATACTTTTTAAATTACATTTACTGAGGGAAGCACACAAACAAGGGAAGGAAAATGAATACAGTCACATGGTCTGAAAGCCCATATGGTGAACCTGGAAGAAACCTAAAAAGGAGAGGTACAGAGGAAAGAAAGGAAAGTACAGAGCCGGGCGTGGTGGCGCACGCCTTTAATCCCAGCACTCGGGAGGCAGAGGTAGGAGGCATCACCGTGAGTTGAGTTCAAGGCCACCCTGAGACTCCATAGTGAATTCCAGGTCAGCCTGGGCTAGAGTGAGACCCTACCTTGAAAAACCAAAAAAAAAAAAAAAAAGAAAGTACAGAGAGCTCCAGCCATGTGGAGGGCAGGGGAGGGCAGAGAGTGAGTCCTGTGGGAGTGGGGGTCAGGGAGAGACCCACTAGAACCTGGAGGTCCATGAGTGACGGGCATGCCACAAGAGAGGCTGCCCTCCCCTGGTAAACGTGTTCAATAGCCACCCTTAAGGTGGGCCCTACCTTCTGGCTCAGGGGAGCCAGTATGAGAGCAGGTAGTGTGGGCCAGCGGCTGTCTCAGGAAGAGGTGGGCCATGATGCTAAGTTCTAGGGGCCGAACTTGACTAACCACAATGTTAAGATTAAATCCTAGGAAAGAAGACCTTCTTCCCAGGAGGGCTCAGGTTGTTTGTGGAAAAACAGACCTAGGGTAGAGAAAAGAAGTCAGATCATACTGTGATCTCTAGCACAGTAGAGACTGCAAGGATACTGTCAGGGGCCCAGTCACCCTCACCACCTAACAAAGCCACCTGACTCCCTCTTAATCCAATGTAGTGTAAGACCCTCCCCTTCCTACTTCTCCTTTTTAATGTTATTAGTTAGTTAGTTAGTTAGTTAGTTAGTTAGTTAGTTGATGCAGAGAAAGAGTGAGAGAAAACGGTCACACCAGGGCCTCTTGCCGCTGCAAACAAACTCCAGATGCATGCTCCACTTTTTCGTCTGGCTCTACATGGGGAGTGGGACATCAAACCCAGGCTTTCAGACTTTGCAAGCAGGAAGCTTTAGCCACTGAGGCACTTCTCCAGCCCTCACAAGAAGACTTTAAGATCTTTTCTTTCTCGTACAAGGTGGTTCAGAGCCTCCTCTCTTCCTCGCCCTGGACCCTGCCACTACCTTGCCGGCCCAGAAACAATCATTTGCTCCAGCGATCTTCTAAATTCCAGTGGGGATCATGTTAATTTGGACACTAAAAAGACAGAAAAGAATTATATCCTGAGCTAAGTTGAGAAGATGTGGACTTTAAACTAGATACCTGTTCTTCCCTTAAGGGCAGTCCTCACCTCTAAGCGTCCACATATCCTCTAGTGCTCTCCAAGCCTCCTTCCATCTTTGTCGTGTTGTGCCAAGTCCCCTGAGCAGGAGCCAAGACCCCCGGTCACCCAGGAGTCACCCAGAGAACCGCCACAGAAGCTGAGACACTCGAATGTAAAAGCAACAGGTTTCTTTATTGCAAGCCTAGGCCTGGGCTCCATCCCTACAGTCTGGCACAGCTTTAGTGAGGGAGAGAGCCCCTTCCTTTTGGGGGAAGGGGTTCATATAGGAATTCGAACAAAGAAGTAGGGGATAGGTACATGATTGGTTGATTTAAACAGTTCTGATTGGCTTGGGTTTTCGCACTCCAGGCAGTTGAGGTAATCTCCGTTGTGATGGTCTAAGTAAACAGTGGTACTTTATGACTCCTTGAAGTGGAGATTCCTTAGTTTCTTATCTAAGCAAGTGGAGTGTTTCTGCAATGTCCTTGAAATGGAGATTCCTCAGAAACTTTAGGGAGAAAGGCAGCAATTGAGCAAGCAAGCAAAGTTTACAGAAGCAGAGGTCAGCACATTAGCCGGCTAGTTCTCTATCTAAGTCAGGCCTGGGCCTTTTTACTTAAAATGGTTATATTTGGCCTTTCAGTAGAGCTAACCAAGCTGAGTTCATGTTTCAAACCTGTGGAGCCCCTGCAAGGACTATCTTCTCCCCTCTCTCTTCTCTTCTGGAAGTGTTCCGGGTTGAGAGCTCGGGGTGGGTCCCGTCTCCGTAATGACTCAGAACCACAGCCTGTCTGCCTACCTAAAGCTCTGAAACTCAGTCTCCGACACCTAGAAGGCAGTTGGTAAGTACTGTTGGAATGGAGTGTTGCAGGCTAGCAGTCACTCCTGGACAGGGTCTACAGTGGTTAACAGAGCAAATCAGTGCTTGAGAGGGCACACAGTCCTAGTTGTAATTAATTATATCATTTGTTACGTGACTGAGAGAATCAGTTGAAACTGTTTTGATTAAATAGCATATTTGAGACCCTCTTAATATGTCTACAATCATGCTTTTAGATTTCTTTTTAATTTATTCAGAAAGAATGTGGTCCAGGCTGTAATGAACTAAAAACAGTAAGCCTTAATGTAAAAGAACAAAGAACTCACTTTCTGGGCCAAGCACAGGCTTTAAAAATTGCACTTAGAAAACCAATTTCCTTCTTGACAGAGGCACAGTTCATGTGGGAACATAGACACAGCTTCCTAGGAAGGATTAACTGCCCAGGACCAAGGCCTGCATGTGCAGTCAGACTCCTGAAGGAGCACCCAGAGGTGTGACCTGACCTGTGAAGAACAACCCACAAGCATGGCCAGCATTTATGGCCTGACTTGTGATAGACTGACCACTGACAACCAGTTTCTGTGACCCCCCCCCCCCCCATCCAAAAGACAGCTCAGCACTGTGACAGGTACCTGGGAGATTCGGAAGGAAAGCCGAGAGCAGAGGTAGGAGCCAGCAAGCAGCAAGACTGTGTTTGAACACACTCAGCTCACTCCCCTATACACGTATTCCTTCCTCACTACTCAGCGTCAACTTAGCAGGCTGACTCTGTACTGCATGTTTGTCTTCTCTCTCCTCCTCTTCTCTCTCTCCTCTTCTTCTTCTTCTTCTTCTTCTTCTTTTTCTCCCCCTCTATCTTCCCCCCCCCCCAGTTTTCTTTCTTTCTTCTTTCTTTTTTTTGTTTGTTTCTTTTTGTTTTTTTGAGGTAGGGTTTCGCTCTAGCTCAGGCTGACCTGGAATTCAGTCTGTAGTCCCAGGGTGGCCTCGAGCTCAGGGCGATTCCTCCTACCTCTGCCTCCCAAGTGCTGGGATTAAAGGCGTGCGCCACCACGCCCAGCCCCAGTTTTCTTTTGATAGGCTTCCCCAGAGAAAACATAGGCCGGCCTGGTTAGCCAGGTATCTTTGTTTCAGCCTTTTGAGAGATTTGAGATGGCTTCAGGTTTTCTGATTACATTTCTTTACCTGTTTCCTTTCATCTTACTTTTAGCCCAAACTCCTTCATCTCTCCTGCCCCACATCTCTACTGTCCTCCACCCTTCCATTTACTTCCCCTCCTCTACTTTTCCTCTATCAGCCCACCACTAATCACTAGCTTTTCTCCGCGTTTAACTTTTCATCCCCAGGAACTATCTTACTGCTCACAGTACGACGTGTTCCTTTTCTTCCTAAAATGATCGGCGCTTAAGGAGTGATTACTTTTTATTTAACTATTACTGTGTTTTCATAGTGGGCTTTGATAGTGATTAGTTTTTTAGACAGCCTTCTCCTCTTAGGGATTGAGCCTGGTGCCCCAAACACTAGTTTTACAGAGTAAAAACCCACCTCCGTTCTGCTATAGCCCTCCTGGACATTGTAAATGCTTCTGCTGAAAGAGTAAGGATGATTTCCTGTTTATCCACTCAATATCCTACCAAGCCCCAGATGCACAAGTAATACATAAACTCAAGAAACAAAGGTGACATAACTCCCCCAAATTACCAATCGCATATGAAATCCCAGACAAATATTTAAAAGAATGATTATAAGTAAGTGTATTCAAAAAAATCAAAGAAGGTACATGTAAGGTTCGGGAGTGACCAAGACCACGGAGACCACTCTGAGGCAAAGATGGAAGCTTTTATTCAGGAAAAGCACAAGCTGCCAGAGCACAGTCAACTGTGAGATGCAGATAGTGGGCTATGTAGAGTTCTTCAGTTGGGGGAAGGTGAGGAAGGGAAAGGAACTCCTTTGTTCTTTGCATTAGCCATTTCACATAGCTAGGGTGTGAGACCAGAACAGTGACCAGGTGACCTGGGAGATAAGGGGGCAGGAAACCTAGACCTGGGGCATTGTTATGCAAGGAAGGGATGATGGCTAGATGGTTCGCTGAGGAATGTGGATGACCCACTTCCTTATGTCTCTGTTGCCCTCCTGCTATGATTCCATTTTTGTCCTGACTTAACAATGGATTTTTTCAGACATAAGGAATAAAAAATGGATGCAAATGGAGGTAATCATTAAGCAAATCAGGCCAGTCTCAGAAAGACAAATAGGCTATGATTTCTTTTTAAAAAAATTTTTTTTATTTAGTTATTTGTGAGAGTCAGAGCGAGAGAGAGAGAATGAGAATGGGCATCCCAGGGCCTCTAGCCACTGCAAATAAACTCCAGATCCATGCACCACCTTGTGCATCTGGCTTACATAGGTACTGGAGAATTGAACCTGGGTCCTTAAGCTTTGCAGGCAAGCAACTTAACCACTAAGCCACCTCTTCAGCCCAGTATGCTATGGTTTCTCTTAGATCTGTTTCTTATAATTTACATAGATACACAAACTTGATACACAGTAGGAGCTAGACTTTTGTTGGTTACACATATAGACAGAGACACAGGGCCCTCAGCAGATGGTGATATTGCAGCTTCCTACCTCTTAGCCTAAGTGAGCATTCCTGCCTGCAGGCTTGTTTTGCAGCCTTTCTGGGAAATGCACAGCACTGAATGTATCATGGACCAACCAGCGCCTTCATCTTGGCTTAAGCTAACCAGCTGACTCTGGATGAATGGGCTTCCTTCGTTCAATAAATGTCCAGCTCCCCCCCCCCCCCGGGGGCAGCAAATCTTCCAGCTCTGGAATTTCCTCCATGAGGAGTCTGTGTTCTCTCTGCTTTCTTCATCTGTAACTTTGAAATAAACTTTATTCTTTTAAACCCTTTCCTGCCCCTTAATTCTTTTTTGAAATAAATAAATGTTTATTTATTCATGTGCAAGTACAGAGAAAGCGAGAAGAAAGAAAGATAGAATGGGCATGCCAGGGCCTCCAGCCCCTATAAATGAACTCCAGATATGTGCACCACCTTGTGCATCTGGCTTTATGTGGGAACTGGACAACTGAACTCCAGCCATTAGGCTTTGCAGGCAAGCACCTTAACCACTATGCCATCTCTCCAGGCCCCTTTAATTCTTTAAATGACAGAGATATGAACCCAACACACCTAGACAGCATCAGGATCATGTACGTATATATGATATGAAAGTAGAAATGAAGCTATCTATGGAAAACAAAAGGGACTAAAGGGGGAAGGGGGAGATAAAAGGGAGGGCAGAATGGGGGTATGGAAAGAGTATACCTAACAGAAAATGTATACTTGTATGGAAATGTCTTTATGTAACAATACAGTGAATACACACTACAACAAAATTAAAAGAAATATGGCCAGGAGTGGTGGCACATGCCTTTAATCCCAGCACTCTGGAGATAGGAGGATTGCTGTGAATTTGTGGCCAGCCTGGGGCTACATAGTAAGTTCCCGGTCAGGCTAGGGTAGAGCAATACACTACCTCAAAAAACAATTAATTAATTAAAAAATAAAAATAAAAAGAGGACTGGAGAGAGTGCTTAGTGGTTAAGGCACTCAACTACAAAGCCAAAGAACCCAGTTCGATTCTTCAGGACCCACATAAGCCAGATGTTCAAGGGGGCGCAAGCATCTGGAGTTCCTTTGCAGCAGCTGGAGACCCTGGTGCACCCATTCTCTCTCTCTCTCTCTCTCTCTCTGTCTGTCTACCTGCCTATTTCTCTCTCACTCACTCTCTCTAAAATAAATTTTAAAAAATAAACACTTAAAAAAAGAAATATGGAGGGAAAAGAGAATGGGAGAGAAGGAAAAAGGGAGGGAGGGAGGGAGGGAAAGGAAAGGAAAAACCAAGTTTCTGAATTGAGCCTGACCAGGGAAAAGATAGAACACCGCCCCCTTGTGCTCACTATTGGAACTTCTGTCACATGTACATGCTGTGAGGTCTGCTGGACATCATGAGGGTCTGGGAGTCCACCACCACGCAACAGTAGCAGGGCCCTTTGCCATGTCGTGAGAGAAACCGAATGAAGGAATCATTCAAATATATACGGAAAGTAGATGATGGTTTTAGAGGAAAGGCTAGAGTGCTTTCAGAATTGATTCAGCTTTATCCCTGCTATCTCAAAGTGATTAGCAAACATAAATGCATTTATTATTGAGCTTTTACCCAGGCACAATGCTGAGCCCTTTCTTGTGTTCTCACAATCTTCTCAAAAATGGGGCGGTGGGGGATGGGCACAAGATACCCCAATACACCCTTCTTCCAAAAAGTGATGGTGTATGGCAAAGAGTTCTGAAGAGATCCAAGATCCATCAGTAAGACAAGAAAAATAGCTGACTGCCTACCACTAGACATGTCAGCACCTCTACTGCATCTGCCGGGGCCCAGAAGACATTGCAGGGGAAGCGGTGATTTTAACACAAGCACTGCTATCGCTACTGGCCTGACAACCAGCTCCAAGCAGATTGTGATGGACACTGTGGTCACTCCAAAACCACCAAAGCAGGGCACATGCCTTTAACCCCAGCACTCGGGAGGCTGAGGAACCTCGGAGGATCCCTGTGAGTTCCAGGCCAGCCTGGGCTAGAAAAGAACAACAACAACAAAAAAAAAAGATGTGTGAGGCTAGTCTGAGCTAGAGTGAGACCCTGCCTTGAGTACCCACAAAAAGACAGTTGCACAAAGTGGCACATATGTCCAGAGCTAGATTGCGGTGTACCCACCCCCCCCTCATTCTTTCTCTGTCTCTCAGTTTGCAAATAAGTAAATAAGCAAGTGGTGTATGTGGCTGGCATTCATTTGCAGTGACAATAGACCCTGGAGAATTCCTCTCACATCCCCCCCACACCAAATAAATAAAATCAGGTGCTTAACTCCACCCCCTCAAAAAAAAAAGAAAACTCATCAAAGCAGAACAGAGGCTACAGAGATCTCAACACTAAATTAAACTTCTAACATGTCCACCAAAGCTCAGGGAACATTGCGGATAAAGGACCAGCAAGATTTTAAGAGGCAGAGTTAGACAGAGGGCTCAGCAGTTAAAGACACTTGCAAAGCCTGACAGCCTGGATTCAATCCCCCAGTACCTGCATAAACCCAGATGCACAAAGTGGCGCCTATGTCTGGAGTTCATTTGTGTGGCACTAGGACCTGGCGTGCCCCCATTCATTCTCTCTCTCCTTGCAAATATATACTTAACATATATTTTTAAATTTTCTAAGTAAGCTGGTCGTGGTGGCGCACACCTTTAATCCTAGCCCTTGGGAGGCAGAGGTAGGTAGGTCACTGAGTTCGAGGCCAGCCTGGGACTACAGAGTGAATTTCAGGTCAGCTTGGGATAGAGTGAGACCCTACCTCCAAAAAAAACACACAAAAGATAAAAGGATTGTGAGAGCCACACGGTGGGTAGGAATATTCTGAGGTGCATGCATCTGGAGTGTGGTGGTTTGGTTCAGGTGTCCCCCATAAACTTAAATGTTCTGAATGCTAGGTTCCCAGCTGATGGAGATTTGGGAATTAACACCTCCTGGAGGCAGTGTATTGTTGGGGGCGGGCTTATGGATATTATAGCCAGTTTCCCCTTGCCACTGTTTGGCACACTCTCCTGCTGTTTTTGTCCCCCTTATGTTGGCCACGGGGTGACGTCCACCCTCTGCTCATGCCATTGTTTTCCCTGCCATCATGGAGTTTTCCCCTCGAGCCTGTAAGCCAAAATAAACCCTCTTTTTCCCACAAGCTGCTCTTGGTTGGGTGATTTCTGCCAGCAATGAAAACCTGACTGCAACATGGAGCTTATTTGCAGTGGCAAGAGGCCCTGGTATGCCCATAATCTGTCTCTCCGACCCCCCCCCCCATGTCTCTTTCTCAAGTAAATATATAAACAAAAATATTTTTTAAAGCATAAACAAAGATAGTTAAAAAAAATAAATTTGAAGGTGAGAGAATTTGGGCAGAAGTATTCTGTAAGGGTGGATAATGCTACATCCAGAGCCATCAATTGTTATCAGAAAGTTTCATTGCCAACAGTAGAATGCCTTCTAGTGAGTTTAGGCTCCTAATGCCGCCTCCCCTCAAATAATACAGGCTATTGCCAAGGCTCTTGGTTTCCCACTAGAGCTAGATGGTAAGACCCTTCTGTTGAAGATGCCACATGCTTGGGCTGGAAGCCTCCTCTCTGTTGACTAGCTGTCATGGTGCTGGAAGAAGAGTGATCAGTAGTCTTAACCAGCAATGGACTCTGGAAACTACATGGCTTGCCAGCCAAGCCAAATGTGCCAACTGGTGCAATGGTAGCAAGTCTGTTATGGGGGAAACTAGCTGCCTTCTGACTGGATCTCAGGTCTGCTCCATGGGAGGTACTGAAAACCTAATAAAAACCCTATAGTTTTGAACCCTAGGCCAGCCTGAGCCACAGAATGAGAGCCTGTCTCAAAAAACAATTGCTTGGGCTGGAGAGATGGCTTAGCGGTTAAGCGCTTGCATGTGAAGCCTAAGGACCCAGGTTCATGGCTCAATACCCCAGGACCCACGCTAGCCGGGGGCACACGCGTCTGGAATTTGTTTGCAGTGGCTAGAGGCCCTGGCGCACCCATTCTCTCTCTCTCTCTTTCTCTCTCTCTCTCTGTGTGTCTCTCTCACTCTTTCTCTCTCTCTGTTGCTCTCAAATAAATAAAAATAAACAAAAATAAAATAATTGCTTATGGCCAAGGTGGTCATAAGTCCTAGGAGAAACTACTACTGTTGTTTGGCTAGATGGATATAGTATGCCCACCAAAAAAGCCCTTTAAGTATTTATTTATAAATATGACCATATACTGTTACTTTTGGTTAAAGAAGCCTGTCTTTTCAGGTGGTGGTGACAACTGGGGAAACTCAAAACTCATCAAAATGCTAAGAAGTGACAGTGGAGTGTTCAGCACTGAGACATGTCTATCACAGGCTCCAAGGCTCGGGGACCATTGCAGAAGAGGCGGCAGAAAGAAACTAAGAGCCAAAGGGAGGAGAGAAGTGCTTTAGAGCACTGTCTTCCAGACACAAATCGGCCTTAACATTCACGACCTCACAGTGGCTGACACTACCTACATAAGATCTGCAAAATATGAGAAGAGAAGGATGCCTTCAAAAGAAGAGGGGCTACAGCTGGGCGCGGTGGCACACGCCTTTAATCCCAGCACTCAGGAGGCAGCAGTAGGAGGATCGCCATGAGTTCGAGGCCACCCTGAGACTACAGAGTGAATTCCAGGTCAGCCTGAGCTAGAGTGAGACCCTACCTCAAAAAGGGGGGGGGGATTCCAGGGAGAGGAAACACGGGAGGAAGGATAATTAGGAGGGAACTGTGATCTAGGTACATTGTGTATATGACTGGAGATAGTCAATAAAAAGAAAAAAGAATTACAGGCAGCTGCTCGCTTCAGCAGCATGCATACTAAAATTGAAACAATACAGGAAAGTTGAGCTTGGTCCCTGCACAAGGATAACAAACAACTTCGTGGAACGTTTCATAGTTTTATCCAGGTTTATTTGAGAAACGCAGAAATAAACGTTTAAAAAAGAAAACCAAAAACTATAGGCAGACCTGGGCGGCTACCTGGGAAGGCAAGACCAGCACAAGAGAGGCTTGGAGCAGGGTCTTGCGAATGCCATTAATCTGCCTTTCTTTTTCAGAAAGTGGCGAGAACTGAGGACAACCAAAATCTATCAACAAGACAAGGAGAGCTGACCCCCTGGCAGGAGACGAACCATCCCGCACGCATCAGCCAGGGCCCAGGTGAAACCAGAGGAACTGATGAGATGAGCAAGAGAGCTGCTTCCACGGTGAGCCTGACAACCGGGGCCAGGGTGATGGAGACAGACCCGAGGACACGCAAATGCACCAAAGCGGAAATGCAGAAGCTGCTGAGAGCTGGACACCCACCAAGCACACGCACCAAGGCTCAGGGAATCTTGGGGAGGAGGGGATGGAAAGAATGTAAGAGCCACAGGTGAGAGGAAATATCCAAGGTATTGCCCCCCACCAACATTGACAGACTGCTGCTCTCACTACTCATAACCCACAACCCCGTGGTGAACACCAGCAATCCTACTGAGGAGGGCCCTCAACGGAGTGGGGACAGCGAGGAGGGAAATGATGGTACTAACATATGATGTGTCCATATAAAGTTTCTACTTAATAAAAAAGAAAAAGAAAAAAAACTAAAATCAGGCTGAGCATGGTGGTGCATACCGTAACCCCAGCATTCAAGAGGCAGAAATAGGATCACTGGGGGTCTAGAGTAAGCCTGGGTCTAGAGTGAGACCCTACCTTGTTAAAAAAAAAAAAAAAAAGCCTACAAGCAGGTAATATGTAGAGATATAATCCATAGACACAGTTATTGGTAACTACCAAAATCCAAGACTACAGCAAGCTGTAATTAAGACCCATGCCGATTAGGAGAAGTCTTGGATATACTTAAAATCTTTGATAAAACTGAGAATTTTCAGAAAATCTTGCTATATCGTATTTGCATTGCTTGACTTCATAGTGAATTTTCAAGGAAGAAATGTATGCAGGTACAGGGGAAAGTCCAGCATAGTTTGAAACAAAGAAATACAAGGGAAGTATCTGGAATGGAATATTATAAACATCAACTCTGCAGGGACCATTTGTGATCCACTGGGGTTTTGGTAGTTACTGCTGAGTGCCACTAATTTCAAATATATTACAGTGGTATATTTGTACATGCACACAAAAAACATCCAAAAATTGAAATATTTTGGTTATTGCTGTTACATCTTTCCCCATGCATTTCTGCACTTATTAAAGTCTGTAGTTTCTAAACTTTAATGTATTATTTATTTGCAAGTAGAGAGAATGGGTATACCAGGGTCTTTTGCAACTGCAAACAAACTCCAGATACATGTGCTACTTTGTGCATCTGGCTTTACCTAGGTCCTGGGAATCGACCCCAGGCCATTAGGCTTTGCAAGTAAGTACCTTTAACCACTGAGCAATCTCTCCAGCTCAATTCTGTTTTTCTTTTTTTGTTTTTAATATTTTTAGTTATTTACTTGAGAGAGAAAGATAGATACAGAAAGAGAGAGAGTGAGAATGGGCATGCTAGGGCCTCCAGCCACTACAAATGAACTCCAGATGCATATGCAACCTTGTGCATCTGGCTTTACATAGGTACTGAGGAATCGAACCTGAGTCCATTGGCTTTTCCAGCAAGCACCTTAATTGCTAAGTCATTTCTCCAACCCAAGTCTGTACTTTTTTCAAGTCACTGATAAAACACAACATTAAGAAAATGAGGGACTGGAGAGATGGCTTAGCAGTTAGGCATTTGCCTGCAAAGCCAAAGGACCTTGGTTCAATTCCCCAGGACCCACATAAGCCAGATGCACAAGGTGGTGCATGTGTCTGGAGTTTGTTTGCAGTGGCTGGAGGCCCTGGCATGCCCATTCTCTCTCTCTCTCTCCCTCTTTCCCTCTCTCATTCTCTCAAGTAAATTAATTAAATTTTTAAAAAAAGAAAGAAAATGACCCAATTTTTAAGAACAGACAAAAGAGGGGCTGGACAGATGGCTTAGCCATTAAGGCGTTTACCTGCAAAGCCAATAGACCTTGGTTCAGTTATCCAGGACCCACATAAGCCAGATGCACAAGGTGGGGCATGTAACTGGAATTCGTTTGCAGTGGCTGGAGGCCCTGGCCCACCCATTCTGTCTCTCTTTCTCTCTCCCTCTTTCCCTCTATCGCTCTCTCAAATAAATAAATAAATAAACAAATAATTTTTTTTAAAAAAAATAGGCTAAATCAGTGACATACGTGGTGTACTGGAGTGCCTAGTTTATTAGGTATCAGTCAATTTTGCGGTGAAAGCCGTCCTGAACGAACATTGTTTCATATTTGATTTGGTTGACTCACTAAATAATATGGGCAACAACCAGAAAAATCCCAGGAAAGTGGTGCCCTCTGGTGGTACAATCAAAGCAGAAGCAATGAAAGATAACATGTAATGAATCATTTACGTATTAGAAGGAATGAGATCTGGCCGGAGGGATGGCTTAGCGGTTAAGGCTTTTGCATGCAAAGCCAAAGGACCCAGGTCCGATTCTCCAGGACCCACGTTAGCCAGGTGCACAAGGGGGAGCAGGAACACGCAGCTGGAATTTGTCTGCAGTGGCTGGAGGCCCTGGCGCGTCCTTTCTCTGTTTCTCGCTCGCTCGCTCTCGCTCTTTCTCTGTTGAATAAATACATAAATAATATAATATAATACATGGATTCTGCCCCAATGTGAAGCAGTCACCTTGCACTCTGGCCACCATGGCGCTGTACCGCTGCCATGAACACTGCATCCTGTTAAATAAATAACCCTTTCCTCCCACAAGTTGCTTCTATCAGGTATTTTGTCACAGTAATTGTTAGTGTTAAGACAAATGTTGGGATTAAAACGACTCGTTTGGGAACACTGAGGATGGTACAAAGGAAGATTCATAGCTGGCGTGTGCAGTAACTAAGCTAACTAGATCTGAGGAAGGACGACGCTGCGGAAGCGCAGCAAAGCTTGGGCACCAGAGCCCCCCCTCCCTGAGAAGCTCGTGCAAGGCAGCGCTGCCCCGCCCCCTAATAACCTCCTCAACCTCAAGGGATCACAGGCTGAACTGTAGCTAAGGGTGGCTTCTAAAGAACCCTCCACCCATTTCAGGAAAGGGCTCAACCCGGTTTGCTTGGGGAGTGGCAAGGGAGGAGGAATGTTGGACAGGACATGATGGGTCCCCGAGGCAACCGCTCGGGGACAGTGGAAGCGCTCTCCACTCCACGCTGGTCAGTGTACTATCCACTTTCACTCTCTTGCCTGCCAAAAAGAAACTTGTGCCGCTTGCTGGGCGTATGCCTTAGTGGAAGTTCTTCTCCCTGAGGAACGCAGAAACTAACACTGCTGTGTGACTAGGATCAGAGGGAATGTAGGAGGAGGCATCTCTCCATCCATAACTGTAGGAGAAGAATAACTAAATACAAAAAAAAAAAAAAAATCTGGTGCCAAAGACCTGATCATGTGGGTCGTAGGCCTGTGAAACTTGCTTTGTGGAGTGACTACGGAAGAGTTTGAAGTTGAAGGCTAGAGAAGCTCTAGAATACTAGAAGCAGAGTGTAATGGCTGGTTCGGAAGACCAGAATGCAACCGAAGTGTGCAAAGAGAGGACTGCACTCATGAAGTTTCAAAAGACCAGTGTTCTGGGCTGGAGAGATGGCTTAGTGGTTAAGGCACTTGCCGGCAAAGCCAAAAGATCTAGGTTCACACAAGGGTGCGCATGCATCTAGAGTTTGTTTGCAGTGGCTGGAGTCCGTGGCACACCCATTCTCTCTCTCTCTCTCTCTCTCTCTCTCTCTCCCTCCCTCTCTCAAATAAATAACTAAATAAGTAAATAAATAAAAATTAAAAAAAAAAAGACCAGTGATCTATCAGGAACTGAGATATTGGCCATTCATGTTGTATTTTAGCAAAGAATCGTGTGCTTTTCTTGTGCCAATGTCCTGAAAATTTGAATGAGGATGAATTCAAAAGTAGGTGACTAAAGTGTTTGGTGGAAAGAAATTAAAGATGGTATAATATGCAGGCTGTGTGTGCCATGGCCGCTACCCCGTGCTGTTAGGTTTATGGTAAAAGAGCAGAAAGGTGAGAATGATGAGAAAAGGGGGGCTGTTTGGCAAGGAAATGTGTGCACAAAGCAGCTAAGGACAAAGTGACAGTAGTTAGTAAGGGATTAGCACAACTAAAGCGCGACACGGAGATGGCACCTTGAGGGTGAGACCTCGCCCATTAAAAGCTACGGAGCCTAAGAATGAAAAGTCGCTTGTCAGGAGATGGTCTGGGAAAGACAGGGCCGGGGAGAGTGCATGGCAGATAAAGTGCTTGCTGCTCAAGCCTAAGTACAACAGTTTAATCCCTAGGCCGGAAGTCAAAAAGCCAAAAGTCATGTGGCACACTGATGTGAGAAGGAAGGCAGAGACGGAAAAGTTTCCTGGAAAGTTCAGAAGCCCACAGCAAGGGCATCAAAGAACTACAGCAAGAATCAAAGAAACTCTGCCTCAAAAGAAGTGAAAGGCAGAGGAGACACGCAGAAGTTGTCCTCTGATTCCCCGTTGTGCCGACAGGCACACGTGAAGATGCGTGCAATGTTATACATGCACATACACAAAAATAAAGAAACAAGTAACTTTACAAATATATTTCAGGGACTGGAGAGATGGCTTAGTAGTTAAGGCGCTTGCCTGTGAAGCCTAAGGACCCATGTTCAACTCTCCAGATCCCACATAAGCCAGACACACAAAGTGACACACGTGTGCAAGGTTGCACATGCACACAAAGGTGGTACATGCGTCTGGAGTTCAATTGCAGTGGCCGGAGGCCCTGGCACATAATTCTCTCTCTCTCTCACTCTCTCTCTCTTTCTCTCTCTCTTTCTTTCTCTCTCTCTCTCTCTCTCTCTCACACACACACACACACACATTAAAAAAAAGGGGGATGGAGAGATGGCTTAGCCGTTAAGGCACTTGCCTGCGAAGCCTAAGAACTCCTGTTCAAATCCTCCAGATCCCACGTATAGCTAGACGCAACAGTGACGCAAGCAGGCAATGCCACACATGCCCACAAGGGGGCGCACGTGTCTAGAGTGCCTTCACAGCGGCTGAGGGCCCCTGGCGTGTCCATTCTCTCCCTCCCTCTCTCTCTCTCTCTCTCAAAAGGCCAGTGGGTTGGGCTTGACTCAAAAAAAATTTTTTTTTAGGGCTGGAGAGATGGCTCAACATTCAAAGGCATTTGCTTGCAAAACTTGACAGTTTGTTCAATTCCCTAGTACCCAGGTAAAGCCAGATATACAAAGTGGTACATGTATCTGGAGATCGTTTGCAGTGGCAAGAAATCTTAACGAGCACCTTCTTTACTCCAGCTCCCTCCTGTTGAAAATAAATTATATATACATATATATATTGAAGAGAGCTTGAGGCCACCCTGTGACTAGTAAATTCCAAAAAAATGAATTCCCCCAAAGTGAATTCCCCGAAAAAACACTCTGATTCATGAGTGAGGTAGGTAAGAAGTATGGCAAACTCTTATATACAAAAGAGCTATAACAATAAAGGAAGGTTTTATTTGTAAGGGGCTTCTGAACTGCCTCTGGATGTGATTCTAAGGTTTAAAAATTTTTTTTTTTTTTTTTTTTTTTTTTTTGCTGGGCATGGTGGGCACACCTTTAATCCTAGCACTGGGGAGGCAGAATAGGAGTATCGCTGTGAGTTCCAGGCCAACCTGAAACTACACAGTGAATTCTAGGCCAGCCTGGTCTAGAGCAAGACACTACCTCGCAAAACCAAAAAAAATAAAAATAAAAATTTTGAAGATTGAGCTTGTTGGCAGATGGCCACATAAGAAAATGTTTCCTCAGTTCAGCCGGATGTACATGGAGGCCACTGCAGCTGCAATCCAAGGAGGCCAAGCTCCTTCTTGAGCCAGCAGCAGAGCCTGACATCATCCACGCAGTGCTGAGTCGGTATCCAAAATGCAAGAGTTATGAGCTCAGGGAGGCTTGCACCAAGGTTCAGGAAAACAGCTGAGGCCAAACCATGTGTAGCAAGGTCTGATCGCCTGTGTGGACCTCCTGAGTGAACTGTGATGAACTGTGAAGTCGAAACCTAAGTGTCCTCAGGACTGGGGGGAGTGCCCCGAGGAAATCTTCAGGAAGAGAGTGGGGCTGGCCCAAGGGAGAGATCACGTGTGCTACAGGCAGAAGGGTCAGAGGGTGAAGGGGCTTCTCAAGCTTGCTGGAGCCCAGATGATGCCACCATAAGCCCTGGTTGCCACATTCAGTTTGGTGTTTTCCCTGCTGGATTTCAGCCTTCCTTTGACATAATCTTTCGTTGCTAGGTCCTCATTGCTCCCCTACGAACGGGAGCGCTCACTCTATACCACATCCGTAGCTGTATGTCGCAGATATGACTAGACTGGCTGAAGCAGCTACCACGCATGAGGCTCATCAAGACCCCGATCTGAGTCTTGAGCTCTCAAACCCCCTCTTGTCTCCCTGGGTGACAGCTCTGCCTTTGTGGTGGTTTGAATATTATAGATGGCCCCCAATATATTCAGTTGTTTATTTGTTTGTAGTTTGCATTTCTAGCCACCTGGCTGGAGGCAATGTCACTGGGTGGATCTTAAGGTGTGGTGGTAGGTTTCAGATTTCAATCTAAAGATATGCAAAGTGTGCCTAGCTGGAGTTCCCGAAGTGTGCTGTGGCTTTTGACCTTTAGGCTTGTACTTCTCTCTCTCTCTCTGCTTGGGCCTGTGAAGGCAGGCCAGTTTCTTCTGCCATTATGGAACTTCCCCTGGATCTGTAAGCTTCAATAAATCCCTTCCTCCATAACTGTGCCTGGTCTGGAAGTTCATCTCAGTGACCCTGAAGCTGACTAATACAGAACTTGGTACCGAGGAGTGGGGTGAGATGAACCTTACTATGTGGATGTTGATCTTGTGGAACCTTTGTTTTGGAGGAATAGGCATGGACTTGGTGCTTGCAACTGAAGATGTCGTCTGGAGTGGTAAGCCAAGTTTTATGGACTATTCTGATGAGAGTCTGAGAATGCTAAGTGCAGACAGCATTGAACTTCAAGGCTTGGCTTAATGAGCTTTCTAAGGGGAAGGAAAGACTGCAGAGGACTTTGTTGGAACTGGGCTACTGGCATAAGGGCTGGCTGCATCCTGCTGCCCAGGCCCAGAGAGTTTGATCAAGGTTAAATTTGTAATGGACTGATGTGCTTGGCTAGAGATACTGGACTGAGAGACTTAAGATTTTAAGCTGGAAAACATCAAGCAAGTTAAAATTACAGGCACTGAGACTGGTTTTAGGTTACTGAACCTGCTATTGTCAAACACATTAGCAATCTTAAGGAAGATGTTCCAACTGCTTTACATTAAAACAATGGAAAGGATGCCTGAGGAAGGACTATCATAGAAATGCAAACACTTTTGGAAAGAGTTGACTGGAGAAGGAACCTGCTTTTCAAGGCTATGATTTGTTTCGTCCCTGAATTAAGAATATGGCTGTGTCCTGCACACCTGATATTGGTTTCAGAAGCATGGAAAATGCATGGAGTGGCCGTGAATTGCACATGCTTCCAGGAGCCGCTGTTGAGATGCTGCATGAGGTAGGGCCTGATGCCCTGACAGGCTGAAAGAGCCTTTGGAAAATGTGAGGAGTGGTCATGAATTGCACATGGTTCCAGGAGCTGCTGCTGAGATGCAGCATGAGACAGGGCATGATGCCCTGATAGGCTGAAAAAGCCTTTGGAAGATGGACCGTGGTTTGCATGAACACCTCAAGATGTTTTGAATATACCAGGACTATGCAAGGGCTACCATAGAGCACACTACTGGCCTGGGATGGAAGTGTTCCCTGACTACTCTGCCCAGCTGGAAGGGCGGAATTGGAAAATCTGGAGACTGTCAGTCTTTGGTTGTATTGGACTTGAACTGCAGAAGTTTGATGTTTGTTTGATGGTGGTTGAGTTTGCATTGCTTTAGTGTCTCCTTGCTATGCCTTATACCAGTTGAAAATGTTTACTCTGTGCCTTTATATGTTAGAAATGTTTAACTTGCTTGATTTTACAGGTCTTAATATCTTAAATTGGTCAAGACTGTGGGGACCTTTTGAAATTGAACTGAGTACAATTTACAATGTATGATTGTTATAAATCTATTGGGGGCCAGGGGCAGAATGTGGTGGTTTGAATAGAATAGATAGCCCCCAATATATTCAGTTGTTTATTTGTTTGTAGTTTGCATTTCTAGCCACCTGGCTGGAGGCAATGTCACTGGGTGGATCTTAAGGTGTGGTGGTAGGTTTCAGATTTCAATCTAAAGATATGCAAAGTGTGCCTAGCTGGAGTTCCTGAAGTGTGCTGTGGCTTTTGACCTATAGGCTTGTACTTCTCTCTCTCTCTGCTTGGGCCTGTGAAGGCAGGCCAGTTTCTTCTGCCATTATGGAACTTCCCCTGGATCTGTAAGCTTCAATAAATCCCTTCCTCCATAACTGTGCCTGGTCTGGAATTTCATCTCAGTGAACCTGAAGCTGACTAATACAGTCTTGCTTCCTTTTCTGGAAAATCTGGAAGTGAATTCTCAGCATACTGCTGGGACTGACAGCTAGGGGCAGTTTGCTGAGTCCTTCCATGCAGAAGTATTCAAAATAAAGATATAAGGCATGACTTTCCTCTCATTAAGTGTGCACTATGTATACAGACTTCCAAAGAGTACAGAATGAAAAATGAAGAAGAAGAAGAGTGAGAAAAAGAAAAAAGGGGAAAGTTTCCAGTGGAGAAAGAAGAAAAGGGAAAGTTTCCATGGAGAAACCTGACCAACACTACCTCAGCCAGGAGACCAAGGACAATATCACAGCCATAAGTCACATTGGTGGCCCGTGGCCTTAAGAGAATGATTTATCTCTGTGGTCTTCCTCCCCCAAGCTCATAACCCCAGGCTAATCATAAAACAACATCAGTCAAATCCTAGTTGAGAGACATGCTACAAAATGACATCAAAGATTAGTGCTTCTCTAAATTGTCAGGGAAAGTCTGTGTTGCTGTCACAGCCAACCATTAAGAAGACATAATGAGCTGGGTGTGGTGGCACATGCCTTTAATCCCAGCACTCAGGAGGCAGAGGTAGGAGGTAGGAGGATCACCGTGAGTCCAAGGCTACTGAGACTACAGAGTGAATTCCAGGTCAGCCTGAGCTAGAGTGAGACCCTTCCTTGAAAAACCAAAAAAAAAAAAAAAAAAAAGAAGACATCATGACTAAACATAATATAATACAATAGCATGCACGGAGTCCTAGAACAGAAAAGACATCAGATAAAGACTATAGGTGCACACCTTTAATCCCAGCACTTGGTAGGAAGAGGTAGGTGGATCACTCTGAGTTCAAGGCCACTCTAAAACTACATAGTGAATTCTAGGTCAGCCTGGGCTAGAGAGCAAGCCAAAAACAAACAAACAAACAAAAAAAAACTATAGAATTCTGAATCAAGCAGGGGTTTATTTAATGATAATGTATTGGTTCATTAGTTGTGACACATGTATCTGCTAAGGTAAGATGAAATCATAGGGGAAACTGATGCAGGGTGCATAAGAACTACAACTTTTTCATTTTTTTCTAAATTTAAGACTTATAAAATACAAATAAAAACATAACTTTTTATTACATTTCATACATTAAGAGAAGTTTAACATAAAGAATATTCACCAGGGGGCTGAGGAGATGCTCAGTGATTAAAGGAACTTGCTTGCAAAGCCTGCCAACCCAGTTCAACTTCCTAGCCACCTATGTAAAGTTTGTTTGCAGTGGCAAGAGATCCTGGAGCACCCATGTACATGCACACGCACAGACACACACACACACAGACACACATGCACGCACACACAACAACAATAATAATAATAAACAGATTTTTTGAAAAGAATATTAACCAATGCAAAATATACTTTGTCATCTCTTTTTTGAAATACTAGGAATTAAACCTAAAAACTTCCTATCTGCTAAGCTAAGGGGTCTACCATTGAGCTTTATCCCCAGCCCTCTTTGTAATTTAAAAAAATATATACATATATATATATATTTGGGATACAGACAAAGAATGAGTATGAGTGTGTCAGGGCCTCCTGCTACTGCAAACAAACTCCAGATGCATGCACCCCATTGTGCATCTGGCTTTACATGGGTACTAGGGAATTGAACCCTGGCTGTTAAGCTTTAACTTCTGAGTCATCTCCCAAGCCTTCTTGTGCTTCTTTAAAATATATGTGTGTGTTTGTTTATTTATTTATTCATTCGTTCGTTCATTTATTTCATAGAGGAGGAGAAAGAGAGAGAGAAAGAGAATGAATGAGAATGGATGGGTGCAGGAGGGCCTCTTGCCACTGCAAACAAACTCTAGATATACACCACTTTGTGCATCTGGCTTTATGTGGGTACTGAAGAATCAAACCCAGGCCATCGGGCTTTGCAATCAAGCACCTTTAATTCCTGAGATAGCTCCCCCGCTCTGTTTGTGCTTTTTATTTTGATGGGATCTCACTAAGTTGTCCAGGCTAACTTGAAGTCACTCTGTAGCCCAAGCTGGCTTTGAACTTGCAATCCTCAAGCCTTAGTCTCTTGAGTAGGTAGGCCTGCAGGCTGCACCAGCAGGTGGCTCACCTCTCAACGTTTGAAGCCACCTTTCACTCACCTTCTAACCCTTTCTCCTACTCCCATGTCTTTCCCTTGAACTTCCCATTTATCAGTGAACGTATTTTTATGTGTCTTACAAATGTGCACTCACAATCAACCTATTGTGTCAAAGTATGGACACTTATAAATGCAACTAAATAGAATACAAACTGGACAGATGCACAGTGAACTGATGGCTGTTCTTACTTTACGGAGGAAAGGGAATAGAGTAAGATAAGAGGAAAATGGAATTCTCATCTGGTATGATATTGTGGAGTTGTTACAAGAAGACTATGTTACTTTTATAGCTTTTAAATTGGAAAGAAAATGAAGAAGTTTTTATCACCTCATCCTTCTGCTCAGGGGGGAAAAAAAAAGGTTTTACTTTGCCTCCCACAATACTCCGCAGCCAGAAATCTCATTAAATGTTTATTGACACCAAAGTAGAATGCTGACCTTGAGCACTCCTTCCTGTGGCTCTCATCCTTGACAATGCATTAGAAAGTTCGAGGGAGAGTCTAAAAAATACTGCAGACCTGGCCCTTTTCCCAGTAAATTCATTGGAATCTCTTAGAAATAAGGCCAAGGATTTTGCATTTTAAAGACCCTGTGTTTCCTATGTTCATTAACGACTACATCATAGATCAAAAGTTTATGCAAACTTAACGTGTCACATGACAAAAGACATCTGAATGGGGTTTGGCTCCATCAAGATAATAATTATTTTGTGCTGGGAAAAAGCTACTGAATGCCAAATAGAAAAGGCTGTTTGAAAATGCTTGTGATGTTTGTTTTCATAGCACAAGGTTTTGGACAAAAATCAGATATATAGGCCTGGTATGAAGGCACAGGCCTACACTCCCCCGAACTTGGAGGTAAAGGCAGAGGGATATCTAGGTTCAAGCCAGACTGGATTGCATAGTAAGATCTCACAAACAAAACACAGCAGCAAAAAAGAAATCAAATGTACAATAGCTGGCAGGGAGTACTTTGTGAGCTCTCGCTATCTCTTATGGAAGTGGGTGAATTAATGAATGTATAAATGAAAAACGTCATTGGCCTAAACAAGCTAAGGAATGCTCACATAGAGGAAAGGAGTTTACTCAAGTTTTACCTAGTACTGAAGAGAAAGGGAAAGCATGCATACAATCCGAGCACTGGCGATACTGATCCTTAGTTTGTGGTCGGTCTGGGTTATATCGTAGCAATTTCTATGCCAGCCTGGGAGCCTGGGTTACACACTGAGACCTCATCTCAAAACAAAAGCAAAGAGAGAGAGAGAGAGAGAGAGAGAGATTTACTATTACAAAAGTAAAGATTTCCTATTACCAGGCTCTGTGCTAAATCCGAGTTGCTAAGTTTGGACTAAGAAACAGGCTTTGGGGGGATGGGTGTGTTAGAGTGCTTGCCTACCACGTAGGAAGCTATGGTGGTCTGAATCAGGGGTCCCCATATACTCATGTATTTTGAATGTTTGGTTCCCAGCTGGTGGCAGTTTGGGAATTGGAGCCTTACTGGAGGAGGTGTGTTGTTGAGGGAGAGTTTAGAGGTGTCATAGCCAGAATTCAGCTCACTCTCTGCTGTGTCTCTCTGTTGTTGTCCACCTCCTGTGGCAGAGGTGATGTCCAGCCTCTGCTCATGCCAAGCTTTTCCCTGCTATCATGAAGCTTCCCATAGGGACTACAAGCCAATAAATAAATAAGTAAATAAATAAGCACTCTCCTCCCACTAGGAGCTTGGTGCCAGCAATGAGAAGGTAACTACAACAGAAACGCTGGGTTGGATACCCAGCACTGAGTAAACCAGGCTCAGTGGTACATCCCCATAATCCCAGCTATCAGGAGGTGGAGGCAGAAGAATTGGGAGTTCAAGGTCATCCTTGACCACATAGCAAATTCAAGGTTAATCTATGATAGCTGAGACCCTACCTAAAAGAAAAATTGTTAAATGAATTATTGGAAGAATAAGACATGGTGGTACATGTCAGTAATGCCAGGATTTAGGAGGCTGAGGCAGGAGGATTGATGAAAGCTTGAGCCCGACCTGGCCTATATAAAGAGTTGTAGCTACAGGAGTCCCTCTCCCCCCATCCTCCACACCAGGGACAGAAGGAAACAACAGGAAACCAACTTTCTATCTTTAACAGCTGGGGGCAGGGGGAAATTCCAGCCACATGCATTTCACCTCACAGATTTTGGTCTTCTTTTCCTAACCTTCTCTGATGGGGAAAATCAGTTACCTTGGTATGGGAATGCATGTCTACAGAGCATCTGAAGATTCAGCACATGAAATAAACCGTCCAAAGGAGAGGCAGGCCAATGAGCCAGAGCAGGATGGGAGGCGTGGATCCTGACCTCAGCCCTGCAGCCCAGGGTCCTTGGCAGCCTACCCTCTGCCCGCCAGCTGTGGCATCTTCACAGTGCTCACGTCTGAGGTAGCGTTCCAAACCTACGGCGTGCTGATGTCACTGAGGATAGAGCAAAAGAAGGCAAATACTATTTATGGCCCCTCAAACGCCCACGCAGCAAAATTTCAAGACAATTCAAAGACTCCTTTTGCTATTACACAATGCCAGTGTAGACTACCATCTATGTTAAGTTGTGAATGCCATAACTGACATATGCCTAAAGAAATGTTTGAACCAGCAGCCAAGATGAAATTTTAATAGCATTTAATTCCAAGTTTAATATGTAACATATACTTTTCTTTCTTTTTCTTTTTCTGTTTTTTTCTTTTCTTTTCTTAAATATATTTTGTTTATTTATTTGAGAGAGAGAGAGTGAGAGAGAGAATGGGCGTGTCAGGCCCTCCAGCCATTGCAAACAAATTCCAGATGTTTGCGCCCCCTTGTGCATCTGGCTTGCGTGGGTTGTGGAGAATTGAACCGGGATACTTGAGCTTTGCAGGCAAACGCCTTAACCACTAAGCCATCTGTAGCAGACAGCTTCAGGTTAGCTGAGATGAACTTCCAGACCAGGCACAGTTATGGAGGAAAGGATATTTATTGAAGCTTACAGACCCAGGGGAAGTTCCATAATGGCAGAAGAAACTGGCCTGCCTTCACAGGACCAAGCAAAGAGAGAGAGAGAGAGAGAGAGAGGGAAGAGCAAGCCAAAAAGCCAAAAGCCACAGTACACTTCAGAAACTCCAGCTAGGCACACTTTGAATGTCTTTAGATTGAAATCTGAAACCCACCACCACACCTTAAGATCCACCCAGTGACACTGCCTCCAGCCAGGTGGCTGCAGATGCAAACTACAAACAATAAAAAACTGAATATATTGGGGGCCATCTATTCAAACTACCACACCATCTCTCCAGCCCCCTTTTCTTTTCTTTTTTGGTAGCCAACGCTGACCTGGCATGCACTCTGTAGTCCAGGCTGACCCAGCCTCCCAAGTGCCAGGATTACAGATGTGAGCCACATCTATACAAGCCACCACACCTGGCTTGTAACCTTTGGGGATTTTGTTTGTTTGCTGTTCTGTTTTGTTTTTAAGGCTAAAAGACTTCTTGGATTTTGTTTGTTTATTTGTCTTTTTTTTTGTTCATTATTTATTTATTTGATAGTGACAGAGTGAGAAAGGCAGAGAGAGAGAGAGAGAATGGTCACTCCAGGGCCTCCAGCCACTGCAAATGAACTCCAGATGTGTGCGCCCCTTGGGCGTCTGGCTAATGTGGGTCTTGGGGAATCGAGCCTTGAACCTGGGTCCTTAGGCTTCACAGGCAAACGCTTAACTTCTAAGCCATCTCTCCAGCCCTATTTGTCTTTTTGAGTGTGATCAAAACAGCTTCAGGTTGGCCTCCAGCTCGTGGCAATCCTCTCGCCTCAGCCTCCAGAGTTGATAGGCATACACCACACGCCTGGTGTCAAAGCCTTTTTGAAGTGGAATGGACTCTCAAGGTCATTTCTTTTCTCATTTTGTTTCCTCACTAAAAACATAAAAGTTTCCCTTCATAATTAGGCTAATTTGCTCTTTTAGTCAATGAGTGTTGCTGAGCATTCCAAAACCTTAAGTTTATTTAAACACAAACATGTGGTGTGATCATATTACTAGAATGTTCTTTATAATCTTAGCCTTTTGTTGATTAAAATACCAACTTCAGCTTTTTTTTTTTTTTAGGTATGGTCTCACTCTGGCTCAGGCTGACCTGGAATTCCCTATGTATTCTCAGGGTGGCCTCGAACTCATGGCGATCCTCCTACCTCTGCCTCCCAAGTGCTGGGATTAAAGGCGTGCGCCACCACGCCCGGCATCCAACTTCAGCTTTTGAAAGAAGCGGTCTCTTTCTTCCACTTTACTCCTCACGCAGGACCTCCAGGCAAGTAACAAGGACTGAGAATAGTAATGAGGGCAAAAGAAAACATGAAAAGAAAGATAATCACTTGGCAGTACTGACACTCTGAAAACAGAATATATGCCCCAAATTTCTTCAGAGCCTCTGCTGGGTGGATCCTGAGGGGCCACAGCCATTAGAACAGTGGGTTCTGGGACTTTGAAGAGCAATGAGTCCAGTGTTGAAGTGATGGCTCTACCATTAAACGCATTTGCTTGCAAAGGCTTCCACCAGGGTTCAATTCCTCAGTCCTCACATCCAGTCAGATTCACAAACTGGTGCCCGCATCTGGAGCTTGTTTGCAGGGGCAGGAGCTGCGGTGCACCCGTAGTCACTCACTTTCTCTCTCTCCCTCTCTATCTCCAGCAAGCAAATAAAATTTTTTTAAAAATTGGAAGAAGCCGGGCGTGGTGGCGCACGCCTTTAATCCCAGCACTCGGGAGGCAGAGGTAGGAGGATCGCCGTGAGTTCGAGGCCACCCTGAGACTCCATAGTGAATTCCAGGTCAGCCTGGGCTAGAGTGAGACCCTACCTCGAAAAACCAAAAAAAAAAAAAAAAAAAAAAAAAATTGGAAGAAACAAACAATGGTGGTGGCACATGCCTTTAATCCCAGTATTGAGGAAGGCAGAGGTAGGAGGATTGCTGTGAGTTTGAGGCTAGCCTGAGACTACATAGTGAATTCCAGGTCAGCCTGGGCTAGAGCAAGACCCTACCTGGGGGGAGGGGGGAACCAAAAAAGCCCACAATTAGTCTGGGTTCAAGAGATGTGATTGAAGCCGGGCGTGGTGGCGCACACCTTTAATCCCAGCACTCGGGAGGCAGAGGTAGGAGTATCGCCGTGAGTTCGAGGCCACCCTGAGACTCCATAGTGAATTCCAGGTCAGCCTGGGCTAGAGTGAGACCCTACCTCGAAAAACCAAAAAAAAAAAAAAAAAAAAAAAAAAAAAGAGAGATGTGATTGAGTCATTGATTGAAGTGTCAGATTCTTGGGGGATTTTTGTCTACCCCCTGTAGATTCTTTGTTTAAAGGCAACAAAGACTCTAAGAGCTCATAATTAACAAAAGCTTGCTTTTTTTAAGGCAGAAAACCCCCAAAGTTTCAGGGGTAAGCATGCTTAGAATTTTGGCTGGCATCCAAAGAAGAAAAAGAAAGGAAGGGAAGATTAAAAGAAGTCACACTTTTTGAGTTAGAACTCAGAAAAACAAACAAACAAACAAAAATGGTCAGGCTCCATAAGGATCTGTAAGCAACTGCCTGGATGGAGTTTTTATGATTATTAATAAGATTCAAATGGCAATGTACATATTGCAGCCAAGTCTATGAATAACTGCATGGGCATGGTTATACATAAATACCTTTGCAATGAAATGATTTATAGCACTTAAGCCTTTGAATCTGTAGACCTGATGGTTTCAGAATAATAGTCGATACAGAACAACCCCCCAAAAAAGCATGCTCTTAAATTTCATGTTCTAACTTTACTGTCATCTCCATACATGAAAGAAAAGACGTCTCCAGGCTTGGATAAATCAAACGACCAAAGAGAGAACAATTTCAGCAATTACATAGTAAAAGTTGAGGGCAACATGTTTAATTTGATAATTTTTTTAGTATGGTTCACGTCTTACAAAGTAGCATGGTTTCAGGATATACATACTGTGCATTTATAGAGCTTTTTAACGATTGTCTGAATATCTAAATGATTAAAAAACATTCAGTTATCTGGTAATGTTGGCATGCCAGAAACTGAATAATTTAAAATGGATGCTGGAGAGATGGCTCAGCAATTAAAGGCACTTGCTTGCAAAGCCTGACAGCCAGTGTTCAATTCCCCAGCACCCACATAAAACCAGAAGCATCAAAGGGGTGCATGTGCCTGGCGTCTGTTTACAATAGCAAGAGACCCTATCATGCATATGTGCATGCACGTGCACACACACACGCACACACACAAACTTGCAAATAATTAAAGTTTTTTAAAAGAATTTTAAATCTCTCCTCTCTCTTTTGTGCATGGAAAGCTCTACTTTTTTTTTTTTTTAATGTCATGGCTCAGTCCTACACATGTCATGGCTTTCTATTGTTTTTATGTGATTTATAAAATGTAAAGACATTTCTTAAGATAACGAGAGGCATTCTGGGTTGGCAGAATTTGGGACTAGCTAGGGCTGCTGTTTTCCTGTCTCCACAAATGCATCTAAGACTACACTACCACTCTGGTTCAGTATAATGGTCTGTTTGGGAGAAATGGCAGCTGTAAATTTCTTTGCATCTCATCCTTACAGTTTCCAGTACAGCTGACAAGCACTTCAAAATGCATTGTAGATGCAGCCACAGAACGGCAGGCTGACCTTTTGAGACTCTTCTGTCACTTCTGTGCTGGGAGGAAGAGATGGCTCACCTGAGATGAACCCCAGATAATTTCAGGGTAACTACCCAACTAAGCTATTCTCTGCAAACTAAACTCAGAGCATTACCTCCTTAGCGCTGAGGGGAGGGAGCTATTAGAACAATATGCAAGCGAAATAGAAAGTGAAAAGTAACCCACAAACTGCATTTGCAAAATTACTTTCAACATGATTTAGGGGAAACAATGTGCCTCGACTGTTTTAAGGGGCACTGATCACATGCAGAAGAAGATGATGATGGACACAGAACACAAACATTTTTTTTTTAATTTTTCTTATTTTTATTTTGAGAGAGAGAGGCAGATGAGAAAGAATGGACACACCAGGGCCTCTAGCCACTGCAAACAAACTCCCGATGCATGTGCCACCTTGTGCATCTGGCTTAAGTGGGTCCTGGGGAATCGAACCTGGGTCCTTTGGCTTTGCAGGCAAGCACCTTAGCCACTAAGCCATCTCTCCAGCCCTGGACACAAGCATTTAAAACACAGACAAAAATTGGGGTGAAGGGCTGGAAAGATGGAACAGCCAGTAAAATGCTTGCTGTATACGCATGGAGACATGAGTCGTAATAGTCCGCACCCACGTAAAATCCAGGCATGGTAGTATGCACCTGCAATCTAAGTGCTGGGGAGACTGACACAGGAGGATACCCACAGCTTGTTGGCTGGCTAGTCTAGCCAAATTAGTAAGCTCTAGGATAAGTGAGAAAACCTGTCTCAAAAAATAAGGTGGAGGCCAGGTGTGGTGGTACATACCTTTAATCCCAGCACTTGGGAGGCAGAGGTAGGAGGATCACCATGAGCTCGAGGCCACCCCAAGACTACATAGTAAATTCCAGGTCAGCCTGGACTAGGGTAAGACCCTACCTCAAAAAAGAAAAGGTGGAAAGTAACTGAGGAAGACCCCCAATGTTGCCCTCTGGCCGCCACACACATACTTGCAAACACACAAGTGCCCATACACATGTTTATCATATATGCATATATG
Source organism: Dipus sagitta (assembly GCA_036346955.1). NCBI lineage: Eukaryota > Metazoa > Chordata > Mammalia > Rodentia > Dipodidae > Dipus > Dipus sagitta. The sequence continues at coordinate 46,908,933 of CM070770.1, read as the reverse complement.
CTAAATAAATAAATTGATTTAGCAGTAAAGAAAAATGAAATTTGCAGGGAGATGGATGGACCTGGAAAGGATTATACTAAGTGACGTAACCCAGGCCCAGAAAGCCAAACGTTGCATGTTCTCTCTCATGTGGATCCTAGCTACAAATGTATAAACTTACATGTGAGTCGGAGTGAAAATCAGTAGCAGAGGCCAGTAAGCTAGAAAAGGGCTATAAGGGAGGGAGGAGAGGCGAGGACATAAGGAAAGGGTATTTTATATATGTAAGTAGATGAACAGATTACTGGGGGGTGAAAAGGACTAAGTGAAATCAGGGCAAGAGATTGAGTAAAGGAAGAGTAGGGGGAGGTTTAACCAAAGTTTAACATGTTATGAATAAGCCACATGGAAACCTACTTTTTGAATCATGGTGCACCCAGAGGCCATAGATTGTTACTAGAAAACTGTCAGTGCCAGGGATGGGATATCTTCCAGTGAGTTTTTAGCCAGTGAGATCTCTGATGCACGCAAAATATTACAGGCCATTGCCAAGGCTCTTGGTTTAACACCAGAAATAGATGGTAAGACCCTATTGCTGAAGACTCCACATGCTTGGACTGCAAAGTCACTGAGAAATTTTTCTGGAGGTGATTGGAAATCCTCTTCCCTGTAGACCAGCTGACAGGAAGCTGGAAAAAAGCTGCACTGCATCAGCCCTGTGGAAGAGAGAAGTCATCAGTGGTGATAAACATCAATGGACACTGCAAGTCTGAAGTTTGTCCAGCCAGGCCAAATGACCAAAGAGGTGCAATAGTGGCATGTCTGTTATGGGGGAAACTAACTGCTCTCTAATTGGACTGGAGGCCTGCTCTACGGGTGAGAATACATGGCTCATATTGAAAACCTAGTCAAAAGCCTATGGCAGGGGAGATCATGAGCACTAGGAGTGTAACGTTTGCTGGTGTCTGGCTGAATGCATATATTATGCTCACCAAACTGCCCTGTAAGCACTTCTCTTAATATTCATACTCATATATTAATGCTACCCTCACTTTTGGTTAGAGAAATTTCTCTTTTCAGATGGTGGTGAACCACTAGGTTGACCCAAAAGGCACTGAAAAGTGACAGAGGAGTGTTCAGCACTGAAACATCTCTATCACACCTTCCAAGGCTCAGGCTACATTGTGGAAGAGGTGACAGAAAGAATGTAAGAGCCAAAGGAAGGATAGGACTGCTTACAGTGCACTCTTCCAAACACAAATTGGTCTCAATACAATGACCTCACAGTGCCTAGTACTACCTTCACAAGACCCTCATAATAGAGAAAAAGATGATGACATCAAAATAAAAGAGACTATTTGAGAGGGGGAGGGGAAATGATGGAGAGTGGAGTTGTGAAGGGGAAAGTGGAGGGGGGAGGGAATTATCATGGTTTATTGTCTTTAATTGTGGAAGTTATCAATAAAAACAAAGTTTAAGGGCTAGAGTGATGGCTTAACAGTTAAGGTGCTTGCCTGTGAAGCATAAGGACCCAGGTTTGATTCCCCAGATCCCATGTAAGCCAGATGCACATAGCAGCACATACATTTGGAGTTTGTTTGCAGTGGCTAGAGGCTCTGGCACATCTATTCTCTCTTTCTGTCTGTGTCTCTCTTGCTCACTCTCTCTCTCTCTCACATGAATAAATAAATATAAAACATTTTTAAGTAAAAAAAAGAGAAAAAAAAAAAAGAAATTGGGTTGAAAGAAAGAAACTGCTGCTCTGCGTCGGGGTATGACCTGCCAAAGAGCCAGAATTTTTAAAATATGAATAAGGTACTTTGGTTTTGGTGTTGAGAACCCAGGGACACTTAAATGCTGAGTGGGTTATACCACCACTGCACTACAACCAACCATCAGCCTCCTGGGGAGGACTTTCAATGCTGCATTAATGTAAAATTTAAGACAACACTTTTAAGATTTAAGAGTTTAAGAATCGTTTGAGAAGCTTTTAAATTTGCTTCCTGGAGCCCTGTTCACTGACATTCAGATTATTACTGTGAAGAAAGGCCCCCAACTAAACTTTTCATGCCAGCTTTCCAGGTTATCTAAGTCATGTTAGTTTAAACCATTCTTTAGGATACTTGGTCTTACCAACTGCATTAGCTTGGCATGAGAGATAGTAAGCTTCTTTAATCAATGGTGCCGCGTTAAGGCACTAGGAACATAAATTTCTATTTTAAAATGAAGACTTGGTCTGGGGAGGTTGCTCAGGGGTTAAAGGCACTTGTTTGCAAAGCCTGATGGCCTGAGTTTAATTCCTCAGTACCCATGTAAAGCCAGATGCACAAAGTGACTCATGCATCAGGAGTAGGTTTACAGTGGCAAGAGGCCTTGGCACACCCATTCTTTCTCTCCCTTTGTGGTAGTTTGACTGTAATAATATAACTATATGGTCCGATAGATGCAGATGTTTTATTTAGTTTACTTCTTCGCCCACCAGCAGGCGGATTCCTGTTCCGGAGGCGTGGTACCTGGTGCGGATCTGACCCTAGCCCAAAGGCATGCAGAGGGCGGTCTGCGCTCGGGCAGGGGCTGTGCGCTCCGGCAGTGCTGCTGCTCTGTGCTGCCTGCTGCCGTCTGTTGCTGCTCTTGTTTCTCTTGGCTCGGACGTGAGGAAGCAGAGCTTCTCCTGCCATCGACGGAACTGCCCCTGGATCTATAAGGCTGAAATAAACCTCCCGCCCCTAAACTGTGTCGGTTCAAAGTTTGTCCCAGCAGCTCGGAGCTGACTATAACACCCCCTCTCTCTCCTTAAAAATAAATAAGATATTAAAAATAGATAAATAAGCCCGGCGTGGTGGCGCATTCCTTTAATCCCAGCACTCGGGAGGCAGAGGTAGGAGGATCGCCGTGAGTTCGAGGCCACCCTGAGACTGCATAGTGAATTCCAGGTCATCCTGAGCTAGAGTGAGACCCTACCTCGAAAAACCAAAAACAAAAAACAAAAACAAAAAAACCTATCTTTGACCTGTATCATTTGTAGATTAAAAAAAAAATGAACAGGAATAAAGTTAATTCCTTTGAAAGCCATTTCTGAAGGATGACAGTTGTGGTAGTTTGAATGTGATGGTCCCATCGACTTAGGTGTTTTATTAAAATGAAAACCTGTAACTCGGGTCTCCAGCCATCTGGCTGGCAGTGGTATCACTGGGAGCAGGCCGGGGAGTCCAGCCCCAGGGCGGGCTCGGCGGCGGATCTGGATTCCAGCCCAAAGGTGTGCGGAGAGCGGTTTGCGCTCTGCCAGTCCACGCTTGCTCGCTGGTATTTACTGGCAGCAGTTTTTCCCTCTGCTCTGACGTGCGGAGGGCGGCGAGTGGCTTCTTCCACCATTGGTGCAGTTTCTCCTGGGTTCGCAAGCTGAAATGAACCTGTTCCTCCCATGAACTATGTCTGGGTGGATGCTTTCCCCAGCAACATGGAGCTGACTGCAGCAATGAATCTGAGATGCACGCTCTTTGTTATTAGTTAGATCTTGTCATGGGGGCATGTGTCTGCAACTCCAGCACTTAGGAGTTGGAGGTAGGAGAACAAGTTCAAGGTCATCCTCAACTACATAGTGAGTTTGAGGCCAGCCTGGGTTACATGAGATGACTCAAAACAATTAATTAGTTCTTGTAAGGACGATTTATTTATTTATTTATTTATTTTGAGGTAGGGTCTCTCTCTAGCTCAGGATGAACTGGAATTCACTATGTTGTCTCAGGCTGGCTGAACTCACAGTATCCTCCTACCTTTGCCTCCCAAGTTCTGGATTTAAAGGTGTGTGCCATCATACCTCGTTTATTTTTTATACTTTTAAAAAATATTTTATTTTTATTTATTTATTTGGCAGAGAAAGAGAGGCAGAGAGAGAGAGAATGGGTGTGCCAGGGCCTCCAGCCACTGCAAACTAACTCCAGATGCATGCACCCCCTTGTGCATCTGGCTAACATGAGTCCTGGGGAATTGAACCTGGGTCTTTTGGCTTTGCAGGCAAACTCCTTAACCTCTAAGCCATCCCTCCAGCCCATTTTTTTAAATAATTTTTAAAAATATATTTAATTTATTTTATTTGAGAGAGAGAATGGGCGCACCAGGGCCTCTAACCACTGCAAACGAACTCCAGACATGTGCTCCCCCTTGTGTATCTGGCTTACATGGGTCCTGGGGACTTGAACCTGGAGGCAGTCTCAAGCTAGAGAAATGGCTTAGTATGAAATTTTGAGTCTGGGCATGCAGAAATTTAAATGAGATGAAATTATGGGAGTGATATTCATAAATTTAGATATTGACTGTACACATAATATCTTTTGGAGGATGGAGATAAAACTCTGGGTCATTCGTACACACAGAAGTCTTAATTTTTCCCAGAAGACTGTTTCAAGATTCTTTAAAAATATATTTTTATATATTTATTTGCAAGGCAGGGGGAGAGGTGCTAGAGTATAGGCATACGAGGGTATCTTGTCACTGTCAACAAACTCCAGACACACGTCCCACTTTATGAATCTATTATGTGTGCACCCAGACAATTAGGCATTGCAAGCAAGTACCATCTCTGTCGTTTCAAGAGTCTTTTTTTTTTTTTTTTTTTTTTGGTTTTTTGAGGTAGGGTCTCACTCTAGCCCAGGCTGACCTGGAATTCACTATGTAGTCTCAGGGTGGCCTCGAACTCTCAGGGATCCTCCTACCTCCGTCTCCTGAGTGCTGAGATTAAAGGCGTGCACCACCACTCTGGGCTCAAGACTCAATTCAAGAACATGACATGTTCTTTTACCTTTTTAAGTTTTTGTCTTTTGCTTTGCTTGCCGGAGGCTCTGTGTTTGATACCATTGCTAAGAACAAAGGAAAAGGAGGAGGCAGAGGGAGAAAAACAAAAGGCAAAACAATGAAGAGGACGAGAAGGAAGAAGAAGTAGGGGAGGAGGAAACAGGAGAAGTACCACTACTACTTAGTACTGCAGCTTGGTAAAGGGCAGCTAAAATCCAATTCTTAGAATTGCAAAAGCCCAGCATTGGAAGGACATTAAAGATCATGAAGGCCCAAGCCCTACTTCATAAACTGCCAAGCCAGAACCTGTAAGACTTCAGTAACTTTCTGAACTGACATTCTCTACACGGTTGCCCAACATGTATGTAGGAATTTAACCTTAGAACAATAGTAAAAAGGGTAATTTCTACTTCTCTTAGTTTTACATTAGAAGAGGCCTTTAGCATGATTTTGCAACTTACTCCTTAGTGATTGTGGTGGTTTGAATGGAAATGTTACCCACAGCCCGATGTATTTGCAATTAAGCCTCATACTCAGTTCCCAGATGGTGGCAATTTGAGAAGGGGAGCCTTGCTAGAGAAGGTGTGTCATTTGGAAGGGGCCTTGGAGTGTTACAGCCCAAGCCCTCCTTGCCAAAGCTAGCTCTTGCTTACTGCTATCTTCCAGCTGATGTAAAAAGATGTGATGGCCAGCCTCTGCTCTGCCATGCTTTCTCTACCATGATGAGATTTCCCTTCAAAACTATAAGCTTGCAATAAATCCTTTCCAGCTGCTTTTGGTGGGGTGTTTTGTCCCAGCAATGAAGAGGTAACTGCTATAGTAATCAGAATTAACTTCTCCTAAGTTGAAATGTAAGACTCAGTTATTACTTCCAAACTCTCTTGCAGGACTGAATCAGTAAGTAGAACCTGACATTAATACATGACTAACAATTATTCAATAATGAACACTATGATATGGATTATGAAACTTCTATCTTCACGTTTGCTTAGAAACATATTAAGAATTTGTATGGAGGGGGGCTGGAGAGATTGCTCAATGGTTAAGGCTGCAAAGCTTAACAATCCAGGTTCAATTCCCCAGTACACACAAAAAGCCAGATGCTCAAAGTGGCACATGCATCTGGAGTTCATCTGCAGCAGCTAGAGGCTCTAGTGTGTCCTTTATCTCTCTCTGATTGCAAAGATATATAAAATTTTAAAAAAATAATTTGTATAGAGCTGGAGAGGTGGCTCAGTGGTTAAAGGCAATTGCTTACAAAGCCTACTGGCCCAGGTTCATTTCCCCAGCCACCACATAAAGACAGATGGGTGTTCATTTTCACACACAACCCCCATCCCAATCAACACACATGTGCAAGTAAGTAAATAAATATTTTTTTAAAAGAATTTATGCTATTGATGCAGGATTTGGGGTTTCATGAGGGTTCTTCCAAATTTATGAAACCCAAGTTTGGGTTTTGTCCTACCTTTAACAAAAAAATTGATAAAGACAGACTCAAGAAAGATAAATTATGAATTATTAAGTTTATTTAAGGAGAAATCACAAACTTTGTGTGTGTGTGTGTGTGTGTGTGTGTGTGTGTGTTGAAGGGAGATTGGGGTCTAGGAAGGAAGGCTGGAGCAGGGTCATAAACACATGGGGAGTAGGAAACACACTCTCATGTGGAAAACATTACATAGTTTACAAGGTTCCTTTAAGAAAAATTGAGGATTTTAGGGAAAGACTGGAATACAGCCATAAGCATGTGGAGGGGAATGCATAAAGCCCATTTAAGAGAAACTGAGGCTTTCAAGGAGAGATGAGAGTAAAATCAAGCATGTGGAAGACAGAACTTAGGTATATATGTAGAGAGTCTTAGACAGAACACACATGGCATCTGCCATGTGCTTTCCCATGAGGCTCAAGGAAAAATATCAAAGCAGAGACCAAGAAATTCAGAGGAGAAAAGAGTAATGAAGAGAGTTACACTCATGGTTACCCCAAGTTTAAAGAAGTCACACGGGTAGCAGGCCTGGAGTTAGTGACAGCACCCAGTGATAGATCAAGAGTGTAAGGGAAGTAGCTTGTGGGAGATTCAGAGACCAGAGGGAAATCATGATCAAAGTGAGAAGTTACTCCAAACTATAAAGCATGGGCAAACAAAAAGTTCTCCCAGACCAAGAAACTCTATTATGCTCTCCTCCCACCGAGGCAGGCTGGGTAAGGGGGAAGCTAGACTAACTAACACGTATCCATACCCCTGTGACCAGAGCAAAGAGAGGCAGGCAGAGCTGAGCACAGCCAGGAAAGCAGAGGGGAGGGCAGGAGTGGGGGGGGGGGGGTGAGCTAGCGAAGACGGCAGCCTTTATAAGCAAGGGAAAGACCCAACTGGCTTGTAGATTTGGAGGGCGGATCCCAGAGCCAGCCCATTGGGGCCATCTTTCTAGGCAGCACGCTAGACTGTGGACAGCATGGGGCGCTGTCCAGCACGGCGGAGGGCCCCAGACCCGGGAGCTTGCAGCAGGCCTGGAGACCGGCAGGCTCCCTCCCCAGGAGGTTGTAGCAATCCTAGATCTCCCGGTGGCCTCCAGACGGGCAGGAATGAGGCCGCTCCCTACCCCTGCCCAAGGTGCCTGGACATCCTGATAAGACTTAAGGTTTCAGTTTCCCCAGAGCCTTGTGACCTGTTGCAGCTTGCCCAGAAAGTCCCTATATGCTAATGAGGTATCAGCCAGCAGATTTCTCACAGCCAATCCCTGTATGATCCGCACCCTATACCTTTTCCCGCCACTACTTAGACCATGTGACCCTTTCCCGCTCATCTGGAAAGTCCCTACATGCTAGCTGGGCATCAGCCGGACCTTTGTCCTAACCAGTCCCCTCATGACCCGTACCTCCCCGTACCTCTTCCTGCTCTTTCACAAGCGCTATTAACCCATTTCCCTGACAAATATACGAGCTGTTCTCTGAAAACCTCTCCCGGGGGTTTCCTCCCCTGGCCCAGGGCGGCCAGGAACTACAGCGTGCTGCAGATCAATCTTGATCAGACACAAGTTCCATTCGCGCCAAGAGTTTCAGTTTGTGTCAGGGCAAGATGTCATGTGAGGTGGCATCTCCCAGGTTCTCTCTGAGCCTCAATCTCTAACTGAAACTGTCTAAAAGGAGCTAGCTTCCTCCTATCCTTTCATTATGAATAAGGCATACGGAAACCTATTTCTTTGTTAGCTAGTTAAAATATAAAATTTAGTGCCAGGAGTGGTGGCACATACCTTTAATCCTAGCACTTGAGAGGCAGAGGTAGGAGGATCGAGTTTGAAGCTAGCCTGGTGCTACAGAGTGAGTTCCAGGTCAGCCTGGTCTAAAGTGAGACAGGGAGAGCTCCTGCAAAAGTACCCTGTTGGGTGGATAATGCTACACCCAGAAGCCAGAGGTTGTTACAGGAAATTCCTCGTGCCAGAGGTGGGATATCTCCCAGTAGGTTGCTGATCAGAGAGGACCCTGGTACTCCTAAGACATTACAAGCTACTGCCAAGGCTCTTGGTTGCCCATCAGAACTAGTCGTTAACATCCTACTTCTGAAGACGTCACCTGCTTCAGTTGCAGGACACTGAGAAATTAAGCTAGAGCTGAGCTGAAGCCCCCCGGCTGGCTCACTGTCATTTTGCTCCAAAGTACTAGGCAGGTTTCAAGTCATCAACAGTTTTAACCAGCTGTGGACCCTGAGAACTACACAAAGTATCAGCCAGGTCTGAAGTGCCCACAGGTGAGATATAAGAGTAGCCAATTGCTCTCTGAGTGGATTTGATGCCTGCTTCATGGGAGGGAATTCCTGCCTGGTACTGAGAACCCAATGAAAAGCCTATGGCTGGGGAGGTCATAAGCCTTAGGGGAAAACTACTACTGTTGTATGGCTAAATGCATATATTATGACCATCAAAACTTCCCTCTAGGGCTGGAGAGATGGTTTAGCGGTTAAGTGCTTGCCTGTGAAGCCTAAGGACCCTGGTTCGAGGCTCGATTCCCTAGGACCCACGTTAGCCAGATGCACAAGGGGGTGCACACGTCTGGAGTTCCTTTGCAGTGGCTGGAAGCCCTGGCGTGCCCATTCTCTCTCTCTACCTGCTTCTATCTCTCTCTGTCTGTTGTTCTCAAATAAAGAAATAAAAATAAACAAAAAAATTAAAAAAAACACTTCCCTCTAAACATTTATGTTTATGCCATATATAATGCTATTCTCACTTTTGGTTACAAAAGCTTCTCTCTTCAGATGGTGGTGACCACTGGTGACTGCTGTGGGGTGGATAATACTACTGGGGAGACTTGAACTTACCAAAGTGCTGAGAAGCAACAGCAGTGGTGTGCGCAGTACTAAGTGCGACATCTCCACCACTCCTCCCAAGTCTCAGAGTCCACTGCAGAAGTGGTGGAAAGAATGTAAGAGCCAAAGAAAGGGAAGGAGCACCTTGGAACACTGTCTTCCAGACACAGAGTGGCCGGGGCATTCACGACCTCACAGTGACTGACAGTATCTACACAAGACCTGCACGATGTGATAGCTTGGTGGTACAGGTGGGCTTAGTATGTTCAATACCCACTCTCAATATCAAATCTAAATGGCATAAACCGTTTTTCATCCAAGCAAGGTTTTAGCCTTGTGACGTCTCTCACATGGCCATTAAAATGCCACAGATGAAATCATCCTTAATTTCTTTTTTTTTTTTTTCTGAGCTCAGACTTTACAAGGAACACAGAACCTCACAGCTTGATTTTTCTGAGCCAATCCTCATGGTTAACTAATGAGCGCAGAACGGAATGGCCAGGTGACATGTGAGCAGAAGAACCCAGGCTAAAGGACATGGGGAACTGCGCAATCAATGAAATGTTCAGGGCAGAGGCAAGAGAACTCAATTGTTCTGGACAACCAAAGCGTTTTTGCTGCACTTACCAGATTTGTGTGGGTTGGAGCTATGGATAATTGCCTCACCTCTCCATTTCATTTTGCCAGTCTAAACATTGCATAAATAACTACTTGAGAAATTCAATGTTGATGTCAGCACATGAACTGACAGAAGTGTGACAGCTCATTCTAAAATTCACAAGAAGGGAGGGAGGGAAGGGGGAGGGAGGGGAGAGGGAGAAGGAAGGGAAAGGGAGGTTATACAAGTGGGCTGATGCTATTTAAACATATGTATCAAGGGGCCTAGAGAGATGGCTTAGTGGTTAAGGCGCTTGCCTGAGAAGCCTGAGGATCCGAGTTTGATTCTCCAGGTCCCATATAAGCCAGATGCGCAAGGTGGCACATGCATCTGGAGTTCATTTGTAGTGGCTAGAGGTCCTGGCACACCCATCCTCTCTCCCCCCTTTCTGTCTCAAATAAATAAATAAATAAAAATAAATATTAAAAAATAAATATTTAAATATATATCAAAATGCTCCAACTCTTAGCCACACAAAATTGATGATATGTATTTAGTAGTTGAAAATATAATCAACCGGGCATAGTGATACATGTCTGTAATTGCAGCACTAAGGAGGTTGAAGCAGGAGGATTGCTGCAAAAGCAAGGCCAGCGTGGGCTATATTTGAGTAAATAAATGAGTAAAAGCAAACAATTATTTCAGTCAGGTGTTGTGGAACATGTACACATGTAGTGAGTACAAAGCCAGCCATAGCTGCATAGCAAGATCCTGTCTCAGAGGTGGGGGAGCGAGGGAAGGCGAGGTGGAGAGGCAGTGACAATTATAGGGATGTACAAAAGAAAACAGGTAGAAAAGCAAAAAGAACAAGTAAATATATATAAATAAATATAAGAGAGAGAGAGAGAGAGAGAGAGAGAGAGAGAGAAAGAGAGAGAGAGAGAGAGATTGAGAGAGAGAGAGAGAGAGGGAGAGAGAATGGGTGCACCAGGGCCTCCAGGCACTGAAAATGAACTCCAGATGCATGCGCCCCCTTCTGCATCTGGCTTATGTGGGTCCTGGGAAATCAAACCTGGGTCCTTTGGCTCTGCAAGCAAGTGCCTTAACCACTAAGCCATCTATTTAGCCCAATATTGTTTTTATTATATGCATGCTACTGGTTATGAATGGTTTCTCATTGCAATTTTTGAGTCTTTTTATTAAAAATTTCCCTAAGTATAGACAATATACCATGATCACAGTCCCCTTCCATCACTCTCACCCCTCCCAAATCTTCCCTCTGCTGAACCCCTTCTTTTTTCCAATTAGACACTCTTCTATTTGATGTCATCAGTGTTTCTTTTCCTCCTTATTATTCAGGTCTTGCTAGGTAGAGTCAGTCACTGTGAGGTCATGCATGCCATGACCACTTTGTGTCTGGAAGACAGCAGTGTAAGCAGCCCATTCGTTGGGCTCTTACATTCTTTCTGCCACCTCTTCTGCAATGGTTCCTGAGACTTGGAGGGTGTGATGGAGATGTCTCACTTAGTACTGAACACTCCTCTGTAACTTCTTCTATGCTGGTCAGTTTGGAATCTCTCCAGTAGTCACCACCATCTGAAAAGAGAAGCTTCTCTACCAAAAGTGAGAGTCACATTAATATATGGGCATAAACATAAGCGTAGAGTTTGCTGAACACAATATGTGCATTTAACTGACAACAGCAGTAGTTTCTCTTGTAGGGACTTCCCCTGCCATAGGTTTTTGACTAGCTTTTCAGTACCAGGCATAAATCCACCCTCCATGGAGTGGGCTTCCAGTCCAATCAGAGAACAGTTGGTTTCATCCATAACAGACATGCCACCATTGCACCAGTTGGCACATTTAGCTTGGCTGGCCAGTCATAAAGCTTCCAGGGTCCACTGCTGGTTAAGACCATTGATAACATCTCTCCCCCAAATGGCTGCATGCAGCATAGCCATCAAGTACTGGAGGATCCTCTTAATGTACCACCCTAGTGCTTATATTATAGGCATGGAGCACCATACTGACTGTTTACATGAGTACTGGGGATCTGAACTCAGGTCCTCATGCTTGCATGGCAAGCACATTACTGAGCCATCTCCCATCCCTACTTTTGCTATGAAAACTTACTAGGATTTTTTTCTAAGGGTTTTATGGGTTTCTGTAAACCCAGTGCTTGGGAGGCTGAGGTAGGAGGGTGCTGAATTCAAGGCCATCCTGAGCCACAGTGTGAGTTTCCAGACCAGCTTGGGCTAGAATGAGATACTGTCTCAAAAAAAAAATAATAATAAAATAAAAATGCTCAGCACAGAATGAGACTTCTCTATCATATCCTGCAAGACTTGGGGAACATTAAGGATGGGCTGAAAAAATGTAAGAGCCAAAGATGGGGGAAGACTTTCAGAATGCTGTCTTCTAGACACAAAGTGGCAGCTACATCTATCACCTTACAGTGGCTGCTGATAACCTGTACAATACTGGGCCCATCATCATGGATGATGGAAGAAGGCAAAAATAAATAAATAAGACATTAAAGAAGAGATAGCAGTTGAAGGAAGAAGAGGCTGAGGGGCTGGGGAGATGGTTCAGTGGTAAAAGACACTTGTTTACAAAGCCTGCAAGCCTGGGTTCAATTTATCAGTCACCCATAAAAAGCCAGGTGGGCATTTGTTTGCAGCAATAAGAGACCCTGTCTTGCACACATACATGCAAATACATTCAAAAAAAACAAAGAAGCATGTACTGGTTTGTATCAGATGTCTGTCTCCCATCAACTCATGCGTTTTGAATGTTTGGTCCCCAGCTGATGGCAATTTGGGAGGTGGATCCTTGCTGGAGGAGGTGTGTTGTTGAGGGTGGGCTTAGGGGGTGTTTATAACCAGCCCCCCCTTGCCAGAGTTCTGCTCACTCTCTTGTTGCTTTCTTCCATGTGCTGTGACAAGGAGTGAAGTAAGTCCAGCCTTTGCTCTAGGACCATCCTTCCCTGCTATCATGAAGTCTTACAGGGTTTTTAAAAATTATTTATTTGAGGAAGAGAAAGCGAAATAGGCAGAGAGAAAGAACAGGAGTGGGCACACCAGGGCCTCTAGCTATTGCAAACAAACTCCAAATGCATGTGCCACCTTGTACATCTGGCTTATGTGGGTACTGAGGAATCAAACCTAGGTCCTTAGGCTTTGCAGGCAAGTGCCTTAACCACTAAGCCATCTCTCCAGCCCAGTTTTATAGGTTTTAGTCTTAAATTTATATCTTTGATCCAGTGTGTGTGTGTGTGTGTGTGTGTGTGTGTGTGTGTGTGTGGTGTGAAGGTGTCTAGCTTTCCTCATTGGCATGTGCATGTGGATAGTCACTGTCACCAACAGTATGCTTTCTCTATAAATCCATCTTGGCATATTTGTTGAAAAACATTAATTGCCATAAATGCAAAGGCTTCTAATTATGTTCCATAACCTATATGTTTAGTCTTATGGCAATATGTTTCATTAGCCTATGTCTATTCTGATGCCAATATCCCACTGTCTTCATTAGAGTAGTCCTGTTATATATCATGAAATCAAGTATGCTGGGTGAGGTGGTGGCGCACGCCTTTAATCCCAGCACTCGGGAGACAGAGGTAGGAGGATCGCTGTGAGTTCAAGGCCAGCCCGAGACTACATAATGAACTCTAGGTCAGCCTGGTCTACAGCAAAACCCTACCTTGAACAAACAACAACAAAAAGAAATCAGTAAGTTTAAGTCCCCAACTTTGTTCTTTCCAAGACTGTTGCGACTGATTTCTTGAGTTTCTGTATGAATTTTGTATCACGCCTCAATTTCTGCAATAAGAAAAAGTACCTGGGATTTTGAGAAGAATTGCACTAATCTGTAGACCAAGTTGGGAATTAGTACTCTGTTAATAATACTGTCACCAGGTCTGATGGCACAGGCCTGTAATCCCAGCAGTCAGGAACCTAAAACAGGAGGATTGTTGCCAAGTTCAGGGCCAGTCTGGACTACATAGTGAATACCAGGTCACCCTGGGTTAGAGTGCGAATCCTGTCTCAAAAAAATAATAATAACAATAAAATCCAAATCCAAAAATAAAAAGTGTTTGAATCTTGAGATTGGGATATATTTCCATTTCGTTGGATGTGTTTTGTTTTAAGACAGTGTTGCGCTATGCAGTTCAGGCTGGTCCTGAGCCTCACAAGCCTCTGCCTCATTCTCCCAGTGCTGGGATTACGGGTGTGATTCACTATGCCCATTTTATTTAGATCATTTTAAATTTTCTTTTAATAAAACTCTGGGGTTTTGCCAGGTGTGGTGGCTCACGCCTTTAATCCCAGCACTTGGGAAGCAGAGATACGATCACTGTGAGTTTAAGGCTACCCTTAGACTACACAGTAAATTCCAGGTCAGCCTGGGCTAGAGCAAGACCCTACCTCAAAAAAACAAAAACAACAACAACAACAACAAAACCTCTGTGGTTTTAAGAATATGTTTGTAGTTCTTTTAAAAATATTGATTTAGCCAGGCGTGGTGGCGCACGCCTTTAATCCCAGCACTCAGGAGGCAGAGGTAGGAGGATCACCATGAGTTCGAGGCCACTCTGAGACTCCATAGTGAATTCCAGGTCAGCCTGGGCTACAGTGAGACCCCACCTCGAAAAACCAATATATATATATATATATATATATATATATATATATATATATATATATATATATATTTAGAAGCCAGACATGGTGGCACACACCTTTAATCCCAGCACTCGGGAGGCAGAGGTAGGAGGATCACCATGAGTTCGAGGCCACCCTAAGATTACATAGTGAATTCCAGGTCAGCCTGGGCTAGAGTTAAACCCTACCTCAACCCCCCACACACAAAAAATATATATATGTATATTGATCTAGGGAGAGATGGCTTAGCGGTTAAGGTGATTGCCTGCAAAGCCAAAGGACCCAGGTTCGATTCCCCAGGACCCATGTAAGCCAGATGCACAAGGGGGCGCATGCACCTGGAGTTCATTTGCAGTGGCTGGAGGCCCTGGCACACCCATTCTCTCTGTCTCCTCTCTCTATCTATATCTCTCTGCTTGCAAATAAATAAAATAAAATAAAGTAATCTTGAAAATATATTTATTTATTTGAGACAGAGAGAGAAGGGAGAGAGAGAGAAAAAATGGGCATGCCAGGGCCTCTAAGCCACTGTGAACAAACTACAGATGCATGCGCTACTTTGTGCATCTGGCTTACGTGGGTACTGAGGAACTGAACCTGAGTCCTTAGGCATCACAGGCAAGTGTCTTAACCATTAAGCCATCACTCCAGCTCTGTACTTCTTTTAAAAATTTCTAAATATGCTAGTCTTTATTGGTATAGTAAATGGAATTGGTTTCATAATTTCATTTTCAGGTTTCTTCACTGCTAATTTATAGAATCACAATACAACTTTTTTTTGAGGTAGGGGCTCACTGTAACCCAAAGGTAACCTGGAACTTACTCAGTAGCTGCAGGCTGGCCTTGAACTCACAGTGTCTCTCTTACCTCTGCCTCCTGAGTGTTGGGATTAAAGGCATCTGCCACTATTTCTGCTTTTGTATCCTGTAATTTCCTTTTTTTTTTTTTTTGAGTTTTCAGTGGATTTATCATCATGGGACCTGAAAGCAGAAATAGTTTCATTTCTTCCTTTCCAGTTCGGATTACTTTATTTCACTTTCTTGCCCAATTGCCATGGCCAGGCTCTCCAATACAACATTGGCTAAAAGGGACAAGATTGGTTATCCTTGTCCTATTGCAGATCTTATGGAAAGAGGCCAGTCTTTCATCAGTGAGTATGGTGGAAGAAGTGAGTTTTTCTCTTCTTTTAATCTTTATTTATTTATTTAAAAGAGGGGGAAGAGAGACAGAGACAGAATTGGCATGCCAGGGCCTCTTGCTACTGCAAACGAACCCCAGATTCATGTACCACTTTGTGCATCTGGCTTTATGTGTGTACTAGGAATGGAACCTGGGCCATCAGCCTTTTCAAGCAAGCATTTTAACCACTGAGTCGTCTCTCCAGACCCTAACTTTGTTTTGTTTGTTTTGTTTTGAAGGTAGGATAGCACTCTAGCACTGCAGCACAGGCTGACCTGGAATACTACGTAGCCCCAGGCTGGCCTTGAACTCAAGGTGATTCTAGCCTCCAGAATGCTAGGATTAAAGGCATGTGCCACCACACCCAGACAAGACAGGAGCTTTTCAGGCTGTGGATGTTTTCTTCTAGTTTGTTGAGTGTTTTGTTACTAATTTTTATTTATTATTTTATTTATTAGAAAGAGAGATGGAGAGAGAAAAAGAGAGAATAGGCCTATCAGGGCTTCTAGCCACTGCAAATAAACCCTAGATGCATGTGCTATCTTGTACATCTGGCTTACATGGGTTCTGGGGAATAGAACCTGGGTCCTTTGGTTTTGCAGGCAAGTGCCCTAACTGCTAAGCCATCTCTCCAGCCCTGATTTTTATTTTTAACAAGAAAATTCATTAAATCTTCTTAAATGCCACTTTGTATCTATAGAGATGATTGTGTAAATTTTTCTTTTCAATCGCCAAGGCATATTACAGTAGTTAAATGAAGCAAAAGAAAGAAAACCTCAAGAATGTAACAAGAATGAAAAGGATATGAATGTTTGGGAACCAGTATAGGAGTCAATATCCAAAACCTAAGTCCTGGATGACAGATAAGGTGGTTAGTTATCTAAAAATGATATAAGAAAATTTATTAGATATGATGGAAATTAATTTTTATTCTGAATGGATCCATCATTTGATCAGCATAGTGGAGGAACACATTCACACCAAGTTGATTGTCCTCATACACAAGATATGTCTCTGATGACCTTTCCTTTGGAAAAGGTCTTTTTGTTTGGTTTTGTGTTTCAAGGTAGGGTCTTACTCTAGCCCAGGCAGACCTGGAATTCACTATGTAGTCCCAGGCTGGCCTTAAATTTACAGTGTGATCCTCCTACCTCTGCCTCCCAAGTGCTAGGATTAAAGTCATGTGCCACGCCTACGCCTAGCTTGGGTCTTTTTTTTTTTTTTTTCTTTTTTTCTTTATTAGTTAGTTTTGTATTCAGCAAATACAGTCAGTTTGGTACCATTATTAGGCTCATCTGTGACCTACTCCCTCCCCTGGGCCCCTCCTTGTTGAGGTATATGTGGGTCATGCATTGTGGAGTTAGCCCACAGTTATGGGTAAGCTAAATGTCTCTGCATATCATGACCCAACATGTGGCTCTGACATTCTTTCCGCCCCCTCTTCCGCAAAATTTCCCTGAGCCATGTTGGGTTCATTTTTGGTCTGCTTCAGTGTTGAGGTGTTGGGGGCCTCTGAGGCTCTGGCTCTCTGATTTGGTAGGAGTTGATTTTTCTCTGTGTTGATCTCCTTCCCCCTTGTGCTGGTATCCGGTTCATCAGGAAAACAGCACCCTTGCTTGTTTCGCCAATTTTTCTTAGTTTCAGCCGGGGCCCTTTTGAGGTATGGTGGGGTGGCTCTCTCCTTAGGATCTACATCTATCTGAAAAAGAGAAGCAGATTCTCCAACAGAGAGTAAGTTAGCACCAGGACAAATGAGAGAACCCTTACTTTTTTTTTTATAGAGAATTTAATAGGTGTAGGCCCTCTTGTAGCCCACAATTGATGGTAGCTTGATATTGGAGAGTGGGTTTATGTTTGGATATGGTTCTGACTTGTTTCTCAGCTCCAGCTATGGGTCCCATACCAGTGAGGGGATCAGTTAGCCGAATTGAGAGCAGTTGGTTCCCCACCATGGCTATGTGCCACTACTGCACTTGTGTGGGCATCACAACAAGTTATTTGCTGCTAAGTAGGTTAGACCACGCGTTGCTTGGACAGATATTGGTCATTTTCCCCCAGTCGCCCATGTAGCACCTTCTGGCACTAGACGCGCTGACTGTCTGGGGACTGACTCTCTTCCAACTTCCAGCCATGCCATTCTATTTTGCATGTCAAAGCTTGGGTCTTTTTTTTGTTTTGTTTTGTTTTTCAGGCTGACCTGAAATTCAGGCCTCGAACTCATGGTGATCCTCCTTACCTCTGCTTCCACACCCGGCTTTTTTTTTTTTTTTTTTACTAGAAAGTGCTGTGGATGGATTTCAGAAGGACAATTTTCCTTCTTTCATGCTCGAGACTTTCCTGGTGGAATAACCCATGGAGGTGTGGAGACCTGGGGCTTCAAGGACTGATTCCTCACACATGTGTTAGTTCACACAATGAATGGCCTCTAACTTTCTATCAGTTTGTAGATGGCAGGTAAACTGATCTCTGAAGAAAGCAGAAAGTTACTGATTTTCCAAGTCATCAGTTGGGTAGGAAAGTAAAATAAAATTACTTTTTGAAATTTTCAGATACAGTCTGGTATGAAGGCTTGTGTCTATAATTACAGCACTTGGAAAGATGAGTCAGGAAGACTATTTTTTTTTTCTTGCTTTATTTCAGGGAAGGTCCAGGCCAGCCTGGGCTACCACGTGAGAACTTTTCTCAAAATGGAAAAAAAAAAAAAAAAAAAGCTGGGTGTGGTGGTGCATGCCTTTTATCCCAGCACTCGCCATGAGTTCAAGGCCACCCTGAGACTACATAGTGAATTCCAGGTCAGCCTGAGCTAGAGCGAGACCCTACCTCAAAAAAAAAAAAAAAAAAAAAAAAAAAAAAAACAACTTAGATATGCAAGTACTCATAAAAAGTTACCACCATTTTACCTTTTTCTGGAAAGCTACTATGCTCAAAATGATAAAATGACACAACAACAAAACTTCTGGCTCCACTTGTTTTTCATAATTTTGTGCAGCTACTTGACTTTCAACTATATGCCTATAAAATACTGAATTTAGAAATTACTTAAATTTAAAAAGGGGATGAATTCTTCTTGGGACTCTGTTGAGAATGGTTTGGTGAGGTCACTAAGTCACCCTAGTCAATTCGTTTCGAATGTTTAGTGCCTAAGAAGTGAGTAGAAAAGAGCCAAAGACTTTTACTGCAATTTTTTTTTTTATTTTTGTATTGCAATCGATGAATCTTTGCAAAGTAGCCTTTCAAAGCTAACTTTACAAGGCTCTACATACAGTTACACTGCATACCAGCAGACACCTTTTGGAAAATGCAATGAATTGTGCTCATTAAGGGTAAGAGTAGTTATGGCTTGGCTGAGGGAAAGAAGGCCAGCATTATCACAAGAAGAGTCACAAAGAGATTCGGATAATGATAAAGGGAGCAACAATAAAGATTAAATTGAACAATTCAAACCAAAATTTCATATAATTAGTAAAAAAGTACATTACTAAATTAATATATATTTTATATGACACTTTTTAAAAATATAAGTGTAAACTAAATTAAATATACTAAGTAAAAGAAAAGGAATTAGTTAACCAACTGCTTTCCCAAAATGCCTTTCCTTTCCACTGCAGAGGTACCAAGAATGAATGCAAAGTGAACGTGTCATTTCTCAAACACTGAGATCATCCATGACGTCATCATATTTGCATCCCAGGACCACCTGACCAAGGAGGTTCCTCTCCTTCTCTATCATTTCCCCTGTCCCTTTTCCTCATAGCACTAATCACTCCCTGATAGCTTCTTACATATTGATCCATATGCTTATACCTCCTTCCCAGAATGAAAGTCTAAAGACACCAGGCTCTACAGTCTTTTGTACAACTGATTGCATACTCAATGTTGCCTCCCACGCCATAGGTAGTGAGTGAAAATTAAACTGAGGAAGAGTGAATGAATGAACACCTGGGAGACCCAGTAACCAATACGCATTAAGAAAATCTTTTTCAGGCCGGGCGTGGTGGCGCACTCCTTTAATCCCAGCACTCTTAAGGCAGAGGAAGGAGGATTGCCATGAGTTCAAGGCCAACCTGAGACTATATACTGTTCCAGATTAGCCTGGGCTAGACCAAGACCCTACCTTAAAAAAAAAGGAGGGCTGGAGGGATGGCTTAGCGGTTAAGGCCTTTTCCTGCAAAGCCAAAGGACCTCAGTTCAATTCCCCAGGACCCACGTAAGCCAGATGCACAAGGGGACACATGTGTCTGGAGTTTGTTTGCAGTGGCTGGAGGCCCATTCTCTCTCTCTGCCTCTTTCCCTCTCTTGCTCTCTCAAATAAATAAATAAAAATTTTAAAAAAGGTATCAGATTTGTTTCAAATCTGCAGGCCTAAGGAAAAAAAAAAAAGGAAAAGAAAATCTTCCTCACAAATGTAGGGTAACCTTCTGGTCAATAGGAGGAATTTGCTTTCTAACAAGCAACAAGAGCTGAGGGTAATCCATCCCTCGTGTTGATAACTTCCTATTCACTGACTGGCTGCAAAGTAGATACAGTTATGAGTGTAGCTTTGTCCTCTGGGAAATTTTCAGGCTTTCGATTGCTATCTTAGCTATAGAGAAAGCATGGTCCACAGTGCAACTATTGCATGAGGTTTGGCACAAAAGGCAAAGGGAGAACTAAATCTGATAATTCTATGTGTCTGAGGGTGCATTAACTGGATTCATGTATTTACCTCGAGGAGAATTTGCTCTGCTATTCCGAACCAGGTTATTTCTAGCTTCTCTTTACTTGAAGCCCTCCAATGGCTTCA
This sequence comes from Dipus sagitta, assembly GCA_036346955.1. NCBI lineage: Eukaryota > Metazoa > Chordata > Mammalia > Rodentia > Dipodidae > Dipus > Dipus sagitta. The sequence continues at coordinate 46,888,642 of CM070770.1, read as the reverse complement.
GGCGGACTAAAGAATAGTACAGAATCTTTGGCATGGAACTTAAGCCCTTCCGCAGGTGGGCTAGTTGCCTCTCCCCCAGAATCCAGTTCCCTATGCATGAGAAAGGCTCCACCAAATACCGTCTAGTTCTCTGAAGAAGGAAGGCTGTTTGTCCTCTCAGAACTTCTGCTCATTCAGTTCCTTCCACTTGGGAAAGTCTTTTTCATGGTCCACACTTGGTTAAGATTCCACAAAACCTTTCCTAGCACTGTGATGGGGGAAATATCCCCACCCCAACTCTCCTTCCATTGCAGCCCTCTGCTCTCCTGAACTTCCCACAGGACTTGCCCGAGGCTGCTCCTAACTGCGCTTCCCATTGCTCTCACCATGTTTTACCCAGACAATGGCCTCTCAGGCCTCTCAAACTCCCATTTCTGTTTGCTATCACTGAAAAAAATATTTTCCCACTTATTTAGTGTGCTCTCAATTTCATTCAACTCTCTGTTCTGAGATGACCTCCAACCAGAAGGTGTCTTTGACCACTGTAGTCAAAGAAATTCTTCCACTTCTCATTACAAACTATCCCCTCTCTAAGCAAGAATAGGGACTTCTCACAAATAGAACTATCCTTTCACTAGCATGAAACGCAAGCTTTAGGACTACTTTTTTATACTAGTGATAGAACATGACATTATGTACTTAGTAATGTATGTCTTCCCTTCAAGAATATAAGGTCTGTGAGCATGGGTCTTCATTTTGTTTACTGTTAGATTTGTGATTGAACGAATAAATGAATGACTGGCACTTGTGACTCAGTACATACCCTGCCTTGAGACCTTTGCTGTCTTCTCACGCTGACAGCAGGGCTGTATCCTAGTCATCTTAGTTGACAACTCTGTGCAAGCACATCTTAGTAATCTGGAGTAAATTTGATGTGACTAATCTAATTAATTTATTTATTTGTGTGCTTGTGTATGGGGGGGGGCATGCCAGGGCCTCTTGCTACTGCAAATGAGCACCAGACATATGCTCCACTTTGGGGTCTGGCTTTACATGGATACTGGGGAATTGAATCCAAACAGGAAGGCTTTCCACGTAAGAGCCTTGAATCACTGAGCCATTTCTCCAGCCCCTGGAGTAACTTCTTAATACCCTTTGTATGATTGACTGACGTCCACCCTACTTATCCATAAGAGTTGCCAATGAAGACACTCTGAACCCATGTATATTGCATAAACTGAACAACACAACAATATTTCTACCAACCCTTCATCTAGTCGATCATAGTCTATTAGGGCTATGTATGTTTTAAAACTTAGAATAATTAATTATGCAACATACTTAGATGAATCAGTACCCTGCAGTCAAATATACTAATAGCTGAGTGTGGAAACTTTGTGTTGTAGGTAAGGAGTTGCGCCCATGTTCTGGTATTCAAGATCTGTGATGTGCCTGTGCTGAAATGCATTCCTCAAAGTTCAGAGCGTTAAGGATCCCTGGTTTATTGCATTAATTTAAAATATCTATTTTTTTTACAACAACCATAGATGAAGCATGTATTGTTTGTCAACCCTTGTGCTCAGTTCTTTAAATATGAATGTAAACCTACATACTAGTTTGTCCTGTCTTACAGATGAGCACACTCAGGCTTAGAGAGATGTTGAGCAAAATGTCTGCACAGCTAGGAACTGGCCAAATTGGATTCAAACTGAAACTATCTCATAATCAAAAGCCAAAGCCACATATTGGACCACCTGACCATCCTAATTTTACATAGCACAAGATATAAAAATATCCTTTATTCTTGCCAAATTTCTTTGTGATGGCAAGTCTATGGAAAGTTTCTATAATTCAGGAAAATGTCAAAATCCTCAAAACACAAGCACTTCTTTGTTAATGCAGGCCAGCTACATGTAACCACCATTTAACTGGTACCAATTGAGTATCTCAGCTAAACCAGTGTGTGTGTGTGTGTGTGTGTGTGTGTGTGAGAGAGAGAGAGAGAGAGAGAGAGTAGGAGAAAGAGAGATGGTTTCACAGTGTAGTCCAGGTTGGCCTGGAACACTATGTAGGCCAAGCTGGCCTCAGACACATTGATCCTCCTACCTTAGCCTCTGATGTACTATGATGGATTATCAGCTTGCACCACCACACCTGGCTCCAATGTTTTAAATGTTTATAATAAGAGATCAAGTGATTTCAGGTAATTAAAAAAAATATATATAATTATAGTAATTTGCCCTGATTTCCTTTGCAGAACTATGACCTATGTCTGCTGTACCCTGAAAGATATAAAAATGGGAGAAGAGACTATCATAAGGCACTAGTTATAGCTAATATGGAGATAATGTCTCTTTTAAGAACATGTTAGTTGATTGAATTTTTTTTAAGCTAGGCAAAAGTTGACATCTGTGATGAGCAAGATGAAGTGTCTTATATCACAGTGATACTTTGGCATTAAGGAATCAGTTGACCCTCTTAAAAGCTAGATTTAAACTATCCCTACATAGATCTACAGCTATAACTGAAGACACAGTTTTTGATTTTACTGCACTTAGATAAAATTATGGAAGAGAGAGCTGTAAAAATCAACAACACACAGTCACTTCACATTACAAAGCAGATAAATAGAAAGACGAGGTATAAGAAATGAAAAAAAAAACATATACACTAAAAACATCACAACAGCAACAGGCTTTATTTAAACCAGACACGTGAATTCTTCAATTAGTATCAACTTCTTCCAGACTTAAGGAAATGGAAATTAATGGTGGTGCTCCTGAAGGCAGAGAAGGGAAGATTCACTAGGGAGCAATGGCACTGCCTTTCAAAACTCCTTTCAAGGACACCCTCAGCCCAAAAGATCATTAGATCTCATGTGTTCAGGTATGTGCACCACACCCTCACTTGGAAGTAACCCATATACCTTAGTTGAAATTTTTCAAAAGGAAATATATTATATGTTTATATGTATCATAAATTAATTTAAATTTTAGAAATGAAATAAAGTACAGAGTTAAGCTTAAAATATTAAAACTTCAAAAAAAAAAAAAACCCTTGAACATTGTTACTTAAGATACTTTGTTACAAAGTTCCTAGGTGCATACATCTACAAAACGGATAGCTATTACTACCTGACCCCTCAATCCATGACTTCCCCTAAATCTTCTATGACCAGGCCAGCTATGGGAGACTTTCCTAACCTTTTGTCCAGATGATGTACACGCATGAGGACATTCAATCAGAAAATATTTCAATTTAATATAATGCAGTAAAAAATAAATCCAACAAAGCACTATATAAAGGGTAAGACAAAATTGTATATTATTTTCAACAGTTGCCATATTCATTAAATTAACTAACCCTAAGGTCTTCTCTGTATGAGTACTTTTCAGAGTTTTAGACTATGAGTTTAACTTTGTGTTGAGTTGGTCAGCACCTTGATTGATATGAGCAATTACATTAAAGAAAGCTCATGGATAGAGAAGAGAGAGATCATCCGGGGACAAAAACAGGGGAAGGGATTTTTTTTTTAATATGACATTCAAACAGAAAAGATAAAAAGAATACACAAACAAACAAAGTGTTCACAGTAAAACATGCCAGATTTGTAGTTTCATTTGAAACCAACAACAAGTCATGAAACGTCATGAAAAAATATAAGTCAAGGTAAAATCTCCTAGAGTAATTACTACATGAAGTCAAAATTACCACACTGATCAGTAAACCCCAGAAGAAAAACGAACAGCGCTTACATTTCAGGTCTTTTTTAAACATCATACAACTTTTCAAAGTTAATGCACAGATTGTGTACGTTTGGCCACGCTGCACAAATTTTTTTTTAAAAAATACAGTATACAGAAAAAAACCTCTTATATTCCCCATTTTCAATCATCCGCTTGAAATCTAAGAGCAAAAGATCAACTAGAAGGATTTTAATTATTTACAAATCCAGCAGGTTCATCTGCCACAATGGCTTGGCTTCCATCCCAAGGAGATTTTGCGTCTTGGCAGTACCTGTCAGTTCTCTGTCCTCACAGGAGGCTGTTTCCCTACTGCTCATCATTCATTTTGAAAAGTTCCAACAATGCCCCAACAGCTCCAAAGTAACCCTACAAAACAATGGAAAACTTCTGTACAATTGTTTATAAACCTTAACCAAAGAGCTATTACTTTTAATATTTGCAGGAATGCTGCCCCTAAGCTTATAGATGAAAGAGAAACTTTTAAACAGGATTCCTGGTCTGGGATGTGGTCAAATGCTGTTTGGCAGAAGTGAGGCCATGTATTCTATCCCGAGCACCACAAGGACAAACAAAAGCTGAACCCTTTGTTATGAAACATGGTGGGATAATCAAATGACAATAGTTTATTTGAATGTCTATTTGTTTATATATACTGACATATGTACAGTGCTTAGGAAAGTATCTGCCTCATGGAGTCACTTTGGTCACATGTAATACAAGCTCATACTTCTAGAAATTTCTGGAAATTCTGACTGTCAGTTGGCCTGTTATAAACAATAGAGTACTATAAACTGGGTGGCTTACAAACAATAGGACTTTGTCTCTTAGATTTCTGGGGACTGGGAAGTCTAAGATAAAGGTGTCTGGTGAGGGCCAGGTCTTCAGACACAACTGTCCTCCCTGCTAACCTTGCAGAAGGGGCAAGATGGGTTTTTTTTGGATCTCTTTTGTAAGGACAATAATACCATCCAAGAGCAGCTCAGCCCCTGTGATTTACTGACCTCCTTAAAGCCTCGTCTTCTAGTATTATCTTGGGGATTAGGATACCAGCCTATGAATTGGGGTGGGGACCAAAGGTATTATGCCTATTAGCGACCTGATTTCCAAAAGGCTAGAGACCTCTCCTCTGGCATTTCCTGAGAGCAATTACTTATTATACAGGTGGGTATGTTAGGATAAGGCTGCTGCTGCTGCCGCCAGCTAATACTGATTAAGGCCTAACCATATGCAGGCATTTTCTAAGGACTTTACATAGATTTAGCTCTTGAAATCATGACTCTATAAGACAAATACTATTTCCTTATTCTACAAATGCTAAAAGGTAAGTGGAGCCATAGAGCCATCTAAGATCTCAGTCCACGAAACGCTGTGCTCTGAAGTGCTTATTTGGACTGTTTCTTTTAGGAGAGGCTTCATCATAGTTGAGTGGAAGAGAAACTGAGGCTGGGCATGGTGACACATGACCAAAGGAGACAGCACTCCCAGGACTTGGGAGGCTGGGACTAAAGGATTGGGAATTTGAAGTTAGCCTGGGTACAGCTCAGAGTAAAGCGCAAAGTTCTGGGATGGGTCCCCAACTCCTCATAAGGGCTTCCAAAACCACGGCCGGTGGGCAGAAAGCCACCAAGCCATCAGTGCTTGTCAAACACCTTCTATCCATATCACTCCCTGGGAAGGCCTGACTAAGCCAAGGTGGACTTAGAAGCAGACGGTTTTCTAAGGGACACCTTCAGGAGGTTCCCTGGCCAGAGCCTGCCTGACATGGTCTATAGTAACAAACCAAAGCTATAGTCACAGAGGTCTGGGATGGCACAGTGCCCTTTTCAGTACTGATTTTATTTATTATTTATGAAACAGAAGGAGGCAGATAGAGAGAATGGGCACACCAGGGCCTCCTGCCACTGCAAACAAACTCCAGATGCATGCACAACCTTGTGCATCTGGCTTACACAGGTACTAGGGAATCGAATCTGGGTCCTCTGGCTTTGCAAGCAAGCACCTTAACTGCTAAGCCATCTCTCCAGCCCTTCAGCACTGATTTTTAAAGGGAGTTAAAAGGGAATGTAAAAAAAAGTAGATCTCCCCACTTGATCCTGGAAATTCTGAATTAAACCAGGCATGGCAGGGTATGCTTATAATGCCAGTACTTGGGAGACAAAAGAAAGAGTGTCTTAAATTTAAGGCCCTGTAATTGGTGCTCTGAGCTAATCTCTACTCCAAGCATACTGGCCCCTCAACACTAGTAGCTGCAGTTAGTAGCCCCAGTTGAGCTGTTAATTTGGCAAAAGTCAGCTGTGTTTGTCCTCATATTTGCTTATGATAGTTTTATTACTTATATAATAACCTAATTATAAGCCATTTTAGCCAATAAAAAGGTGCAAAATCATGGTCAGTTTTATGAAAAATTCAGTAGAAAATCCTTTTTCTTTTGGTTTTTTTAAGGCAGGGGTCTTACTCTAGCTCAGGCTGACCTGGAATTCACTATGTAGTCTCAAGGTGGCCTTGAACTCATGGTGATCCTTCTACCTCTGTCTCCTGAGTGCTGGGATTAAAGGTGTATGCCACCACGCCCGGCTTCAGAATTCTTTGAAAAGATTGGAAGGGGAAGTCACAAGCCATTGTTCTCTGCTCAGGTAGATCACACACACACACACACACACACACACACACACACACACACACACGAAAGACAGGGAAAAATCTAGACTTCTGCAACCAAAATACTTCATACGTATCTTGTGGGTTTTTTTTTTTTTAATTTACTTTAAGGAAACCAATTGAAAATCAAAAAAGGTATGTAATATAGATTAAAACTACAGTGCTCTATCATTCTCAAAAAATGGACCCTGGCTCTACATCAACAGATTGGCAAAAGGGGGAGGCAGAAGTAGGTGGACTGCCATGAGTTCGGGGCCACCCTGAGACTACATAGTGAATTCCAGGTCAGCTTGGGCTAGAATGAAACCCTAACTTGAAAATCAACAACAGCAACAACAAAAAAGATTGGTAAGTAAATACACAGTTAAATATATCAAGTCAAAATAAAATGGGCTAGCCTAGTGCCAAAAATAATAAACCATCAAAAAAAAAAAAAAAAAAAGGCCAGGCATATCAGCACAAACTAAGTCCGGTTATCACGAGCTAAGGCAGGAGGATCACAATTTTGAAGCCAGCCTAGGCAGTTCAATGAGACTATCTCAAAGAAAAAATAAATAAAAAGGTAAACTGAGGATGTAGCTCAATTGTTAGAGTGCTTTCTCGATGCCCTAGGTCCAGTCCCCAGGCACTGCATAAAACCAGTGTACACTTGTAATCCTAGCACTCAGGAAGTAGAGGCAACAGAATCAAAAGTTCAAGGTCATCTTTGGTTACACAGTGAGCTGGAAACCAGTCTTGGCTACATGAAACCCTATCTCCAATAACCAAAAAGGAGGAAGTGTTGGATTATAGCTCAGCGGTAAAGCATTTGCCTAGTATGCACAAAGCCCTTGAGGGTCAATCTTCAGTACAGCAAGTAAAATAAAATATAAGGGCTGGAGAGATGGCTTAACAGTTAAGGCGCTTGCCTGCAAAGCTTAAGGACCCAGATTCGATTCCTCAGTATCCACGTGAGCCAGATATGTAAGGTGGCACATGCATCTGGAGTTCGTTTGCAGTGTCCCTCCTACCTCTGCCTCCCAAGTGCTGGCATTAAAGGCATGCATCACCACACCCAGCTTATAAAAAGTTTTTAAAACATTATTTCTCCTGTCTCAGATGTTGTACCCTATATCACCTCTCTATTTCGCATGACTTCCCTCCCCTCTTTTTTGTTTTTTTCAAGGCAGGGTCTTACTCTATAACTAGCTCAGTCTGACCTGGAATTCACTTTGCAGCCCCCTGCTGGCTTTAAACATGTAGCAATCCTCCTACCTCAGCCACCCAAAGGCTGGAATTAAAGGTGTGTGCCACCATGCCCGGCTCACCTAAGTCCATTTAACCAACACTCTACCCTCTGTTTTGTGTGTGTACCTGCACACAGGACAGAGACTAGGGGAGGAATCGGGTGTCCTCCTCCATCACTCTTCCACCTTATTTCCCTGAGACACGGTCTCTCTCTGAACCCTGAGCTGCCTAAATCTTGGTTAGATTGGCTGACCAGGGAGGCCCAGAGATCCTTCTGTCCCCACCTCCCTTAGTGCTGGGCTTACAGGCATGTGCTACCATGCCTGGCTTTTTCTGTGGGTGCTGGACATCAGTCTCAAGACCGCGGGCTTTCACAGTGAGCCCTCTTCCTCCCTGAGCCACTCCCCACCCCCTACCCTCTGCTTTTATGAGCCCAGTTGTTTCAGATTCCACACATAAGTAAACACGTGTGTCATGCTTCCTGTGCCTGACTTCACTCAGTAGAACGTTCTCCATTCTTACTCACGTTGTTGCAACTGACAGGATTTGTAAAACACATATTCTTTTTCCATTCATTTGTTGATGGAACAGGTTGATTTCATTCTTGGCTATTGCAAGTAATGACACCATGCACATAGGCATGCAGAGAGCTCTTCAACACACCGCTTTCAAATTTTTGGGGGTAAATACCCAGAAGTGAAGTTGCTGGATCATATGGTAATTCTACTTTTAGTTTTCTAAGGAATATCCATACTGCTTTCCCACTATGGCTATAAGAAACTTCACATCCCAGGACTGGGAAGAGGACTCAGAGGTTAAAGGTGCTTGCTTGTAAGCCTAGCAACCCACGTGTGATTCCCCAATACCCACATAAAGATGTGGTGCAAAGTGGCCCGTGTTTATGTAATCCCAATGTGCCTACAGCAACGGGAGGTGGAGCCAGGAGAATCCCAAAGGTCAAGTTGCCAAAAGAGATCATGTCAGGAAGGTGGAAGGGGAAGAAAACACCCTCTGACCTGCATACACACACCAGTGTACATGCACTGCCCCTCCCCACGTACAGACATACCCAAATAAATAATAAAAATAGACCGAAAATACATCCCATGTAGAACAATTAAGTCCATGCAAGTTCAACGTACCTCATGTTCCAAAAATAGAGCTTTCAACTGTCCCTTGGACCAAAAATTCATGGCATACGCTAGCAACTTCATAGAGACCATATTGATTCTGAGAAAATTTCCAACAAACACAACTCTGTCAATATTCTGAAAAAAAAAAAAAGGTGAATAAAACAATTGAAGTGTGGCATAAAAATAGCACTTAGCAAAAACTCAATGTTCTGTATGGTACTGTATTTAACCTTGCCTAGGGTTTCTTTTAAGGTTCAGAGAGAATTTATTAGATTATAGATAAAACTTAAAGTGCTTAAGAGAAGGAAAGAGGAGAAAGTACAGATGGCTCCTCCCCATAAGAAGGCACGAATGGTGCAAAGCCCTACCTAGTGTTTTGTTAAATATGTTATTAGTCATCTATGAGACAGGGGAGGGAGGAGGTGTCACAGGGCCTCTTGCCCCTGAAAACAAATTCCAGATGTACGCACCACTTTGTGATTCTGGCTTTATATGGGCACCGGCGAACAAAGCCCAGGTCATGGGCTGGAGAGATGGCTTAGCAGTTAAGGCGTTTGCCTGCAAAACCAAAGGATCCCAGTTTGATTCTCCAGGACCCACATAAGCCAGATGCACAAGGTGGCGCATGCATCTGGAGTTCATTTGCAGTGGCTGGAAGCCCTGGCATGCCCATTCTCTCTATCACAAATAAGTAAATAACTTTAAAGAAAACTTTATAAAAAATCCAGGTCATCAGGCTTTGCAAACAAGTGCCTTTAACTACTGAGCCATATCTCGAGGCCCTGTTCCCCACCCCCACCCCCGCCAAGGGAAACAATTTCAGCATTTCCAAAATGAAGCTGAATAGGTTCAACAGAGCATCCAGCAGGAACAGGACGGTAAGATTTTGAGTAGAGCATAGTGTTTATAGTCATGCTACATTGCACTAGGTCTGACCTGATATTCAGCTGACAACATACATAAATATTATATATACCATATATTGCTGGAGAGATGGCCCAGTAGTTAAAATACTTACCTGTGAAGCCTAAGGACCCAGGTTCAACTCCCCAGAACCCACATATAAGCCAGATGCAGTGGCTAGAGGCCCTGGTGCGCCCATTCTCCCTGTCTCTCTCTCTCTCTGCATATACATTATATGTATGTATGTATGTATGTTTGTATGTATGTATGTATCTATCTATCTACCTATCTAGATACATATAATGATAGCTGGAGCTCAAGTTCAGTTAAGTTCTCTTGTGTATTCCCTCAGTACCTCAAACTACAAGCATAAGATACTATGATATGGGTTGGGCATGTATTTCAGTGGGTAGAATGCTTGCCTATCACGCATGAGGCCATGGGTTAATGCCCAGCACTGAATATCACGGATGTGGTGGCACAAGCCCGTAATCCGAGTATTTGGAAGGTACATGAAGATCAGAAGTTCATGGTCATCCTCAGCTACTTAGTGAGTTGGAGGTCACCTAGACTACATGAGAACCTGTCTCAAAAAAGAAAAGCTATTGTTATAACCAGCTCATAAATGAAAGAGCTGTGGTATGGTTTGTGCTTCTAATGAGCTTGGGATTAAAAAGCAGGAACAATACTCTGTGCCCTCAGGATATATGGCAGAACAACGGTGTGATCAACATATGGTATTTCTGTCTCCATAGATACTGCATTCTGAACCCACACTCTTCTCCTGCCCACAGAGGCAGGCTTCAAATCTCTTTTGCCTCCAACTCTAGCACACTAGCAGCACTTCCTACTGTCCCGAAGAGCTCTGCCTATCTTGCAGAGGTTGGTAATCATTCACCACACAGCCAGTCCCATGAATAAGTGTAGCCAAGGAAGAGAGTCTCTGAGGATCTGGGACCATCACCTTCTAATTGCCCTGAGTTTTAATAAGGCATGTTCAGGAAGACCTTAGCTACTGAAAATTTTCCATGTGTAGAAGGCTCAGAGGTACTTTTAATAAGTTTCTGTTAGAAAATAACTGTAGCTACCAACTGCCCAGATTAAGAGGTGGCAAGGAATACACAAGGTAAGAAACTCAGACTAAAAAGGAATTTAATTAAATTTAGGTGGCCCAAAGTAGGACTTTGAGGCAAGCACCTTAACTGCTGAGCCATCTCTCCAACCCAAAGTAGGACTTTCAAAGCCCATTCTTGCAGTAACCTGGCAGAAATCCAGGTGGGGTAGAGGTGGCATTAAATACCCATAAGCATTACATTTTTCAAATAAATTTCAGGTGGGTCCCAAACGAAAATGTTTAACAAAGAAAGGAAAAGGTCAGGGAGACTACAGAAAACCAAACATGTATTCAAGGGGAAAGAATCACTATGAACAAATCCAAATGGAAAGTAATAAACAAAATTATTCTTTTTTTTTTTTTTTCCAAGGTACGGTTTCACTCTAGTCCAGGCTGACCTGAAATTCACTATGTAATCTCAGGGTGGCCTCAAACTCATGGTGATCCTCCTACCTCTGCCTTCCAAGGGCTGGGATTAAAGGTGTGCACTACCATGCACGGCAGAAGTAATAAACAAAAAGTACTTTCAAGCCAGTTGTGATGGCGCACACCTTAAATCCCAGCACTCAGGAGGCAGAGGTAGAAGGATCACTGTGAGTCTAAGGCTAGCCTGGAACTACAAAGTGAGTTCCAGGTCAGCCTGGGCTACAGTGAGACCCTGCCTTGGGGGAAGAGGAAAAGTACTTTCAGTAAATCATTTCACATGAAATGATTTATTAATAGAGTTTCTACAAATCAATAAAAGACCGATCTAATAGATGGTGAACAGAATTAATAGATTGCTCACATGAACATAAAAGGGAAAATATTATAGCCTATTAAACATATGAAAGTGGGCTGGAGAGATGGCTCAGTGGTTAAGGCACTTGCCTACAAAGCCAAAGGACCCAGGTTCAATATCCCAGTACCCAAATAAAGCTGGATGAACAGGGTGTCACATACGTCTGGAGTTCATTTGCAGTGGCTAGAGGCCCTGGTGTGCCCATTCTATCTCTGTCTGCTTCTCTCTCTCTTTCTCAAATAAGTATTTTTTTTAAATATGTAAAAGTGGGTTGGAGAGATGGCTTAGCGGTTAAGCACTTGCCTGTGAAGCCTAAGGACCCCAGTTCGAGGCTTGACTCCCCAGGACCCATGTTAGCCAGATGTACAAGGGGGCACACATGTCTGGAGTTTGTTGGCAGTGGCTGGAGCCCTGGCGCGCCCATCCTCTCTCTCTCTCTCTCTCTCTCTGTCTGTTGCTCTCAAATAAATAAATAAAAGTAAACAAAGATAATTTTAAAAAATATGTAAAAGTGAGGCTGAGGAGATGGCTTAGTAGTTAAAGGTATTAGCTTGCAAAGTCTGCTGGTCCAGGTTCAATTCCCCAGCTCCCACATAAAGCCAAATGCACAAAGTGGTGCATGCATCTGGAGTTCATCTGCAGTGGCAAGAGGCTCTGGCACACCCATTCATGTTCTCTCCTTTTCAAATAAATAAATAAATTCATATATATATATATATGTACATATATATGAACATATTTAACATCACTTGTAATAACATTTGAATTTTTATATATTAGACTGAAAAGTATCAAAAGGTTTAATTACCCTCTTGGGAGAAACTTTATCTGTCACAATTATAATCAATGTAGCCTTTGACTCCGCAAATTCCTCCACAAATAACAATATTTATACAAAACTATGTGTTGTATACATAAATGTGTATGTGGGTACATACTATACAGAAATATACTGCAGGATTTTTAACATAGGAGGCTAGGAAGAACTATATATCATTAGGAAAGACCAAACAAGAATGGCCTATTACATGTTTAGATACTGTATGGCCATTATGAACGATGCAATATAATAATCTTATGACATGTTATGTAAAAAAAAATAGAAAGCAATGGCTTTAGAGGTATACAATGAAGTATATATGAAGTCTGTATGTATTATGGTTGAGATTTACTTTCTTATTTTTTAGCAAAAAAGAGGAGAAGCAGAAGGAAGAAGGGAACATAGTTATTGAGTTATTGGGTACATGAAGGGTCTTATTCTCTCCATCATGAATCTGAGAATTTTCATATGAGAAACCTGAACACAAAGCAAGCTATAGGGCAGTATGTATCTCGAGGTTTGAAGTGCATGGTTTGGGGTTATTTGTCAGTAAAACTGTTAAGTATATCATCTATATGCAGGGTTTGTTGCCTTTGTAAGGACGTATTTATCCTCAATACACCCAACAAAGCATAGAAACAAGCAAGAGCTGCCTCTCACCGAGGGAAGTGGTGGAAAGGGTGACTTGCTTCCCTGTTTGCTTTTCTGCTGTGTTTAGAATTCTGCATTATGCATTTATCTTGACTTATTAAAAAATTAAGTAAGAAAAGAAAGTTGTTGGGGGAGGCATTTCTCAGTACACCAATCCATCATAACAAAAAATAAAATTAGACTTAGTAAACGTGGCGTCCTAGCCTATGAAATGGCTGAAATCAAAGATCCTCAAGCCATCAGCTCCAGAGAGGGACACAAAGGCCGAAGATCTTGGTTACCGGTTTCCCAGGGAAACGTGATGCTGGCATTCTCCGGGCTGTCCCCCAAGAGCCTACACTGACTCCGCAGCCTCTAAAGCCTTCGCAGAGATGACAATGAATCCCTTTACTCATGAAGCCTCACAGACAAGTCCACAGAAGTTGCTCAAACCTGTATACAATGCATACATTTTCAAACAGGGAGAAATAAGGCCAGAAGCCCTCCTCTGAAGGGGTTTTGGTAGCTGTGAAAAGACGTGCAGGTTCAGCCCCGCCGGAGGGCAAGGCAGCTGGCAGGTCTGTGGAAAGCAGGGGAAAGGTCACTGTGGCTCTGTGGGGCAAAGGGTGTCACCACGCACCTGACCTTTGAGAGCCGTGAGGACAGCCAGCTACCCACAGATTAGTCTCAGGGCTTGTTTGGCTACTTGGAAAAACACTGTAGAGGTTAATGTCAAAAAATAAACCCTCTTTTATAATGAATCTCATGACCAAAGTGGACTTTGAAAAGACCTTTCTCTGGAATATTCTCCTCTGATTCTCAGCTTCCCATTTAAACTCCATCCAAACCAGGGACTTCTGAAAACCTTCTGACTGGCATCCATATGCCAGTCACATACTCTACTCAGTGTGGTGAAAGGAAGTGTCTCTTTTGTAACCCCAAAGCTCCAAGTCAGGACCAGCATTATATAAAAAAATAAAAAGCCTCATTAGCCAGGTGTGGCAGCTCATGATTATAATCCTAGCAATTAGGAAGGTGAGGTAGGAGGACTGCCTTGGCTAGGATAAGACCCAGCTTTAAAAAAAAAACAAAAAAGCCTCATACTCTAACACTCCATATTCAGCTGGGAGAGGACTCAAAGGGATTTTGATTTGAGTGTGTTGCGTGCTCATATGTTCATACGTATGAGAACAGGCACACATGTGTCATGATTGCATGTGGTGGTTAGAAGGCAACTTCAGGTGTCAGTCCTCACCTTGTTTGAGGCAGGGTCTCTTACTGTTCACCCCTGTGTCTGTCCAAAAGATTCTCCTATCTCCACCTCCCTTCTTGGGATTAGACTCACCTTACAGTGTCTAGCTTTCTGTGTGTCCTACGGAACTGAATGTAAGTATTCACACTTGTGCAGCAAACACTTTACCTGCTGCGCCACCTCTTCAAGGGGCTTCTGAAGTGTCTGTAATGTTCTCTTTCCTGACCTGAGTGGTAGCTATACAGGTCGTGTACATGCATTGTGTGTGTGAAGATTTATCAAGATGTACACTTCTCATTATGCTGTACATATAAGACTTGAGCCTTTTTGTGTGTGCACGTCATATTTCTATTAAAAGTTACACATTTCAGGGCTGGGGAGATGGCTCAGTAGTGAACAGTGCTTGTATGCAAAGCCTATTGGCCCAGGTTCAATTCCCTAGCACCCAAGTAAAGCCAGATGCAAAGTGGTACATGTGAGGCATGTGTACACCAGTACATACATAAAATTTAAAAATTTATATATTTAAGGCTGGAAAAATGGGTCAGTGGTTAAAAGGTTGTAAAGCCTGATGGCCTTGGTTCGATTCCCTAGTACCCATGTAAAGCCAGATGCACAAATTGGGACATGCGTCTGGAATTCACTTGCAGCAGCTAGAAGCCCAGGTGTGCCCATACTCTCCTCACCTCTCTCTCAAATAAAATAAAAATATTTTTTTAAAAAATTACATAGTTAGGGCTGAAGAAATGACTTAGCAGTTAAGGTGGCTGCCTGCAAAGCTAAAGGACCCAGGTTCGATCCCCCAGGATCTATGTAAGCCAGATGCACAAGGTGATGTGTATGTTTGGAGTTCATTTGCAGTGGCTGAAGGTCCTGGCACACCCATTCTCTCTCTATTTGCTTCTTGCTCTCTCTCTCTCCCTCGCGCATGCTCATGCTCTCTAGTAAATAAATAAAATATGTACAAAAGATTTTTAAAGAAATTATGTATTTAAAAACCCTATTATTGACCTATTATGGTTGTTTACTCCTAGTAACCTATTCCATTACTCTTCTTGCCTTCCTGACACACCTCAGCAAGACAAGAGTTGTTCTACTTCACACATCCTGGATTTCAGGAAAGGGTTTAATTTTTCCCAAAAGAATTTTTGCGATGTTTCAAAACTTGTTACTGAAGCTGTGTGTGACCCCCACCTCTGCCGCTTCTTTCGTTTGGGGCTCTGACCTCGGCTGCAGCAAGCTCTCTGTGCTTTGATAGCCCTGTACAATGCTGCTTGAACTCCATGCCACAAGGCAACACTGTAAAGAAGCTGAAAGCAGAGAGAATATCGGCTACTGAAAGTGGAAGCACGTGACACACAAACAAGTGCAAGGACATGCAGAGCTTTCCCTCACATTTCCATGGCCATGGGCAAGGATGGTGTAAGACTGGGGCATGGATTAAAACTTCATGTCTCCAGAGTGAAATGTTTTATCTTTTGTTATCATCCTTTGTCTACTTCAAAATATAGCACATTCTCTTCTCCTTCCCTTGCCATACCCCTTGTCCTATAACAAAGGGTTTACTAAGGATATGTGGTTTTTGCAACAGTCAACCGTTATCCCACTGCCAAGGATGATGCAGGGCAGTGACACGTGGCTTTCTCTGTGGTAATGCCTTACTTACCTCATTCAGTGCACACATCCGGGCAATGGAGCCTATGTTGTTGGTGATGGTGACCAGTGTGGCCCGGGCGAGGTCTTCCTTGCTGATGGACTCTCTCTTTTCTTTACTCATCATGTTGCCAAAGCTATGTTGGAAATATCAGTGAGAATATTCAAAAATCATCCTTAGGTAGAACCCATGCTTCCACCAAGGAACTCTGGGAAGCTCTACAAACAGTTCTGCTCAAACTCCAAATGACTTGATTTTGCTACCATCAGTAGGTAAGACAGGTGTGAATGGTTGGCTGCCCTCTTTCTTAAAAGGGACAAAGCAGCATGACTACTAATGGACAGAGACTATTAATGCCTCTAGATATCTGGATAAGAGTGAACAGGGGAAACTGTGGCAGCTTTCCAGAACCTTCTTTCAAAGTTGCCTTATTTCAAGCACAGGCCTCAAGAGCTAAACATCTCAGAGCTTCATTAAGGATAGGAGATGAAGTCTGAGATTTGACACGATGGATAGTTGCACCAGGCTGCTTGGTTGGTATTTTGTTTAAAAGGAACTCAGTGAGTGGCCAGGGTGGAGAGGTTGCCTTGTGTAGAGTCACTAAGCTCCTAGCCACTTCGTCTCTACCTTGATGCTACGGCAGATCCTTGAAGGCCAAATCGTTCATAGTCTCCTCCGTAAATGTCCTTCACCAGCTTATCAACATTGGTGCTGTCGCCTTTAGCTGCCATTTCCAGAGCTTCTTCAAAGGTCTCACAACCAGTCAGCAAGCAACATAGGCCTAGGAATGTTCCACCTCCAAGACTGAAGGAACAATAAGGTTTATTTTTAAAGTTTTCTTTAAGATATGCCCATCCAAGTCCCCAACTACATTAAGACTATGAACACGGATTCAGAAGAATGTCGGCAGAACAAAGGAGCACCCTGAAGCGAAGTGCTGGGCTGCAACCGAACTTTAGGGTAGATTGGATAAGAAAAGAGGGCTCAAATTTCACATCAAGAAAAACGTGCCACTAAATTTGAGAATAAAACTAAAGAAAGACTCTCACTGATCTTCGTTGTGAGACCTTCAGCTAACCCCTAACCTAAGAGCTTCAGTGAGTCTTCCTACTTAGGAAATGGGGCCAGAGAATGGCTGATGTTAGAACATCACATACAGCTGAATGCAAACAGTCAGAAAAAGAAACAGAGTGTGCAGAGTTCACGACGACAGAGCCAAACCCTCTGATGACAACTCTGAGCTAAGAGCCTGCTGGGCCAGTAGCTCAAAGGCTTCCTTCTTCCTGACGTCACTTCTCTAGCAGCGATAATCTCACCCTATTTCCTCAGAAAGTTTGGTAAGAACTATTGATTATTATCTAATATTGGATTTTTTTCCCTACTCATCTCTGGAAAAGGTGATTGATATTTTACTTATCACCCAAAATTAAAAGGGTAAAAACAGTCACAAAATGGTTACAATGCTTGAAATTACATTTTTGAAAGCTTTTCATTGTGTGGGGAAATTCCTCTTAAAATTGTCTATTTGGTCAAATTTAGAAACTAGTTAAAATAGATGGGAATAAAATTATGTGTTAATATCAGAGTTACCTTGTGGAAAGAAAGCAGATTTAGGGAAAAACTACCACCAGGAAACTCATGGCAGGAAAAGGAGATCTAATTTCTAATGGCTGGCATAGGCTCTACTCTTATTTACCACGTACAAAAATACTTGTAAGAGAGCTAGATGTATTGGCTGTGGAACCACAAAGAGCCATGAGTTCTGGGAAGCCCACTTGTATATTGATACCAGCTTTTAATTCTACAAAGTAAAATTAAATTGAGATTAAGGGTTTTTTTTTAACTTTTTAACATTTGAAACAACAAAATTATAATAAATTATACTTATTGACAATAAGTGTCAACAAGAGCACACCAGATTGTAAATAGGCACATGGTTCTTTAAATTGCAAACAAATTAAAAAAAAAAAACTGTGTATAATGTCCTAAACTGGGGCTGGAGGGATGGCTTAGCAGTTAAGGCATTTGCCTGCAAAGCCAAAGGACCCAGGTTCGATTCCCCAGAACCCACATTAGCCAGATGCACAAGGGGGTGCATGTGTTTGCAGTGGCTGGAGGCCCTGGCACACCCAATTCTCTCTCGCCCTGTCAAAGAAATAAATAAAGTCCTAAACTGTGGTTCTTAGAGACATACATCCTTCAGTGAAATTATGGGTTATTTTCTATGGACAATTATACAGCTATGCACCAATGAACTGTGAAAAACAGGTTCAGGGTCACAAGGAAACAAAAGAGCCTGTGTACTTTATGACACTGATAACTTAGTCATGAGTAGAATTTCAGATTTTCTCTAAGAAAGCTGGGCTTCATTTACATTTAACATAGCATGTGTCCTTCAAAGCCAGTGGGTTTTTGTTTGGTTTTGCAATGCTAGGGATGGAACCCAGGCCTTGTTAATGTCAGGCCAGGATCCTACCACGGAGCTTACACACAAACCCAGCCCCACTAGTGTGTTTTAACAAGAATGCTTTTAGGGTTGTGTGCCATCTAGATTTGTTTTGTTCTTCTTCCTGCATAATTAAGAATTTTTAATTTAAATTTAAATTGTGTTTGCTCACATTTTTAGCTTCGTAACATCTTTTGTCCCTGGTAATCTTTCTTTGAACATTAAGCATCCATCTAAAGGCATTCAACAACCTACTCCAAATGGAGGCAACTCAAGAAACTGGCTGACTTAGAAAGAAGGTCACTTATCAACTGATGTGCTGGTGTAAGTGAACAAGGGCATGACTAGAAAATGACAGATGAGTCCAGACGAAATGCTGAACAGAAAAAGCAAGCACGCGTTTACACAACTGGTGTGCCGCAGACAGCAGAAGAGGAGCCACGAGTCTCCTTGCACCTTAATAATATTTTCAACCCGCCATGATTTAATTGAGTGATTTCCTGACAATCAGGTACATGTATTTGAGCACACACACACACACACACACACACACACACACACACACATGCTTGGTATAGCAGAGACAAATACACGTAGCTAGAAAATGTCACTGAGTGTTCTCATTATTCAACTCAGTGAAGCTATTTAGGGACAAGCTGAAGAAACCTCAAGTTATTCCTTTTTTTAATGGAACTGCTGCTGACTGCAGAATGCAGTCACTCATGGGCATAAGTGTGCACGCCCTGAAAGCCGATTCCCACATGATGGGGTGGGATGCACGGCTACTTCAGTGAAGCTCCAAAGTTCTTACATTCCTCTCTGAACACACCACACATGGCGTTAGCTGAAAACTGGACGTGTTGACATTTTATTAACCTGCATATAGTACTTTTTTTGGGGGGGGGGGGCTGGGGTTTCGAGGCAGGGTCTTACTCTAGCCCAGGCCTCAAGGTGGTCTCAGGGTGGCCTCAAATTCACGGCATCCTCCTACCTTGGCCTCCCAAGTGCTGGGACAGAAGGCATGCACCACCATGCCCAGCTTAGAAATTGGACTTGTATCACTAGAAAACAGCAAGGATCCTGACCAGCCTGGTATACAGTTAACTATATATAAGCAACCATTTAAAATCATGCTTAAGAGAAAACTGGGCTTTTGAATGTATGTCTTTCCCAGCTCACTAGCCTTCCACTTTAAGGAGTGCCTTTTTAGTTCTTAATAAACTGTCTCTATTTCGATTACATAAAAAAGCGGTGTGGGGGGGGGAGATGGCTCAGTGGTTAAAGGCACTTACATGCAATGTCTGACAGCCTGGGTTCAATTCCCCAGTACCCAAGTAAAGCTAGATGCACTGAATGGCACATGCATCTAGAATTCACTTGCAGTGGCAGAAGGCCCTGGTGAGCCTGTACTCACTCCCTTTCTCTCTCTCTCTCTCTCTCTCTCAAATAAAAAGAAAAGAAAAGAACATTGGCACAATGTAATAACATGGCGTCTTTAGAAGTGTGACTAGGTGACTAGGGATGTAGCTAAGTCAGTAGAATGCTTGCCTAGTGTGCATGAAGCCCTGGGTTCAATCGTCAGCACTGCATAAACAGGGCCTGTAATCCCAGAAATGGAAAGGTGGAGAAAAAAAAAAAACAGTGCTTCCTGGGAATCAGGCACGGTGACTCACATCTGTAATCCTGGCACTTGGGAGGCTCAAGAAGGAGGCCTGCTGTAAGTGACACCAGCCTTGGCTAGAGTGAGACCCTGTCTCAAACTTGAAAAAAAAAAAAAAAAAAAAAAAAGACAGTGCTTGCTTCAAAGAGCCACAGGTTGAGAGAGGCATATCCACAGGCACTGCCCCACCCCCACCCCGACTGCTGCTCTCACAACTCATAACCCAGAACCCCGTGGGGAATACCAGCAATCCCACTGAGGACAGTCAGAGGAATGGGGGCAGTGAGGAGGGAAATGGTGGTACTAACACATGAAGTGTCTATACAAAGTATATACTAAATAAATAAATAAATGGATGTTAAAAAAGAAAGAAAGGCCGGGCATGGTGGTGCATGCCTTTAATCCCAGCTCTTGGGAGGCAGAGGCAGGAGGGTCGCCGTAAATTCGAGGTCACCCCGAGACTACATAGTGAATTCCAGGTTAGCCTGGGCTACCGCAAGACCCTACCTCGAAAAACCAAAAAGAAAGAAAGAGAGAGAGAAAACCAAAAACTGTCTACAGGGAAAACTATCATATATAATTCACTTACAAAAAAAAAAACGACCTGAAGCTACAGTTCTCAGTTCACAAAAATAGGAAAATTTAAAGTGCATACCATTTGATTATATTGGTAGTTCACAAAGTATTCCACATGCTGATGTTCACATAATCATAATCTTCTAAGTCATGTTTTATAATTTGGATCAAAAGAAACTTTTGAGGGATGAGGACATGGCTCATTTGGCAAAGCACCTGCCGCGGGAGCATGAGGACCTGACTTTAGTTTCCTAGCGTATGAATGCGTGCTGGCAGGGCAGCCCTGTACCTAGCACCCCCAGTAGATCCCCATGACAAACTGGCTAGCTAGATGAGCTGAATCAGTGAGCTCTGGGTTCAGTGTACAGAGCAACTGAGGGAGACATCCAACACCAATCTCTTGCCTCCACATGCAAACGCGTGTACACCTGTGTGCCCACGCGCACGTACACTACACACACACACACACACACACACACACACACAAGAAATTTTGAGTTGAACTAGGCGTGGTGACACACACCTGTAATCCTAACACTTGGGAGACTAGTAGGAGGATTGGGAAATTGTGGCCAGCTACAAGGAGAGGGAGGGAGGGAGGGAAAGAGCGAGGGACAAAGAGAGAGAACAGAGAAAGAACAGAAAGGGAGGGAGAGGACACGTGGGAACAGAAGGGAAGGGAAGTAAAGTCTTGGCTGGACAGGGTAAGAAACCCCACAAATGCCGGAGGCAGCCTCTTAACGGGCTTCCTATCAACACATTTCTAAACTGACAACTTGGATAGAGAAGGTGTAGGGAAACTGGGTCATCTCAATAGGGTTTGTTGATGACTGCAGAACGCTGAACATTAAGGACATTTACTAATAACTAGAGTTTATAGGCACTGATTCATGTGTAAAAGAAGTGAAACCCTACAATTAGCTCCTTAGAAGTTATTTGAGATGACCCAGAAGCCCAGAGTCTCCGCATGTATCTGTGATACAATTCATGAAAATGCTAAGTGCTCACCAACAAAACTGCAAATGGCTCTTCTCGTGGGAAATGTTTAGCTTGTTGTTATTCTGAGACTAACTTTACCAATTCAGGTACTCCCGGGAGGAAGTCTATACTTATTGTAAAACTTGTACTTTTGTGGGGAAATCACTCTCTGCCTGATACTCCTGACAGTCATTGTGATAAGGCTAAAGGGTCAGTTTTGATTCTTGGACAAGCAAATAAGCTGCTGCATTTGCAATTCAAAACTATGTGCCTTGGGCTGGGAAGATGGCTCAGTGGTTAAAGATGTGTGCTTGCAAAGCCTGCTGACTGGGGTTCAATTCCCCAGCCACCTACATAAAGCCAGATGCATAAAGTGGCACATGTGTCTGAGGTTCGTTTGCAGCAGCAAGAGGCTCTGGCATGCCCATTCTCTCTCACAAACAAACAATAAGTAAGTAAATGAATGAATGAATAAAAATGTGTGCCTAGAGGCAACTGACTGACACAAAGCCTCCATTCTGAACCCAAGCACACTTCAGCCAGTGTGTTCATGTGCCGGGGCTCCTCAATAGCAGCTCTGTGCATATTTGAACTTGATATCTTTGTTGATGGGGGAGCTGGCCTATGCACTACAGAATTTTGCCAGAACACCTGACATCACCTTACTCGTGCTCTTCCATCTTCAACGGTACCAACTAAAAAAAAGTCTCCTGCCAGATGTGGTGGTGCACACTTTTAACCCCAGCACTCAGGAGGCTGACGTAGGAAGATCTCTTTGAGTTTGAGGCCAGTCTGTGGCTACAGAATGAGTTCAAGGGGCCAGGCGTGGTGGCGCACACCTTTAATCCCAGCACTCGGGAGGCAAAGGTAAGAGGATCGCCGTGAGTTGGAGGACACCCTGAGACTCCATAGTGAATCCCAGGTCAGCCTGGGCTAGAGTGAAACCCTACCTCGAAAACCCAAAAAAAAAGAATGAATTCAAGGTCAACCTGGGCTAGAGTAAGACCCAACCTCAAAAACCAGTTGTTCTTTTGTTTTGTTTTGGTTTGGTTTTTTGAGGTAGGGTCTCACTCTAGCTCAGGCTGACCTGGAATTCACCATGTAGCCTCAGGGTGGCCTCAAACTTGTGGTGATCCTCCTACCTCTGTCTCCTGAGTGGTGGGATTAAAGGCATGAGCTACCAATGCCCAGCTAAAAACATTTAAAAAAAAAAACTGGAAAAAAAAAGTCTCCATAGAGTCAGGAAACACTGACATATAGACCCATCATAAGCCATGAAACACACTAGCACAGCAGAGCTTTCCTCCTGTGGGTGAACAAGTACATTCTGCATCACACTGGTTCCTTAAGTTGCTCCTCTAAAACTGGGTTCTGCAGTCCAGTAAGTTGGGGAGAGGCTGGATTTTGTTTACACCAGGGTTTCTTAAGGATTTTGCCATGGTGAATTGCCCACGGATAGGAAGCTAACCTGTTTGCCTGTACACGGGCCTTGGCTCTGTATTGCTACAAAGCAAGGCACTCTGACCTGTGGCCTCGGGGCTGCCATCCCGTCCCCTGCATCTAGAGTTCACCAGAGCTGTGCTGTCCATATACCCTTTTAGGTGAAACTCTTCGCTGCAGGAAGGAGAAAATACCCTTTATAGATCTCATTTTGGTGTACTATTTCAAGCAATTTGCTCTGTGCTTGGCCCTCTCTGACCTGGCTTCCGCTGGGCTTATTCTCTTTACCGTTCAGTATGCACTACCTTGCTGGCAAATCCCTGGTGTGCATAATGATTTTTCCCTCAGCCTGACCACAGTTCCCAGCAGGGCAAAGAGTGCTATTCAGCTTTATAGAAACCATCCTCTTTCTTCTTTAACATAATTATCCAATAAGCTGGTCTTGGAGCTCACCCTTGTAATTCCCCAGCACTTGGGAGGCCAAGGCAGCATTGTGAGTTCAAACCAGCCTGGGCTACATAAAAAGACCCTATTTTAAAATCCAAAAGAACAAAACAAAACCAATATACCATCCAATAAGTTCTTTTTTTGGTTGGCAGAGGAGCCCAGTATCTATTTTTTTTTTTATTTTTATATTTGGTTTTTTGAGGTAGGGTCTCACTCTAGTCTAGGCTGACCTGGAACTCACTATGCAGTCTCAGGGTGGCTCAAACTCTCAGTCATCCTCCCAAGTGCTGGGATTAAAGGCGTGCACCACCACACCTGGCTTCCAGTATTTATTTTTAAAATGTATTTTAAAAAGTAAAGTTAAAAAAGTTATTACATTTAAAAAAATGTATTCAGCCAGGCATGGTGGCTCATGCCTTTAATCCCAGCACTCAGGAAGCTGAGGGAGGAGCACTGTTATGCAACTGAGGCGAGCCTGAGACTACATAGTGAATTCCAGGTCAGTCTGGGATAGAGGGGAGACCCTACCTCAAAAAGAAAAAAAAAATGTACTCAACATAAATAAATCTTTTGCTATGTACTGTCTTTTAAAGAGTATGTATGGGTTTGAGCACAAAGAGGGTCTACCCTCTAGCGGAAAACATGTTTACCTGGTCCCTGTAACTCTTTTATAGTTGTCCTTGGAGTACACTGCTAGGATGCTGACCCCTGAGCCCATGTTAACCAGCAACATAGGGTACGGGTTATCAAGGCAGTATGGCTTTTTTTGACACAACTCAGGATTTGTGGGATTTTCAAAGTAGTAACATTCCGGCTTGCCATTGAAGCCAACCGAGTCGACGTAAAGAAGGCCTTGAATCAGGCAGTCCAGTTCATCCAGTTTATGCAGCTGCAGGTCAGCAATCTGAAAGAGAACAAAGTCCTGTGAGGTGCCTCGGACAGGTGGGAGGAAGCCTGGGCGGCGAGAGCCGCGCTGAAGGACAGGAGCTGGCCTGGTTGCCGGCCACGCCTCCACCAGCAGGTGTCAAGGGCTGAGTGGTGGCCCTTGTCCACGACGCCCAGAACCTGTACTGAGATCACCCACCTTTGGAAAGGGGGTCTCTGCACACGTAACTAAGGATCATCCTAGATCATAGGGTGGGATCTAAATCCAAGGTCAAGAGGAAAACGGAAAGGGCCAGAGGACAAGGCCATGTGAAGACGACGGCAGAGATTGAAGATCTGCACCAAGGTCCAAGGAACACAGCCAAGCAGACCCTGAAGAGGCAGCTGCGTTCCCTCCACACGAGACTTGGTGTGCAGATGTGTGACCCCACCAAGGCTCTGACTGAGGGTTACCGGCTACCAGAACTACGAGTGAAAATACGTCTGTCGTCGTAAGCTGCCGAATCTCATGGAGCACGCTGTCAAGATGGGGGTTTCTTCCGAGCGAGCTCAGTGAGGACACCCAGAAACCAACAGGAACGGCTATCCTTAGCAGGACATGGGTTCTGAAAGGGCTGGGAACTGGGCAGGTTCTCCTCTGAGTCCACAAAGCCTTTTCCCACACTTGGGCTCTGGAGCACACAGACTTACCTGCTTTGAAATCTAGCTCTAAAACATACTTAACTGAAGGGCAGAATGTGCATTACTTTGCTTCTCAAATCTCATTTTCCTCATCTGTTAAACTGAAATAAGAACCTCTACTGATGTGACGTGCTGACACAGGGCTTCACACATACAAAGGGCTTACTAGCAAGGGGAGCCCCGAGTGTCCTTTAACGATCCCATAAGCAAAACCTCCTACTCTCAGAAAAAAAAAAGAAAGGGTAATAGAATACATATGACACAAAATCACAATTGGAACCTTTGGCAGAAGAGGGTAATAAGGACCAGTAAGAGGTGGCAATGTAGGTGGGGGTAGAGATGATTAACAAAGTATACTAACATATGTATGAAACCGTAACAAAACCCATTTTGTACACATATTTTTTGGGGTGTGGTGGTGCACACTTTTAATCCCAGTACTCGGGAGGTGGAGGAAGGAGAATGAGTCAACATGAGTTCCAGGTCAGCTTGGGCTATAAAATTCTTGGTCAGCATAGGCTAGAGTGAGATCCTGCCTAAAAAAAAAAAAAAAAAAAAACTATACACACACGCACACAACTATAAGGCTCAGGTATATGGTACATGCCTGGAATCCCAGCACTCAGGAGGCTGAGGCCAGAGAATCATGAGTGCAAAACCAGCCTTGGCTATAAAGCTGCCTCTGGAAAAAAAAAATCTATCAACAGGTGCTATTATTAATCTTCTTCTATGGCTAAAATGCATAGAGCTCAGATCACTTTCCCAGTGGCTCCTAGATGCAACAGGTATTTCTGGAGTCTGGAAAGAGAAAAATCTGTACATGTGTCAGACTTTTGTCGTAAAGCATCATTTTCATTCCAAAAGGTAAAAGCCAGAAGTAAACTTTTAATTTTTTGTCATGCTTATTTTATCAAAATGGGTTGTCAAGGCAGCCTGGCCTTTTTTTTTTTTTTTTTTTTTTTGGACACAACTTAGGATTTGTAGGATTTTCAAAACAGTAACATTTAGGCTTGTCACTGAAGCCAGCTGAGGGGAAGTAAAGCAGGCCTGGACCTGGACGGCCCAGTTCACCCAGTTCATGCAGCGGAATTGACAGAATCTATGCCGGCAAAGCAGAATTAGAGTAAGTCACTAGCAGGTGATGGAAGGATTCTTGACATATGGAAGTTAACATTCTACTTACATGACCCTTGAGTATAACACAAATGTAGTCTGTAAATGGGTCTAAACAGTTCTTTTTCTTTCTTTCTTTCTTTCTTTTTTTTTTTTTTTTTGGTCAAGTGAAACTTTTGGGTAAAATGTATGTAATTACACACATTTTTAAGGAGGAAATGCTACAGGTGTATCTGGACATCTGAAACACTGTAGGGGCACCTAACAAGGTAAATACTATCTCCTCTGGTCTACCTGACTCAAGTTTACCATTACGATTATAGCTTTGGCCATAATCTGGCTTTTCTGATTTAAATGTCCCTCAATACCATGCTAGAGGCCTGACCCTAATCACTGCTTAATAAACATTTATTAAATCAACATGGAAAGTTACCACCTCATGGATCACCCCAACCTGAAAAGTGGCAATTTCATCAGCCAGTCTTGGAACCATAGATTAACCTGCTTAAAAATTAAACAAAGGGTCATCAACAATATTGACAACCAAGCCCAGAACCAACATCAGGAACATGGACAGAGGTACCATCTAGCTGGATGCCCTGAAACAACTCTGGGGAAAAAAAACCGTCAGAACAAACAAACTAAACACATACAACTTTGGTCTGAAATAAAACATTGTTATCTCACCTTTCCCTTCAAAATGATTTTCACATAAAGTGCTAGTGGCAAATGAATGTCTCCTCTGTGCATTTTTGCTGAGGGATAGGTATACTTGGACCCTAGGGTCATGCAGCCCCAAAGGGGGAACAAGGATAATAGGGAAAGATATGTTCCCGGGAACAGATCATGAGTCAAATCAATACTGAGATTTTCAAATGGGCTCTCTGAAATTCAGACAAATTGTGAATTAATCCTCATAATTTTTGCTTTGTTAGTAGTCTGAGTTAAGTTTGTGGAAAGCTTAAAACAAGCCGTTAAAAATTCCAACTAAGGAGAAACAAAAATATTTTGTTATACCAGGGGCCACAAACTCAAATGCCAAATGGAGACAGCAAAAAAAATAAAGAAAGCCCTTGACTGTATGAAGTAACAGAATGACGAGGACCGTGTCCAGAGCACAACCCGCCTCCAGACCTCTGCTGCTTTGTGGAAATGGGGCCTCAGTGTTGCTATTTGATCCTATTTTTTCAAGAGCTAGAAATACAGGCATTTGTGTGAAATCTTTAATTTTTATATGTTGGCAGCAAATTAGACTTTTTGTTTACATATTGCAGGCCAGCAAAGCACATTACATTTGATTCCGTATGACCAGCTTTCTACATAGATGCTACGGTTTAGTGCTATCTGCCTCCCAAGGATCCCTGTGTTGGCATTGTGGTCCCCAGTGAAAACATGTGGGGTTGATGAAAACCTGAATGAGGTGAAATTCAGAGAACCTTAGGTTGGGGGGTGGGGAATGCTGCCCTAAGAAGACAATACTGTTCCTTCAGAGTGAGCTCTCATGGCAACAAGGTGTTCTAAGACTGAACCTTACCTAACCCTAACCCTAACCCTTGAGTCTGTGTTTTGAGATGCACTCCCTCCCCTCTGCACATGCTCCACCATTTGCCAAAGGAATCCACCTCACAGTTGTAGAACTATGCTGTTTGACTTTCAGCCTCCAAAACCAGGCTATAAAGTGGAGAATATTTCTGCCTGTACTCCAGCATTTGGGAGACTAAGGCAGGGAAATCTTGAGTTCCAGATCAGTTTGAGTTAACTTGGACTCCACAGTGAGTTCTAAGTCAGTCTGAGCTGGAATAAGGCCTTATCTCAAAACGCGCGTGGGGGGGGAGGGGTGAATGCTCAGCAGTTAAAGTTACTTGCTTGCAAAGCCTCATGGTCAGGGTTCGATTCCCTAATACTCACTTAAGGCCGGACGTACAGATGTACAAAGTGGCACATGTATCTGTAGCTTGTCTGCAGTGGCAAGAGGCCCTAGCACATCAAACTCTTCCCTCTTTCTTTCCCTCACAAATATTTTTTTTAAACCTATGAAAAATTATTCTTTTTGTTTTGCCTCCTATCAAAGTCACCCCAGCAAGTATTGTATAGTGAGGTTCTCAAACTTTAGGAGCATCAGAATCTCCTGGAGGGCTTGTTCAAACAGTTGCTGGGAGCTTGAGGCCCAAGGTCAAAGCTTTCTAACATTCTCTCCTACACAGCCATACGTTCTTGGTTCAACTATAGGCTAACCCCTATAAGTACAATTTGAATGTTGGAATACATTCAAAGTTCTTTGGCATTTACAGCTCTCTGTTTTAAATTTAAAATTCAAATACTGACATTTTATACAAAAACATGGCATAAAAATATAATATTTATAACCAATTGTATGGGTAACTGCAGTCAAAAAGCTATTGTTTCAGTTTATGATTTATACCAGTTTGACACTGCTCCTCGGGTATGCCAAACATGCTGTATGTGGGCTGGAGAGATGGCTTAGCAGTTAAAGCACTTGCCTGCAAAATGAAAGGACCCAGGTTCAATTCCCCAGTACCCACATAAGCCAGATGCACAAGATGGCACATGTGTCTGGAGTTCATTTGCAGTGGCTGGAGGCCCTGGAGTGCCCATTCTCTCTCTGTCTGCTTCTTTCTCTCTCTCTCTCAAGTAAATAAATAAATAAAATTTTTAAAAATCTACTCTTGGCCAGGCATGGTGGCGCACACCTTTAATCCCAGCACTCAGGATGCAGAGGTAGGAGGATCACCGTAATTTCGAGGCCACCCTGAGAATACAGAGTGAATTCCAGGTCAGCCAGGGCTAGAGTGAAACCCTACCTCAAAAAGTCAAAAAACAAAAACAAACAAAAAAAATCTACTCTTGACTTATGGCAAGCATGTTATTGCTACTTGTGTTCCCTAACACAGTGAGTGACACTACCTTTCTTTAGATTTCTCTATCCTCAAACTCGACAGCTACCATCAATAACTCCCTTATCATACTACAGCCAACCAATCTCCAGAGTTTTTCTTTTAATCTTTTTAAAAATATTTTTGTTCACTTTTATTTATTTATTTGAGAGCGACAGATAGAGAGAGAGTCAGAGAGACAGAGAGAAAGAGAATGGGCTCACCAGGGCCTCCAGCCACTGCAAACGAACTCCAGACGCGTGCGCCCCCTTGTGCATCTGGCTAACGTGGGTCCTGGGGAATCGAACCTTGAACCAGGATCCTTAGGCTTCACAGGCAAGCGCTTAACCACTAAGCCATCTCTCCAGCCCCAGAGATTTTTTTTTTAAAATTATATCCTCTAATATATCTTTATTCCATTTAATTCTCTCCCTGTCCATTTTCTTCTTTCTTGTCCAAGGATTTGTCATCTCTCATCTGAAACACTGAAACATTCTTCAAACTGTTTCCACCTTTATAAAAAGTTCTTCACACTACAGCCCAGTTGATTATGTATTTAGTCCTACTTCATAAATCTTCTAAAATCTGAGATCCTAGATACAGGCAGTAAGGCACCATAGTAGCCCTGTGTTTTCTCTGGCCACACCAGCTCCACTTCTTTTCCTTGCTCTGGGTCACAGACTTGCTCCCCTGGGTCCTCTAGGATGATGTGCTCCTACCCTAAGGCTTTTTAGCATGTCTGCTACTCCGGATCTGGAATCTTACCTGACTTCTTTGGTGTGGTATTTTGAATAGATGGCCCCAAGTATATTCAGTGTTTTATTAGCTTGCAGTTTGGATCTGCAGCCACCTGGCTGGAGGTGGTGTCACTGGGTGGATCTTAGGGTCCAGCCCTAAGGTGTGGTGATGGGTTTGAGATTCCAATCTAAAGATATGCAAAGTGATCTGGGTGTGGACACACACACACACACACACACACACACACACACACAGCCTTTAATCCCAACACTGAACAGGCAGAGGTAGGAGGATTGCCATGAGTTCAAGACCACCCTGAGACAAAGTGAATTCCAGGTCAGACTGAGCTAGAGTGAGACCCTACCACACAAAAAAAAAAAAGATATGCAAAGTGTGCCTAGCTGGAGTTCCTGAAGTGTGTGCTGTGCTCGGTGGATTTTGGCTTGTGCTTCTCTCTCTCTCTGCACCTGTGAAGGCAGGCCAGCTTCTTCTGCCATTATAGAACTTCTCCTAGATCTGTAATCTTCAATAAATATCCCTTCCTCCATAACTGTGCCTAGTCTGGAGGTTCATCTCAGTGAACCTGAAGCTGTCTGCTACACTTGGCTATCTTAATCCATATCCATTCACCCTTCACAGCTTATTACAAAGATGAACTCTTCGCATTAGCCATGAGCTATCGGAACACCTTTGAACCTGTGTATGCAATTCTAAGACCACACTCTCTGCTTTCACAAATGTCACCAGTTAATTGTCAAGTATGTGAACTACTTCTCAATTAAAGTCTGTCCCCTGAACTAAAAAAAAAAAGCTTTGAACACAATCAAAAGTAACTTCAAAAGCCAATGCAAAATTACTTTGCAACCCAATGCATAATGAACCCAAGGCATTTCTGGCAGCGCTTGGCACACTAAATCGCAATCTTGGTTCAGAACACACAACATGCACATTCTGTACTGTGCATGCCATCATACCACACCTCATTGAACGCTGCCCGAAACACCTCCACTCAGACTGGCACTACAAAATCACGAAGCAGTTCATGAGCTCAATGGAGCCAAGACTATAAATGTGCTTAGATGGTCCACTGGAGATTCTACTCATTCACGGTCATTCTGCCCCCTCCTGATGGTTTTTCCACTGTCACTAACTTGTTAGGTTTTTCCTAGGAGGAAGTTCTTCAAACTGAAAAAAAATAATACCCAGAAAATAGACAAATTGTTTTCTTTTCTCTGAATCTCACACATTGACCAAAGTTGATTTCATGTCCATATCCTATATATTCAAAGCCTTACTTTTGTTTTTTGTTTTTTCATTTTTTGAGGTAAGGTCTCACTCTAGCCCAGAATGACCTGGAATTCACAATGTAGTCTCAGGTTGGCCTCAAACTCATGGTGATTCTACTACCTGTACCTCCCAGAGTGCTGAGATTAAAGGCATGTGCCACCACACTTTTCTTTTCTTGAGGCAGAGCCTCACTCTAGCTCATACTGATTTGAAAAACTCACTCTGAAGCCCAGGCTGGTCCTTGAACTCATGGCAATCCTCCTACCTCAGTTTCCTGAATTCTGTGATTAAAGGCATGAACCATGATGTTTAGCCAGATCTTACTTCAAGTGTGTAATTGAAAGAACGTCAGTGTGGTGGTGCAAGCCTGCAATCTCCGCATTTGGGCAGTGGAGGCAGGAGACCGGGAGGACAAAACCAGCCTTGACTACATAGTGGTGCAAAGTCAGCCTGAACTACAGGACATAGGAGAACCTGCCTCAAAAAAGGGGCAGGGGCTGGTTCAGCCATTAAAAGTGCTTGCTAAAGCCTGAGGACCAGAGTTAAGATACCCAGAGCCCATAAAAAGCCAGAGATAAATAGCACATTGGTAATCCCAATGCACCTATGACAGTGGGGAGTGGAATCAGGAGAATCGTGAAGCCAGAGATAGTTTTGCCTTTGTAATGGCAAAAGCAGACTCTGTCTCCAAAAACGTGAAAGACAAGAACTGACACTGAAAAGTTGTCCTCTGGGCTGGAGAGATGGCTTAGCAGTTAAGCACTTGCCTGTGAAGCCTAAGAACCCCAGTTCAAGGTTCGATTCCCCACGACCCACGTTAGCCAGATGCACAAAGGGGCGCACGCGTCTGGAGTTCGTTTGCAGTGGCTGGAAGCCCTGGCACGCCCATTCTCTCTCTCTCTTTCTGCCTCTTTCTCTCTCTGTTGCTCTCAAATAAATAAAAATAATTTTTTTTTTTTAAAAAAAGCAAAGGAAAAGTTGTCCTCTGACCTCCACATGAGTACTGTGGCATGCACTAGCCCATACATACACACCATACACAAACACAAAAGAATCTCTTCTAACTTCTAATTAATGCTATTCTTGGACTGAACAAAACCCACAAGTATCCACTATAATGAAGAGCAAATAATGAGAATTTTTTAAATAAATATTTTTTTATAAATATTTTATTTATGTATTTCAGAGAAAAAAATGAAAGACGCAGATAGAGAATGGGCATGTCAGGGCCTCTAGCCACAGCAAACAAACTCCAGATGTGTATGTCACCTTGTGCATCTGGCTTACATGGGTACTGGGGAATTGAAGACTTCACAGGCAAGCATCTTAACCATTAAGTCATCTCTCCAGCCCCAAGTAAATATTTTCTATTACAATACACTTTATATATGTATATATGCATACACACAGATATATATAATTATTATTGTTAATTTGTTGTTTTTTCTGAGGTAGGGCTATGCAGTCTCAGGGTGGCCTCGAACTCACAGTAATCCTCGTACCTCTGCCTCCCAAGTGCTGGGATTAAAGGCATGCGCCACCATGCCCGGCTCAAATACACTCTATTTTTATGAATGCTAGTTGATATTAAGTCAAGTATGAATATGGCAGAAAGTGAATCTTACAAGTTGGTAAATAAAATATTCTGTTGCAAAATTAACTGACATCTACAATGTTCCATGTGGTTGTTTGAAACCAGGATTCCGCACCGGAAAGACCATTTTTTTTTAGAGTAAGATTTCTCACTGGCTTAGTGTCTTAGAGTATCTACAAACAGGTTCAGTTTCTCTTGTGTTCCATCTTGCTAAATCATTTATTTTGAAAACTAATTGATGCCAGTCAGAAATCTGCTTGAAGCCAGGTGTGCTGGTATATGCTTGTAAATCCTAATACTTAGGCGACAGGGGCAGGAGGATCAGTAGATAGAGGACAGCCTATATGCTATGTTGTGAAATCCTGCCTCCAATAAAAAAAGAAATGTGGGGCTGCAGAACTGGCTCATGAGTTAAGGTGCTTGCCTGCAAAGCCTAACAACCTGGGTTCAATTCTCTAGTACCCATGTAAAGCCAGATACACAAAGTGGCACATGCATCTGGAGTTTGTTTGCAGCAGCTAGAGGCCCTGGCATGCCCATTCTTCCTCCCTCCCTGCCTCCTTGCACATAAATAAATAAAATATTTTTTAAAAAAGAAATGTGGTTAAAACAATGCACTTAAATGTTAACACAAAAAAAGAATAGGAAAGGGAAAGAAAAAGGAAGAACTAAGTCAAAATGAAGATTTGTTCTGCTGAATATTTTATACAAGACGATAATTTAATGCTTGTCTTACCAATCATAGTTTTTTTTTTTTTTTTCTGGTACATTCTAAATTGGTTGAAGCATAGTTAACATTATCTAGTAATTTAAAACTAGGTTATTGCCCTTACTCCTAACAACCACTAACTACTCAGACTGTTGACCATCTTTGACTTTCTAATAATTCAAGTGGCTTTCTAAAACTCCTACCTGCAAAGTTGTACTATCTCAAATGTAGTAATTTTATATAATAACATATGTGTATGTGTGTGTGTATATATATATATATATATATATATATGCACTGCTTCATTGTCAAATGGCTTACTGTATCAAATGACATATACTGACCCTCATAAATCTTCAACATCTCAATCTGCAACATTCAAAGACTTGGATTCTAGACACCCAGAAGTCTTTTTAACACACACTGTTTCATTTTCCTAAAATACCTGCATTGTTCTATTACTTCTCTTTCTCTCTGCTTCAATGTTACCTCACCACAGAGACTTTCCCAACACTCTCTATCTTCCTTGCCTTCCCCTATTTCCACCTTCATAACACTTATTACATCTGATATATCCTATATTCACTTATTGATCGGATTATATCCTTGGACAGGATGTAAACTCAAGGGGTCAGGAGCTTTGTTTTATACGTAACATTATTTGGCCCATAGAAGGAGTAAATTGTGTTTCGTAGGTGAATGACTGCTTAGGAAAGAAGATAGTAAAGTCTACTAAATCTTGCCAACTTTGGATATAAGGGCATTACTTTGTCAAGCAAGACACAGGAAGAAATCTGTCTTTCTCAATCTTGTCTTTATGTTGGCCAAGACTTATCATGGAAACAAAAGGCAACCTATAGACTAATACTGATGGACAGAGCTTGGCCAAGCTACTTAGCAAATCCTCCAGCCTTACTCTCAGTTCAGGTCTATTCATTAGGCTCCAAGAGCCTGTGTGAAAGAAGATACAACCTTACTCAGTTCAGAACCTTAAGAAACACTTACTCATGGCCAACACAGATTGAATAACTTTCTCCAGGGATATAAGTTAACTCTGAGGAAGAATGGAGGCATTGACCGAGGTTGTATAAACCCACTGGGTCACCTTGGTTCACTTCAGGCTCTCTAGTGGACAGATTGTGTGTCGTTGAGGCCAAGGAACCACAGTATTCTTAGCCAGGATGGGACAGCATTTCTTCTAAACCAAAATGTAGTGCAAGACCCAGCTCATACACACAGAGCATCTCTATACAGTGGCCTCTTCATCACCTCTACGTTTTAGTGTCTTCATCCATGTAGTGCAATAATTCTGTGCTTCCTCATCTCCAAAGGTCACTTCCTTCTCTCTTGACCTTACTGCCTCCTTTGTGCAAATGATAAAACTGAGGCCCATAGGAGAGACATGTTTTTGCCCCAAAGTCATTAGCTGTTAAATGCAGAAGAGAACTAGAATTTAGGTTCCATTATAGACTCAGATTTAGTCCTCATCTCCTTAACCGTTTTGGTTTCAAAACTTTGGTGATTCCACCCTTTTGGTGGGAAAAGATCTCATGGGTCACTAAAGTCAGTGGCAGTATCAAACTCGACTGCTGTGGAGAGAAAGGTAATGCAGAAGAAAGAGGCCCAAATCTGCAGCTAATCTGTCTGACTTTAGGACACTGCTACACAACTGTATTGCCTGCTCTTATAGATTACTCACTGAAGGCTGGGGATTTAACTCAGTTGGTGGAGGGCTTGCCTTCCAAACATAAGGCCTGGGTTTGACTCTCAGCACTGCCAAATAAGAAGAAATTACTCACTGAAATCAATGGTATTCCTTTTGATGATACAAATAAAATAAAACGTGCCATTTATAGCTTCATTAAGTACCACAAAAATATGTTCACTCATTATTCAATAATGGCAGACTTTATATCAAGACTTGTTTATGTTGGTTTCATGACAAAATGGAATAATCTGCACTATAAACTTTGAGAAAAGTACTCTAAAACATCCCTAATTACCTCGTTATATTTTCAACTTCATGAAAATAAATCTGGAAATCTTCCAACCCTTCCTTCTCCTATGTTTCAATCACTTTTATTTAGCTGTCTTTATTTTCTAAGATAAATCAACAACTATTACTTAATCTTATCCTTACTTTACTCTGTGAGATAAAGCTAGGCAGCAGAGATTTCTATCTTGACTATAGAATATGGGGAAAGTGGAACACACAGATATGGAGGGTTTGCTAAATTCAGACTCTGGACTCAATACATTCTCCATACCTTTC
This sequence comes from Dipus sagitta, assembly GCA_036346955.1. Lineage (NCBI taxonomy): Eukaryota > Metazoa > Chordata > Mammalia > Rodentia > Dipodidae > Dipus > Dipus sagitta. The sequence goes on along the minus strand of CM070770.1, from coordinate 46,853,025 downwards.
ATTAAGCAACATTTGTCAAAATTAAACTAGAAACACAGAGTCAGTACGCATTACCCATTAGGATACAGCACTATTCCAAATATGTAGACCCATATTCCCAAAGCGGTATTCATTAGTGAAGGAATCCACCTGTAAATTAATACTAAAATTTTGTTTTGTTGAGACAGTCTCGTGTAGCTCTAGCTAGCCTTGAACTCCTGAATCACCTGCCTCTACCTCCCAATTGCTAGGATGATAGACATGAGCCACTATCTCTGGCAAAAGATTTCATTGTGAAACTTCTAAATGGCAGTCACTGAGACACTTCTAAGAGCAAATGTGTAGAGAGGAAAAATTCTTGAGGCTGAGGAGATGATGGCTCAACATTAAGACACTTGCTTAGAAAGGATTAATTCTTATTGGATTTATAGAAAATCTTCCTATGGGTTCAGTCTGTACCGATGAAATTGGCATCAGGATGATATAATAAGTGCCTATAAAATACTAACTGAGCCAGTCGTGGTGGTGCACGCCTTTAATCCCAGCACTTGGGAGGCAGAGGTAGGAGGACTGTCATGAGTTCGAGGCCACCCTGAGACTCCATAGTGAATTCCAGGTCAGCCTGGGCTTGAGGGAGACCCTAACTGACCAAAACACAAAACAAACAAAAATAAATAAATAAAATATGTGCTTTAGAAGGGGATTTTATAGCATCTTGCCTTCAATAGATTACCCAGCAGTAACTGTAAACATACTAACTAATCTATGTATGAATCTCATACCAAGAGCCAGGTGCACATGATCTTACTTCATCTCTCACATAACAATCCTATGAGGTAAAAGATACTTTTATTCTCAGACAGGTGTAGAAACTGAGGCACAGAGGTGAAGTGAACTTGCCCAAGTTTAGTGGCCTGATTATCAGCAAAGGAAGCCCTGACCGTGGGCATGTGAGAGCCTGGGTTGTTTATCTAGGACAAGGCTGACCTACCATTCTGAAGTCCTCCTCAAACTTGAAAGCCCCCCCTCCTGTGGCACAGAGGGTGGTGTGGAGGCTGGAGAAGTTCTTGTCGCTGCCCATCTGGATGAACATGTGCATGGCGCTGGTGGGGAAGCGGATGAAGTGCAGGTTCCCCTTGCGCCCACACACGGTCAGGTTTTTCAGTTCCAGGTGGACGTCTCGGATCCCCGTTTTCCCGTAGGCCGTGTGGGAAGTCAGATACTTCCGGATGCTCTTCAGGTTCTCCACTTCCTCTTGCTCCTCTTCGGCTGTAATATCCTTCGGTTCGAAGTAAACCAGCTTGACCAGGGTCCCACCGATATCCATGCCGAACCACGGGAACGCTGGAGGGCAGAAAGAATGAGTGCTACTAAATTTTACACATGTGGGGTGGGGGGGCTCCAGGTTTTGAGTACTCAAGAGGGACATGCATTTAATATCAACTTCTTTAAAGTCAACTGTAAGTGTCTAAAGTAAGGTACAGGGAGACATTCACAATTCTGCTGTTACCCATGACTCTGTCCACACTCCATTCAATGCAGCAGACTCACAATTAAATGGCATAGAAATAGGACTCTGCAAACCCTTAGGAAGTCTCAAGTGTGCTTTTTGAGACTTGAATACCTCACCATGCTAAAGGCTGTTCCAGTACTCAAAGATATACATTTTTTTTGTGTGTGCATGTATCAGATGTATCAGGGTTTTAAAATGTTGGTTTACCAAAATCTTTTAAAATTATTTTCTAAAAATTTTATTTAGAAAGGAAGGGAGGAGGGTACTTAATAGGATGATATTGTATATATGTAAGTAGAAGAATAGATTAATGGGGTGAAAAGGCCCAAAGTGAGAGGTCAGGGGAAGAGATTGAGTAAAGGAAAGGTGGAGGGAGGGCTAATCAAAATCTAAGAGGATGCAAATAAATCATATGGAATCCTCCGGTTTTGGACAATGGAACACTCAGGAGCCATAGATCATTGTTAGAAAATTTTCAGTGCCAGGGATGGGGATACCTCCAGTGAGTTGTCGGCCAGGGAGGTCCCTGATGCCCCCAAAACATTATAGGCCATTGCTGAGGCCCTTGGTTTCCCACCAGGAATAGATGGTAAGATCCTACTACTGAAGACTCCACATACTTGGGCAGCAAGGCCACTGAGAAATTCTGCTGAAACTGAGCTGATAACCTCTTCCATGTAGACCAGCTGAGAGAAAGCTGGAAGAAGCCATTCTACATGTAGTTCAATGGGAGAAAGAGATACCACCAGTGAAGATACGCAACAGTAGACACTGCAAGCCTTATAACTGGCCAGCCAGGCCAAATGAGCCAACAGGTACAATAGTGGCACATCTATCATGGTGGAAACCAACTGCCTCCAATTGGACTGGAGGCCTGCTCCATGGGGGGGAATACATCCCTGATACTGAAAACTTAAAACGGGGTAGTCATGAGCCCTAGGGGTGTAACATCTGCTGATGTCTGGAAAAATGTATATACTATGCTTATCAAACTGCCCAGTAAGCACTTTTCTTAATATTTATACCCTTATATTAACGCTACTCTCACTTTGGGTAGAGAATCTTCTCTTTTCAGATGGCAGTGACCTTGGGACGACTCAGAAGGTATCACAGTGCTGGAAAGAAATGACTGGAGTACTGAGTAACATCTCGATCATACCTTCCAAGGCTCAGGGTCTAATGCAGAAGAGGTGGCGGAAAGAATGTAAGAGCCAAAGGAAGGACAGGACTCCTTACAACGTGCTCCCTCCAGACATAAAATGGCCTGGATATTCATGACCTCACAGTGCCTGACACTACCTACACAAGACCATCATAAGAGGAGGAAAAGATCATGACATCAAAATAAAAGAGAGACTGATTGAGATGGGGAGGGGATATGATAGAGAATGGAATTTCAAAGGGGAAAGTGGGGGAGGAGGGTAGTACCATGGGATATTTTTTATAATCATGGAAAATGTTAATAAAAACTGAGAAAAGAAAAAAATTTTTATTTATTTGTTAACTTATTTATTTATTTAGTTGCATGTGCATCTTGGCCCTGTAAAGGAACACAAGAAACTACTTCTTGGTGTCTGGCTTTAAGTTGGTTGCTGGGGAATTGAGCCCTGACTGGCAGGCTTTGTACGCAAGTACCTTCAATCGCTGAGCCACCTCCCTAGCCCCTTTACCAGAATCTTAGTCAAAGAAATGCATGTGTTCCTGAGGCAGGCACTGTAGCACACACCTGTAAGACCAGCACTGTGGGAGCTGAGGTGGGAGGACTGCTAGCTGAAGGCCAGACTGGGCTACAGGCAGAAAGCCTGTCTCGAAAAACAAATAAACCAAAAAAGCAAGTGGGGAGGAAGTTGGATAAAAATGACTTCTTTCAAAGTTTTTGTAGCAGACAGATTCAGGTTCACTGAGATGAACTTCCAGACCAGGCACAGTTATGGAGGAAGGGATTTTTTTTTTTTTTAATTTCTTTGGTTGTTGTTATTTTTATTTATTTATTTGAGAGTAACAGACAGAGAGAGAAAGAGGCAGATAGAGGGAGAGAGAATGGGAGCGCCAGGGCCTCCAGCCACTGCAAACGAACTCCAGACGCGTGCGCCCCCTTGTGCATCTGGCTAACGTGGGTCCTGGGGAGTCGAGCCTCGAACCGGGGTCCTTAGGCTTCACAGGCAAGCGCTTAACCACTAAGCCATCTCTCCAGCCCGAGGAAGGGATATTTATTGAGGCTTACAGATCCAGGGGAAGTTCCATAATGGTAGAAGAAGCTGGCCTGCCTTCACAGGACCAAGCAGAGAGAGAGAAGCACAAGCCTAAAAGCCACACAGCACAGCACACTTCAGGAACTCCAGCTAGGCACACTTTGCATATCTTTAGATTGAAATCTGAAACCTACCACCACACTTTAAGATCCACCCAGTGACATTGCCTCCAGCCAGGTGTCTGCAGATGCAAACTACAAACAAATAAAGAACTGAAATATATTGGGGGCCACCTATTCTATTCAAACCACCACAGTTTTCTTTTGTGTTGGGGAGATAGCTCAGTGGTTGAAGGCTCTGCTTGCTGCAAAGCCATAAAGCCAGATGCACAAAGTGACATATGCATCTGGAGTTCATTTGCATTGCTAAGAAGCCCTGGTATAACCATTTTTTTCTCTCTCTCCCTCTCTGAAATAAATGAACAAAAATATTTTTTAGAAGTTTCTTTTCTCGCAGTCCTTGTAATATTCTTGTAAACAAACCTTTGTCAAACTGTGCACAGTACTGGGCCAGAAACAGCAGGGCCTACAGCAGGGCTGGTTTTTGTTTGTTTCCCTGCCACCTATTGTTCTACTCAGGAGGGTCAAGGCAGAAAGAATGTAGAAGGAAAACATTTCTATAAACAAACTCTTTCCTCAGCCTCACTGTTGTCATTGTATGATTCAAAGTGTTTGGTAAGCAGTAATTTTTCTGATACTACAGGAAATTAAAATTCCAAGCCCTTAGCTGGGCATGAGGGTGCATGCTTTTAATCTCAGCTCTCAGAAAACTCGGGTAGGAGAATCGTTGTGAGTTCGAGGACAGCCTAGAACTACCAGAGTGAGTTCCAGGTCAAGCTGGGCTAGAGTGAGAACCTACCTTGAAAGACCAAAAATTTAAAACAAAAAAAAAAAAAGTCCACTACTAAGACTAAGTTAACAAAGATGCTATTATCAGTACTAGAGCTTAAGAAGCAAACGCCACACAGTTCAGTGTAGGAGGAGAAGCTTGCTTGTCTCAGTAGGAGATAAGAGAAAACTGGAGACAGCTCTGTCCTTCTTAGTCAATGCTGCTCAGAGATGAAACTTGTTGGTCTGTTGTTAAGTCATAGGGCATGGCACACAAAATATGAGCCTCAAAGTCACAGGTAAAGCCCACATTAGAGTTCACGGCAGATGGCTGCTTCCCGGGAGGGATACTGTACTTTTAACTCCTTCCACTCTCTGGGTCTCACTTTCCTCACGTCTGAAGGGAACAAGCTGCAGGAGAATAGCCTCCTGTTCCCTCTTGGCCATGAACTTCTCATGAGTTATTTTTAAAAATGAAAGAAAAATCACAATCGCCCCAGCCATAAATTCCAACAGGTGTCTTTCTGCATGGAGTCAACTCAGATGCGGTCTGGTATGTCACCAGCTGCCTGGGTCATGCCACCAGTATTGCAGCTGTGACCTTTCTTAGCAGAGTAGAGATGGCACCAGCCAGTTGGCATGGTGGGAAAAAAGTCTTCTGCAGTACTTCTAGGATAACTGTTTTGGAAAGCTCTGGCAACATTTGTTAAAACTAAAAGTGCATATATACTTGAAACCAAGGTAACCCCTCTTCTTAATCGTATTTAAATTTTAAAAGAAAAAAAGAAGTCCAAAGCTAAATCCCGGCACTCGGAAGGCTAAGGTGGCAGGATCCTCATGAGTTCTGGGACAACCTGTGCTGCCGACTGAGAAGTCAACAAAAACCCAAGTGTTCAAGGATTCGGGTGCAAGAATGTTCATTGCAGCATCCTTAAGAATGGTCAAATCAACAAAAACAAACTAGGGGAGCTAGAGACACAGATGACTCAGTGGTTGAGGATGCCTGCTTGCAAAGCCTTCTGGCCTGAGTTTGATTCCCCAGTACCCATGTAGAGCTGGATCCACGAAGTGGTGGGCACATGCATCTGGAGTTCATTTGCATGGTCAGAGGCCCTGGCGCTCCCGTGCTCACTCTCTGTCTCTCTCAAAAACAAGCAAACAACTAGAAACAAAGGTCATGTCCTTACCAAAGACTGTTCATTAAAGTGTACACCTCTTAAACTGCAGACTCTTAGGCAGCTATTTAAATGAGTGAGATCTATTCAGGTGACTGGAAAGATATTCTCCAACTTTCTGTTAACAAGAAAATCAAGATCCCAAGCAATATAGATACAGATCTTTATCACAACTTGTCTTGTTTGTTGGCTTGCATTTTGAGACAGGGTCTAGTTTAGCCCAAGCTGGTCTCAAAGTCACTTTCTGGTCTTCCTCCCTCCAACAAAAATTATAGGGTTGCCGGGCATGGTGGCGCACACCTTTAATCCCAGCACTCTGGAGGCAGAGGTAGGAGGATTGCCGTGAGTACAAGGCCACCTTGAGACTACATAGTAAATTCCAGGTCAGCCTGGACTAGAGAGAGACCTTACCTCGAAAAACCAAACCCCCCCCCCCAAAAAAAGGGTTGTGCAACCACACATGGTTTATGCAGTGCTAGGGATTGAGCCCAGGGCTTTATGCGTACTAAGCAAGCACTCTACCAACTGAGCTCCAGCCCCAGCCCCGGCCATTTGCTTTTAAAAAGAAAAGGGGTGGGGAAGAAAGGAGAGAAGGATGTCCCTGATGCTTATGGACATGGCCATGAGCCTGCAGCAAGCTGTGGCAGACCCTGTGCTTTGAATAGTGATGGACAGGGAGGGATACACAGACTGCATGCACAGGTTAGAGCGAGGGGATGGAGGGAATTCTATGCTTGGAACTTTCAGTACACGCAGAAACCCAAAGAATTCCGCAATAATGGAAAATAGAAGCTACCTCAGCAACGAATGGGCAGAACAAGCTGTTAAAACCCAGGGAATAATCCAGACCTACACCAGACCCTCAGAACTGGCCCAGCCCACAGTGCTTACCAGACCTCCCTGAGCAAGAGCCCCCGCATGACCTTCCACTGATTACATCTTGCTAAGTGTAGGCAAACAAGAGGTTTCACTCCGAAAAAACACCCTGAAGACTGGGCTAGGAAGATGGTTCAGCAGTTAAAGGTGTTTGCTTGTAAAGCCTATTGACCCAGGCTCAATTCCCTAGCATCCACATAAGGCCAGATGCAAGACAAGTGGCACAAGCATCTGCCATTTGTCTGTAGTGACCGGATGTGCACACACACGCAAATAAATAAAATTATAGAACAAACCTCCAAGACATGCCTGACACTTTATGCTATTTAGAACTGTGGTTTCTTCTTCCTACTTCATGGCTTGTTTATTTTTTGTCACTGCAAAGCTTTTGTTGATAGCTCATCAAAACAACAGGAAAAACAGTGTTAAAAATTCCATTGAAGCCAAGCGTGGTGGCACATGTCTTTAATCCTAGCACTCAGGAGGCAGAGGTAGAAGGATTGCCATGAGTTCGAGGCCAACCTCAGACTGTGTACAGTGAATTCCAGGTCAGCCTGAGCTAGAGTGAGACCCCACCTTGAAAAAAAAAAAATCCATTGAATGCATTATTAGGATTTGAGAGTTAAAGCAAAAGGTTAAAATTATTGTATTAGTAGGCCGCAGTGCTGGCTTAGCAGTTAAGATGCTTGCCTGTAAAGCCAAAGGGCCCACGTTTGATTCCCAGTACCCACATAAGCCAGATGCACATGGTGGCACATGCGTCTGGAGTTCGTCTGCAATGGCTAGAGTCCCTGGCACAACCATTCTCTATCTACCTCTCTCTCTCTCCAATAAATAAATACAGAAAAATATTTTTTTTTAAATCTTTAAAAACTATTGTATTAGTTTAAGTAGCAACGGAAATTAAGTTAGGACCTGAGGATGGGGTGGGGGTGGGGCAGGACCTGAGGGTGTAACTCAGTGGTAGAGCATACACCTAGCACACACAGGCCCTAGAATCCAACCCCAGGTAAACTGAGGAAGAGGGGTGGGAGGAGGCAAAGGAAAAGGATAAGAAAAAAATTATTTTATTTGCCTATCTCATGGCTTTTTTTTTTTCTTTTTTGCGGGGTATGCGTAAGGAGGTGTCAAGATTTTGTTTTATAGCCCAGGCTGATCTGAAGCTACTATGCAGCTGAGTCTAGTCAGGAACTTTTGATCCTCCTCCTGCCTCAGTTTCCCCGGGTCTGGGGTAGCAGGCACATGCTACCACACCTGACTCATTTCTTACCATCACGAGCAGCGTAATGCTCTTCTACTCATGTGTTTTCTCAGGCACATATAGAATTTTATTCATCTTCCTGATCTCAAGATCCGCATAAACCTAAGCTGACGTCAGAAGGGAAAGAAGGAAGGATTCCCACCCCGCCCCTTTGCATGACTCAAGCGTGTCACTGACTGGTATCCAGATGTGTTGGTAAACTAAGCAACCCACTAGCGGAGCCTCGTCTGTGTTTCTCAGAAGTCATGCGAGTTCTAGATATCGAATATTTACATTCACCCCTAACCCCGCCTTCCTAACAGACGTCATTAGAAACGTCTAGAGTAATCAACAATGCCCAGTAGGAGACGGGGTTCAAACTTTACAAGATTTCCATGAACAAGTGTTAAACAAAAATGATAAAAAGTCATTGTTTTAGACTAAGCCCTGCCTTATGCCCCCCAAAACCAAACTAACAAACTCACCCCAGGCTAAAACTAAGCCATTGAATTGAGCTGGAAAATGCGGATTAGAGAGGTTAACAGCCAAACTTCCCCAACAAGCCAGCTTTGACCAGCACAATAGAAAAAGTGCCCTCTGCCTCTACCCTTCCACACAGTAACCTAGCTAGGAGCTGTGAGTCTCATCTGTATCCTGGTACTGGAGAGGCTGAGTCAGGAGGATTGTGGTATAGTCAAGGCCAACCAGGGCTACAGACAAAGGTCCTGTCTGTTCCCCAACTAGCTCCACTATCTGGGAACCAGGTCTTCAACACATGCGGTCTTGGAAGGAGCCTTCATAGTCAAGCCCTCACAATGGATGAACCTGGAGAACTCTTCACTATGTGAAGTCAATCAGTTACAAAAAGAAAAGGAAGTCGGGTGTGGTGGCACACACCTTTAATCCCAGAACTCGAGAGGCAGGAGTAGGTGGATTGCTGTGAGTTGGAGGCCACCCTGAGACTACACAGTGAATTCCAAGTCAGTGAGACAACCACCTCAAAAAGAAAAGAAAAGAAAAGAAAGGAAAGCAAGATAGAGTACTTAACATTCAAAACTATGGGCTTATATATATTATTTATATTTCTAATATGTATGTACGTGTGATTTCTAGCAAAATTGTATAGTCAGTATATATGTCTAATTTACAACAATATTTGGAAAACAAATATATTTATTCATTAATTAAGGAAGTAGGGCTGGGGCTGGAGAGATGGCTTAGCAGTTAAGGCATTTGCCTGCAAAGCCAAAGGATCCTGGTTCAATTCTCCAGGACCCACGTAACCCAGGTGCACAAGGGGGCACATGCATCAGGAGTTCGTTTGCAGTGGCTGGAGGCCCTGGTGCACCCGTTTTCTCTCTCTCTCTCAAATAAATAAATAAAATATACTTTAAAAATAAAAATTAGCAGGGCTAGAGAGATGGCTTAGTGGTTAAGGTGCTTGCCTGAGAAGCCTAAGGACCCATGTTCAACTCCCCAGATCCCCCATAAACCAGACATACACAGTGATGCATGTGCAAGGTCACACATGTACACAAGGTGGTGCACATGTCTGGAGCTCGATTACAGTGGCTGGAGGCCCTGGTGTACCAATTGTCTCTCTCCGTTCTCTCTCATAAAAAAAAAAAAAAAGGCCACTCTATTGGGCGGCTTGCCTCAAGAAAGAAGAGGAAAAGAAAAGAAAGAAAGTAACCTGATGTTCTTTCTTTCCCAACCTTACAAGAAAAATAATTTTGAAATTATAGAAATTATAGATTTATGTTCTGTTGCTGTTTCTCTTTTCTTTGGGCCTTTAAAAAATTTATTTGCATATTAATTGTGTGTGTGTGTGTGTGCGCTTGGTGTGCGTGTGTGCGTGTGTGTGTACGCACACGCATATGCCAGGACCTCTTGCTACTATAAATGCACATCCAGCTTTACGTGGCCGACTGGGCAATTGAACCCAAGCTAGGAGGCTTTTCAAACACCTTTAACTGGTAAGTCATCTCTCCAGCCCCTCTTCAAGCCTTTTCTGCCCATAGAATCAAAACCAAACTTCAGTGGAAAATTCATTCTAATGTATAATATGAAACGTTGCTGAAAATTAAGGCAATTAAGATTGTTAAACTTGTAACTTTGTCCTTTGACAGACAGATAAATAAACCTTTGTTCTTTAAATCACTGAACATAACCAAAAATAAATAAACAACAACAAAAAATAAAACAGGAGTGGCGAAGGATGTGTCACCTAAGCCACTGAGTCATTGACACAAGAGTCACTGCAAAGCGCAGCTCTTCCTGAACTAAGGAAGTGTGAAGACTTCATTCTACTAGCCTGTGCATGTACATACAGGAAAGTTCTTTAGGGACGGACACATTCTTAAGCATGCTCGGTTTAAGAGCAGAATGGTCCACACACATGCCTAAGAATGTTGAGGTCATGGAGTAGCTGTCTGAAACACTCAAGTGCTGTCCAGCTGTTCCGCTTACACCGTAATGCTTCTACGAGTGGTCTCGCTATGGGCTAGGGATCAAACCCGGGGCTTTGTGTATGCTGGGCAAACACTCCACCAGCTACGCTGACTCCAGACCACACCAAAGTTTTAGCTGAAGAAAACGGAAAGGACACTTTGAAGGGGTGTTATACAAGAGTTTGTGTAGCAAGTGCTCTTAACCACTGAACTAGCTCCCCAGCTCCTATAACTGTATTTCTAGAGTTAGAATGAAGATATCAAGGGGATAGGAATCTGGTAGGAAAAAGTGCTATTTCTCTTTCCCAACAGACACAAAAACAAAACCCGAGAAAGCCTCTGAGCCGACCAAGGTCAATTAGCACTTAATACTTAGCTTTTACACTTTAATTCTTCAGAGGGAAGAGAGTGCTATCCCTGCCCTCTGTTAACACTCTGGAAGGGTTAGGACATCTCTAAGCAAGATGCTATAAGGCTAAGGCCATTCATTTTAGTCTTTTGATTAGAATACCTCAGGGGAAAAGAAACTAACAGCCTCATCTCCCCACAGTCAGACCCTTTCAAAATGGGACCCACTAAGTCAATGACAAGGTCTGGAAGCAAACACACCAAGTCACACAGCTAACACAAGGAATGTGCCTGGTAAAGACCTTAGGACCGTGCCGCAGGTAATATGGAAATAAACCAGAATCAAACTGATAAGAAACCTACTTCCCAGTGAAAAGAGTTGTACGGCTGAGAAACCGAGGCTGGGAAAACCTCGGGAGTCACCCCCGCCCCACCACCAAATCTCTGGCGCCTCCACTCTGAGTGAGAAGCCATGGGAAAAGCCGCTGTCTCAGGGAGGGCAAAATTACTTTTTTTTTTTTTAACTCTACCATTCTTTTTTTTTTTTTTTACAATGAAGGAGAAAGTTCTGGGGTTCACACCCAGGACTTTGGGCATAATAAGCAAGTACTCTATGCCCACCCCGACTTTATTTTTCAGTTCTAGGATTAAAGTGTTCCAATAGTCAGAGCACAGGAATTTAGATTTGTGAAGAAACAAAAGAACAATGAGTAGGCTGGTCATTTCTAAGCTACTTCTGCATAAAGCAGGGACCAGGACTTGGGAGGCTGAGATAGCAGTATTACTGTGAGTTAAAGGCCAGCCTGTGTTCTAAAGTGAATTCCAGGTCAGGCTGTACTAGAGTAAGACCCTGACTCAAAAACAAAAACTAACAACAACCCAAACAATCAAAAAAAACGTGGCTGGAGAGATGGCTTAGCGGTTAAGGGACTTGCCTGTGAAGCCTAAGGTCTCAAATTTGAATTTCCAGGTCCCATGTAAGCCAGACAAAGTGACAGAAGCGCACATGATTACATATGCACACAAGGTGGCACACACATCTGGAGTTCAACTGCAGTGGCTGGAAGTCCTGGTGTACCAATTCTCTCTTTCACTCGCTCTCTTGCACTAAAAAACAAAACAAAACAAAACAAAAAAACCTCCAAAATCCTAGTTTCACATTAACATTGAGTTACTGCAGGTTGTTTCTTTTGCCTAAGGATTAAGACAGAGGAGACATCATCTGTTTGGGAAATTTGCATGGTATCTCTTGTAAACTGAAGTCCCTGAAAAGGGGGGGGGGGGGCTTCTATCCTGTGAGACCATACACTGATTAGAATTTCAATGTTGAGATTGGGATGCTGAAAGCACAGAACCAAAATTATCTTGAACTATCTTTAGCCTCCTTAATAGCCATTTACGGGCCCCTCTGTGTCTGACCTAACATGCTGACAACCAGGTGATCAGGTGAAGCCTTTCTGGAATGTACTGACAGACCACTGGCTTCCACCAATCTGTGCCTTGTTCATGCCTTTCTTTTGTTCCGTGACTATAAAACCTTCACAAAGTTGATACACTGGAATGCAGAATTTGGGGTAACTTGAATCTGTGTTCCTGGAAGGCCTGAGTCACTCACATTTGACTCCAGAACCAATTTAAAGCACTTGAGATGAGAGCTATGTGTTTTGCATCAAGCCCCTAATCCAGATTTCTTGGAAGGTAAGGTTTCTATATAGTGTGCGTGACTCCATTTGGCTGTCAGCCTAGTCTTTTGGAGCCTAGTGTAACTTTGAATCCACCTGTAATTTTTACCTGACAGATGTGATCAAGGAGGTTACTGGACCTGGAGCACTCCAAGAAAAGGAGCCAAGGGCTGAAAAGAATGGTCTACTGGGGAGGCCCGCTCCCTCCATGGCAGATAGTCCACAGGGATTTCAGCAGTGCTCTGACTTTTAGAGTGACTGCTGCCCTTTCCTGTACATGGCAGTGCGGTGAGTTTTCCAATCTCTGTTTAGCTTTACTAATATACAAAGTGTGGGGGGAAGTACAGCAAGTAGCTTCTATTTTGTTCAGAAGTCTCTAGATTAATAGAAACAATATCCAGAGTTGATTTAGAAATGACTTTATATCATCCCCAGAGTTACATTCCAAATTAAGCACCATCCAACTAGCTGTGCCTAGGTGGGGCATTGGGCAGTCTCCTTTCGAGAAGCCACAAATATATTTTGCCAGCAAAGCAAACATCTGGTCACCAGAAGAGCAAACGGTGACAGTCACTTGGGCTACTGGGCAAATATTTCTGTTTTCTTCCTTTTAGGTCCAATAAGGTCAGACTTAACTCCTGATCATTTAATGACTGAGCCAGGCAACGTTTCTAAGCTGGCTAGTGAGCTGTATATGAGTGCCACTTTCAGGAAAAAGTACTTTACACTGGTATAAGACCCTGCAGGGCTGTGATAACCAACGGAAACTGGCATTGACTGCTCTATCATTTGGGTCTCAGAGTGAAGCGAGCCATATGGACTTCCTGTCACCCTTCAGCAGACTTGTGTTTTAAGCCACTGAGACTTAAGGGTTATTTGTGATTACAGGATAGACGTGCTACATTAGTTAGTGTGGTGGTTTGATTCAGGTGTCCCCTATAAACTTAGGTGTTGTGAATGCTAGGTTCCCAGCTGATGGAGATTTGGGAATTAATGCTTCTTGGAGGGAGTGTATAGTTGGGGGCGGGCTTATGGGTGTTATAGCCAGTTTCCCCATGTCAGTGTTTGGCACACTCTCCTGGTGCTAGGGTCCACCTGATGTTGGCCAGGGGGTGATGTCCACCCTCTGCTCATGCCATCATTTTCCCCTGCCATCGTGGAGCACCTCCTTGAGCCTGTAAGCCAAAATAAACCTCTTTTTCCCAGAAGCTGCTCTTGGTTGGGTGATTTCTACCAGCAATGTGAACCTGACTGCAACAGTTAGCATCAAACTACTACAATAAAGTATCAGAGAAAATTAAAGTACAAAGAGAAAAGGTTGGTTTTGCCTCATGGTTCCAGAGGTTCTAAGACCAAGTGACTTGATTGCTTTGGGCCTAAAGCAAAGTAGCACATCCTGGTGGGAGCCAGCAGGCAGATTAAAAAAAAAAAAAAACTGCTCAGTTTGTCAGCCAGAAATCAAACAGCACACACAAAGAAGAATGAACCAGGATCTCCCAATCTCCTTTACAAACATGCGTCAGATGACTTAAGGGCCTTCCATTATGTTCCACCACCTTCCAATAGCACTTCCCTGGAGACACATGGATGTTTGGAAAACACCAAACCAGAGCACCTGCCTGTCCAGATTGCCATCATCTGCACCAGAACCTTTGGCAGTTTATTTCTGGGAAGACTTCTCTCTCCAGCAGAACCTCATACAGGACCTGCCATCGACACTGGTAAGTGTGTGGTGCCTGGGTGCCAATAGAAAGGTACCTAATAGGGATCTTGAGGACTGACAATAGGGAGGGTGGGGCGGGAGGGCAAGGGGGGGGGGGGGACACAGAACTGGACCCAAATGGAAATGGTACCATAAAATCCTATATACTGAAAGACAGATTAAAAGATTGAGCCTTAGAGGAAACACCTGAATCAAAAGGGCCCTGGAGAGGGTATGATGAAGACTAACCTTAATCTTCTCCTGTTTCTCTCTTTCTCCCTCCTTCTCCCTCCTTCTCTCTCTCTCTCTCTCTCATCTCTCTTTTATATACCTATCTTTTTCTTCTTTCTTTGCCCTTGGTGCTGGCTATAACTCCCAGTACCAGGATGTGGTTAACATCCACAGTGAACCGTTGATCAGGGAGACCTATAAGGTTTCCCAAAAGAAGACAGATTTCTGTCAGAGCACTTGATGACCCACCAAAGGTTAATGGTAAGACCCTAGTGCCGAAGACACCGTATGCTATTGGAACAGAACATGGAGAGACCTGGCTGGAATCTGGAAGAGTCAGTCCCCAGACAGTTAGCTTATCTAGTGCCAGAAGGTGCTACATGAGTGACTGGGGGAAAATGGCCAACATCTGTCCAAGCAACTTGTGGTCTAAGCTACTCAGCAGCAAACAACATGATGTGATGCTCACCCAAGTGCAATAGTGGCACACAGCCATGATGGGAAACCAACTGCTCTTGAATTGACTAATGGACCCACTCAGTGGAATGGAACCCATAGCTGGAACTGGGAAACAAGTCAGAACCATATCCAAAAAGCGAGTTTGCTCCCCAATATCAAGTTCTCACCAATCTTGGGTTACAAGAGGGCCTACACCTATTAATTTCCCTCTAAAATAATAATGGTTATCCCATTTATCTGGTGCTGACTTCATTACTCTCCATTGGAGAACCTGCTTCTCTTTTTCAGATGGACGCAGAACCTGAGGAGAGAATCAGCCCATTGCACCTCACCAGGGCCCCAGCTGAAACCATAGAGGAACTGGGGAAATGAGCAAGAGTGCTGCTTTCTTGGTGAAGGGTGAAGGAGATAGACACAGAGAACACTCAACTCCTACCAAACCAGATTTCTAGAGACACAGAGGCTCCCAAGACCTCATCACTGAAGTAGACCTAAAACGAACCCAACATGGCTCAGGGAAATTCGCGGAAGAGGGGGTGGAAAGATTGTTAGAGCCACAAGTTGGAACATTATGCACAAAGACATTGCCTTTCCCCATAACTAATGGGTAGCCCCCAAAGCACAACCCACATTCCCCAATGAGGAGTGCTCCTTCAGAAGGGGTAGGACAGGGAGGCTAACGATGGTACCAACATGGCTGTTTTCACATTGAGTATGTACATAACTAATAAAGAAAAAAAATTTAAAAAAAGGTATGGAAGTCCTGCTGTATTTATGTCTGTCCTAAACTTTCTCAAGAAACAAACAAGATTGTCAACATGACAATAATTAAAACTGTAAAGTGAATCTGCATCCCAACTACTGCGGCAAACTTTTTTGAAACCTCTTTTGATGGTAGACAGCTTTAAAACAAAATCAGAAATTTAGCATTAAAAGAAAGTCATACACAAGAACATCATCATAAGAGGAAAAGATAATGACATCAAAATAAAAGAGGGACAGATTGAGAGGGGAGGGGATATGATGAAGAATGGAGTTGCTTAGGGGAAAGTGAGCGGGGAGGGAATTACCATGGTTTATTGTCTATAATTATGGAAGTTGCTAAGAATAATAAAAAAAATTTTTCAAGAGTCAGAAAAGCCGGGTGTGGTGACACACGCCTTTAATCCCAGCACTCAGGAAGTACAGGTACCAGGATCTTCTGAGTCCCAGACCACCTTGAAACTACATAGAGAATTCCAAAAAAAAATAGTGTTTGTCTGTCTGTCTCTTTCTCCTTCTTTCTCTCTCTCTCTCTCTCTCTCTCTCTGACCCCCTCCCTGTTATGACACAGTCTCTAGCCCAGGTTTTCAATGTACCCCGAGATGATCTTGAACTCCTGATCTTCCTGACTCTATCTCCTGAGCGCTAGGATTACAGCCACATATCACCATGACCAGTTACAAAGCCGTGTGTGCGTGTGTGCATGCATGCGTGCGTGTGTGAGTGTGTGTGTCTGTGGGCATGTGTGTGGCAGGTAAGCACTCTACCACTGAACTAAATCTCTAACCCCTCAAAGCTTATTTCCCAAAGACCTTTTAGAACACTGGCATCAACCAAGATAAAAATCATAAATGAGGGCTGGAGAGATGGCTTAGTGGTTAAGCACTTGCCTGTGAAGCCTAAAGACCCCAGTTCAAGGCTCAATTTCAGGACCCACGTTAGCCAGATGCACAAGGTGGCGCACTGCAGTGGCTGGAGGCCCCAGCGTGCCCATTCTTTCTCTCTCTCTCTCTCTCTCTGTCGCTCTCAAATAAATAAATAAAATAAAAAAGTTGAACTTTAAAAAAATCATAAATGAGCAAAGACAAGGAAGAAAACAAACAGAAAAAAGGAACAATTTCCAAACTACTTTCACAATTAAGTTTAAAGAAGTAAGGGAGCCTGGCAGGGAAAAACTGACCTTCTCTTGACTTCATATTGTAGAGAACTAAACCTGAGGTTCTTCGGGACTGGACTTCAGTTCCCCAGCACGCACAGAAATGCCAGGTGCCATCTGTAAACACAGCACTGGGGAGGCGGAGACAGGGGTCACTGACGTAGCTGACTAAGGGACCCTGCCTCAGTAAATAGAGCGCCATCAAGGAAGACACTCGACATGGACCCCTGGCCTGCGCATGCTCATATGCCCATGTAAACACATGTGCCCACATGCATATGAACACATACACACACACCACACACATGTATATGGGGGGGAAAAAAGAAGTACTCCTGGTGAGGCAAAGTTCCTTAACACCCACAGTCATATGCCTGTGCAGAACATGTCTGTCGACAATGAGCCTCGCACATGATGGGGGTCCCAGGAGACCGTGAGGGTGCTCTGTTGTGTTCACAGGATGATGAAACTGCCCGGCAGCACCAGACACACTGGTCAGAATGGACCCTGTCATTAAGCAATATGCCACCTGAATGGAAATTAGGCACCTGTGTGAACAGTTATCTCTCTGGACCTGCGTCTGACCCAACAATCTGGGACAGTAAGAATTCTCTCTGAGTTCCAGTAAGTTATAATTCCTTTTACAAATTGTGAACAGGGAGCAGTACACTGAAATTTCTTATTCTATTTGTGAAAGTCTGTTAAAAAGCTAATAGCTGGAGAAGATGTGTAAAGGATTGTATTCTCAACCAAAAAAGAAAATATTTAAAAAGCATTTTTTTTTCTGATACTATGGGAAGTATCCCAGGTCTTTGTACATGCTAGGCTAGCATTCTACCACTGAGCTCTATTTCTAGCCCTTAAAAGCATTGTTTTTTTTTTTTTGTTTGTTTTTTTGTTTTTTTGTTGTTGGTGGGGGTGGTTTTTTTTTTGTTTTTTTTTTTTTGGTTTTTCGAGGTAGGGTCTCACTCTAGCCCAGGCTGACCTGGAATTTACTATGTAGTCTCAGGGTGGTCTCGAACTCATGGCAATCCTCCTACCTCTGCCTCCTGAGTGCTGGGATTAAAGGTGTGCGCCACCATATCCAGCTTCCTTAAAAGCATTTTGAAGACAGTTTACACTAAATATTCTATTCCTAACCAACTTGGCTTCTACAACTTAAAATATTGTTGATTTAGATCCAAGTAAATAATAAACTTGTTATTACTTGGGTTGAGGATATAGCATGGTGGTAAAGCACATACCTAGCATGTGCAAGGCCCCAGTACCACCAAAAAAAAAAAAAAAAAATCAAAAACACGTATTTCTTCAAAAATATCGGGGCTGGCTGGGCATGGTGATACATGCCTTTAATTCCAGCATTCAGAAGGCACAGGTAGAAAGGTAGGAGGACTGCTGTGAGTTCAAGGCCAGCCTGAGATTACACAGTGAATTCAAGGTCAGCCTGGGCTAGAGCAAGACCCTACCTCAAAAAAAAAAAAAAAAATTCCATATGTAAGCCTGGCATCTCAGTCTTCATGTATTTAATCCCAACACTTGAGAGGCAGAGGTAGGAGGATCACCATGAGTTTGAGGCCAGCCTAAGACTACAGAGTGAATTGCATGTCAACCTGAGCTAGAGTGAGACCGTACCTTGAGAAAACAAGGGGGGGAACTGGAGAGATGGCTAAATGGTTAAAAGTGCTTGCTTACAAAGCTTGCGGCTCAGGCTGGATTCCCCAGTTCCCATGTAAAGCCAGATGCACAGAGATGCGCATGCATCTAGAATTCATTTGCAGTGACAGGAAGCTCTGATGTACCCATACTCTCTCCTCCTCCCTCTTGCTCAAATAAATATTTAAAAATTTTTAAATTAAAAATTAAAAACTACAACTTCTTGAGAGCCAGTCTCCAGACAGTTAACCCATCTAGTGCTGGAAAGCGCTACATGAGCTACTAGGGGAAAGCGACCGACCACAGTGTGGGAAAGCAGGGGTCTAAGCTACTCAGAAGCAACCAGCCTGACAAGAAGTACACACCAGTGCAGTTGCGGCACACAGCTTTGGTGAGTAACCAATGGCTTTCTGATTGGCTAAGAGATCTGCCCAGTGGAAAGGAAGCCATATCTGGAACTGGGGACCATGTCAGAATCCTATGGAGACAAAGATTATGCTCTCCAATGTCAAGCTCCAAGTCTTTGGCTAAAAGAGGGGTTACATCCATCTAACAACTCTCCCCAAATTAATAATGCTTATCCAATTTAACCTATGCTGACTTTACTCTCCGTTGGTGAATATGTTTTTCTTTCTCAGAAGGTAGCAAGACTTGAGATAAACCGCCCCTTGCATTTCAGTCTAGGCCCAGGCTTCCATGGTGAGCCAAGGGCAACGAGACAGGTGCTGAGGATACTCAACACATACCATGGCAGAAATCAAGAAGCTCCAGAGAGCTCATCACAGAAGAAGACTTTAAAACACACCCACCAAGGCTCAGGGAATTTTGCAGAACAGGGGGCAGAAAGATTATAAGAGTCACAGGTTGGGACGTCAGGCCCAGAGGCAGTGCCTTCCCCCAGTAAACTGACTGCTGCTCCCAGAAGGCATAACCCACAACCCCATGGGGAATACCAGCAACCCCATTGAGGAGGGCCCCTTGTGGAATGAGGACAGGGAGGAGAGAAAAGATGGTACCAACACATAATGTATCCATATAAAAGATGTTCTTAATTAAAAAAAAAACTTCCTTCAGGCTGGAGAGATGGCTCAGTTGTTATAGGTTCTTGCCTATAAAGCCTAACACTGAGGTTTAATTCCCCAGGACTAACATAAAGCCAGCCATATGAAGTGGCACATGCATCTAGAGTTCATCTGCAGTGGCGGGAGGCCCTGGCACACCCATACTTTCCCCCTTTTCCTTTCTTTCAAATAAATAAAAATATTTTTAACAACAATATCTTCCCTTCATTACATGTAAATTTGGTTGTTAATATGTTGTAATTATTTATTAGTATACGCATAGTATCATTTAATTTTAAGAGGGAAACTCAAACTCAATATTCTGTGTACAGATATGAAAACTGGGACAGAGAAAAATCAATGAAGCCAGGCATAATAGCACACGCCTGCAGAACTGTCCTTACTGAGCTGTCTGACACTTGCAACAACAGGTGAAATGTATATGGAAATGTTCCCAACTGAGCCGTTTACTATACTGTGAATACAGTATCCCTAGCATTCTTTTTTATTTTTTTTGAGGCAAGCCCAACAGACTGACCTTTTTTTTTTAATGCAAGAGATAAAGAGCAAGAGAACGAGAGAGAGAGAGAGAGAGAAATTGGTGCACCAGGGCCTCCAGCCACTGTAATTGAACTCCAGGTGCATGTGCCACCTTGTGAGCATGTGCAACCTTTCACACTTGAGTCACCTTGTGCATTTGGCTTACATGATCTGGAGAGTAGAACATGGGTCCTTAGGCTTCACAGGCAAGTGCCTTAACCATTAAGCCATCACTCTAGCCCTGCCTAGTTCTCATATTCTATCATTCTAAATACACACACGCAAAGTCCTCCAGAAATTCAACAGCATTAAACAACATGAGTTGAAAGCCTAATAGCTATTTTTAAGGACCTTAAAGTATTGAATGTAAAATTTAATAAAAGAGTTTCTGTATCACAATAAAGAAACCCATAATTATTGCACACAGACAGAAGATATTAAACTTAAAATACACTACACAACAAAACTGAAGTTAATGTTTCTGTCAAATTAATGAATACCAGATTTCCTTAGCTTGGATTTTAGTCACATGGTAATTGCCAATGTGGGCAAAGGTACAAATATCCACATACTATGAATGGGAATAGAAATTGTATAATCTTTCCATAGGGCTGTTAAGATTTTTTTGTTTTTGTTTTTTTTGAGGTAGGATTTCACTCTAGCCCAGGCTGACCTGGAATTCAATGCCTCCCAAGTGCTGGGATTAAAGGCATGCACCACCATGCCCAGCAGAAAATATTCTTTAAAGCTCCAGATTTCTAGCCCCCTGATACCTTTATTCTAACTTTATTTTTATTTTTTTTATATTTATTTATTTATTTATTTTGGTTTTTCGAGATAGGGTTTCACTCTAGCTCAGGCTGACCTGGAATTTACTATGTAATCTCAGGGTGGCCTCGAACTCATGGTGATTCTCCTACCTCTGCCTCCCGAGTGCTGGGATTAAAGGCGTGCGCCACCACACTTGGCTCTTTATTTTTATTTTTATTTTATTTACTTTTTTATTCGAGAGAGAATGGGCACGCTATGGCCTCTAGCCACTGCAAATGAACTCCAGATGCATGTGCTACCTTGTGCATCTGGCTTACATGGGTATTGGGGAATTGCACCTGGGTCCTTAGGTTTCACAGGCAAGGCCTTAACCGCTAAGCCATCTCTCCAGCCCTTTATTCTAACTTTAAAAATACAATTATGGTTCATGAAAACAAATGACAAATAAATGCTGGCAAGAATGTGGAAAAAGAGGAACCCTTCTACACTGTTGGTAGGAATGCAATCTGGTCTAGCCATTGTGGAAATCAGTGTGGAGGTTCTTAAGACAGCTAAAAATAGATCTACCATATGACCCAGCTATAGCACTCCTAGGCATATATCCTAAGGACTCATCTCATTACCTTAGAGATACTTGCTCAACCATGTCTATTGCCGCTCAATTCCAGCCTAGATGTCCCTCAACTGATGAATGGATAATGAAGATATGGCACATTTATACAATGGAGTTCTACTGAGAGGTAAAGAAAAATGAAGTTAGGAAATTTGCAGGAAAATGGATGGATCTGGAAAGGATTATACTAAGTGAGGTAACCCAGGCCCAGAAAGCCAAGCGTTGCATGTTCTCTTTCATATGTGGATCCTAGCTACAGATGATTGGAGTTCGTGTGAGTAGGAAGAAAACTCAGTAGAAAAGAGCAGTAAAATAGAAAAGAAATATAAAGGGAAGATAAAGGAAGGGAGGGGGTACTTAATAGGATGGTATCGTATATATATAAGTAGAAGAATAGATTAATGGGGTGAAAAGGCCCAAAGTGAAGTCAGAGGAAGAGATTGAGTAAAGAAAAGGTGGAGGGAGGGCTAATCAAAATCTAAGAGGATATAAATAAATCATATGGAATCCTCTGGTTTTGGACAATGGAACACTCAGGAGCCATAGATTGTTGCTAGAAAATTTTCAGTGCCAGGGATGGGATACCTTCCAGTGAGCTGTTGGCCAGGAAGGTCCCTAATACCCCCAAAACATTATAGGCCATTGCTGAGGCCCTTGGTTTCCCACCAGGAATAGATGGTAAGACCCTATTGCTGAAGACTCCACATACTTGGGCAGCAAGGCCACTGAGAAATCCTGCTGGAACTGAGCTGAGAACCTCCTCCATGTAGACCAGCTGACAGAAAGCTGGAAGAAGCCGTTCTGCATGCAGTTCAATGGGAAAAAGAGAAATCACCAGAGAAGATACTCAACAGTGGACAGTGCAAGCCTTGTATTTGGCCAGCCAGGCCAAATGAGCCAACAGGTGCAATAGTGGCATGTCTGTCATGGTGGAAACCAACTGCCCTCTAATTGGACTGGAGGCCCACTCCATGGGAGGGAACATCCCTGATACTGAAAACTTAAAACAGGGGTAGTCATGAGCCCTAGGGATGTAACGTCTGCTGCTGTCTGGCTAAATGTGTATACTATGCTTATCAAACTGCCCAGTAAGCACTTCTCTTAATGTACATACCCTTATATTAATGCTACTCTCACTTTTGGTAGAGAATCTTCTCTTTTCATATGGCAGCGACCTTGGGACGACTCAGAAGGCATCATGGTGCTGGAAAGAAGTGACCAGAATGCTCAGTACTATAATATCTCAACCACACCTCCCAAGGCTCAAAGTCTAATGCAGAAGAGGTGGCAGAAAGAATGTAAGAGCCAAAGGAAGGGTAGGACTCCTTACAACGTGCTCCCCTCAGACACAAAATGGCCTGGATATCCATGACCTCACAGTGCCTGACACTACCTACACAAGAACATCATAAGAGGAGGGAAAGGTCATGACATCAAAATAAAAAAGAGACTGATTGAGATGGGGAGGGGATATGATGGAGAATAGAGTTTCATAGGGGAAAGTGGGGGGAGGGAGGGTATTACCATGGGATATTTTTTATAATCATGGAAGTTGTTAACAAAAATTTGAAAAAAAATACAATTATGGGAGCTGGGGAAATGGCTCTGTGGGTAAGAGCCCCTGCTGCACAAGCGTGAGGACCTGAGTTCAGTCCCCAGCACATACATAAAAAGCTGGGCAAAGTCGATCATGCTGGTCACCCAAGTCTTGAAGGGAATGGAATCAGAAGAAAGAGGTGGGGCTTGCTGCATCTCCAGGTTCAGTAAGAAACTCTGTCTCAGGGAAATCAGGTGGCAGAGCGGTAGGACAGGATACCCAGTCTTCCTCTGGCTTCCACATGTGTGCTCTCAGTGCGTGGGTATCTGCACAGACACATGTGCAACCACCACATACACCATACATACTATACACATACACACATATATAATTATGGGGGACTGGGGAGATGCTCAGTGGGCAAAGTGTTTCCAGTACAAACCTAAAGACCTGAGTTCAAATCCCAAGCAGCCACATAAAATTCCAAGTGCATCAAAGAATAAGGTGGAGAGTGACTGAGAAAGACCACAAATGTCGATCTCTGGTCTCCACACTCATCTGCACATACATACGAAAGCACAGAAACACACAAAACCACATGCATGCACACCACACACACTTACACACGTTTAGAAAAAGATATGATTACATATGCATCCAAAAAGTTCGCTTACAAGTGGAAACTTTGGCAGGAAATGCAGCTCAGAGGTAGAAAAATTGTCTAGTTGCCTAGTATTTGTTAGGTAGTAGGTTTTATCCTCAGTGCTGGGGTACAGAGTGAATTCTAGGTCAGCCTGGGCTAGAGTGAGACCCTACCTCAGAAAACCAGGAAGTAAATTAAATTAAATTAAAAAGTTCATAGTCAGCTTCCACTACATAGTGAGTTCAAGGTTATCCCAAGTTACATGAGATTTTTGTTTCAAAAAGACTTTATATACATAAGTGAATTAAAACACTGTCCAACAGTAGAGGGTTGGGTAAGCAAAGAATTATCCATTAACACAACTACATTGCTCATCACAGGCTTGAGAGATGACTCAGTAGTTAACTTGCTTACAAAGTCTGAAGGCTTGAGTTCAATTCCCCAGTACCCAGTAAAGTCAGATATACAAAGTGGCGCATGTGTCTCAAATTAGTTTGCAGTGGCAGGAGGCCCTTGTGCACCCATATTCTCTTTCTGTCTCTCTCTCTCTCTCAAAATAAAATTTTAAAAATGTTGATCATCATTATCTCTGGATGTTGGAGTGGGGTCATCGTTTTCTTTCTTGTAGCTATTCTAATATCTCTTTTTTTAAATCTCTGCCCTGGGGGCTGGAGAGATAGCTTAGTGGTTAAGCCCTTGCCTGTGAAGCCTAAGGACCCTGGTTCGAGGCTCGATTCCCCAGGACCCACGTAAGCCAGATGCACAAGGGGGCGCACACGTCTGGAGTTTGTTTGCAGTGGCTAGAGCGCCCATTCTCTCTCTCTCTCTCTCTCTCTGTCTGTCACTCTCAAACAAATAAAAATAAACAAAAAGATATTTAAAAACCCTCTGTCCTGATGCAAAGAGAAAGAAGGTGTTTCCCTAGCAGAGGTTTACTCATGGAAAACGGCATGCCTGTGTTTTTTAACTCACCAGCAGTTACTTTTCATGTGACACGAGAAGCACTTTTCATACCAACCATAATAAAATCCACTGACACAAGCCTTAAAGAATGGTAGAAAAGCCTAGTATTATGGTGTTTAACTGTAATGCCAGCACTTGGCTGAGTCATGATAATGAGTTTCAGGCTAGCCTGGGCTACATGGTGAGCTTGAGAGGAGCCTTGGCTGTGCAGCAGCAAGTCCCTATCACCAAAAAAAAAAAAAAAAAAATGTGGGCTGGACAGATGGCTTAGTGGTTAACACACCTGCCTAAGAAGCCTAAGGACCCAGGTTGCCCACTACCAAAATAAGCCAGATGCACAAGGTGGTGCAACATCTGGAATTTGTTTGCAGTGGCTAGAGGCCCTGGCATGCCCATTCTCTCTACATATATCTGCCTCTTTCTCTCTCTCTAAAATAAACAAATAAAACTAAAATATTTTTAAAGTGTGTGTGTGTGTGTATAATAGCTCTTTTAGGGCTGGCTCACACCTTCATTCCCAACACTTCAGAGGCTAAGGTAGGAAGATCACAGCAAATTCAAGGCCATCTTGAGCTAGAGTGAGACTCTATCTGCAAAATAAATAAATAAATAAAAATAAAAATAAATCAGAATGTGGGCTGGAGCAATGGCTCCATGGAAAAAGCACTGTGGCTCAAGATGGATGACCTGAGCTCAATCCTCAGACCCTCACATAAAAAGCCAAAAGCCTGGGCTGGGGAGATAGATCAAGGGTTAAAGTTGTTTGCTTGCAAAGCCTTCTGGCCTGGGTTTGATCCTCCAGGACCTATAGAAAGCCAAACACACAGTGGTGCATGCATTTGGAGTTCATCCGCAGTGGCAGAAGGCCCTGGCATGTCCATGCATATTCTCTCCTTCAAATAAATGAGTGGAAATTCCCCGAAGGAAAGTTGTGGGGGACACAGCGAAGAACAACAGCAGAGTGAGAATCCACAGAGAAAAACCCTGCCAACAATGAGGTTTCCGGAAAGGTGAGGTCGGTCACAAAAGGTGTCCTCTGACATCCACACACATGCTGTGGCACACGCATGCCCATACTTACATACAAACATACATGCTAATAAATAGAAAGTAAAATAAAATCAGAAGATAAGCCAGGCATGGAGGTCACATGGTTGTAATTGCAGCACATGGGAAGGTGAGGCAGGAGGATTGCCATGAGTTAAAGCCAGTTTGGGCTACGTAGTAAGCTTAAGGCTACATGATAAGACCTTATCTCAAAAACAACAAAAATGGGAAGAAAATATGAAGTTCTATAGGTTGAAGGAAAGGTACTAACAGACACTGTTGTCTTTAAACCAACACAGTGATAAAACATAATTCCTTTTTTTATACACAGAAGAAATCCACAGAGGCAAAAGAACCTAGGGCCACAAAAGCTAGCCTCTTCACACTCAAGTTCAGCTGCAGAAGCGATGCGCCCCGTCAGAACCTACTTTGCATTTGCACTATAAACCAGGTCTCTGCGATTTATTTACAATCACATTGCCTTAAAGCAACTTCAACTTTGGTATTTAATTCAACTAAACTTAAAAGTCAAATTTTAAAATATACTTTATTTATTTGAGAGAGTGAGGCAGAGAGAGAAAGAGAGAGAGAATGGGCACATTAGGGCCTCTAGCCACTGCAAACGAACTCCAGAAGCATGTGCTGCCTTGTGCATCTGGCTTTACGTGGGTACAGAGGAATTAAACCTGGGTCCTAGCCAGGCATGGTGGCTCACACCTTTAATCCCAGCACTCAGGAGCAGAGGTAGGAGGAATCGCTGTGAGTTCAAGGCCACCCTGAGACTACATAGTGAATTCCAGATCAGCCTGAGCTAGATTGAGACCCTACTTCGAAAAACAAAAACAAAAACAAAAATGAACCTGGGTCCTTTGGCTTTGCCAGCAAGTGCCCTAACCAATAAGCATCTCTCCAGCCCAAAAGTCAGAAATTTAATTAAAGTTATTTTTTTGAAGTGACTGGCCACATTCAAACCACATAGTTTTTCAAATTTGCCAAATCATCAAAAACACCTAAGGCATGCGTTACAAATACAGATTGCCAAGCCAGGAGTGTGGCTCACTGGTAGAGCTCTTGTCTACCACACATGAGCCAAGCCAACCTCCCAGCACCACAGAAAAAATAAAAAATAAAAACAAAAGCACAAGCTGCCAGTCTCTTGTCACCTAGAGGTCTTGATTACCTGTGAAGACTGACAACCAAAAAATGTTGTCAACAAGGGGTCCCTGTAATTCTCACTGGTCAAGTTCAGAACCACTGGTGGAATCCGAATGAATGCTATAAATACTTTAAAGTGAGAAATCGGTGTGAGAATGTGCCGTCTTGACTGGCAACTGAAGCCAGAGCGATGTGGTTCCCAGCTGAGGCCAACACACCGCAATGACCCAACCAATACTGCAGTCCCCAGAACACAACCGATTGTTTTAGCAGTTATTTGGGGACAAGTTAGACCATGAGTGCTACTGGTGGTTTTCAAATTTTAAATACATCTTTCCAAGTTATAGGTGTCATCCTACTATGTGTTCATGAAGTCTTCCACTTCTAATGAAATTCCATGCTTGGCTTTTCTCTCCCAGTCACTGCCACCGTCAAGGGAACCCCGCATCCTCTCTTAAAGATGCTGGTCTGGCAACAGCACGCAAGCATTTAGGTCATGCAGGCGCACGTTCTTTGATTTGCAACCCGCATGGCTAGCCTTAAGACAGACAAGCATGCGAAGTCAAAACAAGCTGAAGCGCCAACATAAAACCTCTGATCTAAGGTTATGGTCTGAAAAGCACAAAGCTCTTGCAGGAGAAAAGGAAACTGTACTGACTGGTAGCACCAGCATATGCCTTCTTAGGCGGACTCTAGGTCAGAAGGAAGGACAGGCAAGATGGAGCTGGAGTCTAGGGTACTCCAAAGAGATGAGGACATCCAAACATGTCAAGACAGATCTCTTTCTCAAATCACAGAGTAGCTCAGAGCTTCCAAGGTCCCAGGGAGCCTCTCCATGCCACCATTGTAAGAAAAGTCGCCACAGAAGGAAAAGGGTCACCCCAGTGACCTTCATCTTCACTCGGCACCCCCCCGCTGTCAAGCTCTGCATATCTGCTCCAGGCATAAGGAAGGAGCAACAGGAGGCAGGTTGAATTTGGTTCTGGTTCCACAGTAATGTTCTCAGCCTGTCCAAAGAGTGTATGCAAAACACAGGCGTCACCCTTATTTCTCACCAAGAAGCTGCTGTTTCTACCCAATCTAAAGCCAACAGAAGAGATCAGAAATATAACAGAGAGCAGAGTGTGGTGGCGCACGCCTTTAATCCCAGCACTTGGGAGGCAGAAGTAGGAGGACTGCTGTGAGTTCAAGGCCACCCTGAGACTACATAGTGATTTCCAAGTTAGCCTGAGCTAGAGTGAGACCCTACCTTGAAAAACCAAAAAAAAAAAAAAAAAAAAAAAATTTATACACACAGAGAGAGAGAGAGAGAGAGAGAGAGAGAGATATCAACCTTCCTTAAGGAAACCTGTCGTATAGCTATTTCCTCCTAATTGAAACATTTCCCCCTGGAGGTAGGAATGGGGCTCTCCTAGGGCCCCTTCCCAGTCTGTAAAGCAGGAAACAACTGCCAGCAGGGCAGAGATTCTTCAGTGGGGGTGTCTATAAACTGGGCCCGGAGCTCCAGGGATGCAGCTTTTAGGAGCTGTCACCCATGCTGGGGGGCACTTTTTTGATGCTGCAGTTGCCCATGCGCCGGTAACTCCCATACACTCACTGGCTCACTGGGCCAGACTTCGTGGAATCCTTTGGTCTGTTGGTGACAGCCTCTGGAGAGAACAGATGTTTGCTCTTATGTCCCCAGGAAAAGTGATACAACACAGTCCTTTCTTCACCAGAAATATATTCCCTGAATGAAACAGAAGATTCTATTGTTTTGACCACACTCAGATGTGCCCACCAGGCATTTGTAGCGCTGTCTCCAATGGGACATCTTTGCCAACTAGAGCTGAGCAGCATCCACCCAGGTACAGCTTCTCCAACTTCCTAATGCCCGACACGGGGACTCCAGATGGTAATCTCATTATCTGCTCAAGCAAATCCCAGTTTAAACCACCAAGAGGTTTAGCTCTCTGTCTTGACAAGCCACCAGAGCATGCTGGCTTACTCTAGGGATGTTATTGATAATTTAATGTTGCAGAGTAGCTAATTAAAGAAGCTTCGGAAAGAACAGCATCGCCAGGCAGTACCACTGAGAAGAACACGTCTACCAGAAATGGGCTCTGCCCATGTATTTCAGCCTTAACCAAGAAAGTCTGGCTAAGTCTTCAAAGGTGGGTTGGGCTAGCAGGGAGGCTGAAGAAAGACGTGCCAAGAGCTCTTACAGCCGCACAAGTGGAAATAAAGACAAGGTCACAAGCACCTGCCTCAGACAGTCTGAGAACAAATCTATTCTTACTCATCCACTGATGGACGAGCCACTTAGGTTTTCCTAGACAGTGAAAGACACTGTGATAAACCAGATTTAAACATAGCAATGCACAGGGCTCCTTGCCATTTACATTCTAGTCCACAAGGACTGGAGATTAAGAACAGTCTGGAAAGGAGTGAAATCTACATTGTCCTGCAACCAAACACTACTCAATTAAAACAACCAACTTGTCAATATTCATACTAAGCGTGGCTCTCCTAAACGCAGTAATCATAATGAAGTAAAGGCTGACGCCTATCAGCCACCCCAGAAACTTTGGAAATTTTTATTTTTTAATTTAAATTTATTTATTTATTGGTGCATGTGTGTGTTTATGAGCATGTTTGCCACAGTGTACGTGGAGAACAGAGGACTTCAAGGTGTCTGTGCCCCACCTTCTCTGAAACAGGGTCTCTTGCTGCTGTAAAAACAAAATGCCTGACTGCAAATGAGCGCCAGACTGGCTGCTCGCACGATTCGGATTCCTCCCATCCCGTCTCCCATTGTCGTGGACACGTTGGGACCACAGATGCAAGCACCACTTTGCATCCGGCTCCACATGGGTGCTGGAGAATTGAAACCTGGGTGGGCAGGCTTTGAAAGGGAGAGCCTTTAACCACTGGGCCATCTTGCCAGCTCCCATTCCAGGAATTTAATTTAACTAGACACAGAATGCAAACTTATAGAGATTTAAACATCATAGGATGGAGCCGGGCATGGGGGCGCATGCCTTTAATCCCAGCACTTGGGAGGCAGAGGTAGGAGGATCACTGTGAGTTCAAGGCCACCCTGAGACTACATAGTGAATACCTCGATAAAAAAAAAAAGAAAGAAAGAAAATCATAGGATGTGGTGCTTGCTTGCAAAGCCTGCTGGCTCAGGTTCAGTTCTCTAGCATTTATGTAAAGCCAGATGCAAAAAAAAAAAAAAAATTGGCACACACATCTGGCATTTGTTTGCAATATCATGAGACCCTGATGTGCGGGTACACACACACGCACATGCACACCCACAAGTAAAGCTTTATATATTTTTTTAGATCATATGATGTTAGTGCTCTAACCCACAATAAGCACATAAGACAATGTTTGACATCATGAGTCACTAGGGAAATGCCAATAAAAGCTGCAATAGGGGACTGAAGAGATGGCTCAGTGGTTAAAGATACTGGCTTGCAAAGCCTGCTGGCCTTGGGTTCAACTCCCCCATCTACCCAAGTAAAAGCCCAATAGGTATTAATTTGCAGTAGCAAGAGACCCTGGCATCTCCATATACATACAACACAACAACATCCAAGCCAGGGTGAGGTGGCTTACCCATGCTATCCTAACACTTGGGAGGAAGAGACAGGAGTTTAGAAGTTCAAGGCCAGTTGCCTGGGTTACATGAGACCCTATCACCCCCCCCAAAAAAAAAAAAAAGTCAGGGGCATACACCTGTAATCCTAGCGCTTGAGAGGCAGAGGCAGGAGAATTACCACCTTCCTCTTCAAGTTAGAGGCAAGTTTGAGCTACTGGGTGAGACCCTGTCTCATCACCCACACCCGCTACCCCTGCAAAAAAAAAAGAGAGAGAGATCCTTCATCTGATTTCTCATCTTTAAGCACTGTAGTACATTGCAAAGAAGTAACCATGGATATTTACTCTAATTTCTGCTACAAATGCTGCAGTGTTTCAACTGGTATTGCTGATGCCTTATAGGACTTTCCTTTGAGTTTCTTCTATGTTCTGTGTTCCTACTACTGGTATGCTGGTAAATGCTTAACAACTGGCTTCCCGAAAGGGGGAAAAAAAGGCCCTGATTTTCCATTCTCTGTGCTATTTCCATGGTCTAAATGTGACGCAGTTTAGTTAGGGTTAACAGGATCCCCA
The DNA here is from genome assembly GCA_036346955.1 of Dipus sagitta. NCBI lineage: Eukaryota > Metazoa > Chordata > Mammalia > Rodentia > Dipodidae > Dipus > Dipus sagitta. The sequence continues at coordinate 46,822,229 of CM070770.1, read as the reverse complement.
TGTGTAAACTAAAAATGGCCAAAGGGAGAAATGTCCCTGAGCCTGTGAAAGCAAATCTTTTTCTTCCTTACCATGTTGCCCCTGCATGAGTCCCCACAGCCTCCTCCTTGCTGGAGGCCTGGAATGTCATTAGAGTCTGGTCTTCCTCCTGTCTTCTGCCCTAAAGGATTTATTCCTAGACGATTACCCCTGCCACACCCACATGGGCACTAGACTGACCAGCTGGGCCCGTCTAGTAAATCCCCATAAAAGATTCCAATCAGACATCAAGCGGCTTTTCCATTCCCAGGGACTACCCCCCCCCCAACTTACTGGCGGAGCTCTGACGTCTTTCCTTCTCTTAAGATCTATAAAATTTCACCATCTACAGTCTGTGGATTTCATTCCTCAAGATTCGTAAGACAAGAATCTAGAGGCCACTAATTCAGTAAAAACTTTGTGTGACAGTGACCATTCTGTGTGAATGTCCAACAAAGAACTGAGAATGGCTCCATCTGTCTCAAAGACACCTCAAATGTACCTATCCTACTCACGCCTCAAGTGGACCTATCATGACCAAAGAAACTAAATGCACAATTAGGAAGAAATGTGTACAATCAGGCCCTCAGTCAGCAAGATGGCCCCAGCACACCCCTGAGACCACTGCCTAGGAGAAATCCCAGTTTACGCCTATGTTCCTGGTATAACAATGGTACCCCTACTACTACTCAACAGTGTTGATGAAATAGCACGTGTTCCGTGTTCACTCCAAAAAGAAAAAAAATCACATTTGGACTTTTGCTCATAGTAAAAACTTTCTGAAAGAGAGAAAGGACTGTTCACAAAAGGCAGGAAAATATGATTATCTTTTTTTACTTATTTACTTATTGTGTTGTTTTTTTTCAAAATAGGGTCTCACTCTAGCCCAGGCTGACCTGAAACTCACTCTGTAGTCCCAGGTTGGCCTTGAACCCACAGCCATCTTCCTAACTCTGTCTCCAAGTGCTGAGATTAAAGGTATGATCCATTATGCCCAGCTTTATCTTTATTTATCTTTTTCTTCCTCTTCTTCTTCTTCTTTTTTTTGAGACAGGGCTCACTATGTAACACTAGCTGGTCTAGAACTCACTATGCTGTGGCGATCCTTCTGCCTCTGTCTCTGCCTCCAAGTGCAGGGACTATAAGCATGTGTGACCAAGCCCAGCCCTCACCTAAACTTATATTACCTTCTTCTTCTTCTTTTTTTTTTTTTTTTTGTTTTGTTTTGTTTTTGGAGTTATGGTTTCACTCTAGTCCAGGCTGACCTGGATGGAATTCACTATGTAGTCACAGGGTGGCCTCAAACTCATGGTGATCCTCCTACCTCTGCCTCCCACGTGCTAGGATTAAAGGCGTGCGCCACCACACCCAGCCTTATATTTCTTTCTTAATAAATCACAAATAAATAACATCCTTTTCTTTTGTTCTGAGAAAGGGCCTTTCCATGTAGCCTAGACAGCCACTGAACTCACAATCCTCCTGTCTCAGTCTCCCCAGTGCTGATTACCAGCATGTTCCACCATCTTGGCTCTGAATACTTACATAGAATGGGGAGAGTTGTAACCACACATGCTGATGTGCATCTTTAATTGCAGCTACTTGGGAGGCTGATGCTGAAGGATCAAAAGTTCAAGGGCAGCTAGGACAACAAAACAAGACCGCATCTCAAAAAATATAAGTAAAAGTCAAGGCTGGGCATGGCGGTGCACCCCTTTAATCATATCACATAGAAGCTGAGATAGGAGAATCACCATAAATTCAAAGCCAGCCTGGACAACAGAGTGAGTTCCAAGTCAGCCTGGGCTAGAGACCCTGGTTCAGAAAACCAAAACAATGGACTAGGGAGACGGCTCGGTCAGTAAAGAGTTTGCTGTGCAAGCACAGCACATGAGTTCATATCTCCAGCACCCACATAAAAGCAGGCATGATGGTACATGCCTATAATCCAGCACTTGGGAGGCTGAGACAGAGAGTCCCCAGGGTTTGCTGTCTAGTCTAGCCAAATCGGTGAGCTCCGAGTGCAGTTATGTCAAGAACTAAGATGGAGAGTAATCAAGGCAAACGCCTAGCATCAACCTCTGGCCTCACATACATGCATACCCAGCACCCACACATTCACCCACGCTCATGCAATCATGCCTACACACACACACACACGCACACGTACACTACACACACAAAACACACAAACAAAACACAGAGATGGGTATCTGGAGAAGTGCAAATGGCACACAAATTCAATATTCAGATCCCAATTCATACACACAGTTCGGTGACTTCTGGAACTGCCAGGCAACTGCTTCACATTACATTCCATCTTGGAGCCGCATAAAACTAAAGAAAATCACATCCAAAGTCTAGTACATTTTCTAGCCCAAACAAAGAAAAACTAATCAGTCCCTATGGGTTCATATGAAATCATGAACGCTCCAAGCCCAACGCCACCTAGGTCAATATTTTCTTAATCCCTGTTACAACCCCACACTGAATGACAGTAGAGTCTGAAAGATCCAGAGGAAAAGTTAAGATAATAGAGCTATCTTAACATATCTAATGAGCTGTCTTGCAGAAGGCTGACTAGGTCTATTGTTTAGTCAGGGAACACAAGGTGGAAGTTATGGGAAGAGCAGATTTTGACACAGGTCCTCTACCACCACCACTAATCATAACTAACATTTTGCTGGAAGCCTCAATATACTGATTTATATCACACTTACAATCAACTAAGACCACTCCTGTCTCTTTCACCCTTGGACGGTCTACATTGATTGGGCTTTAAAGGATCGTTTGTCCAGAAGCCCTAGACGACTTGAGGTCCCCGGCTGGCCACAGCTCACAGAGGCTCATGGCGATCCACCCATCCTGAGCCCATATCTCACTCAAGTCCTTGCAGACTCAGATTCAGCAGTCAAAGCCAGAAGGTCAATATGCTTAGTCCTAAGGGGAACAAGCGCCTAGAAGAGTCCATCTTCCTCATCACCAGCCAGAACAATAACTCATTTTTTTCAGTCTCTAGAGGTTAAGATGATGACCAAAGAGCTGGATGCTGCTGCTCTGAATTCTGAAGTTTTGCTCAATTCACGGGCTTCTCAGAAAGGAAGTATTCGTCTTTCTAACCCTTTTCACCTCCTTCGTGGCTCTGGGCCTCATTCAAAGGCGGAGGTACCAGTAGAGATCAAAGGATACTTCCTTTTCAAATGATATCTTTGCTCTGACACTAACTTAGCAGCTCAATAACTTACACAGTTCTCTTATTCACTAAGTGGCCAACATCACTTTCAACAGGGCATGCCTACTTGGCCTCAGGAGTTGCAACAGGGCAATCTATGGAGGTGACAATTAAGACGGGACATATGCCCTGCTTCTAGAAACATCAAAAGGTTTTAAGGGAAGCTTCCTTTCAGGAGGTAATATAAGATCAGATGAGAGAACAGCCTGAAGCCTGGTCCCAAAGAGATCCCTGAGTGTAACTTGTGTATTTCATGCACACTTAGTCCTCACTACAACTGGTAAGATGGCCCTTATTATCTGTTAGTAAATGAGCCTCAGAGAGACATGGGTCTCACCTGAGACCATCCTGCATCTAGGTCTGCTGCTTCCATAGCTCTTTCCACCACAGCACACTTACTTCCTAGAACTTCACCAGCTCCCTGCCCAGCAGGGTCAAAATCCTGAGTTCTCACTTTCTTTCTCTGTAGATAAGTGGTAGTCCTACATCTCCTTGGGTGCCAGGAGTACTTGATGAAATAATCCATATAAAGTGTTTTACCTAGTGCCCATAAGTTAAGTGCTCCTTAATGTTGGCTACTGTTGCTTCCACAGACACATGGATAGACTTAACGCTACATTTATACAGATTATATATACCAGTCCTTTCTGAAAGCTTTACAGGATGCACTTCTTATTTCCAGTAAAAACGATAGGCATATGGTAGTGGCAAAGAAAGCCAGCTGGCAGTGGAGATAGTCCTGGCTGTAGAGTTGAGCCCTGTCAGTTCACTGTCTGAGCCTACCCCACCTGAAACATAGGAATGTGCAGGCGCTTGTGTAAAAGCACTTGGAACAAGGGGGAAATAGCTATTGCTTAAGGACAGCTGCCTGTGTTACTCAAACTGTTACTACAAGTACCTTCTATCAAGAGTTTCTCAGCTCTCTTTCCAAACTACAGAGCAACTGGGGCTAGAGATGTAGCTCAGTGCGGAGTGCTTGGCTAGCATGCAGAGGGTAGGTTCTTTCCAGAGTCCTGTCAAACTAAACTCTACTACAATAGAGGCCCAGATCCTTACTCTGATGTAGTTGTCCCTCAAATGACCAACTAAACTATTATGAAGAGACATGGGTCCTGATGTGTGTTCTAATAAAAATAACATTCTCTCACCCTTTTAAACCATCTGCTGCCCTTAAATACATTCCCATGGAGAGACAGATATTCATAGATACACACACAACTACAAGCATCTAAAAGATGTCATACATTAAGTAATGAGATACCAAGCCTGACAGCTGCACTAAGTAGAAAAAAGGTCTACTCAGAAATTCTGCATGCCACACTGGGTACGTTGAACAGTTTCCATATCTAATTTAGAATATGATCATCCCCAGGTGGATGGATACTGGCTTACATACTAAAGCTAAAATATATGCAATTAAACATAATAAAAGTTAAATTTATTTTGATGGTGATTGGTTTTTCTTCTTTTTAAATATTTTATTTTTATTTATTTATTTGAGAGGGAGACAGAGAAAGGAGAATGGGTGCACCAGGACCTCTAGCCACTGAAAAACGAACTCCAGATGCATGCACCACCTTGTGCATCTGGCTTATGTGGGTACTGGAGAATCGAACCTGGAACCGCAGGCTTCACAGGCGAATGCCTTAACGCTAAGCCATCTCTCCAGCTCCTGGCATTTCTTTATTGTTGTTGTGACAGGGTCTCTGTAGCCAAGGCTGTCCTCAAACTTAGGGTAATCGTCCTGTCTCAATCTCCCAAGAGATAGGATTACAGATGTGAGCTTCCATGACCAACTACCATTAGCACACATAAAACACACCCACCCACACCCACACACACACACACAAACACCATGAGTCCAGAACTGGGAAAATGACTCAGCTGTTAAAGGTACGTGCTTGCAAAGCCTAATGGCCCTGGTTCAATTCTCAAGTCACCCATGTAAACTAGACGCAAAAAGTGGGGCAAGTGTCTGGCATTTGTTTGCAGTGACAAGAGGCACTTCTATGCTATGCATGCGTGCGCGCGCATACACACACACGCACACTCATGTGCAAATAAATAAAAATTTTAAAAATTGAATTAGATTTGGGTGTGGTGGTGAATAATCTTTAAGCACTCCAGAGTCAGAGGCTGTGAATTCAAGACCAGCCTGGGGTTATAGAGTGAGTTCAAATTAGCCTGGGTTAGAGTGAGATCTTGCCTCAAAAAAAAAGCAACAAAAATTGAGTTAAACTATTACAAAACCAAAAAGAAAAGGCTGGGCATGGTGGTGCATGCCTTTAATCCCAGGACACAGAGGTAGGAGGATTGCGTGAGTTCAAGGCCACCCTGAGACTACAAATGAACTCCAAATGCATGTACTACTTTGTGCATCTGGCTTTATGTGGGTGCTGGGGAATCGAACTCAGCTCCTCAGGCTTTGCAAGCAAGTGCCTTAACCACTGAGCAATCTCTCCAGCCCCCCCACTTTAAAAAATATTTATTTATGAGAAAGAGAGACTGGACACACCAAAGCTTCTGTGGTTACAAACTCTGGTTTTACTTGGGTACTGGGGAATCAAATTCAGGCTTACAACTTTTTGCAAGCAAGTGTCTTCAAGCACTGAACTATCTCTCCAGCCCTAGATCCTGATCTTTAATCACTTAGACAATGGTCACCTGGGCCTTCAATCTTAAATCCTCAATTTAAAATGTGTATTAGTAACTGGACAAACCTGAAGCTGGACCTGGTGGCACTTGCCTAGATCCAAGCTGCGAGAAGGCTGCGACCAGAGGGCATACTGGAAAAGTGCGTGCACATTCTCATCTCACCCTCACATGACCCCTGGCATGATGACCTCCACTGTCCTCATCCTGACGCATAAGGCTTAGTAACTGGAGGGCTGAAATACCCTGAGGCAGACAGCCCCTCTACCCCCAGACTGACAGAGGCCTTAATTACCCCACAGTGAACATCAAGAACCCTACTGAGGAGGGCCCTCAGCGAAATGGAGATGGGGGAGGTGATGAAGGGATAGTAGACCATAAACTATGTAAATAAACAAATAAAATGTTTAAAAATTCTAAATTCAAAAAAAAAAAAAAAAAGGCAGAGGTAGGAGGATCGCTGTGAGTTCGAGGCCACCCTGAGACTACATAGTGAATTCCAGGTCAGCCTGCGCCACAGTAAGACCCTACCTCGAAAAAGCAAACAAACAAAAAAAAAGTTTTAGTAGCTGAAATTCAATCCCAAGTCCCTTAGGAGGGGGATTTAAACCACTTACAACACATCAGGCATTCAGAGCATTTCAGAACCAACATTAGCCCCAGCAGTGCTCAGATGGCTTCACAGGATCAGCACAGCAGGCATGTAAGTGGGCACCACGTTAGTTCTAGCTCAGGGCTAGGAGTAGCGCACCAAGAAGTCTTAGCTCACTGACACCTCTTCTGCACTTTTGGCTGGAGTCAACTTTTCTAAGTGAACATACTTTCTAATCCATTAATATGTGTAATTCAAATAAAATTGCAAGACTGGGAAGAAGGCTCAGCAGTTAATGGTACTTGTTTGCAAAGCCTGGCAGTCCTGGTTCAGTTCCCCAATAGCCATGTAAAGCCACATGTACAAAGTGGCACATGTGTCTGGAGTTCCTCTATAGTGCCAAGAGGCCCTGGCACACCCATGTATATTTCCTAGCTCTCTCAACTAAATGAACAAAAATATGTTCTAAAATGTGAACTGGAAAGGCAGGAACATAAGACAATCAGAAAAGGGCTGGGGAGACAGGCATAGGGACTTGACAGGAGCTCAGTGGTAGGGGAGGCCCTGAATCTGATCTGATTTTTTTTAAAATATTTTTATTTATTTATTTATTTATTTGACAAAGAAAGAAAGAAAGAGAGAATGGGCGTGCCAGGGCCTCTAGCTACTGAAAATGAACTCCAGACACATGTGCCCCTTGTGCATCTGGCTAACATGGGTCCTGGGGAATCAAACTAGGGTCCTTTGGCTTTGCAGGCAAATACCTTAACCGCTAAGCCATCACTCTAGCCCTGATTTTTTTTTTTATTATACCAAACAACTTCACAGCTATTCCTCCAGCCTCCTGATTTTTTCCTCTACATTAGATTACCTCTGCATTGAGAAATCAGTTTAAACTTTTTTGTTTTTGTTTGTTTGCTCTTTGAGACAGAATCTCACTTATCCCAGGCTGACCTGGAACTCACTATGTAGCCAAGAATGACCTTGAACTCCTGCCTCCAACTCCCAAGTGTGCCTCCTTGCCTGGTGATTTATTTTTAATCTTATTTAAGGTATTCTACAGTGCTGGGTTATGATAAGCACTTTAATTCTAAGCTAAACCCCACCCCTAAAATTTTAAATAGCTAAATACATAAAACTGCTCATTTCATTTCATAAGCCTTTATTTTATTTTATGTGGTTTTTCAAGGTAGGGTTTCACTCTAGCTCAGACTGACCTGGAATTCACTCTTTAGTCTCAGGGTGGCCTTGAACTCATGGCGATCCTCCTACCTCTACCTCCCATGTGCTGGGATTAAAGGTGTGTGCCAATACACCTGGCTTTCATAAGCCATTTTCAAACATGAAGTGTTTTCATGGTATTGCACTCTACCCAGAATGCTACCTTAAAAACACATCTACCCAAATATGCACTCCAAATGTTTTTGGAAGCCATACCTCTGGCTATCCTAATACCCATGTAGGGGCAAGCAGCTCGTGCTATAAACTGGTAAACAGAAATATTTGATACTTTACCACCAGTATACTCAGAAAGTTCATATGTAAAAGACCCAAATCCTCTTTGCAATAACTATTCATGTTGAATGTGTCAATCATCAGAAAACAGAAATATGCTTAGCTCTAAATAGACTCCTCTTAGAATGCTTAAATACCAATGGATTGGACAATATCGTCTCATAAAGATATCTGCATATAAGAAGGTAACGTACAAAAAAAAAAGCCTTCTTTTCTGCAGTACGGGGGACCGAGCCCAGGGCTGTGGGTATTCTAGGCAAGCACTTTTCTAATGAGCTACATCCCCAGCTCTTGTCCCAACTTTTATTTTGAGTTTTACTAAGGTTTTGCTAAGTTTCCCAGACTGCCACTGAGTCCTCAACTCTCAAATAGTACGTCAGCTTTCCAAGTAGCTGGATTATCGCACTTGGCAAAAAAGTAATTTGAACCTAGCTTTAATTAGGAAATTTTGTAGTGAAATGGGGGGCAAGTGTGACTACTGGGCAGGAGGATGTATTTTGTGTGTGTGTGTTTTTCAGGGAGAGAGGGAAACATTTCCGCAGTGGTGTAGCCACTGCTAAGATGCATGAGCTCTGATAAATAACCCTCTACCCATGTTCATCCTAATAAAACTCGGTAAATCTGGAATCCTAATAAAACTCGGTAAATCGGCAGACATGGTGGCACACGCTTATGATCCCAGCACTTGGGAGGCAGAGGTAAGAGGATTGCCATGAGTTCGAGGCCACCCTGAAGACTACATAGTAAATTCCAGATCAGCCTGACCTAGAGTGAGACCCTACTTCGGAAAAAAAAAAAAAAAAAGAAGTCACACATACTTACACAAGGAAAAAAAAAAAGATATCAAATTAGAAGAGGGACTAGTTGGGAAGAAGGGGTTTAATGGGAAGGGGACAAGAGAAAGTAATGGGAGGGGGTTATGCTCAAAACTTAATGTACACATACATAAAAACTGTCAATAAATTCAGTGCGGTAGCTCACTCTGTAATCTCAGCACTCAGGAGGCTGAGATAAGATTGCAGTTTAGGCTAGCCTGAGCTACAGAGAGAGTTCCAGGTTAGTCCTACCTCAAAACAAAAACTGCCAATTAAAAAAAAAAAAATGTGTCGCTGGGCATAGTGGCACACTCCTTTAACCCCACACTGGAGAGGCTGAGTTAGGATCACCGTGAGTTCAAGGTCAGCCTGAGAGTACGCCTGGCCTAGAGCGAGACTTTACCTTGGAAAAAAAAGCCAGGTGTGGTGAGACACATCTTTAATCCTAGTACTCGGGAGGCAAAGGTAGGAGGATTGCCATGAGTTCCAGGCCAGCCTGAGACTACAGTGAATTCCAAGTCAACCTGGGCTAGAGCAAGACCCTACCTGAGAGGAAAAAAAAAACAACTATATATGTGTTCACATCTGAAAAAAGAAAGTATGGTATTATAATAAAAAGCCAATTTATGGGCTGGGAGATAGCTCAGTGGTTAAATGTACTTGTTCACAAAGCCTAACAGCCTGGGTTCAATTCTCCAGTACCTATGCAAAGCCAGGCACACAAAGTGTCACATGCAACTGGAGTTCATTTGTAGCAGCAAGAGGCCCTGGCATGCCCATACTCAACTCTCTCGTACAAATTGATTTTTAAATCTAACTTTGATTAAATAACCCTTTAAATTAACTATCACAGTCATTTAAAAGAATTCATATTGGGGCTGAAGAGATGGCTCAGTTGTTAAAGGAACTTGCTTGCTAAGCCTGACTACCTGGGTTGGATTCCCCTGTACCTCCTTAAAGCCAGATGCACAAAGTGGCACGTGCATCTGGAGTTCACCTGCAGGCAACAGGTCCTGGTGTGCCCATTTTCTCTGTGTCTTTCTGTCTCTCTCTCCCAAATATATAAACAGATATATTACAGAATTGCAAAAAATTTACAAAATTACGAAAACGCACCAGAAATAAGTGTTGTATCTTCAATTCAATATAGATTACTGGGCTAGAGATATGGCTCAGCAGTTAAGGGCTCTTGCCTGCAAAGCCTGACAGCCTGAGGGCCTGGGTTCAAGTCCCCAGTACCCACATAAAGCCCCGATGGACAGTGGCACATGCATCTGGAGTTCATTTGCAGTGTTAACAGATACTGTTGCATCCATTCTCTCTCCTCTCTGTCTCTCAAATAAACAGAATATTTTTTTTTGAAAAAAGACAAACATAGACTACTCAAACAGGCAATACTAACCTCAATACAGTTCTTCCACTTTACCCCCTTTTTTTTTTTTTTGAGATAGGGTCTTACTCTGTAGCCTAAACTGGCCTGGAACTTAATATATAGCTCAGGCTGGCCTCAAACTCAGAGACTCAGACCCTCCTGGCTCAGCCTCTCAAATGATGGAGTTACAGGCCTTAGCCACGCCACTCAAATAGTTCTCTTTCTTTTAGTTATTTTAGTTATTTGCACCACAAACTCTGGCACAATGTGTTAATACAGACCAGTGAAATAATTGAATTGTGGTTTTAAAGAAGTTAAACAAATGGATAAATCACAGGTATTATTTAACACTGAGCTTATGAAATAATTGTCTAACAAGTATAAAAATCACCAAGGAAAACTTCTGGCCGTTACAGGCCCTTCTTACAAACAGCGAAATCCAGGCTGCTGTGTGCTTTCTAACCTCCACACAGAACCTGAACTCTCAACCTCAGCGGTCCAGAACTACAACACAAGCACTGCAATCACCCCAAAGTCAGGTTAAGGTATTTGGCAAAATTTTAGAAATTTTAATTCACTGTCGAAAAGCTAGGAAAGCTATGAAAGAGATTAAAAATTATAAACAGAAAAGAGGAGGTATGCTGTTTGTCAATGATTAAACTTTTACAGAAAGCCAAAGCTAGTCTAGCAATTTCCCAGCACCAAGCAGAGCACCTTATAGGGGGCAAAGTCATGTGTGAGCGCAATCACTTATTAACATGCTACTTACATTGCTTTTTGCCATTTATAAGCTTCATTAAAGACACTCACAAACAGGTAACCAGGTGAATGACGTTAGGCTCAGAAAAGAAAAATAAAAGTGTCGTAAATTCGAACTACAAATTTACATCCCAGAACGTCCGTCGGGAAAGGTGCCCTTTACACATCTCCATCATATATATACACGAGCTTCCGATTGTGAAATAGCGCACTTTCAGCGCTGTATGATTACAAACTCTCAACTCTACCCCTTTCCAGAAAAAAAAAAAAAAAAAATCCACTCCAGTCCTCATTGGTCCTCATAGTTCCGGCCCACATGGTATCAGTGGGCGTTTCCCTGCCAACAGCCCAACTCATTGGCTGCGCAGAAACTGTGCTTAATAAGCTGTGATTTGGGGGATCGTCAACTCCACGCCTCCAGCCTTGTAAGCCTATAGGCCCGGGGTACCGGCGGTTACCATGCTCTTCAAAGGACAAGCCAGGGGCCCGAGCAGCCAGCCCGGAGATGCGCGGGGCAGGGACCGGCCGGCCGGGCTGCCCGCGTCTCGGTCCCACCGCGGACCCTGCCCAAAGCCCGCGCGCGTGCCTCCTCCCCGCCACCCATAAGACGCGCGCGCAGTGCCTCCGGCTTTCCTAGAGCCGTGACCGAGGGGGACACAAGGCTCGTGCCCAATCGGCCCATGATACGCATCGGACAGAGCCAGGGGCAGGCTGGGCAATGCCCCTTAGTGCTCGGCGTCTGGGGAGAAGAGTGGCTCCCGTGCCCTTCCGAGCCAATCCCCCAAACCCCCGGTGCGCGCGGGTCGCCGCGGCTCCCGCCCCTCTCCCCGGCCGGTGCGGCTCGGCGGCGGCGGCGCTGCTGTCCTCCGGCGCGACTTACGCGGCCTGTTCTTCCTCCCCGAGTCCATCCTCCTCCGCAGCCGGCATTTCTTGGCTGGAGAGTCGTGCTGCGGGAGCAGCGGCTGCGGCTGGAGCTCGGGCAGGAGCGGGAGGCGTGCGGGCGCCGAGTCGCATCCGCCGGCCGAGCCCCGGCTGCAGCCCGGCGGCGGGTGGAAGCCGTTGTGCAGCAGCCCGTTCACGCCGGTGCCGGGGTCCTCGGCGGCCCCGGGGGAGCGCGGGAGCGAGCGCTCGGGCAGCGCGCCGCGGTCACCCATGCCCGGGGCCCCGGGGTTCGCGCGTGAGCTCCGGCTCAGGCGGCCTCGCTGGAGGTCATTCTCGGGCGTCTTTATTTCCTGCGAGCCTCCCTGCGGCTTCCGATTCTGCAGCCGCAGGGGAGCCGCGGCGGGGGGATGGCGACCCGGGCGCTCCTCCCCTCCTCCCGCCGACTCCCCCACCGCCACCTCGTCGGCGGCCTGGGCCCCGCGCGCCGGCTCCGCCGCGCCTGCCGGGAGCATGTCGGCCTCGGGCGCGCGGTCGGTGATCTCCGCGCACCCCCAGCCGGGGCGCACGCCTCCCCCCGCTCCCCAGGCCCTGCCACTTCAAATGCAGCTTCCTCGCCTCCCAGACCTGTCCCCGCCACTGAGCATGCCCAGTCCTGTCTGCCACCGCCACCGACGAGTTCCAACGTGCGGAATGAAGTTGTCTGGGTTTGCAAGGAGGAGATAGGCGGACTGGGCTTTGTATGGCGAGGCGAGGCGAACCTAAAAGGGTACTGGGTGAGGTAGGCGCGGGAGAGCCGGCCGCTGCCAAATATTTGCAGAGGTTTCAGGTTTGCTAATCCTGTCCCCTAGTGGGTTAGTACCTTCACAAGGTCACTCCTGCTGCCCCACCTCCCGCCGTGAATGTGTGTGTGCGTGTGTGTGTGTGTGTGTGTGTGTGTGTGTGTGTGTCCTCGCGCGTTAGCGTGACCAAACTACTCCGAGGTCTGAAGGAAGGGAAGAGCGATTATTTATAGAAAGGTGGGCAGACATGGAGAGGGAGAGGGGGTGCATTTTCTTTGCTGGCACATACACACACACCCCTTGTGGTCTAGTGGAGTTAGTGGTCTTTTTGCAAATTGGAAACCTGGGAAGACGGTGTAAGGGCAGTGAAGGGCAAAACCAAGTGCTGGAAGAGCCCAAGTAAACAGAAGAAATCGCAAGCTATAAAAAGCGCTTTCCTCACCCAGAAAGGACTAAAGGAGACAATGTGGTGTTATTAATAGAGTAAGGAGTTGCCTCTGGTTTTAAGAAGGTAACCAGCCCAGTAAACCTTGGAGTTAGTCTTGGGTTCCAAAGCCAGTTCAGCCACTGAGCAGATGACAGTCGCTGCTTAACACAACTGGTAGTACGAAACCAGACCAGGCAAGCTCAGCAAGCAGGACACATTGGGGTTGTAGATCTCACAGTTGGTGATACCTTGCGGCCTCAGCTTTTATATCTGCTAAAGGGGAGTCTTTCTTACTCAAAAGGGCCTGGTGCAATCCTGGCACAAAACTAATGCTATTGAGAGTCTAAAACAAAAATTGGAGGCACAGGTAAGAGGATCGCCGAGAGTTCGAGGCCACGCTGAGACTACATAGTGAAATCCAGGTCAGCCTGAGCTAGAGTGAGACCCCCACCTCGAAAAAACAACAAAAAAATTACATGGTCCGACAGGGGCTGTAACTCAGTAGTAGCATGCTTGGCCAGTACTGGGTTCCAACTTCCAGAAGGGAGCTGGGAAGATTGCTGGTTTTTAATTACTCTGAGCAGAGCAGGCTAAAAGTCAAAATGAATATCTGAAACTAAGGTACTTATCTTACCTCCCAAAAAAATTAGATTAAAGATGTTAAGGAGCCAGGCATGGTGGTGCACGCCTTTAATCCCAGCACTAGGGAGGCAGAGGTAGGAGGATCGCAGTGAGTTCAAGGCCACCCTGAGATTACATAGTGAATTCCAAGTCAGCCTGGGCTAGAGGGAGACCCTACTGAAAAAAAAAAAAAAAAAAAAAGATGTTAATGAATGAACTTTAACTGGCCATGGGCAAGAATGAAGTTTGTTCTGCCTTAACCCTTAGAAAAAAGAAATAACCTGAAGTGGGCTGGAGAGGTGGTACTTACTTAAAAAGCCTGGTGGCCCCAGTACCAAGGTAAAGCCAAATATAAGTCTAGAGTTCCTTTGCAGCAGCAGGAAGCCCTGACATGTCCATACACACAATCTCTCTTTCTAATAAATAAATGAATAAGTATTTGAAATAGCCTGATGTTAGCCTATCATCTATCTGTATTCTGTCTCCCTGCCCCCACCTTACAAGCAACATAACTTTGAAATCTTGATCGACTCTTTGTTTCTTTCTTCAAGTTTTTCTGTCTGTGGGGCCAAAACTCCTCTGCTTTACCTGTTGGAACACTGATAGAATGGAGTGTGGCCCAATTATGGAATCAGAAACGAATCTCCTGGGCGTGGTGGTGCACACCTTTAATCCCAGTATTGGGGAGGCAGAGGTAGGAGGATCGCCGTGAGTTCGAGGCCACCCTGAGACTACATAGTGAATTCCAGGTTAGCCTGGGGCTAGAGTGAGACCCTACCTCGAAAGACCAAGGGGGGGGGGAAACAGTAAAATTAATATTAAACCTAGTGGCACATGCCTGTAATTATAGTACTCAGGAGGCAGAGACCAGAGGATGGGAAGGAGTTCAAGGCCAGCATGATCTACATAGGGAGATCCAGGGCAGCCAGGGATATCATAGGAAACCCTATCTCAAAAAAAAAAAAAAAAAAAAAGAAAGAAAGAAAAAGGTGTGGTAGTGCACACCTTTAATCCCAGCACTCAGGATGCTGAGGTAGGAGGATCACTGTGAGTTATGGGCCAGCCTGGGCTACATAGTGAGCCCATGCCTCAAGCCCCTCCCCCCCCCCCCCAGAAAAAGAGTCCCTGTTTTAAAATAAAATGGAAAGAAATCATTGGGGATACAGCTCAGTAATAGAGTGCTTGCCTAGCATGCATGAAGCATTCAATAATTGGTACCACAAAAAAATAAAATATATATACATTCTCTCATTTATAAGTGGCCATTAGTTATTTTTCTTTTTTTTTTTTTTTTTTTTTGGTTTTTCGAGGTAGGGTCTCACTCTAGCCCAGGCTGGCCTGGAATTCAGGGTGGCCTTTAACTCACAGTGATCCTCCTACCTCTCTGCCTCCCGAGTGCTGGGATTAAAGGCATGCACCGCCACGCCCAGCTACTTTTCTTGTTTCTTTGCCCAAAGACCTAGTCAAGGGAGAAAGGCTTACAGTTTCAAAGGGTTCCGTCCACCATGGTGAGGAAAGCATGGCAGCAGCAGGCAGGTGGTCACCTCACATCCCCGCTCAGGCAGCAGACAGAGGTGAATCCTCGCGGTCAGCTTGCTTTCTCCTTTTCATTCTGCCAGGGTCCCCAGCCCACGTAGTAGTGCTGCCCACTGTTAGTGCCAGTCTTCCCACCACATTTAACCTAATCTAGATAATCCCTAATAGATATGCCCAGGGGTTTGTCTCCTAGGTGATTCTAGACCCTGTCAAGTTGACAATGGATATCAGCCTGCACAGTCATAATCACGCTAGGGTGATGAAATGAATTACTGTAAGTATCCAGTCCATTGTAAGTGATGCCAAACAGTTGCATACTATGTGATTGCTACCCTCCCCTGCCCTCTGCTGCAGTGTAAGCTCCATTAAGGCAGCTGATTTTGCCAGTCGCTGTATCCCTAGGAACTTTGAATAATCATTTGTGACTAAAATAAGTGACTTAGATGGTATTTCATCTAGGTTGCTCTCACTGTAAATTTGCTAAAAAAAAAAAAAAAAAAAAAAAAATCCCCAGTCACTTCTCAGTATTCAAATTCCCATGTAACTGAGCTGTCAATCAGGAAGCATCTTATATCAGAGATGTGAATAGAAGCTTTCCCAATGCAGTGTCTTCAAGGATGTATTCTGTCCAACTTGATTCGTAGGCATGGTGACAGAGACCTGAGCCAGGTGGCTCCGGCCCAGGCAGGGCAAAAGTACTGGTGCAGGGACAGAATGTCTCCTACCTGCTTCCCTTGTCAGCTGGCACCCTGCTCACACCCTGGTTTGGGAGGAAGCTAGGTGGCATCCCACAGATTTTATTCAGGGATACATGGAGGTGGTAGCATCAAGGCACAGGAGCTATCATGTGGTCCTGGAGTGCCTGGAACAGATAATATCTTAAAGAGGGAAGGAAGGGGAAATAGACAAGCCACCGCCCTCTCTTCATTCATTAATTTGTCAATCATGTATCAAGTGTGTACTGTGTTGTAGGCAATAAAACAGATGCTAGAAATAGAAAGGCAAAGGGGGTGCCTTTACTTCCCTCGAAAGGCTCATGGCTTTCTAGAAAAGAAGAAAAACCATTGGTTTTCCAACACTTGTGTCATATAAGAATGACCCAGACTTGAGCCAGGCATGGTGCCACACACCTTTGATCCCCATATTTGGGAGGATGAGGTAGGATTGCCTTGAGTTTGTAGCCAGCCTAGGCTACAGGGTTCCAGGTCAGCCTGGGCAAGAATGACATCTTGCCTCAAAAAACAGAACAACAAATAACCCTAACACTGAGTGACATCCCTAGCTGTTTTTGTTTTTGTTTTTAGTTTATTTATTTTGAGGCAGAGTCTCACTAAGTTACACAGAACTCACTTTGTAGCCTGGCAGGCCTTGCAATTATGATTCTCCTGATTTTACCTCCCAAGTCCTGGGATTACAAGCATGAGCCACGGAGCTGGACAAAGGAATTTTACATTTTAACTTCCTTGCTTTAAAGGGAACTGGAAACAGGCATGGTGGCGCTCATGCCAGTAATTCAAGCTCTTTGGAGGTGTAGGCAGAAGGATTGCCATAAATTGAAGACCAGTCTGGCCTACAGTGTAAGACTGGAGAAAGAGAGGAAGCCTTGCTGTGTCATCCAGGGTTCAAGAGATCCTCCTGTCTCAGACTCCCAAGTCATAGACTACATGTATATGCCGCTGTATCTGACTGACTTCTCTTTCTTTTTTGTTGGTTTTTCAAGGTAGGGTCTCGCTCTAGCCCAACCTCGCTCTAACCTGGAATTCACTATATAGTCTCAGGATGGCCTCAAATTTACGACGATCCTCTTACCTCTGCCTCCTGAGTGCCTGGATTAAAGTCGTGCACCACCATACCTGGCTGACCAACGGACTTCCCTTTAACCAACCAACCCTCCCTCCCTCTTTTTCTTCTCCCTTGTCTTCCCTGGGTGTATGTTTATGTGCACAATTGTGCGGTTCTATTGCTGAGGTAGAAACTCCACCCTGTAGTCATTTTTGTTTGTTTTTGCTTATTGTGCTGTTTGTTTGTTTGTTTTGTCTCCCTGTGTGACCCTGGCTTGCCTGGGAGTCTATGCAGACCAGGCTGGCCCCATGGTCTCACACTTGCGGTGACACTACCGCCTCTGCCTCCCAAGAACTAGGATTTGGCTTTAAATATGTAACAATGTAAGGCTCAATTTTCTCACCAAAAGAATATGATTATGCTCAATGAGATTTTTTTAAGTATTTTATTTTTTTTTCTTTATTTATTTGAGAGAGAGAAATAGGCAGAGAAAGGGAGAGAGAATGGGAATGCCAGGGTCTCCAGCCACTGGAAAAAAAAAAAAACTCCAGATGCATGCACCCCTTGTGCATCTGGCTTACATGGGTCCTGGGGAATTGAACCTTTGCAGGTAAATACCATAACCACTAAGCCATTTCTCTAGCCCTCTGAATGAGCTCTTATTACTGCATGTTGGTTTTAAATGATCACCTTTAGGGGCTGGAGAGATGGCTCAATGGTTAAAGGTGCTTGCTTGCCAGCCTGCGTTCTATTCCCCAGTACCTATGTGTAGCAGACAGCTTCAGGTTCACTGAGATGAACTTCCAGACCAGGCACAGTTATGGAGGAAGGGATATTTATTGAAGCTTACAGATCCAGGGGAAGTTCCATAATGGCAGAAGAAGCTGGCCTACTCTCACAGGACCAAACACAGAGAAAGAGGCACAAGCCAAAAGCCACATAGTGCAGCACACTTCAGGAACTCCAGCTAGGCACACTTTGTGTATCTTTAGATTGAAATCTCAAACCCACCACACCTTAAGATCCACCCAGTGACACTGCCTCCAGCCAGGTGGCTGCAGATGCAAACTACAAACTAATAAAACACTGAATATATTGGGGGCCATCTATTCAAACTACCACACCATGTAAAGCCAGATGCGGCAAGAGGCCCTGGCATACTCACAGTGTCTGTCTGTCTGTTGTCTCTCTCAAAAAAATAAAAAGAGTTTATGGGCTAGAGAGAAAGTGGCTTAGCAGTTAAAGTATTTGCCTGAAAAGCCAAAGAGCCCCGGTTGGATTCCCCAGGACCCACATAAACCAGATACACAAGCAGGTGCATACATCAGAATTCGTTTGCAGTGACTGGAGGCCCTGGCACGTCCATTCTCTCTCTCTCTCCACCTCTTTCACTCCCTCAAATAAATAAAGTTTTTATTAAGAGAAAGGGCATATTTCAGGACATAGTTTTGTTAAACCAACACATTAGATACCAAGGGATCTTAAATGAAAGTGTTTCTTACCAGTAGGTAGACTAGAAAGTAGCTGGAAATAGTCTGTTAAGGCATGGAGCTAATAGGGTTTTTGTTTTATTTCTGATTTGCCATGAGGCCAAGGCTGACTTAGGACTTACTATGCAGCCCAGGCTGGACTCAAATTTGTGATCCTTCTGCCTCAGCCACTCAAGTACTAGAATTATAAGTTGGCTCAGGTTTTAAAATCTTCATTTTTTTCCCCTGGATTTATTGAGACAGTCTAAACTCTGTGTCCCAAGAGCCTGTCACAGGCTGGAGAGAAGGTTCAGCAATTAAAGGTGCTTGCTTGCAAAACCTGCCAGCCCTAGTTCAAATCCTCAGTCCCCATATAAAGCCAGATGCACAAATCTCAAGATCCTGTCACATCTTCCAGATAAGATGTGCCCACTGGTGTAATAGTGGCATGACTGTTATGGGGTAACCCACCACTCTCTGATTGTATTTGAGGCACCCACTATAGGAGGTAAATCATGCTTGGTACTGTAAACCTTGTCAAAAGCTCATGGAATCTACTATTGTTGTTATGTTAAATGGACAGGTTTTCAAACTCCCTTCTAAATCCTTACATTTAAACCCATAGATTAATACTGCTCTCAGCCCTGGTCAAAGTGTCTTTGTACAATGATGTTAATGCAGAGATGGATAGTTGGCAACATTGTTAAGAATAAGTGACTAGTGTGTGCTCATCTCCAAACAGGACATCTATATCATCATCTCCAAGGCTTAGGGACCATCACTGAAGAGGTGACAGGGCAGAAAGAATGTAAGAACCAGAGATAGTAGAGAAGTGCTCTGGAACAGTCTTCTGGATATAACATGGCCATCATTCTCATGATCTCACAGAAGCTGTGTGTTCTTATGCAAGACTGGGCCCTTCAACATTTCTGCATGGTTGAGGGTGGGGCTCCCCCCTCTTCCCTCAGTAGCTATTGGCAGTTAATGGTTTCTGAGGGAGGGGGTCATGTTCTTCAGTGGTGTGACTACTGGTAAGTTGCCCATGCTCCATTAAATACCCCCATCCATTCTCATGCAAGCAACTCCTAGCTTAACTTAGTGGATCTCAAAAAGGAAAAAAAGACATGAAACTCGGAAGGACATTCGGTGGAAAGAAAAGATGTAGTGTGAGTGTGAAGGGGATAGGAAAAGGTAATGGGGATGAATATAATCAAAATAGATTACACATATATGAAACTGTCAAAAATGAAGTAAAAGTAAAATAAAAAAAATCATGTCACAGCATTCTTAAAACCCTTAGAACTTCTTGAATGATAGAAGTATCTTTTGTTATAAACAACAGAACCTGATTTTATTATAATTGATTTTATGCTAACTAAGTGCTTAAGTGAGGCTAGAAATAAGCTCTGTATAGGGCCAGTCACAAGAAACAACAAAAATGATTAGACAATGAAAGAGTTGCAACTTTCTTTATTTGTATGTGAGGCAGGCTATGAGAAGAGAGTCTTACTCTATCATGGCTGGTTTAAAACTTATTGCATAGCCAAGGCTGGCTTTGAACTTGAGGCCTCAGTTTCTCCTCCCTCGGTTTCCCATTTGCCGATATTATAGCAGTGAGCCACTACACTGGGCTGAGGGTTGAACCTTCAACCACACCCTCCCGCAGCCTTCAGGAAGGGCGGGGCGACTCAATATTAACCTCTATAAAACTCTTTTTTTTTGTTTTTGGTTTTTCGAGGTAGGGTCTCACTCTGGCCCAGGCTGACCCGGAATTCACTATGTAGTCTCAGCGTGGCCTTGAACTCTCAGTGATCCTCCTACCTCTGCCTCCGAGTGCTGGGATTAAAGGTGTGTGCCACCATGCCCAGCTGTTAATGTTTATTTTTTTAAGATAAGATCATCTCATATAGTCCAAGGCTACAGCCAAGGATGACCTTCATCTCCTTATTATCTTCTTGTCTCAGCCTTGTTAGTTTCTAAGACAACAGGTGTGTACCACTGTAAGGTTCAGGAGTGACCAAGGACCACAGAGACCAGTCTGAAGCAAAGATGGAAGTTTTTATTCCAGGTGGGCAGGGGGAGAGGGGGACATGAGCTGCCAGGACTGACTCTCAAGAGCAGAACAGTCAGTTTGGGGTTTACAGATAGTGGGCTTTATAGGCTTTTCAAATGGGGGAAGGTGAGAAAGGGAAGGAATTTTCTTGTTAGGACAGTAAATCTCTGTTCTGTACATTAGCCATATGGTGAGACCAGGAGTGATCCGGTGAGAGATAGGGGACAGTAAGTTTCTGTTCTTAGGGTGAGACCAGAAGTGACCTAGTGAGAGATAAGGAGTAGGGGTAAATCTCTGTTCTTGGGGCATCGTTAATGGTTGGGTAGTTTCTTGAGGAATGTGGATGATCCATTTCCTTATATCTCCCTGTAGCCATCCTGTTTGCTTTTGGTGACTCCCTTTTGGGAAGCCCTTCTCGACCTAACCTACCACCATGCCCTGCACTCACATGGGGGGCTCTTAAGGGATAACCCCTAGGCATCATTTTATCTGGCTGTTCATCTGAGTCATTTGGTTTTTATTTATTTATTTAATTTCTTTACTTATTTTTTGGTTTTCCAGTTTTTTGAGATAGGGTCTCGATCTCTAGCCCAGGCTGACCTGGAATTCACTAAGTAGTCTCAGGGTGGCCTCGAACTCACGGTGATCCTCCTACCTCTGCCTCCCGAGTGCTGGGATTAAAGGCGTGCGCCACCACGCCCAGCTTGCAAGACAGTTTTTTTTTTTTTATTTTTTTTTAATTTTTATTTATTTATTTGAAAGTGACAGATAGAGAGAGACAGAGAATGGGCGCGCCAGGGCCTCCAGCCACTGCAAATGAACTCCAGACGCGTGCGCCCCCTTGTGCATCTGGCTAACGTGGGTCCTGGGGAATTGAGCCTTGAACCGGGGTCCTTAGGCTTCACAGGCAAGCGTTTAACCACTAAGCCATCTCTCCAGCCCAAGATAGTTTTTTATAGGGAGTTAGCCAGGCACAAGGACAAGGAGATGCCACCCCCTCCGCCCAAAACTAGAACTCTGACTGATCCAGTCTCATCCAAGATGACTGCCAGGCACGCTCCCCAGCAGGAACTTCCTGCTTCTTCCTGGGCTCAGCATGTAGGTGGGCGGGCCTCTCTGGATCAGCCCTGAGTCCACGAACCAATCAGCTCTTGGCCTCTCTGAGTCAGCCCCCTGAGGCAATCAATCCCGCCTCTGATGACAAAGCTCATCCTAATTCGATGTTTGATCTGTTAACAAATTGGCTAACCAAATTGTCAACCAAGCCCTTTTCTTTTCTTCCTGTAATTTTAAATTTTTTTTTTTCGGTTTTATGAGATAGGGTCTCACTGTAGCCCAGGCTGACCTGGAATTCACTATGGAGTCTCAGGGTGGCCTCGAACTCAAGGTGATCCTCCTACCTCTGCCTCCCGAGTGCTGGGATTAAAGGAGTGCGCCACCGCGCCCGGCTCAAAATAGAGACTATTTGATATCTTTAATTTTTATTTATTTATTTGACAGAGAGAGAGAGAGAGAAAATGGGCGCACCAGGGCTTCCAGCCACTGCTGACAAACTCCAGACGGGTGAGGCCCCTTGTGCATCTGGCTAAAGTGGGTTCTGGGGAGTCGAACCTGGGTCCTTTGGCTTTGCAGGCAAACTCCTTAACCGCTAAGCCATCCCTCCAGCCCTCTTCCTGTAATTTTGACTGGACACCAGTGTGTAAGTCTGTCTGTCCCTGGGTATTTTCCTTCTTGTCTTCTACATGTGTCTGGCTTTGGGGTGCTTTTTCACTTTGTTAAATGTATTATTTTTCTTTCATCTCTTGAGTCCTTTATTATTTCTGAATCCTCTCTGGTCTTTTATGTGAAGGGGACTTTTGGGTTCTTTATTTATTATTATTTTTTAAATTATTTTCAAGGTAGGGTCTCACTCTATCCCAGGCTGATCTGTAACTCACTCTGTAGCCCCAGGCTGGCCTAGAACTCACAGGGATACTGCTCCTGCAGCCTGCCAAGTGCTAGGACAGAAGGCATGTGTGGCCACAACCAGCTGATCTTTTGGTTCCTGGGCTTTGCCTTCCATATGTGGGTGTGTGTGCCTTGTCCAGACCCTTTTTACCCCCAAAGATTTCTCTGTGATGGAGAGTCTCTCTCTCCTCTTCCTTTTCTGCTGGGCAACTAAGACAATCCTCTTCTGGCTTGAGTCAGCTAGCCGCAACCCTAGATCTTAATTCCCTTACAATAAACTTCATAATTCATAATTTACCCTTCTCAGAGTCTGTTTTGTTAATTCCTTGCTAAAATCAGCTAAGGACCCAGAAGTCAGGACTTACTTACCCTCCCTAAACCCTCAAATCCTACATCAAAAGCAGAGTCTCACTCTGTAGCCCAGGCTGGCCTTGAACTCATGGTAATCCTACCTCAGCCTCTTGAGCGCTGGGAAGCCAGACATAGTAGTGCGTGCCTTTAATCTCATCTAAGATTATTATTCTTCATAATGAATGGAAAATCATAAGTAAACTGTCTTTCTAAATTCTATGGACTGTCCTAGCAAATTATCAAATCCAAGGAGGAATGTTACCAGGGAACTGGGTTCCCTTTTGTGAGGACTTTGTCTCACTAATAAAAGAATTTAGAAACTGATTCAGAAGGATAATTTTATTAGAGTTGGAGAAAAAAAACAACAGAAGGGCAGGCAAAGCTGTACATTTCAGCAGCTGCTGGGAGAAGAAGGATGAAAAACAAGAAAGTTATGTCTTTTGAATTAGGGTTCAGAAGCAGACAAGATCAGCAGTGGAGGTTGGCAGGCAGCTGCACAGCAGGAAAGGGAAGGAAACAGAAAACCTAGGGGGTCAGGACAAGCATGCCTAGAACTTTGGCCAGTATCCAAGGAAGAAAAGAGGGAGAAAAGGAAAAGGGCTTAGCAATGAGGAACTTCAAGCAATCACATAGGAAGGGTTTCTGTGAGTATAAGTTCATTCTCTTGTCAATTGGGAGAATTATTCCTCCCACTTCCTTAAGTGTTCAGGAGTCACAGCTTCCCAGGGAAGGTCTCCTGGTCAGTTATTTGACAAGCCTAGTTGGATTACTTCTTGAGGAAGGGAAAAATAGTATAATTTTGAAGCATTTTGTTTGGATAGTGTCATGTTTGGCCCTCAGGGCTGTAGGTATTCAGATTCTGTTCCTTTGACCAGGAAGCACTTTTTCTTTTTGTGTGTGTGTGTGTGTTTTTTTTTTTTTTTGTGTGTGTGTGTGTGTTTTTGTTTGTTTTTCGAGGTAGGGTCTCACTCAAGCTCAGGCTGACCTGGAATTCACTGTGGAGTCTCAGGGTGGCCTCGAACTCATGGCAATCCTCCTTCCTCTGCCTCCCAAGTGCTGGGATTAAAGGCGTGCACCACCACGCCCGGCCGGAAGCACTTTTTCTTAATGAACCCCAACAAAGCCCTGATACCTCCACTCTCCTCCTGTGGTTGTTTGAATAGAATAGATGGCCCTCAATATATTCAGTTGTTTATTTGCTTGTAGTTTGCATCTGCAGACACCTGGCTGGAGGCAATGTCACTGGGTGGATCTTAAGATGTGGTGGTAGGTTTCAGGTTTCAATCTAAAGATATGCAAAGTGTGCCTAGCTGGAGTTCCTGAAGTGTGCTGTGCTGTGTGGCTTTAGGCTTGTGCTTCTCTCTCTCTGCTTGGACCTGTGAAGGCAGGCCAGCTTCTTCTGCCATTATGGAACTTCCCCTGGATCTGTAAGCTTCAATAAATATCCCTTCCTCCATAACTGTGCCTGGTCTGGAAGTTCATCTCAGTGAACCTGAAGCTGTCTGCTACACCTCCCATTAATATGGAAAGCAGAGGTGAGGTCTAAAGCTGATTATGGGGAAAGGGGTCCATTGTCAATGGCTTCCAAGCCTGCTAATGTCTATCTACCAGGAAGGTGATAGGGTCCCCAGTAGATAGCCAGACAGAGACATAGATCACACACCCGGGACTTGCAATTAATAACTGAAGTTTGGCAGTCTTGTAGGACTGCGTCCCGACTTAACCTGTCTGAATCTGTAGATAGTGTTAGAACAGAGTCCTATGACATTCACTTGAAGTCCACTGGAGAATTGCTCAGCATGTGAAGAACCTGTCCCCACATGTGGTAACAGGACTTGTTTTGTTATTGTGAGAAAAGAGAACAGTTTTGTTTTGTTTTTCTCCTGACTCCGCAGCACCTCCTAGAAAGGAAGCGTACCTCCATTTATCTGCAGACTTTACCTATAGTTACAAACACCTGAGATAACTCCCCCATCTGCATAGCATTGCCTTTCATAGCAATTTCTGAGCTGCTTTAGTTCTCACTGATGCTTGCACTCCAGCGCCTTAGGTTCTTGGTTATAAAGGACCCCTTTGAAAAATCCCTGTTGACCAGCTGTCAGAAAGGTAGAAAGAGCTATGCTGCATACAGCGTTTTGGAAGACAGACATTATCAATGGTCTTAACCAGCACTGGACCCTGCAAGCCTTAAGGCTGGCCAGCCAGGCCAAATGTGCCAACTGGTGCAATAGTGGCATCTCTGTTATGGGTGAAACCAGCTGCTCGCTGATAAGACTGAAGGCCTGCACCACAGGAGGGAATACATGCCTGGTGCCGAAAACCTAGTCAAAAGCCTATGGCCAGAGAGGTCATAAGCCCTAGGGGAGTAACACCTACTGTTGTCTGGCTGAGTGTATATATTATGCCTACCAAACTGCTCTCTAAGCACTTTTTTTTTATGTCATGCCCATATATTAATGCTACTGTCACTTTGGGTTAGAGAAGCTTCTCTTTTCAGATGGTGGTGACCACTGGGGTGACTGAAAAGTCACCATTAGTGCTGAGAAGTGACAGTGGAGTGTTCAGCACTGAGACATTTCTATCACACCCTCCAAAGATCAGGGTCCATTGCAAAAGAGGAAGACTGTAAGAGCCAAAGGAAGGGTAGGACTACTTACAGACACAAAATGGCCTGGCTATTCATCATGACCTCACAGTGCTTGACACTACCTGCACAAGACCCTCATAATAGGAGGAAAAGAATATAGAAGAGAGACTAATTGGAGGGTGGATATGAAAGGAGGGGGATGGAGGTGACGGGTGGTAATTGTCATGGTTTATTGTCTATACTCATGGAAGTTGTCAATAAAAAGTTTTAAAAATTGTTTAGCTAAAATACCAAAAGGGCTGAAGAAGCAGAGCATGGTGACGCAACGCCTTTAATCGCAGCACTTGGGAGGCAGAGGTAGGAGGATCATTGTGAGTTCAAGGCCATCCTGAGACTGCATGGTGAATTCCAGGTCAGCCTGAGCTAGAGTGAGACCCTGCCTCAAAAAAAAGGGGGGGGGGGTGAGGGGTGGGACTGCAGAGATGACTTAGCAGTTAAGGCACATGCCTGCAAAGCCAAAGTAAGGACCCAAGTTTGATTTCTCAGTACCCATGTAAGCTAAATGCACACAGTGGTACATGTCTGAAGTTTGTTTGCAGTGGCTAGAAGTCCTGGCATGCTCATTCTCTCTCTCTTTCATTCTCTCAAATAAATTTAAAAAAATTAAAGTAAAAAATATTAAAAGACTCTTTTGGAGGGAAGGTGGCTGGAGAGATGGCTCAGAGGTTAAAGGCAGTAGTTTGCAAAGCCTGACAGCCCAGATTTGATTCCCTAGTACTCACATAAAGCCAGATACACAAAGTGGCATATGTGTCTGGACTTTCTTTGTAGTGGCACAAGGACCTAGTGCACCCATTCTTTCTTTCTTCTCTATCTCTCTTGCAAATAAATAATTGTTTTTATTTATTTATTTTTTGTTTTGGTTTTTTGAGGTAAGGTCTCACTGTAGCCCAGGATGACCTGGAACTCACCCTGTAGTGTCAGGCTGACCTCAAACTCACAGTCATCCTACTATATCTGCCCCCTAGGTGCTGGGATTAAGTCATACATCACCACACCCAGCCCCCCCCCCAAAAAAAAAATTCTTTTAAAAGAGCCTTTTTTTTTTTTTTTTTTTTTTTTTGCACTAGGATAGAATTTTCTAAGCTGAACGTAATGGCTATGCCCATAATCCCAACACTCAGGAGACAGAAATAGGAGAACTGTGAGTTTGAAGCCAGCCTGGGCTACAAAGTGAGACACTGCCTCAAAAAAATAAAAAATAAAAATAAAAAAATAAAAGCAAGCATGGTGGTTCACATGTTTAATCCAAGCACTCAGAAGGCTAATGTAGGAGGAGCACCAAGAGTCTGAGGCCAGCCTGGGTTTCAGAGTGAGTCCCAGGTCAGCCTGGGCTACAGTGAAACTCCTATTTTTTAATTTTTTTTTATTTGTTTGTTTGAGAGAGAGAGAGAGAGAAAGAATGGGTGCACCAGGGCCTGTAGCCACTCAAATGAACTCCGGATGTATGCACCACCTTGTGCATCTGGCTTTACACAGGTACTAGGGGAATCAAACCTGGGTCCTTTGGCTTTGCAGGCAAGCCATCTCTCCAGCCCAAGACTCCCATTTTATATGGGATATTAAAGAAATCATATTTATGTTGGTATCTGAAGGTTAAGATGACAAAATGTGTGAGAATCTCCAGTCCGCCACACACATGCACCAAGTCAATAGCTAGTAGATAAACACGGGTGTGCTTGTCTTCCAACTCCGTTCAGTTCTGACCCTCTGTGGGATAGTGTCAGATTCCAACAAGAGGTCAGTCCTAGGGCTGGGAAGACGGCTCAGCAATTAAAAGCTTTTGCTTGCAAAGCCTGCTGGTCCAGGTTCAGTTCCCAAGCCACTCACATAAGCCAGATGCAAAAAAAGTGACGCAAGTGTCTGGCATTCATTCACAGAGGCAAGAGGCCTTGGTGCGCCCACACTCATACACACATGTGCAAATAAATGAATAAATGCAAGCATTAAAAAAAAGCCAGTCCCACAAGATTTCTGTCTTCGGGTGCTCAGTACGAGTGTCAGCTTGTGGCTTCTTTCTGACCAACTGCAGAACAAGGTTCCTGTGACTTTCTCCTCAGGTTTGGTGACTGGCTAGAATGGCTCAGAGGACTCAGGGAAACCCTTTCCTCATGCTTATCCATGTACTGTAAGGGATACAGGTGAGCAGTCAGATGAAGAGATACACAGGGCAAAGTATGGGGGTCGGGGGAGTTGGGAAAGGAAGGGAGGCAGAACATCCAAGCCCTCTCCAGGTGTGCTTCCTGCAAAACACATGCCCTATACATTCTGTCTCTCCAAGTCCATGGTCAAGGTCAGGCCACTGGGTCCTCTGCTGCAGCTGCCTTGCCTGGCAGATAAACAGAACAGCGCAGCTTCCTCTGTCTGATCTTGCAGGTTTGCCTAGGAACATCTGCTTAGCAGAGCCAGTTCACGTACAAGACCCCAACTACGAAGTCTGGGACACGAAGTCCTTAGCTTCCTCGCTTCTGGCACGTAATCCAGCGCACTGTAAATGACTGAAAGGAGTTGACTGACTCCCGTGGATTGTATTTACCTACCTCAAACCTTAGTGGAGAATTTTGATAACATAGCTGGAAGTTTTCTGGATCCTAGGAACTTCTTTAGTCCGGGCAGAGGGGTACAGTTCAGATACTGTGAAATGTCTAAGTTTAAAGCAACAGTGATGACTAGGGTGTGGCGTGAAGAGAGCTATCTCTGAAGTCACTCAGTGTTTTGACCTCCTACTCCTCCTTCTAGCAGTCATGTCACAATAATAACCGTGTGACATTAAGTTATTTGTCTTTTAGCCCATTTCTTTGTCTCTATTGCCTCCAATAAATTTTTTTTCTTAATAGCTAATTAATTTAATGTTTGTTTGGAGATAGGGACTTGCTGTGTTGACCACACTGATTTCAAACTCCTGAAGTTAAGCCACCTTCCTCTGAATGGCTGGACCTACAGGTGCTTACTATTGCAACCCCCTTCCCAACAGAACCCAGATATAAGAGAATTGCACTGTATTTACTAGTGTGCTCTATGTCCTCCAAATTGAAACATTCCCTCTTGATAAGACTCAGGAAGATAAACTAAATGTACAAGGCTCAGGAAACTGAGGAGTTCTAAGCAGAGGCTGGAAAAATGGCTCAAACACAAATCCACAACACCCATGGTAAATGCTGGGCGTGGTGATACATACCTATGACCCCAGCATTGGTGGAGACAGGATGATCCCTGGGGCTTCTGGCTAGTTAGTGTAGCTGAATCACTGAACTATACGTTCAGGGCAAGACCCTGTCTCAAACAATAAGGTAGAAAGCGACTGACATCTGATGATGAGGAAGACATCTGGTGTCAACATGTGGCCTCCATAACGCATGCACACTTCCACACATGAACACGCATCCATGCATGCACACCACACCCATATGCACACCCATCAAAAGAAAAGGAAAGTTACAAGATTGACACAGTCCCTCACAATTGCTGGGAAGAAGAGAAGAATTATGTAGGGAACTCAAGAGATGCAGCCTTTGTGAGTCATCATCCATGATGGGGTGGACTTTTCAGTCATGTAGCTGCTTTGAATCACTCAGGCTCCTGTAAATATCACCCCGTACATGCTCCGGTAAGCAAACACAATGCACTCATTGGTTCACCACGCTAGACTTGAGTGGACTACTTCTTCGGTCTGTTGTCAGTGCCCCATCTGGTAACCGTGTTTGCTCATGTCTCTCCAGGAAATCACACATTTACACTAGACACACATGGCTTTTGAGCTTCTCTCCTGGAGGGTCATAAGACTCAGGTATGTGTAATCAAGAATGGAATTTACAGTTTTATTTTATTTCACTTAACATTTAAATTTAGACAGCAACATGTGGCTAGACGCTGCCATGCTGCATAGTGGACAGCACGGTATCTATTAGGAGTAAGAATGTCTTCCTAAGTTGTTTTATTTATTTTTGAGGCAGGGTCTTACTCTAGCCTAGACTGGCCCAGAACTCACAAGGCTTCTGCTATATCAGCCTCCAGAGTGCTGGGCCTAAAAGTGTGAGCCACTATGCTCAGCATACCATCTTTTTAAAAATTATTTTACAATTTGTGTGTATGTCTTGCCACTGCAAATAAACCCTAGCTATTTTGCATGTGGCTTTACCTGGATTTATGTGGATATTAGAGAGTTGAATCAGGGACTCTGAGCTTTGCAAGCAAGTACCTTTGACCACTGAACCATTAGGCAATATTTATGATTATTATTATTATTATTTTTGGTTTTGGAGGTCCCCTGACCTGGAATTCACTATGTAGTCTTAAGGTGGCCTCAAACTCACAGCTATCCTCCTACCTCTGCCTCCCGAGTGCTAGGATAAAAGGTGTGTGCCACCACACCCGGCCCTCTGTTTCATTCTGAATTGGCTATTGTGGTGGTTTGAATGTGAATGTATGTCTCCCACAGCCTCAGGGATTTAAAAGAAAATAATTTATTATTATTTATTTATTTGAGAGAGACAGAGAAAGAGGCAGATGTAATGGTTAAATTCTCTTGTCAACTTGATCTGAGCAGGAATCTAGAGACACACCTCTTGGTTGGGACTGTGAGGTTGGGGCTTGCTGGCTAGTGAGTCTAGCCAAATCAGGAAGCTTCAGGACTAGTGAGAGATCCTAGCTCAAAAAATAAGGAGAGGGCTGGAGAGATGGCTTAGTGGTTAAGCGCTTGTCTGTGAAGCCTAAGGACCTCGGTTTGAGGCTCAATTCCCCAGAACCCACATAAACCAGATGCACAAGGTGGCACACGTGTCTGGAGTTGGTTTGCAGTGGCTGGAGGCCCTGGCGTGCCCATTCTGTCTCTCTCTCTCTGTCACTTTCTCTTTCTGTCTGTTGCTCTCAAATAAATAAATAAAAATAAAACAAAAGGGGCTAGAGAGATGGCTTAGTGGTTAAGCGCTTGTCTGTGAAGCCTAAGGACCCCAGTTCAAGGCTCAATTCCCCAGGACCCACGTTAGCCAGATGCACAAGGGAGCGCACGCGTCTGGAGTTCGTTTACAGTGGCTGGAGGCCCTGGCGCGCCCATTCTGTCTCTCTCTCTCTGTCACTTTCTTTTTTTTTTTTAATAAGAGGTTGCATATTTTATTTGTTTCCTACTTTGCTGCATACTTTGCTTCACTGTATAAAAATAGCAGCAAGTAATGCAGTATATGTAAAATTAAAGTAGCACTGTCCTTCATCCGACATTGTAAAGCAGACACTTCCCTTCACTCCCCATCACTTCAATGGGAAGATCATTACAACTTTTGACTGAATTCGACTGGACATAAACATGTTACAGTATTATGTAAGGCTTATGATCACAATGTTATCCTGAAATTTACAATTCTTATAACATTGTTTACCACAGGTAATGCACAAATTCTGAATACCACAGCTTAATATGCCTCACTTAAGTAACAAGTCTAGTGTATTATTGTGTTTATCTGCAACCATCAGGAAGTTGACAGGGATTTCTTCCAGTGGCAGTGCTGAGAATCGTCTCTTTTCCGTGGTGTTGCTACCAGTTATTTTGTCTTCTATCTGCTACCTTAAGACAGCTATGCTGGAGGAAGTTGCTCCACACTAGTTTACGTGGGACACCATGGTCACTCCTCAATAGACTTCACGTATTTCTCACAGGCTTCCTCGCTCATTAGTTCATCCAGTTCCGAAGGGTTGCTCAGTGTCATCTTGATCAGCCAACCATCTTCATAACAAGATTTATTGACGAGCCCTGGATTTTCTGCAAGTGCTTCATTGACTTCAGTTACCTCTCCAGACAGAGGAGAGTAGAGTTCACTTGCAGCTTTGACGCTTTCCAAAGCTCCAAACTCATCTTGCTTTTTCAATTTTGTCCCAACTTCAGGCAGACTACACTAAACGACGTCTCCCAAAGCTTCCTGTGCAAAATTGCTGATTCCCACCGTTCCAATACCATTTTCTGTTGTTATCCATTCAAGTTTCTCTGTGAATTTACGCACCGAGAGCAGAACGGGTCCCGTGCGCAGCGACCTGACGGCGCCGACCTACAGCCCCCAGGGTCGCGGCGGGCACGGGGCAGCGGGCGCCAGGGCCGCGGTCCGCATGCTCCTCGCTGCTCGCAGCGCCATGTTCGCCTCTCTCTGTCACTTTCCAATAAATAAATAAAAATTAAAAAAAAATTTTTAAAAGTAAGGAGAAAGGGAGATGGCTTAATGGGTAAATGTTCTTGTTTGCAAAGCCTGCCGCTCAGGATTCTACTCCCCAATACCCACGTAAAAGACAGATGCACAAAGTGGCACATGGATCTGAAGTTGGTTTTCAGTTGCCAGAGGCCCTGGCACACCCATATTTATTCCTCTTTTTCTCAAATAAATAAGTAAAAATTTAACAAAAGTAGGATTAAACTATGTGCGGTGGTGCACTCCTGTACTCCCAGCACTTGGCAGATGGAGTCTGAAAGATCATCATCTCTGGAGACATTTCCAGTTCAGGACAGTCTGTTCTATATGAGACTATGTCTCAAAAAATAAATCAGATTGAGAAAGACACTTGATGTCCACCTTGGGCCTCTACATGCATGTTCACCCATGTGAACACACACGTGTGCACACACACAAATGTGCATTCACATGACTTAAACTGCTTTATAGAATAGAAGAATGACACTGAGAAAGTCAACACTGTTGCTTAGTCATTAAACTGTTACCATTTAGACACTTTTGAGAAGAACCAGAACGACTTACTCTTCTTTTAGCCTAAAATTATAAGAAAGCTTTATTGTGAAGCTAGGTCAACTGGCCAAGTCTAGCTGATAGGAACTGAATGTCCTTGAAGCTGAGCTCAGAGTACTTGGCATGACCTGTGTGGCTATACCACACCAGCCAGGGCTGGTGGTGACCTTGACACCTTCACCTCATTGGCACCACTGACATGTTAAGTAAAGTTGTTATTGGGCAGAAATAGGGTCAGAAAAATGTCTTCATCTTGTAATGTGTCCTTAAATTCTCTTGGGAGTTCATCTTAAACCAACTTCAAAAATTGGAGAAGGGGGCCGGGCGTGGTGGCACACGCCTTTAATCCCAGCACTTGGGAGGCAGAGGTAGGAGGATCGCCATGAAGTCGAGGCCACCCTGAGACTACAGAGTGAATTAATTCCAGGTCAACTCTGAGCTAGAGCAAGACCCTACCTCGGAAAACAAAAATAAATGAGTAAATAAATAAATAAATAAAAATAAATTAAAACAATGGGAGAAGGGGAGGTAACCTATGTATTCAGCAATAGAAGAATGTGTGTGTGTGTGTGTGTGTGTGTGTGTGTGTGTGTGTGTTGTAGTGATTAGAGACATATCCTTCAGAGTCAGAATCATATTACATGAGTTGGTTGTGGTGGCACATATTTTTAGTCCCAGCCCTCAGGAGGCTGAGGTAGGAGGATTGTCTTGAGTTCTAGACCAGCGTGGGACTACAGGATGAGTTCCAGATCAGCCTGAGCTAGAGTGAGACCACGCCTCAGAAAAATAAAAATTACTGATTTTTGGAATAACGTTTTTTGAGACCTACAATATACCAGATGCCAGAGTACAGGAAACAATGAATTGAATAGAACATGCAATTGTTCTTTAGTTAATATATTAATTTGAATATGTGTGTGAGAGAGTGGGCACATGGGTAGCTTAGGAATTGAACCTGGACCAGCATACATTACCAGCAACTGCCTTTAACAGCTGAACTATCTTCCCAGTCCCTAGAACATATAGTTTCTAATGTGGTGAGACACAAAGGCAAGGAGCATACATGGGAAGTAGACAATAAGATGGACATAAGTTCAAATTTATCTAGTCATATGGAACTTGGAATATACCTGTGGTAGTTTGAATGGATGTCCCCAAATGACTCAGGAGTTATACTCAAGCTTGTAACTTGGTGTCACTGTGGGTGGGTCCTAGGTCCAGGCTTAATGTGTTTGAGGGTGGATCTGAAATTTCCAGCTAAAGATATGCAGAATGCTGAGATCTGCTGGAGTTCAGGAAGTGTGCTTTCTTGTGGTGCTGGTGGTGGTTGGTTTTCTCCCTGTACATGCACCTGCAATAGGGGAACCAATTTCTGCCATTATGGAACTTCCCTAGATCTGTAAGTTTCAATAAATCCCTTCCTCCATAACTGTGCCTGATTTAGAAGTTCATCCCAGCAACCTGAAGCTGTCTAGTACAGAATTGGTACCAAGTGTGGGGAGTTGCTGAGATGAATCTGACCATATGGATTTGGGTCTTTTGGAACTTGTCTGCTGGAGGAACGGGAGACTTGGTGCTTCCAACTGAAGATGCCTTCTGGAGCAGTAAGCCAAGTATTATGAAATATTCTGATGAGAGTTTGAAAATTCTAAGTGTAGGGAAATTTGTATTTGGAGGCTTGGATTTTGAGCTTTCTAAGGGGAAGGAAAGACTGCAGAGGACCTTGTTGGAACTGGGCTACTGGCACAAGGGCTGGCTGAATTCTGCTGCCCATGCCCAGGCTGTTTGGTCAATGTTAAATTTGTAATGGACTGATGTGCTTGGCTAAAGATATGCGACTGAGAGATAAAATTGGGAAATTCAAACAAGCTTAAAATTTACTGTCACAGAGTCTGGTTTTAGATTACTGAAGCTGCTATTGTCAAACACATTAGCAATCTTCTTTTTTTTTTTATTTATTTTTTTATTTTATTTTATTTTATTTTTTTTGGTTTTTCGAGGTAGGGTCTCACTCTAGCCCAGGCTGACCTGGAATTCACTATGGAGTCTCAGGGTGGCCTCGAACTCATTGCGATCCTCCTACCTCTGCCTCCCGAGTGCTGGGATTAAAGGCGTGCGCCACCACGCCCGGCTCACATTAGCAATCTTAAGGAAGATGACCCAATTGCTTTACATTAAAACAATGGAGAGGATGCTTGAGGTGATTTCATCTAGAAAGACTGAATGGTAGGAATGCAAACTCTTTTGAAAGGAGATCTGAAAAGAAGGAATCTTCTTTTCAAGGTCACTATTTATTTTGTCCCTGAATTAAGAATATGGCTGTGTCCTACACACCTGTTATTGGTTTTGGAAGCATGAAAAATGTGTGTAGTGCATCATGAAGTGCACATGGTTCTAAAAGCTGCTTCTGAGTTGCAGCATATAGGCAGGACATGATGAGCCATTGGAAGATGGACCATGGTTTGTATGGAGATGTGTAGCCCGCGTAGTCGTCTCGCCAGCAAGAACGCACACGGACACCAGGATCCTTCTGCAGCAAGCGTTTATTGCAGTTAACAGATGAAAAGAGGAAGACCCAGAGCCCCGAAATGGCGCCGCTTATATAGCCCCTAGGCGGCGTGTACTCTGCTGATTGGCTGCGCGCTCATCACCCCATATGACACCCCGGGCTGGGCAGTGACTTGGCGCGCTTTCACCACTTGCACATGCGCTATTCTACTTGTTCACCAGGACCGAGGCCGGATGTCAGCGCCATCTTGTAATGGCGATCACACTCTCTCGGCTCTCCACAGAGATGCAAAGATGTTTTGGATATACCAGGATTGTGCAAGGGCTACCATGGAGGTTGTTAGCACAGAATGGAAGTTTTCCCTGGCAATTAAGCCCACATGGATCCAAACTGGAAAATCCAGAGACTGCCAGTCACTGGTTATGATATTGGACTTGAACTGCAGAAGTTTGATATTTGTTTGATGGTTATTGAGTTTGCATTGCTCCAGTCTCTCCTTGCTATGCCTTATAGCAGTTGAAAATGTTTACTCTGTGCCTTTATATGTTGAAAGTATATAACTTGTTTTGATTTTACAGGACTCACAGCTAAGAGACTATCTTAACTTGGTACTTTAGAATTATCTTAAGTTGGTAAAGACTATGAGGAATTTTGAATTTGGATTGGACATGGTATACAATGTGAGATGGTTATGAATCTATTGGGTGCCAGGGATGAACTGTGGTAGTTTGAATGAATGTCTCCCATAATTCAGAAGTTTCATTCAAGTTTGTAACATGGTATCACTGTGGGTGGGTCCTAGGTCCAGCCCTAAGGTGTTTGGGGGTGGATCTGGAATTTCCAGCTAAGGATATGCAGAATGCTGAAATCTGCTGGAGTTCCAGAAGTGTGCTTTCTTGTGGTGCTGGTGGTCATTGCTTTTCTCTGTGTGCATGGACCTGCAAAAGGGGGACCAACTTCTACCATTATGGAACTTCCTCTAGATCTGTAAGTTTCAATAAATCCCTTCCTCCATAACTGTGCCTTGTTTGGAAGTTCATCCCTGAAGCTGTCTACTACAATACCGCTTTTTCTGGGAAGGACAAGAGATGCTCCTCCCAGGAGACAATATTTATAGCAAGTGTTAAGGACTGAGTACAAGTTTGCCAGGTAGATGGGAAAAGGGGAAGGAAAGTAATTCTGGGCAGAGTAAACCACATACAGTATTCTATACTTTTCAGGGCACATAGAAAGTATAATTGAGATAGAACAGGGAAGATAATGATGTCACTGTACACCGTGTACAATGTACTTGTATTGTAGTGGGTGCAGAACCAAAACCAGCAAGGCCAAGGTATAAAAGATGTTTTACCCAGAGCAGATTATGAAAGCATGGGAGTTATTTCCTAAGGACAGTACAAGACATTTCCAATGCAGTGTCCTGTTTGAACAAAGGAAGCCTGGAAGTTTTATTCCAGGAGCATATGCATAATCATATAAGAAGGCAAGTTAGACATGGGCATATTCCTAAGCATGCCAAGTTGAAAGTCATAATATCATAATGAAAGACAGAGAGACAGTGGGCACATTTTTGGTCATAGTTAGCTCAGAATCATGGAGAATGCTTAAGAGGCTAAAATGCTAGGCAGGCATGCCTCTGGGCATGTGTAGCTTGCATCATAAGGTTTTAGTTAAAAATCAAGAAAAGGACACTTTCTTTTTATTTATTTTATTTTTTGGTGTGCATGTATGTGCATGCACAACTGTATGTATGCATATGTGTAAGTGTGTGTGTGTGTGTGTGTGTGTGTGTGTGTGCGTGCATGTGGAGGCCAAAAGTTGATGACAGGTTTTTTCCTCTATCAATCTTCACCTTACTTTGTTTTATTGAAGTGAGCTTAAGTTTTTATTTCAATACTTTTATTTACTTGTTTGCAAGCAGAGAGAGAGAGAGAGATTGAATATGGGTGTGCCAGGGCCTCTAGCCACTACAAACAAACTCAAGGTGCATGCACCACCCTGTGCTTTTGGTTTTATGAG
The DNA here is from genome assembly GCA_036346955.1 of Dipus sagitta. NCBI lineage: Eukaryota > Metazoa > Chordata > Mammalia > Rodentia > Dipodidae > Dipus > Dipus sagitta. The sequence continues at coordinate 46,785,533 of CM070770.1, read as the reverse complement.
GGTACTCTGGGATCACACCCTGGTCATTAGGCTTTGTAGGTAAGTGCCTTAACTACTGATCCATCTTCCCAGCCTAGAGTTAAAGTTGTTTTTTTTTTTTAGTTTTTTTATTTATTTATTTGAGACAGACAGAGAGAGAAAGAGAGAGAAAAACAGACAGACAGACAGAGAGAATGGGCATGCCAGGGCCTCCAGCCACTGCAAACTATATGTGCGCCACCTTGTGCATCTGGTTTACATGGGCCCTGGGGAATAGAACCTGGGTCCTTTGGCTTTGCAGGCAAGTGCCTTAACCACTAAGCCATCTCTCCAGCCCCCAGAGTTAAAGTTTTTTTTTTAAGATTATATGTAATATTTATACTATTCACTATATACTCTCTCTCTCTCTCTCTCCATATATATATATTTGAGACAGGGGCTTACTCTAGTGCAGGCTGATCTCAAACTCATGGTGATTCTCTGACTTCAGCCTCCCAAGTGGGATTAAAGGTATAAGACAGTTCAATTATACATACATACATACATACACACACACACAAGCACACACACACACATATATGTATATATATTGCTTCCCTTTCACACCCTGACTCTCAGAAGACTGTTCAATGCATTCAGCAAAAGTCCCTGGATGATGGCCAATCATGTTTATCTAATATAGGTATGTTTCTTTTTTCTTTCTTTCTTCTTCTTTTTCTGTTTTGGTTGAATAATTGAAACTAAAAGGAAGGGCTCTCTACTTCCTTCACCTTTCTTATCACCAAATATACAGTGAGTAGAGACAATTTCACTGGCCCATTTTGAAAGGAAAAATGAAAGACATAAAGCTATTATTGACTTAAAGAACTTGGGCAGGCACTGTGAGTTTTGAATTCATTGTTTAAATTTTTATTAGTGCATATTCATTGTGCACAGTGGTAGGTTACATAATGACTTTATATATTTTTTTCTCAAATGGATCATGTGCTTTAAACATATTTACTCCCATTATCCTTTCCTGTCCCCTTCTTCCTTCCTACTAGCCTGGTTCCTCTTTTATAGTTCTCCTTTTATTATCCTATGTGTGTGTGATCCATATTATGAGTTAAAATGTGACATTTCTATTTCCAGGTTTGTCTTATTTCACAAAATATAACAATGATCTCTAATTCCATCCATTTTCCTGCAAATGACATAATTGCATTCAGTTTGGCTGAATAAAACTCCATTGTGTATGTATAGCACATGGGAAAATTGTTTGGACTTTTAGTTTAGTATTTTTTAAAATATATCTTATTTATTTGTTTATTTGAGAGAGAGGGAGAGGCAGAGAGAAAGAGAGAATGGGCACTCCAGGGCCTCCAGCCACTGAAGACAAATTCCAGATGCATGCACACCCCTTGCACAACTGGCTTATGTGGGTCTTGGAGAATTGAACCTGGGTCCTTAGGCTTCAAAGGCAAATGCCTTAACTTCTAAGTTATTTCCCCAGCACCCCCCCCTTTCTTTTGTTTCAAGGTAGAGTCTTGCTTTCTAGCCCAGGCTGACCTGGAATTCAGAATTCACTATGTAGTCTCAGGGTGGCCTCAAATTCACAGTGCTCCACCAACCTCTGCCTCCCAAGTGCTGGGATTAAAGGCGTGCACCACCACACACTGCTGGACTTTCAGTTCTGTGACAGGAATTTGTTTATTTGTTTTTTTGAGGCATGGTATCACTCTAGCTCCAGACTAGCCTTGAACTCATGGCAATCCTCCAAACTCAGCCCCCTGAGTGCAGGGATTAAAAGAGTGCACCACAATGCCTGGCTTTCAATGACAGGTTTTGCTTTCTGGAAATTCTCTTCATTGAGCACCATTTTGTTTCTTAAATTTTATTTTATTGACACCTTCCATAATTATAGACAATAAACCATGATAACTCCCTCCTCTCCCACTTTCCTCTTCATAACTCCATTCTCCATCATATCCCCATTCCCTTCTCAATTAGTCTCTTGTATTTTGATGTCATCATATTTTCCTCCTTTTATGATGGTCTTGTGTAGGTAGTACCAGGCACTGTGAGGCCAGGGATATCCAGGCCATTTTGTGTCTGGAAGAGTGCATTGTAAGGAGTCCTACCCTTCCTTTGGCTCTTACATTCTTCCCGCCACCTCTTTTGCAACGGACCCTGAGCCTTGGAAGGTGTGATAGAGATATTTCAGTGCTGAGCACTCCTCTGTCATTTCTTCTCAGCACCATGTTGCCTTCTGAGTCATCCCAAGGTCACTGCCATTTGAAAAGAGAAGCTTCTCTAACCAAAAGTGAGAGTAGCATTAATATATGGGTATGAACATTAAGAGAAATGCTTACTGGACAGTTTGGTTAACACAGTATATACATTTAACCATACACCAGCAGACTTGACACCCTGTGGTAGTTTGAATAGATGCCCCCCAATATATTCAGTGTTTTATTGCTTTGTTGTTTGGTTCTGCAGCCATCAGGCTGGAAGAGGTGGATCCTAGGGCAGCCCTAAGGTGTGGTGGTGGATGTGAGATTCCAATCTAAAGATATGCAAAGTGCCTGGGTTCCTCCTGGAGTTCCTGAAGTGTGTGTCTCTCTTTCTCTCTGCTTGGACCTGTGAAAGCAGGCCAGCTTCTTCTGCCATTAGGGAACGTCCCCTGGATCTGTAAGCTTTAGAAAACTCCTTCCTCCATAACTATGCCTGGTTTGGAAGTTCATCTCAGGGAACCTGAAGCTGTTTGCTATACACCCGTAGGGCTCATGACTTCCCCCATCATAGGTTTTCAATAACAATCATGTATTCCCTCCTGTGGAGCAGACCTCTACTCTAAGTGGAGAGAGGTTGGTTTTCTCAATAACAGACGTGCCAGTATTACATCTGTTGGCTCATTTGGCCTGGCTGGCCAAATTTAAGGCTTGCAGTGTCCATTGCTGTTTATCTCCACTGGTGATTTCTCTCTCTCCCATTGAACTGCATGCAGCATAGGTTTGTCCAGTTTTCTGTCAGCTGGTCTACACAGAGGAGGTTTTCAGCTCAGCTCCAGCAAGATTTCTCAGTGACCTTGCAGCCCAAGCATGTGAAATCTTCAGAAATAGGGTCTTACCATCTAGTCCTGGTGGGAAACCAAGAGCCTTGGCAGTGGCCTGCAATGTTTGGGGGGCATCAAGGACCTCCCTGACCAATAACTCACTGGAAGGTATTCCATCCCTGGCACTGAAAATTTTTTAGTAACAATCTATGGCTTCTGGGTCTGCCATTGTACAAAAGTAGTTTTCCATATGACTTATTTATATCCTCTTAGATTCTGATTAGCCCTCCCCTCATCCTACCTTTACTCAATTTCTTTCCCTGACCCAACTTAGGCCTTCCCACCCCCAGTAATCTGTTCATCTACTTACATATATGCACTACTATCCCCTTAAGTCCTCCTCTCTCCTTCCCTCATTACAGACCCTTTCTAGTTTACTGGATTCTGCTACTGAGTTTTATTCCAATTCCCAGACAAGTCCAAACATTTGTAGCTAGAATCCATATATGAGAGAGAACATATGGTGCTTGACTTTCTGGACCTGGGTTATCTCACTAAGTATATAATCCTTTCCAGGTACATCATTTCCCTGCAAATTTCATAATTTCATTTTTTTCTTTACTGCTGAATTGAACTCCATTGTATAAATGTACCACATCTTCATTATCCATTCATCATCTGATGGACATCTAGGCTGGTTCCATTTCCTATCTATTTTGAATAGAGGAGCAAGTATTTCTAAGGTAGTGAGACAAAGCTTTAGGATATATGCCTAGGAGTGGTATAGATTGATCATATGGTAAATCTATTTTTAGCTGTCTTGGAACCTCCACACTGGTTTCCACAATGGCTGTACCAGTGTACATTCCCAACACAGTGTAGAAGGGTTCCTCCTTTTCCCCATCCTTGCTAGCATTTAATGTCGTTTGTTTTCTTGGTGATAGCCATTCCAACAGCAGTGAGATGGAATCTCAAAGTAGTTATAACTTGCAATTTCCTGGTGGCTAAGGATGTAGAACATTTTTTTAGATGGTTATAAGCCATCTGTGTTTCTTCTTTTAACAACTATTTAGTTACATAACCCATTTTTTAATTGGGTTGTTTGATTTCTTATTATTTAGTTTTGTGAGTTCTTTGAATATCCTGGATATTAATCCTTTGTCAGATATACAACTGCCAAAGATTTTCTCTCTTTCTGAAGGTTGCCTCTTTGCTCTATTCACAACATACTTTGGTGTATAAAAGTTTTATAATTTCATAAGGTCCCAGAGGTTGATTAGTGCTTTTATTTCCTGAGTAACTGGGGTTATATTCAGAGAATTGTTGCCTATGCCAATATGTTGAAGGCAAGCTCTTCACTGCTAAGCCATCTCTGCAGCCCTGGACTTTTTTCAGTTGGGAGATTTTTGATTACTGCCTGGATCTTTGTACTTCTCATAGGTCTATTTAAGTAGTTTATCTCATCTTGATTTAATTTTGGTAGGTCATATAAATCAATGAAATCATCCATTTCTTCAGATTTTCAAACTTAGTGGAGTATATGTTCTTAAAGTATGTCCTTATGATTTTCTGAATTTCTTTAGTATCTGTTGTAATGTTGCCTTTTTCATCTCTAATTTTGTTAATTTGTGTCTCTTCTCTCTTTCCATTTATCAGATTTATTAAGGATTTTTAATCTTGTTTATCCATTCAAAGAACCATCTCTTTGTTTCATTGATTTTTTTAAAAAAATATTTTATTTGTTTATTATTTGAGAGAGAGAGGGAGAGAGATAGAGAGGAAGAGGCAGATAGAGAAAGAATGGGCACACCAGGGCCTATAGTCACTGCAAACAAACTCCAGATACATGTGCCACTATGGGCATCTGGCTTTATGTGGGTACTAGGGAATTGATCCTGGGTCCTTAGGGTTGGCAGGCAAGTGCCTTAAGCACATAGCCAGCTTTCTGGCCCATCATTGATTTTTTTGTATTGGTTTTTGGTTTCTATTTTTATTACTTTTTTTTGTGTGTGAGGTAGCTGTACTTACAGCACTCACTGCAAGGCATCTCTTAGACCAAGATTTCAAATCCTTCCACATTCCTCTTGAAAATCAGCTCCAAAAGGCCAAAGCCACACAGTCAGGTGCCTAGCAACAATCCCACTTTTTGGTACCACTTTACTGTTACAGTTAGGTTCACATTGCGGGTAGAACTCACCCAACCAAGAGCAGCTTGTGGGAAAAAAGGTTATTTTGGATTATGGGCTTGAGGGGAAGCTCCACAATGGCAGGGGGAAATGATGGCATGAGCAGAGGGTGAACATCAGCCCCTGGTCCACATAAGATGGACAACAGGGAACAGGAGAGTGTGCCAAACACTGGCAAGGGGAAACTGGCTATAGCACCCATAAGCCCACCCCCAACAATACACTCCCTCCAGGAGGTGTTAATTCTCAGATCTCCATCAGCTGGGAACCTACCACTCAGAACACCTAAGTTTATGGGGGACACCTGAATCTAACCACCACAGTGACCTTCTTTACCTTTGGTTTGAAGTTTATCAGGTTAGATATTAGGATAGTTACACCTCCTTGTTTACTAGGCCCATTTGCTTGAAATACCATTTTACATCCTGTAAAAAAAGATAGTGTCCATCTTTTATGGAAAGGTGAGTTTCTTCTTCTTCTTCTTCTTCTTCTTCTTCTTCTTCTTCTTCTTCTTCTTCTTCTTCTTTTTCTTTTTAAGGTAGGGTCTCACTCTAGCCCAGGCTGTGGGTTCCTTATTTTGTAGTTCTTCTAATTTTCCCTTTACTCTCTTGTGTTAACTGTTATTTGAGTATGGTTTATTTTTTCCTGTTTCCTTCCATGTGGGCTTTTCTTTCTCTTCAGCATGGAGGATCTGTTTTCAGTATTCATATATTCTTTTAACCTGTTTTTGTTGTGGAATGTCCTTATTTCCCTGTCAATTTGGAAGGATTGCTTTGCTGTATAAAGTAATCTTGTTTGATAGTTGTTGTCTTTCCAAGCCCTTCTGGCTTTTAAAATTTGTGTTGAGTAATCTGCAATTATCCTGATGGGCTTGCCTTTATATGTGACTTGATTTTTCTCTGTAACTGCTTTCAATATATTTTCTTTGATTTGTGTGTTTAGTAGTTTAATTGTAATATGATGGTGAGTTTTTTCCTGACTTTATTTTTGGCATTCTAAAGGCTTCCTGTATCTATATTGGCATCTCATTCCCTGTTTGGGGGAAATTTTCTTCTATGCTTTTGTTGAGAATACTTACTATGCCTTTGGAGGGAAATTCTTCTGCTACTATGCCCTGAATTTTTATGTTTGATATAGTGTTCCAAATGTCTTGAAATTCCCATTCTTGTCTTCCTATAAGTTTTGTTTTTCTTTGTTGGACTGTATTAGATCTACCACCTGGTCTTCTAGTTTTCTAATTCTGTCCTTCCCTTGATCTATCCTACTTGTGAGACTTTCTAGAGTTTTCTTTGACTTATCCTGTTTATCACTTGTAGTATTTCTGATTGGTATTTTTTCATTATTTCTCTTTCTTACTCATGTTTTGTATTGACCTCCTTATTCCATTTAGTTGGTTTTCTGTGTTCTCTTGGGATTCCTTTAAGAGTTTCTTTTCCTCTTTGATTTTAGCGAGTATATATATAATCATTTGTTTTTAATCTTTGTCAGGCATTTCATGTAAAACAGTCTTACTGGAGGTCATTTCTGATGGATTTATAATTTTTGGTGGAGTTATATTGTCTTGATTTTTTCTGTGTTTCTTTATTATAATGTAGAAATATTTGCATCTTTTGTTAATTTGATGATTGGATTTTCTAATTATCTGCCGTGCTCTTAGCCATGTAAATCCAACTTTATATATCTTCAGGGTAGGAGTTTAAGGTGACAGGTGTAGCTCTTATGTACCCGGAAAAGTGACCCTAGGAGTTGAGTTTGCCTGCTATTCAAGTATTCTAGTAGACTGGGTGGAGAAAATTACTGGCAAATTCTAAAATTCAACTGAGAAATATACACATTCATTCAAAAACAGCACAGAGTATTTATGCAAGAGTGGGGATAAAAACAGATTAATAAAGCTAAAGTCGCTAAGGGTGTTGTTGCCCCACACCCTTAATCCTGTCAACTGGGAGGTTGAGATTTCTGGTCTGAAATGGGTTCCAGTTCAGCCTGGGGCCAATTCAGACCCTGCCCCCAATAATTACAGAAGAGAAAAACAAAGGCCTTATAAATCAGGAAACATCAAATGCAACAATAGTCAGCAGCAAAATACACCTTATTTGAAAATGGTAAAGCTGACTAAGAGTATATCAATCAAATCTAACATATAACCTGCCCTGACATGAAAACAGAGATTAGCACTTCCAGTGCAGACCTATATACCTGGCTTGTGTAAGTAGACCTTGTTACCTTTTGGGAAGACTTCCAATCTCACTAATGCTAAATGCTCACTTCGATCCCTGTCTGTTTTGCTATGGACTCAGGCTGCTTGGTTCATTGAATCTGGTGCTCTGATTGGCTGTGCTGTATGCTGTGTGGCCTGGGGGTGGATGAGTTCTCCACTGATTCATGGCACTGGCAGTGGGGGGATGGGATCTGTGCAGTATGTCTGGAGTTGTACCAGAGCTGCTTAGCTGGTCCCCTTTGTGTTCTTCTTCAGCAGCTGCTCAGGTGGTCCCTGCTATCTTCTCCTTCAGGCTCCTTGACTTTTGTGAGGAGGCTGGTGTGAGTAGAAAAATCACTTGATCAGGTTTCTGCTCCGGCAGCTCTGCGCTGGCTGGGCAGGCACATGGATTGGGGGCTGTCAGCACCGCAGTGATATTCTGGCTGATTTCTTCCTTTCTGGAAGATCTGAGTCTGCCTTGCTTCTTGCCTATGGTTGATAATAACTTATTCTTCTTCACTTTTAGGTAGAAGAGTGTGTTTTGCTGTTTTTCTGCTTATTTCCATTCTTAGGCTGCTTTGGCATGGCTACTTTGCCACCTTCTTACCTGAAAGCCCCGTTGAGTATCATTTTGCATGGTGATACCTAAAGTGGGTGATGGTTGGGCTGGAGAGACGGCTTAGTGGTTAAGCGCTTGCCTGTGAAGCCTAAAGACCTTGGTTCGAGGCTCAATTTCCCAGGACCCACATTAGCCAGATGCACAAGGGGGCGCACACATCTGGAGTACGTTTGCAGTGGCTGGAGGCCCTGGCGCGCCCATTCTCTCTCTCTCTCTCTCTCTCTCTCTCTCTCTCTCTCCCTCCTTTTCTCTGTTTGTCACTCTCAAATAAATAAATAAAAATAAACAACTTTAAAGTGGGTGATGGTGTTGTGTGTGCCAAGACCCCTGAGCAGCAGCCAAGACCCCCGGTCACCCAGGAGTCACCCAGAGAACCGCCACAGAAGCTGAGACACTCGAATGTAAAAGCAACAGATTTCTTTATTGCAAGCCTAGGCCTGGGCTCTGTCCACACAGTCCCGCACAGCGGTAGTGAGGGAGAGAGCGCCTTTCTTTTGGGGGAAGGGGTTCATATAGGAATTCGAACAAAGAAGTAGGGGATAGATATGTGATTGGTTGATTTAAACAGTTCTGATTGGCTTGGGGTTTCAGCAGGCAAAGTTGGGGGCAGGAGCTAGGGGCACTCCAGGCAGATGAAGTAATCTCCATTGACCTTGAAGTGGAGATTCCTCAATTTCTTATCTAAGCAGGTGGTCGGAGGCCCCCCACAGTGGAATGTTTCTGCAATGTCCTTGAAGTGGAGATTCCTCAGAAACTTTAGGGGGAAAGCAGCAATTGAGCAAGCAAGCAAAGTTTACAGAAGCAAAGGTCAGCACATTAGCCAGCTAGTTCTCTAAGTCAGGCCTGGGCCTTTTTACTTAAAATGGTTATATTTGGTCTCTTATTGGGAGCTGGGCAGATGACCAGGTAATTAAAGGCACTCACTTGCAAAGCCTACTAGCCAGGGTTCAATTCCCCAATACTCATGTAAGCCAGATGTACATTGTGGTGCTTCTATCTGGAGTTTATTTGCATGGCAAAAGGCCCTGGCATGCCCATATTCTCTCACTTTCTCTCTAATAAATAAATAAATAAAAATATTTTAAAAAATAAACTGGCTTTCACTGGGGCTAGGGATATTTTGAAATCTACTTCCTTCTTTTGGATAGTTTAGAACTGTTCCATGCCATGATCATTCCTTGTCTTTGTTTTTGTTTGGAAATACTTCTTTAAAAACGTAACAGACTTCTCATTGATTTCCTTGTATACAGGTCCTATACTACAAACTATCCCTCAAATTACATTTGTGATACTCTACTCATTCTTTGTCTTTTTTTTTTTTTTCAAGGTAGGGTCTCACTCTAGCCCAGGCTGCCCTGGAATTCATTACGGAGTCTCAGGGTGGCCTCGAACTCACGATGATCCTCCTACCTCTGCCTCCAGAGTGCTGGGATTAAAGGCGTGCGCCACCACGCCCTGGCTGTCTATTTTGTTTTGTTGTGCTGTGATTTCCCCACTTTTCTGAGATAGCCTAGCTGGTGGCAACCATGGTGAGGCTGTCAGGACTAAGCGGGAAAGCCACAACTCCAATATGCTCTTTGGTGGCAGTCCTTTGTTGTTAACAGTTTTCTCAGTATAATTTGTTAGTATTTGAGATTTCAAAGTATTCTAAGACTCTGAATTTATATAATTTTCTTATTTTCTTTTCAGGTTTTTTTTTTTCTTATACACTGCCAGTACTTGCCGGCCAAAAGCTGTTATGCTCACTGTGTGGTTCTCTCCAGCTGCTTCTGTTGGTGCTGACAGATCAGTAAGCAGATGGCCTGACTTTTAAGTTGTCACTCCGAGGACTTCTGCCCAGTGCTTTGCCACTTCGTAGCAGAGACTGTGATCTTTTCTGCCCCTGCATCACTTTCTTTTCTTCCCACACCTGGGATGCTAAGTCAGTGTCACCTACAGGCTTTTGTTTTGGGAGCACTCTACTTGAAGGTGCATGTGTGGTCCTATTTATGACATCAGTGCTGCTGAATGGAAACAACCAGCAGTGAACTTCAGTGCACCGAAGATGGGGGAGTCTCTGTTTGACTCAGAGTTTCCTCCTTCCACCCACACCTCTACACGAGGCTGTACACTGAGACAAACTCCAGCCAGCAGACAGGACACAGCATGGATGGCCATACAGGCTGTGTTAGCAGTGGGCCCATGAATAACATGTAGGGTGCCACTAACCACAGGGGAGATTGGGAAACTTAGTTATGTGCTTAAGATGAAAATGAAATGGATTTAATAAAAACCCAGCAGTGCCCTGCCACACCTTCCATTTCACCTCTCTGGTCTTTGCCTTTTGTTATTTTCCGGGCCAGGAGGAAACTAAAGTTAATCCCCACCCCATTTCTGTTTGTTTTTGAAGCAGGGTCTCCCTATAGTCCAAGCTGATCTCGAACTCACTTTGTAGCACCAGGCTGGCCTTGAAGTCATGGCAATCCTCCTACCGCAGCCTCCAAGGGCTAGGACTAAAGGTGTATACCACCATGACCAACTTTTTAAAAATTATTATTTATTTATTTATTTAGAGAGTGACAGACAGACAGAGAGAGAAAGAGGCAGATAGAGATAGAGAGAGAATGGGCATGTCAGGGCCTCCAGCCACTGCAAATGAACTCCAGACGCGTGCGGCCCCCTTGTGCATCTGGCTAACGTGGGTCCTGGGGAGTCGAGCCTCAAACCGGGGTCCTTAGGCTTCACAGGCAAGTGCTTAACCTCTAAGCCATCTCTCCAGCCCCATGACCAACTGTTTTTGAAGTAGGATCTCACTCTAGTCCAGGCTGACCTTGAACTCAAAGTGATCTATCCACTTACCTCATCCTTCCCAGTGCTAGGATCAAAAGCATGTGCCATTAAGCCTAGCATCTCTCTTTTCTTTTTTTTTTTCTTTTTCTTTTTAGTCAGGGTCTCATGTGATCCAGATTGACCTCTAATTTACTATAGCCTAGGCCACCCTTGAACCTCTATGATGTGGGCTTAGTTATTCCAATTTACTGGTAAGGAAATTGATGTTCAGAATAATCTACTTAAGATCACACGGCTAATATATTGGAGCAATATGTGAATTTAGATTTGTCTGATTACAAGAAAACTCCTGTTCTTACTATATTTCAGGTTTTAAGAAATCTGACCAGGCATGGTGGCTTATAACTGCAATACCAGCACTTGGGGGGATTGTGATGAGATACAGGCTAGTTTGGGAAGCATAGTGAGTTTTAGGCCAGCCTGGGCTACTGAGTGATTTCCAGGTCAGCTTGGGATATAGTGAGACACTACATTAAAAAAAAAAAAAACACAAAAAAACAAAATTAGGTTGGGGAAATGGCTCAGTGGTTAACAGTACTTGCTTGTGCTTACAAAGCTTGATGGCATAGGCTTGATTCCCCAGTACCCACATAAAGCTCCATGAACAAAGTGGTGCATGCGTCTGGAGTTTGTTTGCATTGGCAAGAGGCCCTAGTGCAGTCATACTCTCTCTGTTGGTCTCACGCTCTCAAACAGATTAAGAAAAAGTGTTTTTAAGATGCAAAATACCCATCACTAAAGAACAAAATAAACAGTTCTCATATGTACTTCATGTAGATTCCCCAATGTTCATATCTGCCATAAAACATTTATGAACCAAAAAATTAACTTTGATACCATACTATTAAACTAATATTCAGACTTGTCATAGTTTATATTGATTGCCGTTGTGACAGGACATAGAATTACCAGTTAGGAAGCTGGGCGTGGTGGTGCATGCCTTTAATCCCAACACTCAGGAGGCAGAGGATCACCAGAGTGAGAGTCTACCTCGAAAAACAAAAAAAAGAATTACCAGTTAGGGATTCTCTCTCTCTCTCTCTCTCTCTCTGTCTTGATTGTTGTTGTTGTTTGAGGTAAGGTCTTACTGTAGCCCAGGCTGACCTGGAATTCACTATGTAGTCTCAGGGTGGCCTTGAACTCAGTTAGAGTTTATCTTGATTAGGTTCATAGAGGTGGGAAGACCTTAACATGGAATTATAAACAGGAAGTTGAAGGTGAAGATATGGGAGGAGAGAGAATTAAAAGGTGAGTGAAAGGTAGCTTCTCATGTGCTGAGCATGGTGGCACACACACCTTTAATCTCAGCACTCGGAGACTGAAGTATGATGATCACCATGAGTTCATGGCCAGCCTGGGCTGCAGAGTGAATTCCAAGTTAGTCTGGGCTAGAGTGAGAACCTATGTCAAAAACAAACAAAAAACAACCCTAAACCAAGACCCACCTCCTCTACCCCACAACTACCACCAACAAAAAATACAAGGTATAGAAATCAGAAAATTCTCATTTCTGGGTTGAGGAGATGGCTTAGCAGTTAAAGGCACTTGATTTTTTATTTATTTATTTCTTTTTTCTTGAGGGTCTCACTCTAGCTCAGGCTGACCTGGAACTCACTCTGGAGCCCTAGGGTGGAAAGGCACTTGCTTTTAAGACTGCTGGCCCAAGTTCAATTCCCCAGCACTCACACAGAGCCTGATGTATTTTAAATGATGTCTAAATTATTTACTAAAGAAAAGTGAACAGGCTAAACAAAATACTGTGGGTCTAAAAGCTTACTTTATAATAACCCTAATTTTGGGCTGGTTAGCAGACACACTCCACCTACACTATCTCAGTTTTTAAAATTTTTGATGCTTTTAACAGTTGTGGTCGTATAAAAATACTACTGTAAATATTTTAAAAAGACAGATCCCAGACCAAATGGTTTGGTTTTCTCTGTGGCTTAACTACTTATCCATTTAAGATTTCATTTTTTAAATATTTTTATCCAGTTATTTGTGAGGAGAGAGAAAGAGAATCGGTGAAGCATGGCCTCTTGCCACTGCAAACTTTAGCTACGTGCACAGGCCACCTTAACGTGGGGTTACAAACAGGAAGTTGGAGGTGAAGAAATGGGAGGAGGAACAAGGGTTAAGCATTTACATAGGTGCTGGGAATTCAAACCTGGATCAGCAGGCTTTGCAAGCACGCAGGCCTTTAGCCACTGAGCCATTTGCCCAGCCCCTAAAATTTTATTTCTAAGTGATTAATTTCATATTAATTTACAAGAGATAAATTAGTTTAGAATATGAAACTCTTGGTTGTCTGCAGTAGGATCAACAGTCTTCTATCTGGAATATGAAGTATTTGTTAACCAGGATACAATTCACAAACCTTTTGAAAATACAACTGCATGAAAAAGTCAGTTACACAGTGCGTTTAATACAACTTGAGAAGGCACCCAGGTTTGCTTTGCTTCAGTGACATGTTCTTTAATAATGCTGTCAATCTGTTTCTGGCATAGCTTGATGCAAACATCAATCACATGACATTTCAAGATCAGATGCACGTTATTTACCTAGTGGATGATGACAGAAAGTCTTGTGGGTGACTTGGGTTTGGATTACAACCTTGATGGGTCCCTAAATCTTGCCCACTTGTATCTCGGCCAGTATGGCACAGGGCAGCCACCTAGAATCTGTAGCTGCTGCTCTCCCCGCCCACTCGCTCTGTCCAGTAACAACTGGAGCTTGGCCTTCACATGAACTTCCGTTTAGGTAGCATGCATAGCTGAAAGGGAGTTGATGAGTCCTAGTACCACTTCTTATTTATTTATTTATTTATTTATTTATTTATTTTCTGAGGTAGGGTCTCACTCTAGCCCAGGCTGCCCTAGAATTCACTGTATAGTCCAGGCTGATCTTAAACTCACAGCCATCCTCCTACCTCAGACTCCTAAATGCTGGGATTAAAGGCATGCACCACCACACCTCGCTTACACTGCTTTTTAAAAAATATTTTTTCTAAATTTTTATTTATTTATTTGACAGAGAGACAGATATATATATATATATATGTATATATATATATATAGATAGATAGATAGATAGAGAGAGAGAGAGAGAGAATGGGCACGGCAGGGCCTCCAGCTGTTGCAAAAAAACTCTAGATGCATGCACTACTTTGTGCATCTGGCTTACATGGGTTCTGGGGACTTGAACCTGGGTCCTTTGGCTTTGCAGGCAAGCGCCTTAACTATCAAGCCATGTCTCCAGCCCCTGCACTGCTTTTAAAAAATACATTTTTATTTATTTATTTGAGAGAGAAAGAAGAGAGAGAGAGAGTGGGTAAGTATGGGTGGGCCTCCTGGTACTGCAAACAAACTGTAGATGCATGTGTCACTTTGGCCATCAGGGTTTGCAAGCAAGTGCCTTTAACTGCTGAGCCATTTCTCCAGCCCCCCACTTTTTAAAAATATTATTTATTTATTTATTTGGGAGAAAGAGGAAGAGAGATAGAGAGTATGGCACACCAGGTCCTGCTGCTGCTTTAAACAAACTCAGATGCACAAGCCACTTTGTGCATCTGGCTTTACATGTGTAGTGGAGAATCGAACCTGGGCTATTAGGCTTTGCAAGCAAGTGTCTTTAACTGCTGAGCCATCTCCCCTAAACCCTAGCACTGCTTTTAATACTGTGGGGCTTTGGCTCACTTAATTTTTAAAAAATATAGTAAGTATGGTTTTTTTTTGTTTTGTTTTTTGGTTTATTTTTATTTTATTGTTTTTGGTTTTTCGAGGTAAGGTCTCACTCTAGCCCAGGCTGACCTGGATTTAACTATGTAGTCTCAGGGTGGCCTTGAACTCATGGTGATCCTCCTTCCTCTGCCTCCCAGGTGCTGGTATTAAAGGCATGCGCCACCATGCCCAGCTTATTTTATTTTATTTATTTGAGAGAGAGAGAGAGAGAGAGAGAGAGAGAATGGGCATGGCAGGGCCTTCAGCCACTGTAAATGAACTCTAGGTGCAAGTGCCACCTTGTACACTTGGCTTACCTGGGTCCTTTGGCTTGCCTTAACTGCTAAGCCATCTCTCTAGCCCCTCTTTTTTTTTTTTTTCTGAGGTAGGGTCTCACTCTAGCCCAGGCTGACCTGGAATTCACTATGTAGTCTCAGGGTGGCCTTGAACTCACAGCGATCCTCCTACCTCTGCCTCCCAAGTGCTGGGATTTAAAGGCATGCGGCCACCACGCCCGGCTCCTCTTTTGGTTTTTTGAATCAGGGTTTCACTCTAGTCCAGGCTGACCTGGAACTCACTCTGTATCCCATGCTGGCTTCAAACTCAAAGTGATTCTCCTATCTGAGCCTCCCAAGTGCTGGGATTAAAGATGTGTGGATCACTTCATTTTTCTTGGCAGAAAAATTGAAATAATTTTACACATTTTCTATATGATGTGCTCACTACTCTCTCTCTACACAGGAAACTTGATATTTTCTTTTCCCAGGACTTTTCTTTGTTGGTGCCAGGGCTCAAACCCAGGACCTTGCACATGCTAAATACTCCATCTAAGCTACAACTGAACAATGTGTAAGATTTTTTGCAAAAGAAAAACAGAAGGTGCCGTGGGTCAGTTTTTATTTTGTAAATGCTCAAGCTGTTTTATGGCTGCTGGGTATTCTGAAGCAAACAGGAAAAGGGAAAAAAGAGGACACGGGGCTGCAGAGAGAGAGAGGGCTTAGTGCTTGAGGTGCTTGCTTGAAAAAGCCTGGTGGCCCAGGTTTGAATCCCCAGGACCCATGTGAAACCAGATGCACAACGTGGAGCATGCACGTGGAATTTGTAGTGGCAAAAGGCCCTTGAGGACGCATTCTTTCTCTGTCTTTCTGTCTTTCCCTGTTTACAAATAATAATAATATTTTTTTTATAAAAAGAGGACAAGAAAGCAAAGTCACTGAAGAGTGGATGTCTGGGGTCAGAAGGTCTCTGAGATTCCGATTACCCTTGATGCAGTTCTGTGGGGAGGAAGCTGGTGTTCAGAGAGGGCGCTGCGGTGGAGTGTGTACTGAGAGTCTGGATTTTAGAGGCCACCATTCCAGCTCCTCAAAGATCCCGCAGCACAGGTCACATGGAAAGTGTGGAGCTCCCAACGCAGAGCATGCTTTTCTGGGTGTCTATTAGTCTCGAAGATGGAAGATGAGAATACAGGACTTCCCCCTGCCATAGCACACTGACAAGACCCCAGGATCTTGAGCCAACTATTTCTTGGCAAGTCCATGAGCGACTGAGCCATTCCAGTTGATTCATGCCATCACTCAGTTTTAATGAAACCTAAGGAAATGAAATAGCAGCTGAGGTCTTACAAGATGTTTAAGACTCTTTGATCACAGGGGGATTAAGTTATTGCTTATGTAGAGCTTGTGGAAGAGGAAGCTGAAGGAATGCTAGCTGACAGATGAACAATTATAAACACACTGTGTACGTTTGCATGTGCATGCACGTACGTGTAGGTGCACAGGTGTGTTTGAGTAAGTGTGCATGTGGAAACCAGAGAACAACCTCAGTTGTTATATTCTTTTTGAAACTGGTTCTCACTGACTTAGAACTCACCAATTAGTCTAGACTAGCTAGTCACTGAGCTCCAGGGACCTTCCTCAGCTCCTAATTCAGTGCTGGGATACCAGGGATTGATAAGGTCCTTACGCTTGTGAGGCAAGCCCTTTACTCATGAAGCTATCTCCCTAGCCCACACAATATTTTTTGATTAATAAAATATGGTCAGAACTGAAGGTGAACCACTTTATTAACATGAAATGCCACCGTGGCATCATATCGCCTGCCTCCAACTTTGGCAAATGCTTGCATCTCTGGGATGAAGCGGAGGAGATAGTCAAGTGCAGACTATCATCAGCCCAGGGTCAAAATGTCCCTTAGGTTGACAACATTTAAAGAGTGGTCATCAGTATTTCTATTAGGTAAACTTACTAATTTCAACATCTGAAATCTTATGAGTACTCATGACATAGTAGTGATAGCAAGTCCTTTTGATGAATATTTACTTTGTGCCAGGTACTTTATGTGAGAGTCTCATCTAATTGGATCTTTTTATTTCATTTATTTATTTATTTTTTGTTTGTTTGTTTTTGTTTTTTTGAGGTAGGGTCTCACTATAGTACCAGATGACCTGAAATTCACTATGTAATCTTAGGCTGGCCTTGAACTCATAGTGATCCTACTACCTCTGCCTCCGAGTGCTGGGATTAAAGGCATCTACCACCACACCCAGCTGGGCCTTTTAAAATATTTATTTATTTGCAAACATAGAGAAAGATAAAGAAGGAGAGAAACAAAGAGAATGGGTGTGCCAGGGCCTCTACCCACTACAAATGAACCCCAGACACATGCACCACTATTGTGTATCTGTCTTCATGTGGGTACTAGGGGATCGAGCCTGGGCCATCAGGCATTGGAAGCCAGTGCCTTAACTGCTGATCATCTCTCCAGCCCTCACTGTTTTTATTATTATTATTTTTTATTCTCCCATCCAAGGCCTTGTACATGCTAGGCAAGCACTCTGCCATAGAGCTACTTCTCCAGCCCTCCCTGACATTGAGTTTTCAAAATGCAAGGTAAGCACTTTTTAAAAATTATTTAGGGGAGATAGACACACACACACACACACACACACACACACACAGAGAGAGAGAGAGAGAGAGAGAGAGAGAATGAGAATGAATGACTGGGTGAGCAAATGAACTGCAGACACATGTTCTGCTTTGTGTGTCTGGCCCTACATGGGCACTGGCAAATTGAACCTGGGTCACTAGGCTTGCAAGCCAGAGTCTGTAACTGCTGAGCCATCTTCCAAAACCTATAAGGTAAGCATTTTAAAATTTATTTTTGAGATAGATAATGTCTAACTATGTAATCCAGACTGGATTGAAACTCAACATTGTCATCTTCCAAGGCGCTAGATTACAAGTATGCACCACCATACTCTGGCTAAGATAAATATTATATGCCCACAACTTCTTACCCAGAACTTTGGGTACTAGATGTGTTTTGGAAGTGAAAACACTTTGAAATTTAAAATATTTTATTTTCCTCCAGCCATTGCAAATGATCTCTAAACACATGCACCACCTTGTGTATCTCGGCTTACTTTGATCATGGGGAATCAAACCTGGGTCTTTCAGCTTTGCAGGCAAGCACATCTTAACCACTAAGCCATCTCTCCAGCCCCTATTTTGAAATTTAGAATAAGTAATATGGTCTGTGTATAAAGTGTTCCCCAAAAGTTTCCACTCTTCAACTCTTGAAGGCTGGCTTCCCCGCTTGTGAATCCAATCATCGAGAGCTAATTTCATTATGAGGCCACTAAGTTCATCAATGGCTTTATTCATGGAAGAGTTCCTACAGAATGGGCTATTAGGAGGTGGAGCCTGGTTGGAGGAAGTAGGTCACTTTGGGGAGGTGGGTATATTGATTGCAGTTACCTTCTTGTTGCTGACATAAGGAAACTTGACCAAGAGCAGCTTGTGGGAGGAAAGGATTTAGTTTGGCTTATGGGCTCAAGGGGAAGCTCCATAATGGCAGGGGAAAACATGGTATGAGCAGAAGCTGGACATCACCTCCTGGCCAACATCAGGTAGACAACAGCAATAGAGAGTGTGCCAAGCACTGGCAAGGGGAAGCTGGCTATAACACCCAACATTACGCCTCCAATAAGATTCCAGTTCCCAAATAGCCCCCAGGTAGGGACCTAGCATTCAGAACACTTAAGTTTATTGGGGGGGCGGGTACACCTGAATCAAACCATCACCGAGTATCTTTGAAGGGTATATTTTGCCTTAGTCTATTACTATCTGTCTCTCTCTTGCTGCCATGAGGTGAGCAGCTCAATTATTCCATTCCACCATGATATTCTCTCTTCCTTACCATAAGCCCCAAACCAATGGAGTAAGCTAAGCAGAAGCTGAAATCTTTGGAACTGTGAACCTAAATAAATCTTTCTTCTTTAAACTATTTCTCTTAGGTATTGTCATAGCAAGGGAAAAAAATATAATACAGAATTCTTTGCTTGTATTTGTTGTTGTTTGTCAGGGATTTTTTTGTTTTGTTTTATTTGTTTTTCTTTTTTGTATTTATTTAGGAGAGAGAGAAAGAGAAAGAGGCAGACAAAGAGAGTGAGTATGGGCATGCCAGTGCCTCCTACCACCATAAATGAGCTCCAGACCATGCACCAGTTTGTGCATCTGGCTTTACATGGGTACTGGGGAATTAAACCAGGCTTTCAGGCTTTGTAAGCAAGTGCTTTTAATTCTTTCCAGCCCTTGTTTTGTTTTTTCAAGGCAGGGTCTCACTCTAGCCCAGGATGACCTGGAACTTACTCTGTAGCTCCAGGACAGCCTCAAACTCAAAGTGATCCTTCTACCTCAGCTTCCTGAGTGTGGGATTAAAGGCATGTGCCATCATGTCCTGCTTTTGTTTTTTATGTTAACACAGAATTATTTGGATATAGCAATATGATATCAAATGGGTATGAGACTAAATTCTGTAATAAACACATTAATATTTCTGCAAAGAGCGTATAAAAATTCACACTACAGCTGGGAAGATAACTTAGTATTAAAAGCACTTGCTTGCAAAGCCTGTCAGCGTGGGTTCAATTTCCCAGTACCCATATAAAGCCAGTTGCACAAAGGGACGCATGAGTCTAGAATTCATTTGCAATGGCAAGAGGCCCTGGTGCCTCCATACTCTCTCTCAGATAAATAAATAAATATAAGTGGAATAAAGACCAGTATAAGTTCATTTACATAAATAAATTAGTATCAAATGAAATTTGTGGGTAAATTTATTGGTAAATGAAATAAGATATAGACCATATACTCTTCAAACTTTTTGTCACTTTTGATAATGCCTTAAGAGTTTGAAAATTTTACAATAAATTTAAGCTGAAAATTTTAATATAATTCATTAAATATATAATTCATATAACCTGCAACAAATACTCAGCACTTTTGGTTGCTTGAGAATCTTGGAGAAAAGGTTACACCACCATTATTACTGATTATGAAACCAGATTAGAGCTGGACATTTCATTAACCAACACACAATCTCAGTGATGAAGCGGTACTACCACAGAGTACATTTTTTTTTTTTTTTTCACAGAGCACCTTTCAAAAAACTTTTCTCAAGCCGGGAGTGGTGGTACATGTCTTTAATCCCAGCACTTGGGAGGCAGAGGTAGGAGGAGTGCTGTGAGTTCGAGGCCACCCTGAGACTGCATAGTGAATGCCAGGTCAGCCTAGGCCAGAGCAAGACCCTACCTCCGAAAACCAAAAATCAAACAAACAAACAAACTTTTCCCAGTGTTATTTATTTTCTTAACATAGGTTCCTAAGTAGTTTCTCTTTTAAAAAAAATATTTATTTGCAAGTAGAGAGAGAGATAGAAAAATTGGGCATTCCAGGGCCTCCTGCCACTGCAAACGAACTTCAGATACATGTGCTATTTTGTGCACCTGGCTTTGCATGGGTCCTGGGGAGATGAACCCAGGCCATCAAGCTTTGCACATATGCCCTTTAACCACTGAGCCATCTCTTCAGTTCAGTAGTTTCTCTTTAACTGAGTAAATTGGCACAATTTCTTGTGCACTGTTTAATGCCAGCAATTAACTGGTCACACATGACTGCTATTTGCTATATAGCTATGTTTTCATATGTGCTCACAATATCATAATCACTATTGCTACTCTCTTCATAACTGATCTGTGCTTAAGCCTATCTCTGCAAGTTTCCCCTCACACAAAGGATGTGCAGTGGGGACTGGAGAGATGGCTCAGCAGTTAAGACATTTGCCTGAGAAGCCAAAGGACCCAGGTTCAATTCCCTAGTACCCACATAAGCCAGATGCACAAGGTGGCACATGCACGCACCTGGAGTTCAGTTACAGTGGCTGAAGGCCCTGACGTGTCCATTCTCTCTCTCTCAATCTCTCAAATAAATAAAATAAAGTAAGAATTTAAGCTGGGTATGGTGGCACATTCCTTTAATCCTAGCACTTGAGAGGCAGAGGTAGAAGGATCACTATGAATTTGGAAAAAAGAAAAAAGGATGTGCAATGGGCACGTCATTGTCAATGTCCAGCACATCTTCACTATCAGCATCTTCTAGTTTATTTGCACTTTTTTTTGCTTATTATTTATTTATTTATTTATTTGAGAGTGACAGAGAGAGAAAGAAGCAGAGAGAGAGAGAGAGAATGGGCGCACCAGGACCTCCAGCCACTGCAAATGAACTCCAGATGTGTGTGCCCCCTTGTGCATCTGGCTTATGTGGGTCCTGGGGAATCGAGCCTCAAACCGTGGTCCCTAGCGTTCACAGGCAAGCACTTAACCACTAAGCCATCTTTCCAGCCCTATTTGCACTTTTGGCTGCTAAACTTTTGGCATGAGTGATGAGTTTTGATATCATCATCATTTCATTAGAATCTCTAAATCCTTCAAAACTCTTCATTGGCAAGGTCATTTTAAAACATTATTGTAGCCTAAAGTATATGCCAAGCATTGATTAACATTGACTTGTAAACATCATTCCAAGCATTAACAACTTCATAGATGGCATTTTAAAGACTAAATTCTCTAAGGCAGTACTGTAATTTTAGGCTTCCATTAGCTGAAGCAAGTATACTATTCAAAAAAAGGTGTTTACATCTTGTGGTGGTTTGATTCAGGTGTCCCCAGTAAACCTAGGTGTTCTGAATGCTAGGTTCCCAGCTGATGGAGATTTGGGAATTAATGCCTCCTGGAGGCAGTGTATTGTTGGGGGCAGGCTTATGGGTGTTATAGCCAGTTTCCCCCTGGCAGTGTTTGGCACATTCTTCTGTTGCTATTGTCCATCTTATGTTGGCCAGGGGGTGATGTCCACCCTCTGCTCATGCCATCATTTTCCCCTGCCATCATGGAGCTTCCCCTCAACTCTGTAAGCCAAAATAAACCTCTTTTTCCCAGAAGCTCCTCTTGGTTGGGTGATTTCTATCAGCAATGTGAACCTGACTGCAACAGTAAAGTGGTACCGAGGAGTGGGATTGCTGCTAGACACCTGACTGTGTGGCTTTGGCCTTTTGGAGCTGATTTTCAAGAGGAATGTGGAAGGATTTGAAACCTTGGCCTAAGAGATGCCTTGCAGTGCTGTAAGTGCATCTTGATGGACTATTCTAGTCAGAGTTGAAAGAGCTGAATGCAGTAAGAACTATGGACTGTGAGGTTTAGTTTATGAGGGTGAGAAAGATCTTTGCCTAGACTGGACTAGAAGCAGTTTGTGAGAGAGGCTTGTTGTTATGCCCATGTCCCTTGTGCAGGGTTGTTTTGTGTAGAAATGGACTAGTGTGAGCAGAGGAATATGGCACAAAAATGAAATCTTTGGGCTGAAACTTCTGCCTTTTTTTTTTCCCCACAAGCTGCTCTGGTCTGGTGATTTCTGCCAGCAATGCGAACCTTACTACAACATACCTGCTCTACAAGGAGTGTAAAATTCCTTGGTTACACAGCTGTATTACAGACATCATGTTGGGAGGAAGGTAGATGCTGAGAACATTACTTTTCACAAGGAGTTCTGGAGGTGGATGTGAAGAACAGTTGTCTAAGAGCAGTGAACTTTGGTAATTTCCTTTCAGTCCAACTTGCTTGCAGTGAGTTCATGCTGCTGGCACACAATGTTTATTGAACCAGTCAGAAAAGATTTCTCCTGTTACCGATGCTTTCTTATTTGTATAGTAATGCACAGGTATACTGCTCACATCTCTTAAACATTTTGGGCGTAGTCACTGCCAATTTCATCTTGTGTGTACCTGCAGCATTAGCACACCCAAGAACAGTTAATCTCTGCTTCACATCCATGGTTATCTCTTTCATTGGCCATGGTGAAAGTTTTTCGGGGAACATAGCATCGATGGAGGGGTGTTTCATCAGCAATGTAAATCTGTTCAGGACTCAGGTTTTCATCAGATGTTTGTCATCTTAGCAAACTCATCAGTGGAACTTTTAGCAGCTTCACGGTCTCCAGAAGTTTTCTTTTTTAAAAAACAATAATTTATTATTTATTTAGTTGAGAGAGAGAGAGAGAGAGAGAGAGAGGAAGAGGAAGAGGTAGATAGAGAAAAAGAGAGAATGGGCCTGCTAGGACCTCCAGCTACTGCAAACAAACTCCAGACACATGTGCCCCTTTGTGCATCTGGCTTACATGGGTCTTGGGGAATCGAACCAGGGTCCTTAGGCTTCACAGGCAAGTGCCTTAACCACTAAACCATCTCCTCAGCCCCAAGAAGTTTTCTTACTGATACCAAATTCCATGATGTTTTTTAAATTTTTGCAGCCAGCCTTTTGAATCCTCACACCCACTTTCAGTGTTCAATTCTTCATGGGATAGTCTAGCTTGTTTCATGATCGACAAACCAGTCAGTGACCTATGTTTACTTCCTTGTTGTTGAAGCACATTCAGTCACCACATGATCAAGGCCTTTATTTTTGGCCCTATGCAATATTTTTCTGGTTTTTTTTTTTTTTTTTTTTTTTTTTTTTTTTTTTGGTTTTTTCGAGGTTGGGTCTCACTCTGTCCCAGGTTGACCTGGAATTCACTATGGAGTCTCAGGGTGGCCTTGAACTCACAGCGATCCTCCTACCTCTGCCTCCCAAGTGCTGGGATTAAAGGTGTGTGCCACCATGCCAGGCTATATTTTTCTGTTTTTCATTAGCTCTTGGTTTTTGCTGTCACTGTAAAATTTTAGCAACTTGGGCTGGAAAGGTGGCTTAGCAGTTAAAGCGCTTGCCTGTAAAGCCTAATTACCCATGTTCAACTCTTCAATTCTCCAGATTCCACATAAAGCAGACACACAAGGTGACATAAGGTCGCATATGCACACAATATGACATATGTGTCTGGAGTTAGAGTACAGTGGCTAAAGGCCCTAGCATACCAATTCTTTCTTTCTCTCTCTCTCTCACTGTCATATATATATATATATATATGGCCAGTCTGTTGGGTTGCCTCAAAAAAATTAACAACTTTGTCTTTCTGCCTGTCTCAATCATATATGGGGCTAGAGAGATGGCTTAGCAGTTAAAGCACTTGCCTGAAAAACCTAAGGACCCAGGTTTGATTCTCCAGGTCCCACATAAGCCAGATGCACATGGTGACGCATGTGTCTGGAGTTTGTTTGCATTAGCTAGAGGCCCTGGCGTGCCCATGGTCTCTCTATCTTTCTCTCTCTCCCTCTCCCCTTTCTCTAATAAATAAATAAAGATAAAATATTTAAATCATACATGGTGGTGGTTCACACACTGCACTCTTCAGGAAGACCTCACAGCCCTTCTAGCATCAAGCTTGCGCAACAAGTCCACTCTCTTGGCTGCTAACAAAGGCAGATGCTTCTTTTTCCTTCTCACTGTTCAAGAGGAATACCTTGAACTCTTCTGGACATTTTCTAGTGCAGCTAATGCTCGAGTCACCAAATATTAGCAACTAAGGAAGACATGTGTGATGGATGGATATGACGCTGAGACATCAGAGCCTTCATTCACAGTAGGTCCTATTGCCAAATAGTCCAGGTGCCAAGCATGCATGACACTTTGGGGTTCTGGGGTGTTTTCTGCTTTTGTCTTGTTTTGCAGTTGCAAGGTAGAAGCTGTGGGCCTGTATCAAAGATACTGTTTTAATGATGAAAAGCCTGGGCGAAGCTCAATTAGAAACTCCCTCCATTGTGCAGCTACTGCTTATCTGTTTGTCTTATGTTCACTCTCCTAAAATTTGGTCATGTGACTGGACAGAAGAATCTTTTTAATCACCTGCCAAGATGATTTGAGTTGGAATATTTTTAGCAAAGGAACCTGACGCTCTTGGCTGTGTGACTGACACGGTTGGTGGGTGAGCCTTGTGCTGATAACATGGAGATGTCTTGGCAGGAAGAGGTTGGAGAACTTAAATTTTATCACTGAGTATGGATTTTCCTTTTTGTACCATACCAACTCATCTGTTTGGTACTTATCTACCTGGTTACTTATTGCCTTACAATAAGCAATCATAAAATGCAGGAAAAGAGCTCGATTTAGTTACGTTCTTAACAGCCCCATCGATTCACACTCACTCATTAAAAGGGCTTTTAATTTTTCTTTTCTCTCTCCTTTCTTTCTCCTTCTCTTTCTTCCTTCCTTCCCTCTTTCCTTCCTTTCTTTTCTCCTTTCTTCTTTCTCCCTCTTTCTTTCATTCTTTCTTTCGTCTATCCTTTCCTTTCTTCTTTTTTGTCTTTCTGCTTTCTTTTTCTCATTCTTTTTCTCCTTCCCTCTTTTCTTTCTTTCTATATTTCTGTTAATGGTGTATTGTGGCTTTTGAAATAAGATTTTGAGTTACAGTGGGCAGTGGGGATGACTATGACTCTTTATTTCTTGGACTATGCTCAAAAAGTCAATGCTCTTGAGAGAAAATCCTATGGTGGCAAAAAAAAAAGACAGTTAAAAACATAAAAAGTAGGTTGGAGAGATGGATTAGCAGTTAAGGCACTTGCCTGCAATGCCTGAAGACCCAGGTTCAATTCTTTAGTACCCACATAAGCCAAACGCACAAGGTGGTGCATGCATCTAGGGTTCATTTGCAGTGGCTATACGCCCTGACGTGCCCTTTCTTTCTCTCTGCTTCTTTCTCTCTCTCTCCCTCTCTCAGATAAATAAATATTTAAAAAAATATATATAACAAGTTGGGCGTGGTGGCACACGCCTTTAAATCCCAGCACTTGGGAGGCAGAGGTAGGAGGATCGCTGTGAGTTCGAGGCCACCCTGAGACTCCATAGTGAATTCCAGGTCAGCCTGGGCTAGAGTTAGACCTTACTTCGAAAACAAAACAAAACAAAACAAAACAACTATATATATATATTATTATGTATTTAATATATATATATATAATTTAATTTAATTTAATATATATATATAAAACAAGCAGCTGGCGTGGGGGCACACACTTTTAATCCCAGCACTTGGGAGGCAAAGGTAGGAGGATTGACGATCACCATGAGTTTGAGGCCATCCTGAGACTACAGAGTGAGTTCCAGGTCAGCTTGTGTTAGAGTAAGACCATGCTTAAAAAAAAAAAAAAAATTAGAAAAATATTTAAAAAGGTTTTAGTGAAAAGTTCAGGTTGGTCAAACAAAGATATTTAAAAATAAAAACACATTTGTCCACATTAAAAAAAAAATTCATCCTAGGTTGACTAGTTGCCAGCAGGAAGCACAAGCATGTTCAAAACAACCCAGGCAGTAGTGGTGGCAATGCTGATGATGCTTACGTGTAACTGTATTTTAGGAATAGCACATTTTTCAAGAGACACTAGTGAACACCCACTGATAAAAATTTTTATAAGATTCTTTGCTGGGCATGGTGACACACACAGTTTTAATCCCTATATATACTCAGGAGGCTGAGGTAAGCGGATCACTATGGGTTCGAGGCTATCCTGGGGCTATGGAGTGAGTTCCAAGTCAGCCTGGGGTGCAGTGAGACCCTGTTTCAGCAAAAAACCAGAGGAAAAATAAAACAAGGAAACATTTTTCTCATCCAAGGTGAGTCCCTGAGTTTGATCCCTATGCCTGGGTTAAAAAAAAAAAAAAGACTGTTTTGTCTGTTCACATTCTGCCTCTGGTACTAAGTAATGATGACAACTTGGACACATCACTTGACTTTTCAGGCTCAGTTATTTTCCCTGCATAGAACTAGGAAGGTGAACTAGATTATTTATATTCTTCCCCTGCACCTAACAATTTCCCCTGTTTTTTTCGTGGAACTAGAGATTGAACCCAGGTCTTTGTGCATGTTAGGCACTGGCATATGTGCCCAGCCATTTTGTTGGTGTTTGCTTTTTTTTAATGTGAGAGAGAGAGAGAGAGAAAGTGAGAGAATTGGTGCCCCAGGACCTCCAGCCACTGCAATCGAATTCTAGATGCATGTACCCCATTGTGCATGTGTGCAACATCGTGTGCTTGCGTCACTGTGAGTCTGGCTTATGTGGGACTTGGAGATTCGAACATGAGTTCTAGGCTTTGCAAGCAAGCACGTTAAACATCAAGCCATCTCTCCAGCCTGTGGTGCTTGCTTTGTTAAGATAGGGGCTTGTTAAGAAGAGTTGATTGGCCTAGAACTTGCTATGTAGATCAAGTTGGCCTTGTACTTCTAGCAAACTTTCTGCTTCTGTTTCTTGAATATTGGGATGATAGGTATTCTCAACACACCTGTCTTGCAGACTCACTTATTCCTCTAATATTTTATGCATCTGGCATTTAAGACTCATAAATAATAATCCCTTAGATGACTGAAAACAAAATGTATCTAAAAATATATTTCTTAGCCAAGCCTAGGCATGGTGGCTCATACATGTAATCTCAGCACTTAGGAGGCAGAAGCCAGAGGACTGAGTTTGAGGCTAGTCTTAGCTACATAGTAAGCTCCAGGCCAATTTGAGCTACATGGTGAGATCCTGTCTTAAACTGAAAAAAATCAAACCAAACAAAATGGCATTGCATTCATAGCCACACAGTCCTGATGCTAGCTACCTATATAAGACCTGCATAATATGAAGGCAAAAAAGAAAAATGACATCAAGGGCTGGAGTAATGGTTTAGTGGTTAAGGTGCTTGCCTGCGAAGCCTAAGGACAAAGGTTCAATTCCCCAGGACCCACATAAGCCAGATGAACAAGGTGGCGCATGCATCTGGAGTTTGTTTGCAGTGGCTGCCCATTCTCTTTATTTGCCTCTTTCTCTATCTCTCTCTTTCAAATAAATACAAATTCAAATTTAAAAATAATTTAACACAAGAAAGAAAATTCTAAAAAAATATATCAAAATAGAAGGATTAGGTGAAAAAGTTCAGTGAAGGGGGATAAGGAAAGGGGGTGAGAGGGGATTGTGATCAGGGTGCATGGTGTACATGTATGAAGGTTGTAAAAACAAAAGTTTAAAATTAAGCCGGATGTGGTGGCGCACGCCTTTAATCCCAGCACTCGGGAGGCAGAGGTAGGAGGATCACCATGAGTTTAAGGTCACCCTGAGACTACATAGTGAATTCCAGGTCAGCCTGGGCTAGAGTGAGACCCTGCCTCGAAAAACAAAACAAAACAAAACAAAAAGTTTAAAATTAAGAAAAAGCCATAACCTTCTAAAAAAGTAAAACAAGCAAACACAAAACGAACACCCTCCCTACCATGTTTCTTCTTCCTTCTTTCTCATTTTCCCCTTTTCTTCCCTCTGGTTCTTCCTTCTTCCAAATATTATGAAGCCCTATTTGCTTACATCCAACATTGTTTGTTGTAGTCACTCTCTCGTTGCTGGCAAAGAACTCAGCCAAAAGCAATTTATAGGTGGAAAAGGTTTATTTTGGCTTATAGACACAACAGGAAATTCCATGATAGCAGGGGAAATTGTGGCATGAGCAGAGGCTGGATGTCACCTCCACCTCCTTGCCCACATCAGGTAGACAACAGCAGCAGAAGAGTGCGACAAACCCTGGCACGGGGAGGCTGACTATAACACCTACACGCCTGCCCCCAGCAATAGATTGCCTCAGGAGACTTCAGATTCCCAAATTGCCGCCAGGTGGGGACCTAGCATTCAAAACACCTAAGTTATTGGTGGGGGCACCTGAATCAAACCACCACACTGTTATTGTTCTGAATATTTTTATTTATTTGCAAGCAGAGAGAGATATACAGAAGAGAGACAAAAAGAATGGGCACTCTAGCTGCTGCAAACGAACTCCAGATGCATGTGTCACTGTGCATCTGGCTTTAGGTGGGGACTGGAGAATTGAACCCCAGCTTTGCAGGCAAGTGCCTTAGTCCCTCAGCCATCCCTCCAGCCCCACACTGTAATTTTTTAAAATATATTTTATTTATTTATTTGAGAGAGACAGTGAGAGAGAGAGAGAGAGAGAGAGAGAGAGAGAGATAGAAAGAGAGAGTATGGGCACACCAGGGCTTCCTGTGACTGCAAACTTCAGACTCAGTGCCACTTTGTGCATCTGGCTTTACGTGGGTACTGGGGAATCAAACCAGGACCATCAGGCTTTGTGAGCAAGTACCTTTAACCTCTGAGCCATCTCTCCAGACTGAAATACTATTATTTTTTGAGGTATTTACTGAAATTGATTTCCTGAAAATTAAATATTGTAATTCAGTGGGTTTCATTAATCAAAAATAATTATTCGTGCATTAGTTTTCCTAGAAATTGAAATCTCAAAAGCATATATTAAAGATCACATTTTCTAAGATAAGAAGGTCATACTGCCATAGATCTTACTTCCTTCTGAGGAAACCAGAACCCTAAAATAGCTCATCAGATACAAAACTGTGGAATAAGTAGATTCGATGGGAAGCTGAAAGATGTCTGTGTGAGGTCCACTAGCACCACCTTGTGCCATCTCCAAACCAGTGCGACACATGATCTGTTACTAGAGCCCGTTTGGATATTAAATAATTTCATTTTGCTGATCTAAATAGAATAGTCTACTGGGTGATATGGTTTTACATACTCCCAAAATTACGAGTGATAAGGAAAGGGCTTGAAATATTAGTGCTACACTTTTCTTTCTTGCCCTTATTTTTATAATCAGATACATCTGAATTGACTTGTGGAGAGCTGAGATTGTTCCACCACAGACACAAAGCAACAGTCTGCACTGAATAGAATGACTTCATGAAAAGAGCAGAGTGGGAGAGGGAGCATCGGGAGGACACGGCTGCTGGCTAGCCATGGAGCTTGGAAGGCAAGCTACCCTTCAGTTTTCATGAGCTTGACGCTCGGATGCAGGAGCCTCAGGTGCTGCCGTCCCCACAGTCAGGCCACTTTAGCCATCTGCTCTTCGTCTCTTAGCTCATTCGATTAAGAATGTCTACTGCTCCCTGAGACTTTGCTAAGGGATCTCACCTGAATTTCTGTGTGGGTTTCATCTTTATTAACAGTCCATGATGCTTACACTCTTTTACGGTGGTGATGGGGCTTGAACCCAGGACCTTGTGCATTCCAGATAGGTACTGTGTTACTGAGCTATGTTCTCAGCCCCTCACAATCTTTTGCCAAACAGTGTAAGTTCCTTCTCCACCAGAGGATGCCAAAGGTGAAATAAAAAATAATAATTTCTAGCTGTGGCATTTAAAAAGGGTCGGGAGCAGCACTTGGGAGGCAGAGGTAGGAGGATCGCAGTGAGTTCGAGGCCACCCTGAGACCACATAGTGAATTCCAGGTCAGACTGGGCTAGAGTGGGACCCTACCTCAAAAAACCAAAATAAATAAATAAATAAATAAAATAAAATAAAATAAAAATAAAAAGGTCTGGAGCATATAAAACTCATTCTGGGTTATATGAGTGTATACATACACTCATACACACACACACACACACACACACACATGTAGGTATACACTGGAGGAATACTAGGGAGGGTGAGACTAAATGAGGTGGCATATAAGAAAATCCATAGAATTTATTACTCATTTATAATAATGCAATACACTATTATTAAATACCTAATAACAGCTAGTTATTTTTAGCTCATACTTTAAAACTAGGCTCTGTGGTTGACACTAATAGAAATACACAAAAAGAGACATTATCACTGTTCTCAGGTAGGTCACAGGATATAGAGGTTCTAGGACACCGGTGAAAATTCATTCACTGAGCAGACGTTTATGAGCACCTCCTATGTACTAGGCATAGTTCCAGGTATGAAGTCAACAAAATGGATGCAGGTATTGCCTTACAAGCTTATGTTATAAGAGAGAAGAAATAGCACAAACAAGGTAGTTTAGGTACTTTAAGTGTTATGAAGAAAATCAAGTGCTAAGAGGAGTCAATGTGATGGTGCCTGGTTGGGGACGGTGAGAGGAGCAATTTCAGGTAGAATGGTCAAAGATAGCCTCGTTGAGGAGATCATATGTGCACAGCATAATTACAAGGACTTGGTCATGCAAAGATGTTTTGAAAGGGCAAATACAGGAAACAGAAAGTACAAAAGCTCTCAGGCAAGGACCAGTTTGGTGCAGTCTAGAAAGTTGCTGTTGTAGTCAGGTTCATATTGCTGGTAGAAATCACCCAACCAAGAGCAGCTTGTGGGAAAAAAAGAGGTTTAATTTGGCTTACAGGCTCAAAGGGGAAGCTCCACAATGGCAGGGGAAAACAATGGTATGAGCAGAGGGTGGACATAACCCCTTACCAACATCAGGTGGACAACAGCAACAGGAGAGTATGCCAAACACTGGCAAGGGGAAACTGGCTATAACACCCATAAGCCTGCCCCCAACAATACTCTGCCTCCAGGAGGCTTTAAGTTCCAATTGCCATCAGCTGGGGAGATGAGCATTCAGAATACCTAAGTTTATGGGGGACACCTAAATCAAACCACCACATTCTGCCCCTGGCCCCCATAAACTGATAACCATACTCAGGGTGGCCTCGAACTCATGGCGATCCTCCTACCTCTGCCTCCCAAGTGCTGGGATTAAAGGCATGTGCCACCACACCTGGGATCCCCATAGTTTTTAATCAATCCTAATACTAGTCAAACATCCCCATAGTCCAAGGTCTTTTAACTAGGCCATAACACCAACCCTCCCCCCCCCCCCCCGCAAATCCATAATGGCACAGAATAAGCACTCACACTGCAAAAGATGGCACTGGGAATAGCAAAGAAATATTCAACCAATACAAGATTTAAATAGGGCAAACATCAAACTCTGTAGCTCCAAGTCCAACAACTCTAGTCAGTGACAAATCTCTAAGTCCACTAATTCTAACCAGCAACAAGTCTCTGGAGTTCCAATTCCACCCCTCCAGCTAGGCTACTTTCTGTCTTGGAAAACTTCAGCAGGGCCAGAAGCTTTCCTTAGCAGCCATCTTGTGGTCCCGGCATCACCACTGAGTCTCTGCTGCAATTCATGGTTCATCCTCATGGCACCATGGGGTCTCCATGCAGGCATCCAGCAAACCTGCTTCACACTGCCCACGGCTGTTTCCAACACAAGACCACGTTACAAACTCAAAGGACCCACTCTTTCCTACATTTCTTATATTCCACAATACCAGGTAGGGTGCCAATTTGTTAATTCAAGGGGAATAAAGCAGACTTTGAAGAACAAGACACTCCTTGAGCACTCAGGCCCCTTAAAAAGAGTCTACATTCTTCCTGTTGCCTCAGTGCAGATCAGCTGGCCCAATCTCAGAGGTTGTAATCTCTCATTTGCATCTGAACAGGTAGCAGTTTCGGCCTGAACATTTCTTTCTGTGCCGTATCTCTCTGCACACACCAGCCCATTTCTACGCAAAGCAACCTTGTACAACTTCTCAGGACACAGGCATAACAGCAAGCCTCTCACACAAAACTGATTCAAGCCCAGTCCAGGTAAAGCTCTTTCTCACCCTCATAAGCCAATCCTCACAGTCCACAATTCTTACTGCATTCAGGTCTTTCACCTCTGACCAGAATACTCCATCAAGCTGTACTTACAGCACTGCAAGGTGTCTCTGAGGCCAAATTTTGAAATCCTTCCACATTCCTCTTGAAAATCAGCTTCAAAAGGCCAAAGCCACACAATCAGATGTCTAGCAGCAAATGACACCACTCCTCGGTACCACTTTACTATTGCAGTCAGGTTCGCATTGCTGGTAGAAATCACCCAACCAAGAACAGCTTGTGGGAAGAAAAGAGGTTTATTTTGCCTTATAGGCTCGAGGGGAAGCTCCATGATGGCAGGGGAAAACGATGGCATAAGCAGAGCGTGGCCAACATCAGGTGGATAATAGCAACAGGAGAGTGTGCCAAACACTGGCAAGGGGAAACTGGCTATAACACCCATAAGCTCACCCCTAACAATACACTGCCTCCAGGAGGCTTTAATTTCCAATTGTCATCATCTGGAGAGACTAGCATTCAGAATACCTAAGTTTATGGGGTCACCTGAATCAAACCACCACAATTGGATAATACTAGGGAGAACATACTATCATTTTTATGTTCAATGGACAGGTGTCAAACAATCTTCTAAATTTTTATGTTTATATCCATAGATTAGTGCTTCTCTCAGCCTCAATCACAATTTTTTTTTTTTTTTTGCAGTGGACAGAGTATAATGAAGAGATGCACACATGGACCAAGGGCTGAGAATAAACCGTTGTGTGCTCAGCTCTAAACAAAATAGTTCTCTGTCATCCCCTTCAAGGCTCAGGGAACACTGGGGAAGAGGAGGTGGAAAGAATCTATGAGCTGCGGGGTGGGCAGAGGGAGTGCTGTGGAGATGACCGTTACACTCAGGAAGTCATGGCAGCTGTGGTTTCCTGCATAAGACTGATCCCACCAACACCCTATCATGGATATAGGAGGGGTTCATGAGACCCGCTCCTCCCAGAGGAGTCCCTGGCAATTAATGGTTGTGGGGAGGGGAGTCATGTTCTGCAGTAGTGAGTGCCTGATAAATTGCCATAGTTCAGTAAATAGTCCTCCACCCATGCTCATACATGTAATCCTAATTAAACTCAGTGGGTCACCAGGAAGAAAAAAAGACGTGAAATTAGGAAGATTAGGCCGGAAGAAGAATGGGTTTAGCAGGAGTGGGAAGATAAGAGAGGGTAACGTAGGGGGTAATATGATCAAAATACATCATATGCATGTATGAAATGTCAAAAATAAAAAAAGAGAATGATGGCAAATGTTAGACTTCCTGTAGACTTAGAAGCGGGAGCCTCCTTCGCTATGGGGGTGGCAACTAACAGCTGGGCACGGAATAAGTACTTAATAAATGAGCACTGCTTTTCTTTGACATATCAGGTTTTTAAAAAATGATTCAGAGCTTGCTCTAGCAGCAGATATACAAAAAAAGTTTCAAATAATTTTAAAAAGAGCTTACAATAAAAAGTCCTACCTTTTCACACATCCAGTCCTCTTTCCCAGAGGCAATTACTTTCAGCTTTTAGTTATTATTTTGGCAGTTAATTGTGAGACTATCTACTTACTCTTTTGTTTGTTTCCAATGTAGCATCTCACTTTAGGCTGACCTGGAACTCAGTAGTAGTACCAGGCTTGCCTTGAACACAGCGATTTTCCTACCTTTGCTGGGATTAAAGGCATGCACCACTACACCTAGTTTATCTGCTTTTTACAAAAATAGACAACCCTCATTCTCTCCTTCCCACTTTTCTTGAGAATGGGTCTTGCCAGGTAGCCCAGGCTGAACTTGAACACAATATCCACCTGTGTAAACCTCCTAACTGTTGGGAGTTCAGGAATGTACCATTATGTACTGTGGACAGGTAAACATTGAGCTCAAGGAGTAGCTTTTCCTCCACTCTATTGGTTGCCATTGAGCCTGTGAATATTGTAATTAAAATTTGTTTCTTCATCTCTTAACTCCCTCTTTGTAAAATTAAGACATTATAGACCTAACTTTTCCTGTTGCTTCTCTTCTACTTAAGCCTCCATACCTCTGCCTAATACAATCTCCTGTATCTTATAGAATTTAATCCAAGAATTTTTTTGAGCATATCACAGAGTGATCTTTATGAGCTGCTAGCCTCTACCTATATATTTTTAAATATTTGAGACATATGCCGGGCATGGTGGTGCATGCCTTTAATCCCAGCACTCGGGAGGCAGAGGTAGGAGGATCACTGTGAGTTCAAGGCCACCCTGAGACTACATAGTGGATTCCAGGTCAGCCTGGACTAAAGTGAAACCCTACCTCGAAAAACAAAACAACAAAAAAAAGTTGAGACATAGAGAAAGAGGCAGAGAGATAGAGATAGGTAGATATGGAGAGAGAGAGAGAGAAAGAGAGTTAGAGAGAGAGAGCGAATAGGCATGCCAGAGCCTCCTACCACTGCAAGTGAACTCCAGACGCATGTGCCACCTTGTGTATCTGGCTTATATAGGTCCTAGGAAATGGAACCAGGCCATCAGGGTTTGCAAACAAATGCCTTTACCATTGAACCATCCCTCCAGTCCTCTCTACATATATATATATATATATGTATATATATATATGTATATATATGCATTATATATATATTTATATATATATAAATCTCTTGCCTTTATTCTTTTCAGCTATACTTAGCATCATACTGAAGTTTATGTGCATTTATAATTTTTGGAATTGCTCATTTTTCCTTTTGCTTCTATCTTCTCTCTCTTCCTTTATTTTTCCTCCTTTTGGCCCCTCCCCTCCCATCTCTTGTTTCACCATGTAGCTCTGGCTGGCCTGGAACTCACTATGTAGACCAGGCTGGCTTTGAATTTTCAGCATTTCTCTTGCCTCTGCTTTCCAAGATTAGAGTCATGAGTCATGTGCCAGCACACCTGGCTGCTGTGTGTGTGTGTGTGTGTGTGTGTGTGCGCGCGCGCGCGCGTGTCTCATTGAGCTTAATTAGGGTTGCCTGTAGCATGGTGTAGGGAGATTATTAACCAGAGAACACCTAACACCAGTGACTAAACCACTGTAGAAAATGTCTGCCTCTTCCCCAACAACCATTAACTGCCAACAACTTCTCAGAGAGGGATGGAGGCCTTCTGCCCTCCTTCATTGTCCATGAAGGAATGTTGTTGGGTCCAATGTTGTGCAGGAAAGATACCAGTTGTTGTAAAGTCATGAATGCAATGGCCATTCTTTTTTCTACTTTTTGCTTCATATCTTTCCACTGCTTGGAATGGCCTCCTAGTGGCATTATTCATTTTAGCCTACATACTACTTCAAAAACTCTTC
The DNA here is from genome assembly GCA_036346955.1 of Dipus sagitta. NCBI lineage: Eukaryota > Metazoa > Chordata > Mammalia > Rodentia > Dipodidae > Dipus > Dipus sagitta. Next base: position 46,749,922 of record CM070770.1, on the reverse strand, counting down.
CTTGGAAGGTTGTTATTCAATCAAAAATATTGTTTGAATGCCTATTGTATGCAAAGTAGCGAAGTACTGATTTAAATGTCAGTGCTACAGTGGTCCAAGACAGACACCCTGGAGCTTGCATTTGAGTGATAATAAACAGGCTGCATAGAAATAACCACCATTAGGAAATGGGCTATGTACCTGGATTGTACTAAATAACTCACATACGCTATTTTATAGGACTTTCTAATACAAGCCCTTTTTTTTGCATGTATTTGTGCGTGTTGTGTGTATGTATGTATTTATGCATGTTCATATGTGGGCGGGTGCACATGTATGTGCATGTGGAGACCAGAGCCTGACATCAGGTGTCTGTCTTTATCACGCTCCACTTTACTTACTGAGGGTCTCTTACTTGAGCCCAGAGCTCGTCAATGAGGCTAATCTATCCAGCTAGCCTGCTTCGGGGACTCCCTATCTCTATCTGGAATTGAGAGCTGGGATTGCAGGTGGGCCACCAAGCCTACCTGGTGCTTCTATGGCTGCTGGGGATCTGAACTCTGGTCCTCATGCATGTGTGTCAAGTGCTTCGCCCACTGAGCCACCTCCCTAGTCCTCTCACATGTGCTACTTTATTTTTATTTTTATTTTTTGGTTTTTCGAGGTAGGGTCTCACTCTAGTCCAGGCTGACCTGGAATTCACTATGTAGTCTCAGGGTGGCCTGGAACTCACTGCGATCCTCCTACCTCTGCCTCCCGAGTGCTGGGATTAAAGGCGTGCGCCACCACGCCCGGCTTACATGTGCTACTTTAATCTTTACAAGAACTGTAAGAGACTCAGAAAAATTAACTATTTTTTCTTATTTATTTATTTATTTGACCAAGAAAGAGGGGGAGAGAGAGAAAAAGAGAGAGAGAAAGAGAAAGAGGGCACCAGGGCCTCCAGCCACTACAAACGAACTCCAGACGCTTGTGCCCCCTTGTGCATCCGGCTAACGTGGGTCCTGGGGAACCAAACCTGGGTCCTTTGGCTTTGTAGGCAAAGGCCTTAATCGCTAAGCCATCCCTCCAGCCCAGTCACTGTCTTTTTTGTTTCTTTGCTTGTTTTCAAAGTAGGGTCTCATTCTAGCCCAGGCTGACCTGGATCTCACTTTGTAGTCCCAAACTGGCTTTGAATCCATAGCAATCCTCCTACCTCTGCCTCCTAAGTACTGGGATTAATGCCAGGCTTGTCATTGTCTTTTAAATGGATGGGTTTATATTCAATTTTAGTCTGTCTGACTTTAAGCCACTGCTCTTAAAGCTATACTCTGCTCCCAGTACTGTGTACTTCTTTTAAAAATATATTACACACTTTGTGTGTGTGTGTGTGTGTGTGTATGATATGTGTGAGTGCAGGCACATGGGTGCCACGGTGTGAGCGTGGTGGTTAAAGGACAACTTTCAGATCAAGCCTCATCTTCTACCTCATTGAGGCAGGCTTTTTCATTGTCCATTGGCCAGGCTAGCTGGGAAATTCTTCTGATGGTTTATAATTTATTTATTTATTTTGTTATTTACTTGAGAGAGAAAGAGGCAGATATATAGAGAGAATGGATATGGCAGGGCCTCTAGCCACTGCAAACAACTCCAGATACATGCACTACCTTTTGCAACTGGCTTATGTGTGTAATGGGGAATCAAACCTGGGTCTTTAGGCTTTGCTAAGCCATCTCTCCAGCCCTAACATATTTTATTTAGTTGTGGTGTGTGTGTGTGTGTGTGTGTGTGAGAGAGAGAGAGAGAGAGAGAGAGAGAGAGAGAGAGTGGGGGGGGGGGAGAATTGGCATGCCAGGGCCTCCTGCCCTTACATACAAAATCCAGACACATGAGCTACTTGGTGTGTCTGGCTTTACATGGGTACTAGGGAATCAAACCTCTGGTGGCAGGTTTTGCAAGAAAGCACCTCTAGCCACTGAGCCCTCTCTCCAGCCCTCCTGGTAGCTCATTACTGGGGCCTGGGGATCCAAATTCAGATACTTGTGAAACCAGTGCTTTACCCACTGAGCCCTCTTCCCAGCGCTATCTCTGTGCACTTCTGTCACAGCATCCGTCTTATCATTTTGGAACTATGCATTAAAGCTCTCTATAGAACATTAAAAAAAATTGTGATTCTTGTCACAAGATGCTGCAGGAATAGAATAATTCTAGGTGCACATGACAAAGAGAGGTTAATATGTAATGTGCCATGGGTGCTTTAATGCATTAGGGATTTTCTTTTAACTTCAGTCCAGCCTGACCAGCAACTCATTCTGTAGCACAGGCTGACTTCAAATGCATGACAATCTTGCTACTTTACTCTCCTAAGGGCTGGGATTATAGGCATGTGCCACCTTGCCCAGCTTGGGGTTATTCTAGAAACTCCACCATGAGAAAGGTTTCTTTACAGGCTTCTTCAGAGTCTAAGTATCTGCCACGTAGTGGACATTTTATACACTTTTTGTTGAACCTGCTTTTTAAACCCTTGTACTTCATGTTTGTAATGAAAATCAAATTAGTCTTGCTAATGGAAGTAGCTTTGTTTTAGGAGTTAAGCACTCAGGCTATTCTTTTGAAAAATATTCTATATTTATTTGAAAGAGAGAGAGAGAGAAGACTGAGTATGAGAATACCAGGGCCTCCAGAGACTGCAGATGAACCCCAGATGCATGTATCACTTTGTGCATCTGGCTTTATGTAGATAATGGGAATTTAACCTGGGTTGTCAGGTTTTGGAAACAAGCACCTTTAACTGCTGAGCCATCTCTCCACCCTGCACTCAGGCTACTCTTAATAGATTTCCAAAGGTGCTAGAATCAAACTTGAAATGTGGAAGAATGCATAGTAAATTGTCCGGACTCTGGAGCCAGACTACACAGATTCCAACGCCACTATTTTGAAGTCAGCAAATTTATGCAAGTCATTAATAAGTATCAGGTAGTTTTGTAAGCTCTTTACAATATCACCTGATTTCATCTCCTGAATATTACTACAAAGTAGATGTATTTAACAGCTATGTGCCCTGGTTTCTTTCTCTGCTAATTAAGTATAATAACAAATTATATCACAGAGTGTTAGTATTAAAATGAATATAAATTGCTTAGAATACTATCTGATACATAGAAAATTCACTATTACAAGTATGTCTTATTTTATTATACTTTGCATCAGTACATTTCATAGTAGATATTGGGTGTTCTAAATTTTTCTATTTATTATTTGAGAGTGAGAGAGAGAAAGAGGGAGAGGGAAAGAGGCAAATAGAGAGAAAGAGAATGGGCATGCCAGGGCCTCCAGCCACTGCAAAACACATTGTGTTTTCTACAGATTTGCAGCAACCCTGTGTCACACAAGTCTATCAATATCACCTTTCCACTACTGCAAAACAGGGTTTCACTTTAGCCCAGGCTGACCTGGAATTCACTGTGTAGTCTCAGGGTAGCCTCAAACTCTTGGCGATTCTCCCACCTCTGCCTCCTGAGTGCTGGGATTACCGTACCCAGTGTAAGGCATTTTTAAAAATTCTTCTTTGAGGTAGTCTCTACCCCAGGCTGGCCTCCAATTCTCCACGTATCTGAGGATGATCTGAAAGTTCCGGTCCTTCTGCTTCCACCTCCTGCATGATGGGATTACAGGCACATGCACCATACCAGGGATCAAACTGAGGGCCTTGTGCTTGCTAGGCCAGCACTCTGCCACCTGAGCAATGTCCCCAGCCTTAAACTCTCATCATTGCATGTATTATGGTGATCTTTGATTTTTTGAAAATTTTTTTATTAATTAGTTTTGTATTCAGCAAATACAGTCAGTTTGGTACCATTATTAGGCTCATCCGTGACCTACCCCCTCCCCTTGGCCCCTCCTTGTTGAGGTATACGGGTCATGCATTATGGAGTTAGCCCACAGTTATGGGTAGGAAAAATGTCTCTGCATATCATGACCCAACATGTGGCTCTGACATTCTTTCCGCCCCCTCTTCCATAAAATTTCCCTGAGCCATGTTGGGTTCATTTTTGGTCTGCTTCAGTGATGAGGTGTTGGGGACCTCTGAGGCTCTGGCTCTCTGATTTGGTAGGAGTTGATTTTTCTCTGTGTTGATCTCCTTCCCCCTTGTGCTGGTACCCGGTTCACCAAGAAAACAGCACCCTTGCTTGTTTCGCCAATTTTTCATAATTTCAGCCGGGGCCCTTTTGAGGTATGATGGGGTGGCTCTCTCCTTAGGATCTACATCTATCTGAAAAAGAGAAGCAGATTCTCCAACGGAGAGTAAGTTAGCACCAGGACAAATGAGATAACTTCGGTGCAAAGATCCTGAACAAAATCCTTGCAAACCGAATCCAACAACACATCAAAAGCATTATCCACCTTGACCAAGTGGGATTCATCCCAGGAACACAGGGGTGGTTCAACATATGGAAATCTGTCAATGTAATACACCACATAAACAAGGTTAAACATAAAAACCACATGATCATTTCGATAGATGCAGAAAAGGCCTTTGACAAGATACAACATCACTTCATGATCAAAACATTGGAGAGAACTGGCATGGTTGGATCTTTGATATTTGATTTTACTATTACTACAATTGTCTCCGGCACCGCAAGTCTCACCCATGTAGATGGCAAATTTGGTCAATTCACTTGTGAATTCTGGCTGCTCTACTAACTGGTTGTTTCCTTCTGCCCAAGTCTGCTATTCTCTGAAATTATGATAATTAATAACTCTACAATGGCCTTCGAGTGTTCAGATGAAAGGAAAGATTGAACATATTTCACTATAAATCAAAAGGTAGAAATGATTAAGTTTAGCGAGGAAAGCATGTCAAAATCTAAGATGGGGGCTGGTGGGCAGATGGCTTGGTGGTTAAAGTGCCTGCAAAGTCTGATGAAGGACTCAGGAAGCCATAATAAGCCTCAGAATCATCAATAGGCCTAAGTTTGTCTTTCCCTGCAAGGTCAGTTTCCTGATAAGGGGGAATAGACTGTCTGCACCATGCGTTCCTGTGGTCGTAGATAAAGTTTGCCTAAAATAAGTTTGTTTAAAGTTCTTCAAATACGCATAGCCAATTACAATAAAGGTTACCTAATCTGCTTGGAATCCCCGTAGACCCCTGCCCACCAGCTTTGCCCACCCGTATCCTAAGCCTATCAGAAAAATACAAGTGCAGTTACTGCTTAAATCAACCAATCATGTAACCATTCCCCTACTTCTCTCTACTTCTTTGTTCAAATCCCTATTAAAAAAAACCTGCCCCCCTGCTGCTTAGGGTTCTTATATGAATCCACTGCCTTGGTGAAGTCAAGAGTCCGAGCTTAAGCCCGAAATAAAGCTCTTTGCTGTCGCATACATGTCAGACTCTCGGTGGTCTTTGGGGACTCCGTGATCTGGGCATAAAACTTACAGCCTGGGTTTGATTCTCCAGTGCCCACATAAAGCCAGATGCACAGGGTGGCACACGCACCTGCAGTTCGTTGGCAGTGGCTAGACGCCCTGGCATGCCCATTCTCTCTTTCTCTCCATCTTTCTGCATCTCTCTCTGCTTGCAAATGAATGATAAAATATTTTTTTTTTAAAGCCAAGATAGGCTTAAAGCTAGAGCTCTTCTACCAAACAGCCAACTTGTTCTCACAAAGGAAAAATTCTTGAAAAAAAAAAAAAGTGCTACTCTAGCCGGGCGTGGTGGCTCACGCCTTTAATCCCAGTGCTCGGGAGGCAGAGGTAGGAGAATCACTCTGACTTCAAGGTCAGCCTGAGCAAGAGTGAGACCCTACCTTGGGAAAAAAAAAAAAAAAAAACCCACAAAAAGTGCTACTCTAGCTCGGTGTGGAAGCACATACCTGTCATCCCGGTACTTGGGGCACTGAGATAAGGGATGGGGAGTTTGAAGCTACCTTCAGCTACATAGTGAGCTCACAAACGATAAGAAAGTCAAACAGCTTTATTAACAATATGAGGAAAGTTTTAGTAGTCTGGGAAGAACATCAAACTAGCCATACATTCTCTAAAGTTGAAGCCTAATCTTGGGAAGCCAAAGCTTCAATTACTTAAAGACTTAGAGGTGATGATGCCATAAAAGAACAGCTTGAGGGCTGGAGAGATGGCTTAGCGGTTAAGCGCTTGCCTGTGAAGCCTAAGGACCCCGGTTCAAGGCTTAATTCCCCAGGACCCACGTTAGCCAGATGCACAGGGGGTGCAGGCATCTGGAGTTCACCTGCAGTGGCTGGAGGCCCTGGTGCGCCCATTCTCTCTCTCTCTCTGCCTCTTTCTCTCTGTCTGTCACTCTCAAACAAATAAATAAAAATAAACAAAAATAATTACAAAAAAAAAAAAAAAAACCAGCTTGATACTAGCAAAGGGTGGCTCGTGAGGCTAAGCAGGGATACCAACTCCATTGCATAACAGTGCCCGTAGAAGCTGCTGCAGATTATCTGGATGTGGTCAAGGTCACTGATGGAGGTGGCTGTTTACTAAGGAGAGATTCTCAATGTGCACAAAACAGCCTTCTGCTTCGGGGACTTTTCATTGCTACAAAGAAGTCGATGCCTGCCCTCAATCCTTCTAAGCACAGCTGACTCTAGTTTAGGGCTACTGAAGCTGGTGACTTTACACGGGGAGTGCAGGCTGATTTTGCCATTCTAATATAGAGCAGTGTCAGGGTTCAGGTAACCCGACCCTAGTTTTTATAGTAGTACCACTATGTATAGTAAAGCGCTATTAAAAGCACTTCATTCAACAGAGAAACCTTTTGTGAAAGGATGTGAAAATCAACATGGCAAACTTTACTGTCTTATTTTAAGAGATTATCACAGCCACTCTACTCAGCAGCCACCACCCTGGCTACCCAGCAGCCATGAACACTGAAGCAAAACCCTCCACCAGCAAAAACATTATGGCTTTCCAAAGGCAAGGGAAATTGTTAATATTTTTAAGCAACAAGCTATTTTTAAAAGTAAGGTGTATATGTATTGAGGATTGAACTAGGGCTTCAAACATGCTCTGCAACCATTCCGCTACTGTGCTGTAGCCTCAGACTTTAAAATTTTTGATACAGGGTCTCATGTAACCCAGGTTGGTCTTCTCTTGCTATGCAGGCCAGGCTGGTCCCCAAACTTCTAATTATCCTGCTTTTACCTCCCAAGTGCTGGAGTTATAGGTATGTGCTACCATAGTCAGCAAGGAATTTACTTTTTTTTACATAACATAATGCAACATTTTATGAGCTGAGAATCTGAAAAATTTGTGACTGCCTTTACTATATATTCACTTTATTGTGGTAGTCGACAACTGAATTTTACTCACACTTATTAATGTATTATAAGGATGTAAATAAACAGTCAGATGAGGAGATACATGGGTTGAGGTCTGGGGCCTGGAAGGGTCTCAACCTCTGAAGCTTTTCCCCGTGAGGGATGTGCCAGCCTTTCAGTATGCGGATGAATTCTTGTTTATCTTTCTGCAATTTCCCACAAGTACAGCTTTCTGGAAGGTGTCTGAGCTCTCTCCTTTTAAGTGGTTTTTATTCATTATTTTATTTTATTTTTTTGAGGCAGGGTCTTACCCCAGTCCAGGTTGACTTAGAACTCATTCTGTAGCACCTGGCAAGTTCAAGTGCTGGAAATTAGCAATAACTTTAAAAAGCAAGAAGACACTCTGAAGTTTGAAAGAAAGCAGAGGATCAAAGGATAGACTTATCTGAAAATGGAATAATAACAACATAAAGCCCATTAAAGGCAAATGCAGGAAAAGCTGGAGTTATAGGCCATCCTGGGCTACATAGAAAGATCTAGCCTTCGAGCCGGGCGTGGTGGCGCACGCCTTTAATCCCAGCACTCGGGAGGCAGAGGTAGGAGGATCACTGAGAGTTCGAGGCCACCCTGAGACTACAGAGTGAATTCCAGGTCAGCCTGAGCTAGAGTGAGACCCTACCTCGAAAAACCAAAAAAAAAAAAAAAAAGATTCCCTTTGGGCTGGAGAAATGGTTTAGCGGTTAAGCGCTTGCCTGTGAAGCCTAAGGATCCCGATTCGAGGCTCAATTCCCCAGGACCCACGTTAGCCAGATGCACAAGGGGGCGCACGCATCTGGAGTTTGTTTGCAGTGGCTGCAGGCCCTGGAGCGCCCATTCTCTCTCTCTCTCTGCCTCTTTCTTTCTCTGTCTGTCACTTTCAAATAAATAAATAAAAAGTAAACCAAAAAAAAAAAATTAAAAAAAAAAAAAAAAAGAAAGATCTAGCCTTCAAAAAAGGTGTGTGTGTGTGTGTGTGTATGGAGGTTGGAGAGAGGGCTCAGTGGTTTAAGGCACTTGCTTGCAAAGCCTGACAGCCAGAGTTCAATTTCCCAGTACCCACATAAAGCCAGATGCACAGGCATGAGCATCTGGAGTTCATTTGCAGTGGCAGGAGGCCTTGGCATGTCCATTCCCTCTGTCCTTGCAAATAAATATCACAAAAATTACAATATTATTTTTAAAAAAAGATGTGCTGGGCGTGGTGGCGCACGCCTTTAATCCCAGCACTCGGTAGGCAGAGGTAGGAGGATTGCGGTGAGTTCGAGGCCACCCTGAGACTACATAGTGAATTCCAGGTCAGCCTGAGCTAGAGCAAGACCCTACCTCGAAAAACAAAAACAAAACAAACAAACAAAAAAAGATGTAGGGGGAGAGATGGCTCAGCAGGTAAGAGGGCTGAGTTTAATTCCCAGCACCCATATAAAAAGCCAGTCATGCTTGTAAATTAAGCACTGAACAGGTGAGGAGAGATGGGAAGATTCCACGGTTAGCCAGTTTAACTGAGAAACTTGGGAGTTCCAGGTTCAATGAGTCACTGTCCCAGGCAAATAATGAGCAAGAGTGACAGAGGAGGTTATCAGGAGTGGTCCTCTGGCCTCCACACATGTGCACAAGGGGCATCCCATCTGCACAGACAGGGGCATTCCTGCTCCCCACCAAATGCCACACACACAAGATGCAAGTTCCAGCCGGGTAAGAAAAAAAGTTTCTCTTCTATTTTTAACCCTTTCACATCTACATATCTTTTTCTTTTTTGTTTTTCGAGGTAGGGTTTCACTCTAGCCCAGGCTGACCTGAAATTTACTATGTAGTCTCAGGGTGGCCTTGAACTCCTGGTGATCCTCCCTACCCCTGCCTCTCGAATGCTGGGATTAAAGGTGTGTGCCACCAGGCTGGGCTTCATATATACATTTCTTTGTTCATTTCCTCTTCTGATCTTTATCTTCTACTCCAAACTGGTTCGCCTCTAATTTGAGGATGATAATGAGTATTATTTATTTTATTTTTTGGTTTTCCAAGGTGGGCTTTCACTGTACCTCCGGCTGACCTGGAATTCACTATGTAGTCTCAGGGTGGTCTTGAACTCATGGCGATCCTCCTACCTCCACCTCCCCAATGCTGGGATTAAAGGCATGCTCCACCATGTCAGGCTCAATTTGATTATTTTATGGTGAAGGGAAGACGAATTGAGTGAGACAGTGGGGTTACTGAAGGGGAGAGGATAGTTGATGAAGGATGTAAATACAGCATAAGGGAAGTAAGATAATAACCTCATCTACTAAGTGTTCCAAAAATGTTTCTAATCTAGTAAAACAGCTGAAAATAAGACTGTAAATAGGAGCAAGGGTCATAAAATTCTTCAGCTGAACCTAAATGGAGGCTCCATTTTGCTTTGTGATTACTACTTTAAGTGTGTGAACTGAAAATTCATAAAATGGGACGATCACAATATCTACCTTAAAAGGGTCGTTCTCAAGACCAGCTGAGACAATCCACTTTATAATCTTTGTAGTATTCGTGGTATAAGGTAACCGCTAAATTTGCCTGCAATTCTGTTTCCTTTCTGTTTTTGGTTTTTCTAGGTAGGGTCTCACTCTAGCCCAGGCTGACCTGGAATTCACTATGGAGTCTCAGGGTGGCCTCAAACTCACGGCGATCCTCCTACCTCTACCTCCCCAGTGCAGGGATTACCGGCATGTTCCTTTTTTTTAATTTTTTTTAAATATATATTTTATTTCTTTGACAGAAAGATCAGGGAGAGAGATAATGGGCGCACCAGGGCCTCCAGTCGCTGCAGACGCATGCACCACCTTGTTCATCTGGTTTATGTGGGTCTTGGGGAATCGCACCTCGGTCCTTCGGCTTTGCAAGCAGGCGCATTAACCACTAAACCATTCCTCCAGCCCCAGTTCTGTTTCTTTAAACAAGATACAGCGGAGAGCGCAAGGTCGTAAGCGCCTGTCACAGCGCCAGCGCCGCACTCCAACAAGGGTTCTCGAGCAAGCCGCAGAGGAGGACGTGCTGGCACTGCCGAGTCCCCCCTGCCTGTGGTGAACCGTCACAGCACGTGTCCTTGCAGCGGACGCTGCTTTATACTTTCGGAAAAGCAAGAAAAGATGAAGAAACCAACATGCCCATGACAATATATCCTGAGGGCACATCTGTTTCCTCCGAGGGCCGCTGTCGGCTACAGATGGGGAAGTGACCCCGAGGGATAGAACCCCGTGACAAGCCTGTCGTTCTTAAGGACGGAACCCGAGACCTGCGCCCCAGCGAGTCCAGTGTCACACCTGTGCGACCACGAGGAGTCCACGGCAGAGCTAGACGCTCGCGGCCACACCGCCCACGAGCCCGCCGCTGCCTATTGGTCGCGCGCGGCGCCAAGTCCCGCCCCCAGGTTTGAAAGCTTCATCCGGAAGCTGGCGCTCGCCGCGTTCCCAGAGCGCTCCGGAAGCTCCGCCCACTCCCAGCGTCCCGTGCGGCGTTCTGGCCGCCATTGTTTGAATTTGAAAACGGAGGCGCCTGGGTTCTGGGTTCTGCTGTCGGGTCCGGAGCCGGGCCATGTTGCAGGTGAGGAGCTGACGGGCCCTCGTGAGGGCGCCGCGGGTGACTGCTTGTGGCGAGGGCGCCGTTTTCTGTCGGGGTTGGGGACGCCCCTGAGTCAGGAACTGGGACGGAGGGTGCAGCCGTACCTGGATAGCCGAGCGACGCCAGACAGTTGATTTAAACTCTCTCGCTCAGTTTCCTCCTCTGCTGAGGAGATGCACTTTAGATCCCAAGGGGTTCACAACTTTCAGGTCAGAAGGCCGCCTTTATGTCTCGTGAAGACTGGTGAAGTGTGAGGTGGTCGGGACACTGCCGGCTCGCTGTTCGCAGGACCGTTTGCCGCCGTTCACGTTTGTATCTCGGTGCTGGTTTCTGCCGTCGAGAACCCGGCTGCACACACCTAGCTTCCTGAGTGCTTGGCTGAGCAGCTTTTATTGGGCAGCTGACAAGGTCTCTTTCTGGGCGGATCCCAGGGTGGCACATACCGTGCTGGCTCTGAGTGGTCAAACTCTGCATATATATCAAACGGCGGAGGAGTTCCGTGTTTCACTTGGGTGCCTTGGTTGGCTTATGAGTGTAGTTCTTTTGGGTTAATGACCCATCTCTTTGGAGAAGTAAACAAAAGTGGGTGGATGCCAGCTATTACTTCTCCAGCTAGTAAACCCTAATTTATGAATCACAGAGTCAGATGTTTTAGAATCTTATCGAAAAGCACAGGAGGCTTGCTTTTTTTTTTTTTTTCACTGTGGTAGATTCCTACCAAATACATATTTTTCAGTTAGGTTACCCTTAAGTTTACCTTTTAGTGGTTTATTGTTTAATTCAGTTATAGTTTAGTGACACGTTATTCCATATTCAGTTTAAGACCTGTGATGTGTCAAGTACTGATTTATTTATTTTATTTTAATTTAATTAATTTATTTTTGGTTTTTCGAGATAGAGTCTCACTCTAGCTCAGGCTGACCTGGAATTCACTGTGTAGTCTCAGGGTGGCCTCGAATTCACGGCAGTCCTCCTAACTCTGCCTCCGAGTGCTGGGATTAAAGGCGTGTGCCACCAGCCCGGCTTGGATTTATTTATTTTTGAGGTTCTGGGGATGGCACCCACAGCCTCAAGCATGCTACACAAGTGTTCTACTACCCCTAGTTTCTATTTTGTTTTAAATGTGTTCACATTCATTAGTTTACTTTTTACTTGTGCTTGGAAGAATTGAAAATAATTTTTTCAGATAACTTAAAATTTGGTCTTCAGTATTCTTGAGAAGACACCGAGTAATGAAAATAACACAGGGTCATATCTCACTGCTTAATTTCTTTCGTATTTGATTTTGAGATATAAGGCAGTGAACATTTTGTATTTTAGTTTTTAGAAGTGTTTGTTTATGAGAGAGACAGTGAGAGAGACAGATAGAGAATGGCATGTCAGGGCCTCTAAACCACTGCAAACGAACTCCAGACCCATATGCCACTTTGTGCATCTGGCTTTACGTGGGTATTGGGGGAATTGAACCTGGCTCCTTAGACTTTGCAGGCAAGCTCCTTATACGCTGAGCCATCTCTCCAGCTCTTCCTTTTTTTTTTATTTTTTATTTTTTGAGGTAGGGTCTTACTCTAGCCCAGGCCGACTTGAGACTCACTCTGTAGTCCTAGACTGGCTTCCAGCTCACAGTGATCCTCTTACCTCTGTCTCCTTGTGCCTCACCACACCAGCTATATTGTCTTTGGTCATATGAATAGTAGTAGGCTATGTACAATACTGTTAAATTCAGAATCTGTAAATATACTTTAGTCTGCTTTGTTTCTCTCTTTTTTCTTCCTCCTTTTGTTTTTTTTTTTTTTGTTGACTTGGAACTCACTCTGTAGTTTCAGGTTGGTCACAAACTCCTCGTGGTCCTCCTACCTCTTCTGAGTGCTGGGATTAAAGTTGTACACCACCATGCCTAGCAGCTTAGTCTTTATTCTTTTCCATAGGCCATTGTGGTATAATTAAGCAGTCTAATGCTTTGCTTCTCTGAAGTCTAGTTGTTGAGGGTGGGGTTAAGTAGTAGGCTGGACTGTAGATTCTGTTGATTTTTAAATATTTTTACTTATTTATTTGCAAGGAGGGAGAGAAAGGGAGAGAGAATGGGCACACCAGGGCCTCCAGGTGCTGCAAATGAACTCCAGATGCATGCGCCACTTTGTGTATCGGGCTATACTTGGGTACTGGGGAATTGAACCAGGGTCATTAGGCTTTGAAGGCGTGTGCCTTAACCACTGAGCCATCTCTCCAGCCCTTTTGATTTTTTTTTTTTTTTTTGAGACTGGAGCTCCAGCCAATATGGCCTTAAACACCATATATAGCTGAGAATGGTCCTAAGCTTCTAATCCTCCTGCATCTATGCATCTACCTTTTGAGTGCTGGGATTATAGGTGCTTATCACCATGCCCAGTTTATATGGTGCTGGGGATCAAACCCAGGACTTTGAGCAGGCTAGAAATATGTTGTACCAACTGAGTTGCATTTCAGGGCTCAGTCCCCTGAAATGTAGAGTTTACCCTGGGGGCTTCCATGCTGACTTACTAGGTGACTAAAGAAGCTACATCTCTTCTTGCAGAATGGAATTTAATTTGAATCAAGATGGAGTGCCTAGACCATCTTACGTTTTTAGTGCTGATCCAGTTGCAAGGCCTTCAGAAATAAATTTTGATGGCATCAAGCTTGATCTCTCTCATGAATTTTCCTTAGTTGCTTCAAACCCAGAGGTAAGTGCAGTATAAGAGAAGGGTTACGTTGACTAGCATGATTGAAGGGAAATATGTGCATGCCATTGAAAGTAGGTTTAAGACAAACTTGTATCTTAGTAACTTTTCAATGGGGCCCTGGGTCAAAAGAAATATGTAACACTTTGTTGAAAATAACAGGTCCAAACTTAAATGTATCCATGTCCTAATCTGGTAGCTATCTGGAAAAAAAAATTAAGTGAAAAACATTCAAAATTTCATTCTTTGTTATACTAAAGTGTATGTGTGTGACTTGTTTTATTTTGGTATCTGCTTTACTGTGGTGTTTTGGAACTGAACCTGTATTATCTCCAAGATATGTTTATACTAAGGTGGATCTTTCTGGCTATACTAAACTAATTGAAGGATTCAAATAAATCTCAAGATCAGGTAGTCTATGAATTTCATTTTCAAATTTGTTTGGCTGTTTAGTATACTTTATCTTCATATGTGAATTTGAAATTGACAAATTACTTAATTTTTTCATAAAAACTTTCTTGGGGAATAAAAAAACTTGATTAGATTTGCATTCAGTCTGTGTATCACTTTTGAAAAACATCCAGCTACTATTATGGAGTCCACCAAACAAGATGTATCTCAGTGTAATTTGGTCCCCTTTAATTTCTCTCAGTAATATTTTATAGATTTTAGTGTATATATCTTTACATTCTTATATATGTGTGTGTGTGTGTGTGTGTGTGTATGTATATGTGTGTATATATACATATATAAACATAAAAATAAACATATATATATATGTGTATACACACACACACACACACACATATATATGTTTATTTTTTTGTTAGTGTCTCACTGTAGCCCAGGCTGACCTACAACTCAGCTATTCTACAACTCATCTCTATTCCCAGTGATCCACCTACCTCAGCCTTCTGAGTGCTGGGATTGGAAAAATATTTTCTTTTTTTTTTTTTGTTTTTTCGAGGTAGGGTCTCTGGTCCAGGCTGACCTGGAATTAACCATGTGGTCTCAGGGTGGTCTCGAACTCACAGCGATCCTTCTACCTCTGCCTCCCGCGTGCTGGGTTTAAAGGCGTGCACCACCATGCCTGGCTTGAAAATATTTTCCTTCATTGATTCATTCATTTTTTTAGAGAAAGTATGAGTGCACCAGGGCCTCCTGCCACTGCAAACAAATTTTAGAGATATTTTCCATGTTGTGCATCTTGGTTTATGTGGGTACTAGGGAATCAAACATAGGCTGACGGTCTTTGCAAGCATGCTCCTTTAATTGCTGAGCTATTTCCCCAGCCTGAAATCTTTTCATTTTTTAATTTAATTATTTTTTAATGACCTTTTAATTTAACTTTTTATTTATGGGGGGGGAGAAAATGGGTGTGCCAGGGCCTCCAGCCACTGAGAACGAACCCCAGACACATGTACCACCTTGTGCATATGGCTTACATAGGTCCTGGGGAACTGAACCTGGGTCCTTTGGCTTTGCAGGCACGTACCTTAACTGTTAGGTCATCTCTCTAGCCCTTATTTTTGTTTTTTACGATTTACTCCTTGTTTGTCAGAATTTTTGAGACTTATGCATAGGTTGTTTTTAAAGATCAATTTTTGGGAGCTGGAGAGATGTCTCTGTGGTTAAAGGTTCTTACTTGCAAACCCTGTCTGCCTTGGTTCGATTTCTCAGTGTACACATAAAGCCAGATGTACCAAGATGGCAAAATCATCTGGAGTTCATTTGCAGTGGCAAAAAGCCCTGGTGCACCCGTTCTTTCTCTTGTTTCTGTCCTCTTTCTCTGTTTGCAAATAAGCAAAAATATTTAAAAAATTTACTTTTAAAAATGAGAAAAAGGTAAGCTCAATTTTTTTTTTCCTGAAGAAAAGTAAGAGTCACAGAGTTAAAAACAATCTCAGAATGCATGATGGAATCTAGCATTTGGATTATTTTGATTACTTGATTGGTTTTGCACCACCACGCCCATCCTTTTTTCTTCTTTTTTTTTTTCCGAGGGTAGGATCTCCCTCTAGCCCAGGCTGACAGGCCTGTCTTTTTTGATTGGTTTATTTTTATTGCTGTTAAATTAATCTAGAATTCTATTTTCCAACGATCCAAAGTCTGGATAATTATATTATTTATAAAGATTACATTTTTGCAGAGCAAGTTTTAATAAATTTGACAGAAATATAGGAGGTAGAAGAGACTGAGTCTTTTGTGATTTTTATGTGTGTGTGTATGCATATATAATATATGTGATATTTGTTGTTGTGTTTTTTGTTTTATATTTTTCTTTGGAGGTAGGCTCTTCACTTTAGTCCAGGCTGACCTGAATCTCACTCTGTAGTTCTGTACTGGCCTGGAACTCACAGTGATCCTCCTATCTATGCCTGCCAAGTGCTGGGATTAAAGGCGTTCACCACTATACCTAGCAAATCTTTCTATTACTATATAAAATAAAGTGAGTGTAGTGGTGCAGAACTGTAATCTCAACACCTGGGAGGTTGAGGTAACCTGAGGATCATGAATTTTTGGCCAGCATAGTGAGGACCTATCTCAAGAACAAAGCCAAAAAAAAATTTCCTTATTTTAGAGAGAGCAGAGAGTATGGGTACCTTTTGCTGCTGCAAACAAACTTGTGCGTTATGCATCTGGCTTTATGTGGATACTAAGGAATTGACCCAGGGCTAACAGGCTTTGCAATCAAGCATCTGTAGCCATTGAGCAATCTTCCCAACCCCATATTCTGTATTTTAAAAATAGCTGTTTTTCTCC
This sequence comes from Dipus sagitta, assembly GCA_036346955.1. Classification (NCBI taxonomy): domain Eukaryota; kingdom Metazoa; phylum Chordata; class Mammalia; order Rodentia; family Dipodidae; genus Dipus; species Dipus sagitta. The sequence continues at coordinate 46,733,586 of CM070770.1, read as the reverse complement.
TTTAGGCAAACAGTTTGGGATCTAAAGATTATCTTCAAGTTTGTCTTCGGATAAGACCATTCACACAGTCAGAAAAAGAACATGCATCTGAGGTTTGTGTTGAATGTAATTAGGTTTTAATATTTTGCTTTCATTAAATAGGCAACATATCATTGTTCTTGTTTATTGTGGTTGTTTTCTAGGGCTGTGTGCATGTCCTGGATTCACAGACCGTTGTGCTAAAAGATCCTCAAAGTGTACTTGGCCGGTTAAGTGAGAAAAGCTCTGGGCAGATGGCACAGAAATTCAGTTTTTCTAAAGTAAGTACCCTGGAAAATGTGTGTGGTTGGGGGTGGGGATGGGAAGAGAGAGAAGGAGTGGGAGGGGCCATGTAGGGGATTGAATATAGGGCCTGGCACATGTCAAGCATGTGCTCTACCCTTGAGGTACATTGAAGCTTCTCCCCTTCTGTTTTTGAGCAAAGTGAGACTTGGCTTAGACTAAGGTATTATAAAATGAAGTGTATGTTTTGTGCTTGTGGTTACTTCAGTCTCTTGTTGCTGGTGTTTTTTTCGTAAGGCTAAGATGACTCCTATTTCAGGTCTGTAAATACGTAATTGAAGTGAGTAAATCACCATATTGTTCTTTTTTATTTAAAGAAATACTCTTTTTAAAATTTTTTTTAGTTTGAGAGAGAGAGAGAGAGAGAGAATTGGCACACCAGGGCCTTAGCCACTGAAATCGAACTCCAGATGCTTGTGCTACTTAGTGGGCATGTGTGACCTTGCATCTGCCTCACCTCTGCATCTGGCTAATGTGGGATCTGGAGAGCAGAACATGGGTCCTTAGGCTTCTCAGGCAAGCGCCTTAACCACTAAGCCATCTCTCTAGCCTGTGAAATACTCTTCTTAAAACTCATGAAATTTTCTCTCTCTCTGCCTGCCTATTCCTGTTTCTCTTTCTACCTGCCTATTTCTGTATCTCTCTCTCTCTCTCTCTCTCTCTCAAATAAATAAATAAAAATAAAACAAAAAATTGGGCTGGAGAGATGGCTTAGCAGTTTAGCACTTGCCTGAAAAGCCGAAGGACCCAGGTTTGACTCCCCAGGACCCACGTAAACCACATGCACAAGGGGGCACATGCATCTGGAGTTCGTTTTCAGTGGCTGGAGGCCCTGGCGCGCCCATTCTCTCTCTGTCCTTCTACTTGCCTATTTCTGTATCTCTCTCTCAAATAAATAAATAAAATAAATAAATAAAAATAAAATAAAACTCATGAAAGAGTTGGGTGTGGTGGTGCATGCCTTTAATCCTAGCATTTGAGAAGCTAAGGTAGAAGGATTGCTCTGAGTTTGGGGCCAGCCTGAGTCTGCATAATAAATTCTTTCAGCCTGGGCTACAGCGAGACCCTACCTTGAAAAACAAACAAAAATCCTAAAACTCATAAACAATTAATTGGTTGCAGAGAGGAGGTTTCTGTTTTAAAAACTTTCTTGATAATAGTTAACTGTTCTTTTTATAGTGTAGGTATAATACTTTTTTAAAGAATAGATCTATTAAAACCAATGTTTAAAAGTTTTGAAACATGAGAGAGTAGAACCGTTGTGGCTATTCCCTTGAACCTTTTGAATAAACTTGCCTTAAATATCTTTTCTTAGGTTTTTGGACCAGAAACTTCACAGAAAGAATTCTTCCAGGGCTGCATTATGCAACCAGTAAAAGACCTCTTGAAAGGACAGAGTCGGCTAATCTTTACTTATGGGCTGACCAACTCAGGAAAAACATACACATTTCAAGGTAAATACTGTCCATTTTGGCTAGAGAAGAAAAAGAAGCAGTAGCTTTCATAATTTCATGTAGATGTATTTGCACCACCTGGTACATGTTTTTTTCATTTATTTTTATTATAAAAGTTAAATATTTTATTTATTTATTTGAGAAGAGAGAGAGAGAAAAGGAGGCAGATAGAGAATGAGCATGTCAGGGCCTCTAGCCACTGCAAACAAACTCTGCATTTGCCACCTGTGCATCTGGCTTACATGGGTACTGGGGAATCAAACCTGGGTCTTTGGGCTTTGCAGGTAAGTACCTTAACTCTAATCCATTTCTCCAGCCCTGCTCTCTTCTCTTCTCTTCTCTTCTCTTCTCTTCTCTTCTCTTCTCTTCTCTTCTCTTCTCTTCTCTTCTCTTCTCTTCTCTTTCAAATTAGTGTCTTGAATTGGCATACCAAGTACTGGAGAGATATCTTAGCAGCAGGTAAGTCACTTGCCTGAAAAGCCTAACAACCTGGGTTTCATTCCCCGGTACCCACATAAAGCCAGATGCACAAAGTAGTGCATATATCTGGACTTCATTTGCAGTGGCTAGAGTCCCTGGTGTGTCTATTCTCTCTGTTTCTCTTCTTTACCTCTCTCTGCTTGCAAATAAATAAAAATATAAATTAAATGAATTAGCATACCAAGTTTTGGTTTCACTGATGGCATTTTCATGAATGTGTCTTATATTTGTTTTATTCATCCCTGCTCCCTTCACATGTACATCCTCTGCCTCCCTCTTGCTGGATGCCTTTCTACCCCCCAGTAGTCTTCTCTTCTGCTTTTGGGTCACATGTATTCCATAATACTGTCTTCTCTTCCCTTTCTCCTGTGATTTCTCCCCTTTAATGATTCCCTTTCTACTTCTTGATACACGCACACACACACACGCACACACACGCAGATACATATATATATACACACACATATAAATGTAGATCTAGATTCTGCATATAAGAGGATATAGAAAATATTGGGCATTTTGTGTTCAGCTTATTTAACTTAACATAATGAACCTCCACTTTCATTCACTTTCCTGAAAATGCCATGAATTCATTTTTCCTTATGAAAAAATTTGTGTATATGTCCCACTCTTTTTTTTTTCCTGGTGTTTTGAGGTAGGGTCTCACTGTAGCTCAGGGTGACCTGCAATTCACCATGTAGTCTCAGGGTGGCCTTGAATTCACCGTGATCCTCCTACCTCTGCCTCCCAAGTGCTGAGTGCTGGGATTAAAGGCGTGCGCTACCACGCCCAGATGTTTTTTTTTTTTTTTTCTTTTTTTGAGGTAGGGTTTTACTCTAGTCCAGGCTGACTTGGAATTCACTATATAGTTTCAGGGGGACCTTGAACTCATGGCAATCCTCCTACCTCTGCCTCCCAAGTGCTGAGTGCTGGGATTAAAGGCATGCGCCACCACACCCAGCTTAACATTTTCTTTCGTCTATCTCTTCATGCACGTGTAGGCAGGTTCCACTTTTTAGCTGTTGTAAATAGTGCAGCATAATTCTGGATGTGCATGTATCTCTATGGTATGATACACACACACACACACACACACACACACACACTTAGGAGTGGGTCATATGGTAGTTTTTAAAATTTTATTTTAGTTATTTGCGAGCAGACATAGAGTGAGAGAGAACAGGTGCACCAGGGACTCTTGCCATTGCAAACAAACTCTAGATGCATGCACCACTCTATGTATTGGGTTTTAGGTAGGCACTGGCGAAATGAACCTGGACCAGTAAGTAGGCTTTGCAAATAAGTCCCTTTAACCACTGAGCCATCTCCTCAGCCACACTGACTTTCATAGTGGATGCATCAATTTATGCTCCCTCAAGCAGTATATAATGATAATTTTATTTATTTGTTATCTCTTTTTAAAATTTTTCTCCTGAGCTGGGTGTGGTGGCGCACACCTTTAATCCCAACACTTGGGAGGCAGAGGTAGGAGGATTGCCATGAGTTTGAGGCCACCCTGAGACTACATAGTGAATTCCAGGTCAGCCTGGGTAGAGTGAGACCCTACCTCAAAAAACCAAAAAAAAAATTAAAAATAAAAAAAAAATTATTTTCTCATGAGACAGTTGGCTTCTATATTACTATCTATTTGAGGAGACCTTGAATTTCTGATTCCCCTGCCTCCACCTCCCTTGTATTTGGATTGTTTGTACCGCCATGCCTGTGGTCATTTGTTTTCTTGATGTTAGTCATTCTCTTTGGGATGAGGTGGAATGTTTTAATTTGCGTTTTCCTGATTGCTGAAGGTGCTGAGCACTTTTTAAAATTTATTGGCCAGTTTTTTTTTCTTCTTTTGAGAACTGTTCAGCTCACTAGCCCATGTATTGATTTTTATGAGATGTTTTGGCATTTAATTTTTTTAGTTCTTAATATATGAGATATTGATTCTTTCTTGGATATATATAGGTGGCAGTAGTTTTTTTTTCTCATTCAATAGTCTCTTCCCTCTGTGATGATTAATTTTCTGTGCATGGGCTTTTAAAAAATTATTTATTTTTTTATTTGCAAGCAAACAAAGGGAGAGAAAGAGAGAAAAGAGAGAGAGGTATGCCAAAGCCTCCTTCCACTCCAAATGAACTCTAGATACATGCACCACTTTGTGCATCTGCCTTTATGAGGGTACTGGGAAATTGAACCTGGCCTTGCAACATAGCGCCTTAACTACTGAGTCATCTCTCCATCTGTGAGTTTTTTATGTAATTCCATTTACAGTTCTTGGGATTACTTTATCCTATGCTGTTAGAGTCCTTTTTAAAAGTTTTTCTTAGCTGGGCTTGGTGGTACACATCTTTAATCCTACCACCTGGGAAGGTGAGGTAAGAGGATCACTGAGTTTGAGGCCAGCCTGTACTACAGAGCAAATTCCAGGTCATCTTGGTCTAGAGTGAGACCTTGCCTTAGAACAACGACAGTAACAAAAAGTTGTTTTTTCCTGATATGGTACATGCCTTTAATTTCAGCACTGTAGAGGCAGAGGTAGGAGGATTGCCAGGAGTTGGAGGCAGGCCTGGGGGATACAGAGTGAATTACAGGTTAGTTTGGGCTAGAGTAAGACCCTACCTCAACAAACAAACAAAAATAATAAAGACAACACATTGTTCTTGTCAATGCCTCCCTCTCTCTCTCTCTCTGTGTGTGTGCGTATATATATATATATATATATTTTTTTTATTTATATATATATTTTATATATATATATTTTTTTTTCCAAGGGAGGGTCTTGCTGTAGCCCAGACTGAACCTTCCTTTAAATTTATATATCTTTTTCTTTTTATTAATTTGTTTTGTATTCAGCAAATACAGTCAGTTTGGTACCATTATTAGGCTCATCCGTGACCTACCCCCTCCCAATTTATATCTTTTTTGAGATAGTCTCTAGGCTAGGTTGGCCTCAACTTATTATGTAGTCAAAAGTGACTTTGAACATCTGGCCTTCTGCCTTCGGTATATGTGCTGCTGATGACTGGACCTAAGGCTTCAGGAACGGTAGATGTGCAAGCACTGTCCCAACTGAGCTACTACATCCCTGGCCCTAATGCCTATATTGTGAAGGAGAATTCTCCTTGCCCAACTGGAAAGTGAGAGGGGAGATGGAGAAACTCTCCACTACAGAGAAAACTCCAGGGGTGAATGGGCTCTGGAGCAGGCACATACATCTATTATGGAAGGCAAAACATAAGAACCAAAAGATCCCCTACACATAAAAACTAGAGGATTAAGAAATAGTGAAGGACTCAGAGATCAAAGAAACATCGTACATGTAACACAGTGAGAAAGCACCCCAAGGTAAGGCACATGTAGAAGACAAGCAGGAAGATAACCCATCCTCTAGAAGTCTTCCCCCTTCTCAGCCAGGCTGGGAAGGAGTGATTGAGAGAGAGAGACTGACTTATGTGCGTATTCAGACAGTCATGGAAAAAAGAGCTAAAACTGTTTTAGTCGTGGTAGGGATTAAAAAGATGATAAAAATTAGGAAAAAATGCCTGACATGGTGGCTTATGCTTTTAATACCACACTTTGGGAGGCTGAGGTAAGATGATCATGAGTTCAGTTCAAGGCCAGTCTGGGCTAGAGTGAGATCCTTTCTCAAAGGAAAACAAAATTAAGAAAAAGTATTGATATGATACAGGGCATTAAGCATGGCATCAATGAGCCACTTTGTGTTTTATTGTGTGTGTGTGTGTGTGTGTGTGTGTGTGTGTGTGTGTGTCAGGGTCTCTTGCCACTGCAAATGTCTGCCAGATGCTTGTTCCACTTTTTTTTTTTTTTTTTTTGGTTTTTCAAGCTATGGTCTCACTCTAGCCCAGGTGACCTGGGATTTACTATGTAGTCTCAGGGTGGCCTTGAACTCGCAGTGAACCTCCTACCTCTCCTTCTCAAGTGCTGGGATTAAAGGCGTGTGCCACCATGCCTGGCTTTGTACTACTTTTTGAGTACACCTTTATATGGGTGCTGGGAAATTGAACCGGAGATAATTGCTTTGGAAACAAGTGCCTTTAATGTCTGATCTATCTCCCCTAGTGCCTTCATTTTGCTTTTGTTGTTTATAATTATGAATGATTGGAAATAATATTAAGGTTTAATATCAATATTACTGATAATATTAAGGCTTAATCTGAATGTAAAATTTCAGATTTTCCATCAGAATATAATTGAAATTTTATCAGTGTAGTGGTGTCTAAAATGATGGAAAACCAAATAATTCCTCAATTTCTTGTACTTTTACTTGTTTACTCTTGCTTGTTGGTAGTATAAAAGCAATTGTATTAATCCAGAAATCTTCACTCTTTACTACTGTTTTACAGGCACAGAAGAGAACGTTGGCATTTTGCCTAGAACTTTGAATGTGCTATTTGATAGTCTTCAGGAAAGGCTGTATACCAGGATGAACCTTAAACCATATAGGTGCAGGGAATACTTGCGGTTATCATCAGACCAAGAGAAAGAAGAAAGTGCTAGCAAAAGTGCATTACTTCGACAAACTAAAGAGGTACGGGAGTTTTTTAAGATATAAAATATATAAATCATGAATTTTTATTTTGTGGTCCTGGTAATATTTTCTTTTTGAAAAACAGACTTGAAAGAGCAAGTATTAATGACTAGACAAGGGTTGGGTAATGGACCAGTGATGGGGCACTTGCCACATGAAGGTGAGTGCCTGAGTTCAGATCCCCAGAACCCTCAGGCTCCTGAGTTATGGCATTACAAGTAAGGGCCCCTACACCTGGCTCTGGGGGATGTTTACTAGTTCATGGATAGTTATTTGAGTAGTTGTCTCACTTAGTCTTAATTCATGTTTAGTTATAAATGAAATGATTTGTGTGTAATTGAGGTTGGGGACTTTTAAAGTCCTTATCTTTTTTTGAAGTAGGGTCTCACTGTAGCCCAGGCTGACCTGGAATTCACTCTGTAGCCTCAGGGTGGCCTCGAACTCTTGGTGATCCTGCTACCTCTGCCTCCCAAGTGCTGGGATTAACGACGTGTGCCATACACCCGGCTCTAAACTCCTTGTCTTTTCATCTCTTGCCATATACCCAATAAATTAATTAGGATGCAGAAGAAAATATACACTGATGTTTGTTACAGCATTATTTTTACTGGCAAAACTGCAAATAACCAGCAAATGCTTAATAACAAAGGAAACTCAGTCATTTTATTTGTTATGCTAAATAGCCATCAAATGTTTATAAGTAGTTTTCAATTACAAAAAGGAAAAGGTAGCCAAGCATGGTGGCGCACACCTTTAATCCCAGTATTTGGGATGCAGCAGTAGGAGGATCACCATGAGTTGGAGGCCACCCTGAGACTACAGAGTGAATTCCAGGTCACCCTGGGCTAGACAGAGTGAGACCCTACCTCAAAAAACAACAACAAAAAAGAAAAAGGTAACAGTATAAAATAAATGCTGGGAAAGGGGGAGAACATAATTAAGTATTTACAATACTTATCTCTAGCTGGAGATATAATAAATCTTGGCATTCTTGTTTAATATGTTAGCATTCCAAATTTCAATTTTCTTATTATAGGATACTATTATTAACTAAAAAAAATTAAACAGGGATCATTGAATTGAGTAGTTGACAGATTGTGAATTGTTTGGTGGATTCAGTATTTTTTTTTTTAAGGAAAAGATGTTTTAAATTTTATTATTATTATTATTATTATTATTATTTGAGAGAGAGAGAGAGAATGGGCACACCAGGGTATCCAGCCACTGCAAACGTACTCCCAGACACATGCGTGGTGGCTTCATTATTAAATAGGTTTACTATTTCCTTACTGAAAAATGTTTTCTAACTTTTAAATGTTTTTTCTTTTTAGATTACTATACATAATGACAGTTATGATACTCTTTGTGGTAAGGTTTCCTTTCTTGATTTATTCATCATATGAAATATATTTGAAAGTTTAATTTTCAAATCATGCCTAGTGATTTAATTTCTTTAAAAATTGTACTTCCAAATGTTACATAACTAAGTGAATTGTCAGTTATCTATAAAATTTCATTTGTATTAAACATCACAGTTATAATTTTCCCTGGTTATAATTTTAATATTGAATTTACAAATTATTATTTTCCTTTTCTCTTTCCTCTACTTTTTGTGTTGGTTTTTGTTTTTTTGTTTTTTTGAGGTAGGGTCTCACTCTAGCCCAGGCTGACCTGGAATTCGCTCTGTATTCTCAGGGTGGCCTCGAATTTACGGCAATCCTCCTACCTCTGCCTCCTAAGTGCTGGGATTAAAGGTGTGCGCCACCACGCCCGGCTACTTTAATTTTTATTTGGTTTATTATCTCCAAAAAGTAGTAAAGTGAGATTAAAACAAATCAAGCTTTGGTTACTGCAAATATTATTTGTTCTTTGCTGTGTTTAACACAGATGGTCAAAGTATTAAGAATACTTGATTTTTCAAGTTTGAAGTCATTGTTTGTCTCATTTTTAGTCGTGCTTAATTTTGTGCTCATTTTTTCTTTTCATTTTTTAATAGGAAGTTTAACCAACTCTTTGACTATCCCAGAATTTGAAGAATCCATTAAAAATAGTGAACAAGCTAACGTCAGTATGAATAATATAAAATTTTCTGTATGGATTTCTTTTTTTGAGATTTACAATGAATGTGTTTATGACTTGCTTGTTCCGGTATCATCTAAATTCCAAAAGAGAAAGATGCTACGCCTTTCCCAAGATGTAAAAGGCTATTCTTTTATTAAAGGTATGCTAATGAATATTTTTGTTTTGTTGTACCAAGATTCAATTCTTAGATTTGTTATAACTATAGGAAAACAAACACTATGTTTCAAAACTTTACTCACTTTGTGCCAGTGTGTGTGCTTGCATGTGTGATTGTGTTTGTGGCGGTACGTTGCAAGTATGTGCATATGTGCACACTCCTTTAGGAATACCTTTCAAAACCTTTATTTTTTATTTTTTGGGTTTTTCAAGGTAGGGTCTTTCTCTAGCCCAGGCTGACCTGGAATTCAGTATGTTGTCTTAGGTTGGCCTCGAACTCGTGGTGATCCTTCTAGCTCATGATTGAATAATAAACTACAATCTCCAGTGGCTCATAGCTAGGAAATTGTATAAGTTTCATCTGTATTCTGTTTTTCCCCCTTTCTTTTTAAAGACCTGTTTTATTCTTTTTTTTTTTCCCCCCTGGTTCTGGGAATTGAACCTAGGCTCACACATGCCAAGTGCTCTACACTGAGCTATGATCCCAGTAATATACCTGTTATTTCCCTTGGACAAATTGTATGGAAGGACATTTACTTTGTGTTTGCATAACTGACCCCCTCTTTTACATCTCTTATAGACTCAGTTGATTCCCATTAGGATGTGTGATTAGCAGAAAGATGTTGTCATATGTCTTTAGGATAACACATTGGAAAAAATATATAACAGAACAAATTCTCATTCTATAAGCTGATATGTATCTTTCTTTTAAAAAGATCTACAATGGATTCAAGTATCTGATTCCAAAGAAGCATATCGACTTTTAAAGCTAGGAGTAAAGCACCAGAGTGTGGCCTTCACAAAGCTGAACAATGCCTCCAGTAGAAGGTAAGTAGAGAAGCCCAGGGAGTGATTATGAAACACTCATGCTGTTCTGTGCAAACGCAAATGCACCTGCAGCTCATTTCAAATGAATCATTCATGTATTTGATTATTAGAGAAAGAGAAAAAGAGAAAGTATGGGCATGCCAGGCCTCTTGCCACTGCTTTTGCACATCTGGCTTTATGTAAGTACTGGGGAATTGATTCCCGGGCTGGCAGGTTTTGCAAGCAAGTGCCTTAACCAGTGAGCAATCTCCTAGTGAGCCATCAGCCTAGTGCAACTAATTTTACATTGAAGTGCACAGTAGGTTCTCTGATTACATGAATTTATAACCATAAGATCTTCTGTAAACTTGGGCTTAATGACACACAACTTGAATGTCAGCACTGAGGAGGCTAAGGTAGGAGAATCGCTGGGTTTTGAGGCCAGCCTAGGGCTACAGAGTGAGGTTTAGGTCAGCCTAGGCTACAGTGAGACCCTACCTTGAAAAAACCAAAAACAAAACATTGCTTCTATACTATACTAGACATGCTGTACCATCACTATTTCTTGTCTTGCTGTTAGGTTCACTGATTTGCATGCAGGCTGCCTGGAGTATTTTCACTTTTCCTCTATGTGGATGTCCTGACTCATTTTCATAGTTGCCTGGAATGGAGTCTCTGTGTTTAACCCCATGGACACTATGCAAACTGAGTTAGGCATAATTTCAAGTGATTAAGAAAGGAGATTTTGCATGAGAGGGATTTGATACCAAAGACTAATAAGCTGCAGTAGTGAGATGCGTAACACTCATTTTCTTAAGCTTTATAAACCTTTTCTCCAGTCTGAGTTGAGCCTGGGATGATATTTGATCAACATCAGCCTTTATAAGACAAATGTGTGTTTTTCTTTAGGTATATATTTGAAGTATATTAGCTGCACACAATAGAATATTCACTAATAATATTATCTTTGCAAGAAAATGCTGTCATTTTCTTCATGGTACTGGATATTGACCCTAGGGTATCACATATGCTAGGCTCTCTACCAGTGAGCTACATCCATCACCAGCCATCTGTTTACATTTAATTTTATTCATTTAATTTTATTTACTTATTCATTCATTTATTGAGACAGAATCGCATGTAGTACAGATTGGCCTTAAACTCTGTTTGTAGCCAATTATGACCTTGAACTTCTCATCTTCCTGCTTCCATGTCTTGAGTCCTGGAATTATAGACATGTGCCACCATGTCTGGTTTTTATGCTATGTTAGCGATCAAAGCTAGTGCTTAGTGCAATGCTAGGCAAGCACACAGTAAGCTGAGCTGCATCCCTACCCCCACTTTTCAAACTTTCTAGTCAGGGTCTCACTAGTTGCACATGCTGACCCTGAACTCATTATAGCCTATACTGGCCTGAACCTGTGATCCTCCTACCTTAGCCTCCCTAGTAGCTGAAAGGTGAGTCTGTAGGATAAATGGTTTCATTAATGTGAGTTGGAATGTCAGGAATTGAAGGCTTGAGGGATTTGGGCCTAGGCAATGATAGATGATTTTACACAGTTGGGTATATAGGTGACAGGAGCACTGGCTTAACATAACCGGCAGGTAGTTTCAGAGTGCAGCATGATGGGCTGCAGTTTGTGCTAGACTGTATGTAGAGGTTCATTTATGTGCTTGTCTCCTACTTAGAATGCAGAAGTTAAAAATGGCTTGTTAGGGGGCTGGGGAGATGGCTCAGCAGTTAAGCGCTTGCCTGTGAAACCTAAGGACCCCGTTTGAGGCTCGATTCCCCAGGACCCATGTTAGCCAGATGCACAAGGGGGTGCACATATCTGGAGTTCATTTGGAGCGGCTGGAGGCCGTGGCGTGCCCATTCTCTCTCTTTCTTTCTCTCTCTCTTTCTGTCTCTCTCAAATAAATAAACAAACAAACAAAAAGGAATGTTAGGGCTAGTGAGATGTCTTAGCAGTTAAGGCATTTGTCTGCAAAGCCAAAGGATCCTGGTTTGACTCTCCAGGACCCAGGTAAGCCAGATGCATAAGTGGGCGCATGCATGTGGGAGTTTGTTTGCAGTGGCTAGAGGCCCTGGCATGCTCATTCCCCTCCCCCCACTCTTTTTCTGCCTCTTTCTCTCTCTCAAATAAATAAATAAATAAAATATATTTAAAAAAAAGAAAAAAATGGAATGCTAATTCTTGATCTTTGTGTATTTCTTTTAGCCACAGCATATTCACTATTAGAATTTTACAGATTGAAGATTCTGAAGTGCCTCAGGTCATTCGAGTCAGTGAGTAAGTTGAACATTCTTTAGATTGTACTTACTTTAAAATGGCTTGAAGAACTTTATACGTATACATTATTACATTATATATATAGTATACACACACACACACACATATATATATAATTTTTTTTTGGTTGATTTAGATTGTCTTTGTGTGATCTTGCTGGTTCAGAACGAAGCATGAAGACACAAAATGAAGGTGAAAGGTTAAGAGAGGCTGGGAATATCAACACCTCTTTATTGACTTTGGGAAAGTGTATAAATGTTTTGAAGAATAGTGAAAAGTTAAAGTAAGTGGTATTAGCATAATAAATAGTAAAGTCTTTAACTTTTCAACATTGCTATTTAAGAAAGTAGTTCTATGTTGTAGTAGTAGTACTCATGTAATGACTGTATTGATTATGATTAAAGTACTTAGAAGTCTAAATTTAAAGAAATGGTAGTTAAAATGTTAAATGCCAGTGTTATCAAATAAATGCAGTACTTTTCACAGCAGGTGTATATTAATGAATACTTTAGAAAATGAGTCTTTTATGATGTTGGTTTGGCATTTAAAACCACTTTATTCTTAAGTAATATATTGTGTGTATTTTTATTTTATTTATTTATTAAATATATTTTATTTATTTATTTGAGAGAGAGAAAGGGAGAGAGAGAGAATGGGCATGCCAAGGCTTCCAACCACTGCAAACGAACTCCCGATGCATGCGTCCCCTAGAGTTGAACCGGGATCCTTTGGCTTTGCAGACAAATGCCTTAACTGCTAAGCCATCTCTCCAGCCCTATTGTGTGTATTTTTAAAAAATATGTTTATTATTGGAGAGAGAGGGAATGAGAATGGGTACCCCGAGGTCTCTTGCAGCTGCAAATGAAGTCCATGTGCATATACATGCATCACTTTGTGCATTTGGTTTTACATGGGTACTAGGGAATTGAACCTGGGTTGGTAAGCTTTCCAAGCAAGTGCCTTTAACTTTGGAGCCATCTCCCCAGCTCTATTATGTATATTCTTGTAGATATGATAGATTTTTCACATTAGTTAGCATTTTAAGCTGATGAAATAATTTAAGTTTCATCATTTCTAGTTAAGGTATTTCATGAATTATAACATATAGTTGCTGAACAATACAACCTAATTAAATGTGATTTAAGAAAAAGTATTTTAAAAAAATTTTTTAAGTAGGGTTTTCACTGTAGCCCAGGCTGACCTGGAATTTGCTCTGTAGTCTCAGGATGGCCTCAAACTCACGGTGATCCTCCTACCTTTGCCTCCCGAGTGCTGGGATTAAAGGTGTGCTCCACCACGCCTGGTTTAAAAAACATTGTGCCCCAGGACCCATGTTAGCCAGATGCACAAGGGGCGCACGCATCTGGAGTTCGTTTGCAGTGGCTTGGAGGCCCTGGTGTGCCCATTCTCTCTCTCTCTCTGCCTTTTTCTCTCTGAGTCTGTCACTTTCAAATAAATAAATAAAAATAAACAAAAAATATTTAAAATAACTTAAAAAAACATTTTGCCTAGTAGGTTATTGTTAGTGTTTTTTCTTTACTTTTTATTGAACTTGTTAATGTTACAGGTTTCTCATTATTTTTAGCAATAGTAGTTAAAGCAGAGAAGGATTATTACAGTTAGAACTAATAAATTACTAACCTAAAGTTTATCTGTAATAGCTGTGTGTTAGTCACGATTCTCTAGAGGAGCAGACCTCATAGGATGACAATATGTCATAAATACGATTTATAAGATTGGTTTTTTGTTTTGGGTTAGGTAGTTCAGCATTGTATGTCTACGGGTGGGAGAATCTGAGAACACAGCACTGCTCAGTACAGGGTGCTGGGTACTTCAATAGTCCCAGTTTGGGGCTGAAGGCCTGGATGATTCTTGGAGTGCTGCTGGTCTTCAGTCCCTGCTGTGAGACTGAATAAGCTGACTTCCAGTGTCCACAAAGGATGGCATCAGGGTAGATGTTGTCTATCAAGTAGCAAGGGCAGCTAAGCACAAAGGAGCTGCTTTTTCCTGGATCCTCTTTATGTAGTCTGCTACAAGAATGGCTGCCTACTCTGGAGAAGGTCTTCTCCCTGTCATTCTTTCCTGTGGACTTCCTTATAGATTTGCCTTAGGAGGTAGGTTTCTTGATTCCTGATCAGACCATGTTGACAAGAGAAACTTAACTGTTAGTTGCATTAATTTTTTTTAATGAAATTTCATTAGTAGCCTTTAGTACTAGGGATTGAATCCAGGGCGTGGCATATGTTAGGCAAGTGCTCTACCATTGAGTAATTTTCCTAACCCTGTTTGAAGTCTTATTTTAATTTATGATTTCAAAAATTTTTCCATAGGTTTCAACAGCATGTGCCTTTCCGGGAAAGTAAACTGACACACTATTTTCAAAGTTTTTTTAATGGTAAAGGGAAAATATGTATGATTGTCAATATCAGTCAGTGTTGTTTGGCCTATGATGAAACACTTAATGTATTGAAGTTCTCGGCCATCGCTCAAAGGGTAAATATATTTGGATTTCTGCAAAATTTATTAAACTATCTCAGAATATTAACAATTTTCCTTGATAGATTGTTTTTCTGCTTGCTTGTTTGAGACCGAGTCTCATTCTGTGTCCCAGGCTGGCCTGGAGCTTGCATATGTAACTCTGCCTTTGCCTTCAGAGTGCTGGAATTACAGTTCTGCCACCACCCTTGAAATAAATACTTTGTACATATTACTTACGGCTTAGGAAATATTTGAATATGAAATGTAAATATTTGATCTGTAGGAAGACATGGCAAAAAAAAATTGAAGGATTAAAATAACCTTTAAGTGTTTTATCATAAACATAGATAACAGATTAAGTATTTTTGGAATGAATTGTCTATTCTTTCATTCATCAGGTTCATTTAATGTTGGGTAATCAGAAAGCCCACTACTTAAGAACTTAACCTAGGAAGGTAGTTTCACCTTGTTTTTGGTTTTTGGTTTTTGGAGGTAGGGTCTCACTCTAGTCCAGGCTGACCTGGAATTCACTCTGTAGTCTCAGGATGGCCTCGAATTTACGGTGATCCTCCTGCCTCTGCCTCCCGAGTGCTGGGATTAAAGGTGTGCGCCACCATGCGTGGCTCTCCTGTATTTTCACTAAGAAGTAGTTTTTTCTTATCAGAATCCTTATGTAAGGATACTAAATACTTTATACTTTTGTCTGCTGTAGCGTCTCACTTTACCCCAGGCTAACCTGGAACTCACTTTGTAGCTCTAGGCTGGCTTCAGAGTAACAGTAATCCTCCTGCCTCAGCCTCCTGAGTGTTTGGATCACACCTGGCTACTTTTTGTGTATTTCTTTCCATTACTTTTAACTTTTAAATTGTCATTTGCCTCAATTTATAAAATTATTTTTAGAGTAAAGTTCCTGACTTTTTTGTTTTAAATATCACACTGGAAATTTTAACAGGTTTATGTTCCTGATATTTTAAATTCTTCTCAAGAGAAATCTTGTGGATCCATCAGATCTTCTCAAGATATCCCATTAGACAATAATTTGGATAGTAAAATATTAAATGTAAAAAGAACCACGATATCATGGGAAAATAGCCTAGAAGATCTGGCTGAAGTTGAAGATTTGGTTGAGGATTTAGAAAAAGATGCAGAAAAGCAAAATGTGGAAACTGAACTTACTGATGAAGATCTGGATAAAACAGAAGAATACAAGGTTTCCAGAAGCCATGAGAACACAGTAGGTATCATTCTTGTGTGCTTGGCTTATTTTTCTGAAATTGAAGTTCACAGTTCTTAAATATCATCTATCTGTCATCTAATTTATTTGATATTTTTATTTTTATTTTAATTTTTAGTTTTTGGTTTTTCGTGGTAGGGTCTCTAGTCCAGGCTGACCTGGAATTAACTCTGTAGTCTCAGGGTGACCTTGAACTCATGGCGATCCTCCTACCTCTGCCTCCTGAGTGCTGGGATTAAAGGCGTGCGCCACCACGCCCGGCTGAGATTTTTATTTTTTATTTGAGTTTTTTATATTTCCCTAGTTGGACAAAACCTCCTGGGCTCAGATGATCTAACCACCTCAGCCACCCAAGAGTTGGAACTACAGCCTCGCTCTTTCGCTCGCTCCCTTCCTTCCTTCCTTCCTTCCTTCCTTCCTTCCTTCCTTCCTTCCTTCCTTCCTTCCTTCCTTCCTTCCTTCCTTCCTTCCTTCCTTTCTAACTATTTGTTTATTTGCCAGCCGATCTGGAGGGAGGGAGGGAGAGAGACAGAGACAGAGAGAGAAAGAGACTGGGCATGCCAGGGCCTACTGCCACTGCAAATGAACTACAGATGCATGCGCCACTTTGCATCTGACTTTACATGGTTACTGAGGAATTGAACCCAGGCCATTAGGCTTTGCAAGTAAGAACCTGTGACTGCTGAGTTATCTCTCCAGCCTTCTTTTTTTTTTTAAAAAAAAAACCAATATGCTGAAATTCTGAATCTTAAATTTACTTTTTTCCCCTAACCTATGGAAAGACAAGTGTAATAAATATGCATGCCCCCTTAACTGCTAAGCCTCCTGCCGCCCCCTCTGCCCTCTGCCCGTTTTAAACAATTTTTTTGTTTATTTTTATTTATTTATTTGAGAGCGACAGACAGAGAGACAAAGAGGCAGATAGAATGGGCATACCAGGGCCTCCAGCCATTGCAAACGAACTCCAGACAGGTGCGCCCCCTAGTGCATCTGGCTAACTTGGGTCCTGGGAAATTGAGCCTCGAACCAGGGTTCTCAGGCTTCACAGGCAAGAGCTGAACTGCTAAGCCATCTCTCCAGCCTTTTTTTTTTTTTTTTTTTTTTTTTGAGACAGAGTTAAGCAATGTGGCCCTGGCTGGTCACAAACTTGTAGCCATCCTCTTGCCTCTGCCTCCCCCCACCCCAAGTTCTAGGATTATAAGCATACTGTCACCACATCCAACTTTTTTTTTTCCCTTCAGGTGTGCTGGGAATTGAGCCCAGGGTCTTGCTTGCATATGATAGCCAAGTGCTCTACCAGTTAGCTACATTCCCAGCTCATATTCTAGAATGTGAAGGGTTTTTTCCTTTTCATGATCATAGGACCATTTTATTTTATGTTTTTTTGAAGTAGGGTTTTACTGCAGCTCAGGCTGACCTGGAATTCACTCAGTCTCAGGGTGGTTTTGAACTCACGGGATCCTCCTACCTCTCTGCCTCCCAAGTGTTGGGATTAAAGGCGTGCGCCATCATGCCTGGCTTCAGGGCCATTTTATTTTATTTATTTAGAGTGAGTGAGCGAGAGAGAGAATAAGCCACAGAGAGAACATGAGTGTGTATGGGTGCACCAGGGCCTTCTGTCACTGCAGATGAACTCTAGATGCATGTGTCAGATTGTATATATAGCTTTATGTGGGTACTGGGATATTGAACTCAGGCCATCAGGCTTTGCAAGCAAGCACCTTCAAGAACTGAGACATCTCTTCAGCCCCACAGGACCATTTTAGTACTCTGGAAAGAAATCTTGATATAATCTGTCATACTTTCTGTGTTGACTTTTTTTTTTTTTTTTTTTTTGCTTATTTTTATTTATTTGAGAGCGAAAGAGAGAGAGGGAGGGAGGGAGAGAGAGAGAAAGAGAGAGAGAGAGAGAGAGAATGGGCGCACCAGGGCCTCCAGCCACTGCAAACGAACTCCAGGTGCATGCGCCCCCTTGTGCATCTGGCTTACATGGATGGGTCCTGGGGAATCGAGCCTCGAACCGGGGTCCTTAGGCTTCACAGGCAAGCACTTAACCACTAAGCTATCTCTCCAGCCCCTGTGTTGACTTTTTTCAGTGGTACAAATATGCCCTCCTAACCACTTTGTTTTTATGTGTAACTGATGTTAAGACGTTATATTTTATTTGTTTTTGAGATAGGGTCTCACTATAGCCCAGACTGTCCTGACACTCACTCTGTAGTTCCAGTCTGGCCTCAAACTCACAGTGATTCTCATACCTCTGCCTCTGAAGTGGTAGGATTAAAGGTGTGTGCCACCATACCTGGCTAACACATTATTTTTTGTGTATAATATCTCTTAAGTCATTCCTAATTGAGCATTAATTTTTTTAAGTTATATTTATTTAATTGTGTGTATGTGAGAGAATGGGTATGCTAGGGTCTCCAGCCACTGCAAATCAACTCCAGATGCATGTATCATCCTGTGCATCTGGTTTACATGGGTACTGGGGAATCAAACCTGGGTCCTTAGGCTTTTCAGGCAAGCACTTTAACCACTAAGCTAATCTCTCTAGCCCTGATTTGTCTTTTAAATGCAGTCGTCTGTCTTAAAAAAAATAATTTCAGTTTAGAGTCATCTGAATTTTTTCTAATATCCAGGTTTAATTCTTTATGTAAGCATATTATATGGGTGAAGTTAAGCATTTCCCATTATATTACTTTGGGAGATGCATGGATATTTGTTTTCTCCAGTTTTGGAAATGCTAAGGCTTGCTTACTCTTCTTTAAGGTGAAATATTCCAGCTCTCTCTTTGTTGTAAAAGCGTATATTTGTGGAGTGATAACTTGAATTCATATGAATGTTCTGTTCCTCAGTATCTTTCCATTACTTGATTTTAGCATATTCCACCAGACTTTTAGTTGACAAAAGTGTTGGGAACATCTGCTTTGTACCAATGGTTCTGTTTCTTAGACATCTTGTTGATGTGGTAAATACAAAAGACCTAATGTTTCTTTTAGACTGTACCCAAATACAGTTCATGTATTGTTTAAGGTGTGTTACTCTTATATTTAATTCATGTTTATATTATCTGCTCCTACTATTAATTTGCCACAACTGCATATGTGTGCATTGAGTCATCAAACCAATGTACTAGGAACACAGAAAACTGTTCATATGTATCATTTAATGATTTTGATATGTTGTATGTCACCATGTTCATTTGGTCAATATAAGGTCAAGTACATAAATGATATCCTAGGTTAAATACTCATTTTTGTAATTTATGTAAGTATCCTGGAAAACCACCCTTTTCTTATGTTGTGAAACAAGCATGAAAGCTTCACTGGCCACATGAGTCCTTGTTTATCCAGTCACTATGCAGTTGGACTTTGTTAATATGGCTTCTATAATGAAGTGCCTTCTTCAGTGATATAAAGTTCCATTAATAGTCCTGGGATTGTGGGGGCTGGAGAGATGGCTTAGTGGTTAAGATGTTTGCCTACAAAACTGAAGGATCCAGATTCTATTCCCTAGGACCCACATAAACCAGATGCACATGGTGGCACATGCCTCTGAGTTCATTAGCAGCAGCTGAATGACCTGGGGTGCCCATTCTCTCTTTCTCCCTCTTCCACTTGTCTGGAGTTCGTTTGCATTGGCTGAATGCCTTGACATGTCCATTCTCTCTCTCTCCCCTTCTCTCTGTCTCTCTTTTTTTTTTTCTCTCTCTATCCCTCAAATAAATAAATTTTTTTAAAAAAGGTCCTGGGATTGTCCAAAGGTGTTTTTTTTTTTTTTTTTTTTTTTTTTGAGGTAGGGTCTCACTCTGGCCCATGCTGACCTGGAATTCACTCTGTAGTCTCAGGGTGGCCTTGAACTCTCAGTGATCCTCCTACCTCTTCCTCCCGAGTGCTGGGATTAAAGGCGTGCGCCACCATACCCCGCGAAAGTTTTTAATATAATGATGGTCAAACTCAAAGTGTTTTAAAGTTTTTTATACTAGAGAAAAAAGTTGCAAAAAAAAAAAAAAGGTATATAAGGAAGCTAACGCCTATAAATCCTAGCACTTGGGAAGCTGAGGTAAGAGGATCTCTATGAGTTTGAGGCCAGATTGGACTATATAGTAAGTTCTAGGTCAGCCTGGCCTAGAGTAAGAGACTGCCTCAACAAAACAAAAGTGAACAAAAAATATTTATGGGCTGGGGTTTATTTAAAGGTGTTTGTTTGCAAAGCCTGCCTGTCCAGTTTCAATTCCAGCCACTCTTGTAAAACTGGACACAAAGGTGGTACTTGTGTCTAGAATTTGTTTGCAGTAGTGAGAGACCCTGGCACATCCAAACACATACATACACACACGCCCACATGTGTGCATGAAAATAAATTAACTAAAAATATATTTTAAGGAAACTGGGCATAGAGGCTCATGCCTATATCCCAGTACTAGGAAGGCTGTGGTAGGCGGATCCCCATGAGTTCCAGGCCAAATGGTCTGGGCTAAATGAGACACTTCTTCAGAACTAAGAAAATACAATAAAAATTTCTGAAGGAAAATTTAATTGGAAAATATGTGATGCTGTAGCTTATAATAGAGTATATCGTATAAATATACATAAAAATAACAATTTTTTCTGGTGGGGTTGAAGTAGGGTCTCACTCTAGCCCAGGCTGACCTGGAATTCACTCTGTATTCTTAGGGTAGCCTCAAACTCACAGTGAGCATGCTCCTCCCTCTGCCTCCTGAGTGCTGGGATTAAAAGCGTGCACCACCATGCCCGGCAACAGTAGCAATTACTCTTAAGTGAAAAATTCTGCTTTTTATTTGTTTGACTTTTTTTGGTGGTGTGGGGGATTGAACCCAGAATTTACACAAGTTAGAGCACTGTCCCAGTGAACCATTAGCTCAATACTTTTCCATTTTTTAAAAAAAAATTTTTTTTGTTTATTTGTTTGAGAGCAACAGACAGAAAGAGCAGAGGGAGAGAGGGAGAGAGAGAGAGAGAGAGAGAGAGAATGGGCACGCTAGGGGCACCAGCCACTGCAAACGAACTCCAGGTGCATGCGCCCCCTTGTGCATCTGGCTAATGTGGGTCCTGGGGAATCGAGCCTCGAACCAGGGTCCTTAGGCTTCACAGGCAAGCACTTAACCACTAAGCCACCTCTCCAGCCCACTTTTCCTTTATATTAATATAACTACTGACACAAAAACAAAACACCAAACTGATAAACATTCTTATAGCCAGAACACTGGATAACTTTTTTCCTTTGTGTAAGTTCTTAGTTTAATTTTGAAGTCAGTATATCTGTAGATTTATTTTCAAATATAAAATTGAGTCAGTGAAATACCTTCACTTTAAAAAATTTTATTTATTTATTTATTTATTTATTTATTTATTTATTTATTTACATGCATGGGGGAGAGAGGAGGAAAGGGAATGAATGAATGGCCACACCAGGGCCTCCAGCCACTGTAAACAAACTCCATATACATGTACCATTTTGTACATCTGGCTTTATGTGGGTACTGGGGAATTAAACTTCAATCATTAGGCTTTGCAGGCAAGTGACAAAACTGCTAAGCCATCTCTTCAGCGCACCTTTACATTAAAAACAATTCATATTTATTTGCAAGCAGACAGAGAACTAATGGGTACACCAGTGCCTTTGGCAACTGCAAACAAACTCCAGATGCATGTGCCACTTTGTTCATATGGCTTTACATGGGTATTGGGAAATTGAACCCGGGCCATCAGACTTTGTTATAAGGAGCTGCCTTTAACAGCTGAGCCATCTCTCTAGCCTAAATATACGTTTTTTAAAAAATATTATTTATTTATTTGACAGAGAAAGAAGGAAAGAGAGACAGAGAGAGGGGAGAGAGAGCAAATAGGCACGCCAGGGCTTCCAGCCACTGCAAATGAACTCCAGATGCTTGTGTCCCCTTGTGCATCTGGCTAACATGGGTCCTGGGGAATCGAACCTGGGTCCTTTGACTTTGCAGGCAAACGCCTTAACTTCTAAGCCATCCCTCCAGCCCATAAATATCTATAAGTTTTGAGAGAACATAATGACTACTTTTTTGTTGAGAAATAAATCAGAACCCTTAAAGAATACCCGGGCTTTTTTTGTTGTTTTTTGTTTTGTTTTTGTCTTTTCAAGGCAAGGTCTTACTATAGCCGAGGCTGAACTGGAACTCACTCTGTAGCCGCAGGCTGTCCCCAAATTCACAGTGATCCTCTTACTGCTGCCTCCTGAGTGCTGGGATTAAAGATGTGCTACAATGCCTGGCCAGTGCCTTTTTCTTATTGCTTTAATTTATTTTACTATTTTATAATATGAATCTATACTGGCCATGTTTACTATATTTGTTCATTATATATATTATCTGATGGTACCTACATTTTCAAAGGCTATAGAGTTTTTACTTATATCAGGATAGTAATAAAAGATTAATAAGAAAGACTACCTAATATCTTTGATATTTTGGAAAGTGGATTTCTTTATTAGCATTTTTCTTCTTTGTGCAACACTGTTGGACTTGGACAGGACACTTTTTTTAAAATTTATTTTTATTTTTATTTATTTGAGAGAGTGAGAGAGAAAGCGGCAGAGAGAGAGAGGAGAGAGAGAGAGGAAGAGAATGGGCACACCAGAGCCTCCAATCACTGCAAACGAACTCCAGACACATGTGCTACCCTGTGCATCTGGCCTACATGGTTCCTGGGGAATTGAACCGAGGTCTTTGGCTTTGCAGGCAAACACTAAGCCATCTCTCCAGCCCTGGACAGGACAGGACAGGACAGGACACTTCTTTTTTTGTTTGTTTGTTTTTGTTTTTTTCGAGATAGGGTCTCTCTCAGGTCCAGGCTGACCTGGAATTAACTATGTAGTCTCAGGGTGGCCTTGAACTCACAGTGATCCTCTACCTCTTCCTCCCTTCCAAGTGCTGGGATTAAAGGTATGTGCCACCTCACCCATCTAGGACAGGACACTTTTAACCCAATCTTCAGCATTTACCAGAGGTCAGGTTCTTGTCCCACTTTAGAAATATGAAGCTACCAAGCTCAAGTTGTATGGATAAAATGAAATCAAACATGAAGCTTTTTGTAGTAGTACTTAGTAGGTCATAAATGCACAAATTTTATTTAATTTTTTCTGTTAGTGTAGCTAGACAGGGAAATCTTTGTTTCCATAAGTCTATTTCTTTCTAAACCTTTTTTTGTTTTGAGCATATTTCTACAATGTGGGGAGAAGTGCTTGATTTTTCAGGCTAATGAATCCTTATAAATGCATACTTTTTAGTAAAAATATTAGCACTGTTGGGCTGGAGAGATAGCTTAGTGGTTAAGGCGCTTGCCTACAAAGCCAAAGGTCCCAGGACCCACATAAGCTAGATGCACAAGGTGGGTCATGTGTCTGGAATTTATTTGCAGTGTCTGGAGTCCTGATGTACTCATTCTCTTTCTATCTGCCTGTTTCTCTCATAAATATATAAATAAATAAGTTAAAAAGAATATTAGCACTATTAAAAAGTATACATGTTTTTAAAAAATACTATTTGTTTATTTGCAAGACAGGAGAGAAAGAGGCAGGCAGAGAGCGAATGGGTACTCCATAGCCTCCAGCTGCTGCAAACAAACTCCAGATGCATGTGCCACCTTGTGTAGCTGGCTTACATGGGCCCTTTGGCTTTGCAGGCAAACGCCTTAACCGCTAAGCCATCTCTCCAGCCCAGTATTCACAATTTTTTTTTTTTTTTTCGAGGTAGGGTCTCACTCTAGCCCAGGCTGACCTGGAATTCACTATGTAGTCTCAGAGTGGCCTTGAACTCAGGGCGATCCTCCTACCTCTGCCTCCCAAGTGCTGGGATTAAAGGCGTGCACCACCACGCCCAGCAGTATACACATTTTTAATTGATAATAGTTGGCAATGAACATTTTGACAATATTTTTCTTGGGATATACTTATTCTTTTCTAAGAAGTATATTTACATATTTTAGAAGCTATTGGATTTAATAGAAGATTTGAAAAACAGACTAATAAATGAAAAGAAAGAAAAATTAACATTGGAATTCAAAATTCGAGAGGAAGTTACACAGGAATTTACTCAATATTGGGCTCAACGGGAAGCTGATTTTAAGTAAGTTTTTTCATAATCTGGTATGAAGTAATTTTTATTTATTTCTTTGGTTTTTTGAGGTAGGGTCTCACTCTGGCCTAGGGTGACCTGGAATTCACTACATAGTCTCAGGATGGCCTCAGACATACCACCATCCTTCTACCTCTGCCTCTCAAGTGCTGGGATTAAAGGCGTGCACCACTTCACCTGGCCTGTTTATTTTCTTATTTTAGAGAAAGTGGCTCCTAAATGTGATGACTTGTTTTTTTTTCAGATGATGAATATGTTAATTGGGTGGATTTATTCATTCCATGTGTACATAAATGTTATATCTTATTCATAAATGTATAAAATTACTTGTCAATTAAAAATAAAATTATTCAAAATAAAGTGTTAAAAGAAATTTTATACAATCTTGAAGATAATTGTTAAAAATATTTAGATTGTTTTAAATATACTATTCATTTAATTTTAAAAGTTTAGAACATAAAATATTTCCTTTTGTTTCTTAATGGTACTTATGAAGGGAAACGCTCCTTCAAGAACGAGAGATATTAGAAGAAAATGCTGAATGTCGATTGGCAATCCTTAAGGATTTGATGGATAAATGTGACTCCCAAGATGAAGCAACAAGTGGAATTTATTCCAGGAAAGTTGAAACCAAAGTATGTTAATGAGAATATTAAAATGAATCAGTGAGATTTCAGTATCAGGATTTGGTATTACCACATGAATGATGAGGTTAAGACAGTACTTACTATGTAGCTTTATTGTAATTAGGTGTACTTTATGAGAAATTTATACCCAAATGTGAGTGGGGGTGAGAGCTTAGTCACTGAAGTGCTGGCCTCCCACCCATGAGGATTAGAGTTGAATCCCTAGAACTCATACATAACAGCTGGGTGAGGTGGAGCATGCTCAGAATCCCATCGCTGAGAGGCAGAGATAGGTATACCTCAGGGCTCACTGGCAGTTTAAGTATATCTTTTGTAGTGGAAGAAACATTTCTTTGTTACATTTATATTCAATTTGATATTTCTATTTAATTTTGTTTTTTTTCGAGGTAGGGTCTCACTCTAGTCCAGGCTGACCTAGAATTCACTATGTAGTCTCAGGGTGGTCTTGAACTCATGGGCGATCCTCCTGTCTCTGCTTCCCGAGTGCTGGGATTAAAGGCATGCACCACCGCGCCCGGCTTTTAAATTTATTTACAAGCAGAGAGAGATACAGAGATGAGAAAGAGAGAGAGAATGGGCAATCTAGAGCTTCCAGCCACTGCAAATGAACTGTAGATGCATGTGCCACCTGTGCATCTGGTCTTTGTAAGTACTGGGGAATCAAACCCGGGTCATTAGGCTTTACAGGCAAAAAAAAAAAAAAGTCTCCTTAATGGGATCTTTCCAGCCTACCATTTGATATTTCTTTACTATTTGTATTGATTATAGGAAAAACAATCCCTTGGCTCACTGATTACAGAATACCTCTCAGACTTGTCTTAAGTCCTGAAAGAAAGTGCATACAAAGGTGTAAAAGAACTGCTAAGGAATCATTTATTTACTGTTCTTAGTAAAGCAAAAATGTTCATTTGTAAAAAATGGTAGCCTTCACTAGAAAATTTACCATTTTCTGCTGCTTCTACTCAAGCTGAAATTGATGAGGTTACTGTTTGAGGTTCTTGATTTTGCTTAGTTTTTCTGTGTGTGTGTGTCTGTCTGGTTTTTAGATCACTTGATTCACAGACCTAGGACTGTGATCTCCAGGGTCTTGGCAGTTCCCCATTGTGTGTTCTAGACATAGTTTGGGACGTGGACTGAGCTGTGAACATAGAAGCTGCTTTTCCTGGGTTATTGTAAAAAGTGATGACAGACTCATTATGTAATTGAGGCTGTCTGAGCTAGGTGATTGTCATTGTTCCATAGTGACTGACACACTATAGTTTATGAAGAAATAGGTCTGATGTTCTGTATTTAGAAAATGAATAGTGAGGGCTGGAGAGAGGGCTCAAAGTGGTGCATACCTCTTAAGTTTGTTTGCAGCAGCTGGAGGGAGGTCCTGGCACACCCATTCTGTCTCTTCTTTCTGTCCCTCTCTACTTGGAAATAAATGAAGATTAAGAAAATATGAATAATGAAGCACAAAGATTTTATAAGTAAATTCTTTGATATAATTGATTTTAAAGAATTTTGAATTGCAAAATTTGCTGTTTTTAAAATTGTTTAAGTCAAAAGTTACCACATGTAATTGTGAAACACTGTTAATATTAGACATGTGGTTTTTGCTGTTTTTAGGAAGCACATAATTATGTAGGATTTGAAGATATTATTGGTTCTCTTCAAGATGATGTCATTGGTATTAAGAAACAGGCTGAGCTTGCTCACTTATACATTGCATCTCTTGCTGATTCCCAGGAAGCTATTGCTTGCTTGCAACTAAAGTTTAATCAAATTAAAGCTGAATTAGCTAAAACTAAAGAAGAATTAATTAAAACACAAGAAGAGCTAAAGAAAAGAGAAAATGGTAAGTCATGCATTTTGTACCCATTTAGATATTTTAAGTACATGAAAAATATAGTTGGTGAGTATGAGATTTATGCAGCTTATTTACCATAGTAACTGGAAAATTCTTTTGTTTTTAATTTTTTTTTTTTTCCGAGGTAGGGTCTCACTCTAGCTCAGGCTGACCTGGAATTTACTGTGTAGTCTCAGGGTGGCCTTGAGCTCATGGTGATCCTCCTACCTCTGCCTCCCGAGTGCTGAGATTAAAGGCAAGGTGTGTGCCACCATGCCCAGCTTTTGTTTTTAAACTTATTTACTTCTTTTGTTCTTATTTTTTCTTTTTAAAAATACTTTTATTTATTTACTTGAGAGAGAGAAAGAGTATGGATGTGTCAGGATCCCTTGCTACTATAAGCGAACTCCAGACATGCGCCATTTTCTGTTTAGAGGTATGGTGTCATGTATCCCAGGTTGGCCTCAAGCTCCTTGTATAGCCAGGGATGGCCTTCATCTCTTGGTTTTCCTGTCTCTACCTCTCAAGTGCTGGCATTATAGCCCAGAAAATTCTTTTAGCTACAAAATATATCTTAAATATTTTTTCTATTTTAAAGATATACTACTAAAATTTTGTTTTTGTTTTATTTTTTCGAGGTAGGATCTCTATCCCATGCTGAGCTGGTACTCACTCTGTAGTTCCAGACCAGCCTGGAACTCACAGTAATCCTTGTGCCTTTGTCTCCCAAGTACTTGGATTAAAGGTGTGCACCATTATGCCTGGCTTAGTAATATCTTTTTACCATTTGTTTATCATTAGGCAAGTATTATTAGAGAAGATTTATGAAAGCAACAAAAAACCCAATAGGAAAAACAAATTATATTTTATATTAAATTATAAAATTAACAAATTAATTTTATAAGTATTAATCCCTATTTAACTTGTAAAGGTGTTAAATTTTTTTGGTCTTATATTCTTTATGAACTCTTTATAGAGTTGGAAGAATAAATGTAGGATTGGGGCTTGGGGTAATGTAACTCCTGTGGAATGTTTTAAAATAATCTGTTATACTAATAATCTCTTTCCATACATGCATACGTACATTTGGGCTGTTAAAAATATATTTATTTGCAAGGAGAGAGAGAGTAAGAGAGAGAGAGAATGGGTATGACAGGGTCTCTTGCCACTGCAAGCGAGTTACAGATGTATGTGTTATTCTGTACAATTGGTTTTATGTGGGTACTGGGGAATCAAACCCAGTCTTTCAGGATTTGCAGGCAAGTTCCTTAACCTGTAAGCCATCTCTCCAGTCAAGCACATGGATTTTAAGGGAGGTAAAATATTCTGCCTTTATATTTGTCAAAGAAGCTGGGTATAAAATTTCAGTCAGTGGTGTCTTCATAGTGGGTAGACCAGGCAGGTACTAGCTCTGTTTCCTCTCTGAGGATGTGCCACTTTTTGACTATTTACCATATGTCAATCAGTCTGACCCTGAATTGTGAAAGTGGTTTTTCTGGAACATTACCCTTTATGGTTGAACTAATACATGAATGTGGAGACCTATGCTGTTAAAATCCCCTGTCCTGAATGTCATTTTGTGATCTTAACTTTTTAGATGTGTAGATTTTTTCCTCCAATATTCTTTATCTTTTCAGAATCAAAATCATGGCTTCAGGAACCCAAGGCAGCTAATAAGGTAATATTATCAGCTTTATTATGTCTTTATGAGGAACTCAAGGAATAAGTGAAGTAATGAATTATAATGATGTACGCTTATTTAAAGTTTTTTTCTTCTTAGTTTTTTCAAGGTAGGGTCTCATTATAGCTTGGGCTGGTCTAGATCTCACTCTGTAGTCTTAGGCTGGCCATGAGCTTACAGGAGTCCTTCTACCTCTGCCTCCCTAGTGCTGGAGTTCAAGGTGCGCTGCAGGTTTTCTTTGTTTCTTGAGGTGGTCTCTATCCCAGGCTGACATAGAATTCACTGCAACCCCGGGCTGTCCTTGAGCTCATGGCAGTCCTCCTACCTTAGCCTCGAGTGCTAGGATCAAAGGCATGCACCACTATGCCTGGCTAATTTTTTTTTTAAAGTAATGCATGAGGGTGATAAGAAATTGAAAAGTGTATGTGTCTTCACTTTTCAATGGTGGCCAACTGAAACTTTCTTCAAATCTTCCAGATTTATGTGTGTGTACAACTTACCTTTGAACTTGTTTATATAGTAGGGATTATGATTTTTTCATATTTTTAAACCATGTTTATTTATTTACTTATTATTATTTGGTTTTTTGAGGTAGGGTCTCGCTCTAGCCCAGGCTGACCTGGAATTCAGTATGTAGTCTCAAGGTGGCCTCGAACTCATGGCGATCCTCCTACCTCTGTTTCTCAAGTGCTGGAATTAAAGGCACATGCCACCATACCTGGTGTTGCCTTACTTTTTTAAAAAAAAGTACTTACTTAGAGGGAAATGGAGATAGAGAATGGGCCTCTTGCCACTGGAAATGAACTCCAGATGCGTATGTCACTTTGTCCATCTGCCTTTAGATGTGTACTGGGGAATCAAGCTTGGGCTTTCAGACAGCCTCTGAGGCATCTCTCCAGCCCTCCTTTTGCCTGCTTAGATAATCATGGAAGGAGGTCTATGTCAGTACATAACATTCTATTTTCTTACTAGATGCATGGTGGTGTTGATTAGACACATTAAAATTCTGTTTATTTTATCTTAAATAACTGCAGATACTTGTTTGAATTTTGAGATGGAGGTCTTACTTTAGCCCAGGCTGGCGTGGATCCTCTGTAGTCTCAGTCTGGCTCAAACTCAAAACAATTCTCCTACCATTGCCTCTTAAGTGCTGGGATTAAAGGCGTGCACCCACCACACCAGGCAGCTGCTTTTTTTTTTTTTTTTTTTTGACTTTTCAGGGTAGGGTCTCACTGTAGCCCAGGCTGACCCGGAATTGACTGTGTAGTCTCAGGGTGGCCTCGAACTCAAAGCGATCCTTCTACCTCTGCCTCCTGAGTGCTGGGATTAAAGGCATATGCTACCACGCCTGGCTTTTTTTTTTTTTTTGCATATTTTTTTTAATATGGGGTATGGCCCTAGCATTATATAGCTTGTGAACAAAGGCTTCTTCTGGAAGTTCTCCAGAATCTTGTTGCCTTTAGATCAGATAATCACTCCCCTGTTTTAGGTAAATATGGTGTTTATAAGTCTTAGAATGAAATTATAGCTATAAGTGAAAATAAAGTGAGTTTAATGTTTTAATTCTTATTTTTTTCTTTTCTGTCTCTGACATAAGTGCTCTTATTTAACTTAATTTTATCCTAAGATCTGTAGCAGATGTTACAGCTACTGTTTAGACAATTCCTCTTTTCTTTATTTTTCTAGTAATGAAAATAGTGGTAGTTGTACAAATTAAATGATACTAAACTATGTGAAAATTGAAAATGTAGCCCTCATAATGTAACTCAAAAGTTAAAAGTTCTGGTTAATTATCCTTTTACACTTTTGCTTTATGTATGCTTATACTTATTTTTCACTACAATCATTTTTCTAAAAAATATTTTTATTTGTGAGGAGACAGGATATGAATGAATGAGTGTGGGTGCACCAGGGCCTCCTGCCACTGCAGTCGAACTCCAGATGCACACTCCAGTTTGTGCATCTGGCTTTACATGGGTACTAGAAAATTTATCTATGCAGGCTTTGCAGTTAAGTGCTTTCAACTGCTGAGTCATCTCCCTAGCCACCCCCACCCACCCAAATATGGAATGCTTCAGTAATTTGCATGTTTCTTAATTGTTCCAGCTTTAGTATATGTGTTGCCGTGTGTGTGTGTGTGTGTGTGTGTGTGTGTGTGTGTGTACACACATGTGTGAGTGAGGGCATGTGGGTATTATTGCCCATGTGAGGAGGTCAGAGTACAACTGAGTGTTGATCCTCACTTTCCACTTTATTTTGAGACATTGTCTTTGTCTGCCAACTTACCATAGTAGGGCTGGGATTCTAGACCTGTGCTACTGTGCCTTACCTTTACATGTGTCTAGGGATCTGAACTCAGATCGTCATTTTTGCATATTTCTGTTTTTTTTTTCCCAAGGTAGGGTCTCCCTCTAGCTTAGGCTGACCTGGAATTCACTATGTAGTCTCAGGGTGGCCTCAAACTCATGGTGATCCTCCTACCTCTGCCTCCCAAGTGCTGGGATTAAAGGCATGCACCACAATGCCCGGCTTATATTTATGTTTTAACATACATATTTTAAAAATATTTTAATTAATTTATTTATTTGAGAGAGTAGGAGAGATAGTGGACACTCCAGGGCCTCTTGCTCTACAAGCATACTCCAGATGTATGGGCCATTTTGTGCATCTGGCTTCATGTGAGTACTGGGGAATCAAACCCAGGCCATCAGACTTTGCAATCAAGTGCCTTTAACCACTGAACCATCTCTCTAGTCCTATGTTTTGTTTTCTTGAGACCGGATACTATATTTGTAGCCCTGGCTACCTGAGAACTCACTCTGTAACTCATGCTAGAATTGGACACATTGCAGTCCTGTTTCAGCTGCCAAATGACATATTTTTTGACAGTTTTTATGCCTGTACATAATGTATTTTGATCATAATACCCTCCCATTATATTTTTGTCTTCCCCCACCCCTGCCCACAGAATCCCTTCTACTTAAATAGTCCCTTTCCTACTTTAATAGTTTTCCCACTGTGTGTGTTTGAGCTTGATTAGGGTTGTTTGCAAATGCAACTTATCTGTTGGTATACCACTGAAGAAAATCTCTCCCCTAACCCTAGCAATTCTTAACTACCAATAACTCCTCAGGGAGGGGTGGGGGCCTCATGTCCTTCACCATACATGTTTACAAACCCAGTCATAAGAAGTCTCTGAGGTTATGTGTGCAGCAGCCGTGTCCTGTTAGGAAGGCAACATCTCACAGCACTCCTCATCCTCTGCCTATTCAGTTCTCTCCTCCCCTTTTCTGCAGTGGTTCCTGAGACTTGCAGAGGGTGATAAGGACCCTTCAGTTAGCAGTGAACACTTCAGTTATTCTGTGCATTCTGATGAGTTGTGAGTCTCCCAGGTAATCACTGACAACTGCAAAAAGAAGCTTCTTTGCCACACTGAGAAAAGCACTCTTGTCAGCTTGGCTTGGACTTGTACTGGAGTGGTGCAAGCGAGAGCCCTTGACTTCTTGCAGTCTTTTAGTTCCTGGTGCAATCAGGTTGGGACATGTTAATGCTAGTGTTCCCACTTGTGTCTGCTGGTCTTCCTGGCTTTTGTTTCTTCTGATCCTGCAAGGCTGGTTGGTATATGTGTGAAGAAGCACTTGCCCATAGTTTCCAGGGCCCTTGCAGGTTCTAGTGGCATATCTGCTCTAGTAGTTACCAGTTTCCTTCTGCTTCTCCTTGGAGATATCACCTGGCCAACCATTTGTGGTGACTACAACATCAATAAAAATGTTTAGAGGGGGACTGGAGAGATAGCTTAGTGGTTAAGCACTTGCCTATGAAGCCTAAGGACCCTGGTTCGAGGCTTGATTCTCCAGGACCCACGTAAGCCAGATGCACAAGGTGGCGCATGCATGGAATTTGTTTGCAGTGGCTGGAGGCCCTGGTGCGTCCATTCTCTCTCTCTCTCTGCCTCTTTCTGTCTCTGTCTGTCGCTCTCAAATTAAAAAAAAAAAAAAAAAAAGGTTAGAGGGCTAGAGAGATGACTGACTCAGTGGCGAAAGGCACCTGATTGCAAAGCTTGATGTTCTGAGTTCAATTCCCCAATACCCATGTAAAGCCAGGAACACAAAGTGGGACGTGTATTTGGAGTTTGATTGTGGTGGCAGGCGGCCCTGAAACACTCATATTCACTCCCTCTGCCTCTGTATCTTTGTCTCTCAAATAAAAACAAAATATTTTTTAAAAAATTGTTGCAAATTTTCCCCAGAATTACACTTATTTTTATTGTATTGCCTGCACGCTCACTGTGTGAAAGATTTTTAAGTAATATTTTTTTTTTGTTTGTTTTTGTTTTTTGAGGTAGGGTCTCTCTCTAGTTTACACTGACCTGGAATTCACTATGTAGTCTCAGGGTGACCTCGAACTCACCATGATCCTCCTACCTGTGCCTCCTGAGAGCTGGGATTAAAGGCATGCGACACCACGCCCGGATTAGTCATTTTTTATGGATAGATTCTAGACCTTGTTTTATCAACTGATTTAGAAGAGTGTGCTCATTCTTTTCACGTGAACATGTAAGCACAAAATAATTTGGAAGTTAACCTCAATGTGCTGATTAACTGTTGGTCTGGGGTCACTGTTCATAACTAGCTGTGAAAGTAGATTTTTCAGGATAAAGTTTCATTTGAACACTAAGATGTTCTTGTTTTTCTTTCCAACTACCTATCCAACTGATGTTAGACAGTATATTTGGTAAGCATTATATCATTTCAAAAAGGGGAAAGTGACTGAGTCATTCTGGCAGGTATGAATGGGAGGAAGAAACAAAATACCACTTGGAGATAGTTGAACTGCTGTGGAACTAGCTCTGTCATAGGTGTCATTTCTCTCTCAGGATTTTGTCACATACATAAAAATATCCCTCTTACTTAAATTTCATTTCATGGCTCTACTTTATTACTGTCTCCTGGGAGTCAAAGAACTACTGATTTTATAATGTAAAATAGCATTTTTGTTTTCCCAAAATAGATAAGGTTTTTTTTTTTTTTTTGGTTTTTTGAGGTAGGCTTTCACTCTAGCCCAGGCCGACCGGGAATTCACTATGGAATCTTAGGGTGGCCTCGAACTCACGGCAATCCTCTTACCTCTGCCTCCCGAGTGCTGGGATTAAAGGCGTGTGCCACCATGCCCGGCCCTAAAATAGATGAGTTTTAGTTCTTCCTGGTACCATATCTTTTTTAAAAAATATTTTAAAAATTTCTATTTATTTGAGAGCAGCAGAGAGAGAGAGAGAGAGAGAGAGAATGGGCGTGTGCCAGGGCCTTCAGCCACTGCAGGCGAACTCCAGATGTGTGCTCCCCCTTGTGTATCTGCCTAACGTGGGCATGAGGGAATCGAGCCTCAAACCGGGGTCCTTAGGCTTCACAGGCAAGCGCCTAACTGCTAAGCCATCTCTCCAGCCCAGTACCATATCATGATTGCTTAACAGCCTTGCATTTGACTCTTGAGTTTTACCCTGTTGCTCTTACTTGATAAGTCCATAGTCTGTGCTTCCGTGGCAGCTTTTTTAGTTTGTCACCATCTTTGTCTTAAAACATGAAAATCTAAGGAAGTCATCTAGCAGTTAAGTTTTAAGCTGCTTAGAAACTCTTTCTTTTTGAATACACATTATCTAAAAGTTTAGGTTAAAACTACTTTTCTGGGCATTCCTAAGCTATGAGACAGTAGTGGTTGTCTTTCAGAAATTGGGGTTACAAAACAAAATAATTAATTGTCGAGTTTCTGGAATGGAAACTTAACTTTTAAATAAAAATATAGGTAATCCATGGTGGTGATGTGCCATAATCCCAGTACTTGGAAGACTGAGCAGGAGGACTGCTGTAAGTCAAGGCTAGCCTGGACTACATAGTGAGAACCAGGCCAGTCATGGCTACAGAATGAGATCCTCTTTCAAAAAGCATGGGGAGATGACTCAGAGGTGAAAAAGTGCTTGTAATAGTCTGCCGGTCCAGATTTGGCTTAGGGTCAAATCCTCATTCTCATTCTGCCTTTCTTTCTCTAAATAAAAAAATATACGAAAAGAAAACTGCTAAAAAGTAAATGTGACCCATTCACAAAATATTAAATAACAAAGAATTATTATTATTTTAGTAGGGTTTCATTCTAGCACAGGCTGACCTGGAATTCACTATGTAGTCTAGGGTGTCCTTGAACTCACAGTGATCCTCCTACCTCTGCCTCCCTAGTGTTGGGATTAAAGGCATGTGCCACCATGCCTGGCAAAAAATAGAATTATATATGAAATAGTTTTGTTAGTGCATTCTTATTTTTCTTTTCAAAGTACACTGTGTTACTTTTGTTTTACTTATTCATTTACTTTTGAGTCAGGGTGTTAGAGCATTGTCTAGTCTGATCTTGAACTTGTGTGCTCAAACGGTCTTTGGGGAACATGGACTTGTGCCACTGCACCTGACTGGCAGCACATTTTAAATGCGACTTTCATGTAAGGATCTTAGGCTTTCAGTTATCTTCAAATGCTATTCCTTTGCCATTGTGATCAGTTATTTTTGGGTAGAACTTCATTACAAAATAACAAATTTGAAAGTTAAGATTTTTTATGATATACTATTGAGAGGTAATTTATATAGTTTTTATATTATAGCTTTCTATGTGGGATTTAATTTTAATTATTTTGCTTTAGGTTGATACATCTTTAGTCATCAGTAAATCAGCTTGTAATGAAGCAGTTGGAATGCCTAAGAGCAGTAGAACTGAAGCCTATTCAGAAAGAAAAAGACTAAGTGAAAGTGAACTTCAACAAGATGAACCACCAGTGAAAAAAGGTACGATTGTACTTTCCATAGGAAGCTTCTCATACAAAATTAGTAGGTAGAAAACTTGTAACTAATAGGAAATTGCTTAATGGAAAAAATATTTAAATTACATGAATTTTTAGGTTAACATGTTATAAACTATCTGGAGGATGAGTATCTTGGGATAAATCATAATCCTGAGAGGCCTAGGGATTTTATCAAGAGAAGTCATAAAATTAAAAAAAAAATTATAAAATAAACGATCATGCTGTTTTCCCCTGTATTTTGTAGTATCTGAAGGATCAGTCATAAATGCTTATGCTTTTTCCTTTTTATAATTCACAACTTCAGCTAATCATGTTAGTACTAGTGAGAGAGAACCTGATTTGTAAGTAGCATGGCAGAGTTTGATTGTAAAAGATCTTTTGCGATCTTACAAATTCTCTTCTCTTCATTGAACAGATTAATTACATATAATCTATGGGGTCCTGTCATCTCTCAAGTAGGATGTACAAGAGATGTATAACTATATACTATATTGATCAGGAATGTAATAACTAAAAGTATTTTATTTTATTTTTCCAAGGTTAGGCCTTTCTCTAGGCCAGGCTGATCTGGAATTAGTCTTAGGTTGGCCTCAAACTCACAGTAACTCTCCTACCTCAGCCTCACAAGTGCTAGTACTGGGATTAAAGGTGTGCTCCACCATATCTGGTTAAAAGATTTCTTTCTTTTTCCTTTTGTTTTTTCCAGGTAGGGTTTCATGCTTGTCCAGGCTGATCGGTAATTCACTGTGTAGTCTCAGTGTGGCCTTGAACTCATGGCGATCTTCCTACCTCTGCCTCCTGAGTGCTGGGATTAAAGGCGTGCATCACCCTGCCTGCCTTGTTTCTTTTTTAGCAAAAGATTCTTAATAAGCAAGATTTAAAGTCAAACCTCCCTTAGTTCTTTTGCTGTCATGATACTCATTTTTCATTTTACATTATGCTTTGCTTAGGGCCTATAAACCTAAGAATTGGAGTCTTAGAAATATAGCCGATCACAAATGTAAGTGAATTCCACAAATAAATGACCATGAAAGTGAATCAAAGTCATAAGGGCATGTAGAATTGATGAATTAATTGTGTTGGAACAATGGCTTTTTTTTTTCTTGGTGGAGTTGCATAATTATGAATATGTGTGTTTGGATGTATTTAAAAGAAAATTCACACACAAACATCAGACCATAAAGTAGGACAACAGAAAATAAAAAGAGACTACGAATCAAATCCTTACCTGTTTTGAAGTGCTAGGATGTGACACAGTTTGACTCTTACTGAAATAGAAATTGTATGAAAATATGAAGGATTTGTAGGTATAGGCTTGTGTATCTAGAAGATTGGGAATTATCTTTCAAGTCTTAATCTTCAATCCAAAAGGAAAACTTACAGGAATGAGAGTTGTTCTAAGAAGTTGTATAGTGAGATTTGATTTATCAAAACAAATGTTAAGGATAAAATTGTAATTAGTAGGGGCTGGGGAGATAGCCTAGCTGTTAAAAGTGCTTTCTTGCAAAGTTGTCCTGCTTGGGTTCAATTCATCAACCATATAAAGCCAGTCAGGCATCTGTTTATAGCAGCAAGAGACCACGTGCACACATTTAAAAAATGTAGTTAATGGTATATCTCTGATTCTTCTTTTTCTGATAAAAATAATTTTTAAAAATTTTATTTATTTGAGAGAGAGGATGGATGGGCATGCCAGGGCCTCCTGCTGCTGTAAATGAACCTAGGACAGGTACCGTTCTGTGGAATTAAACCCAGGCTATCAGGTTTTGTAAGCAAGCATCTTTAACCACTGAGCCATTGCTCCAGCCCAATAAAAATCATTTTAATTTTTTTGACAGTTTTCATTCACATACATTATGTGTTTTGATCATATCCCCTCCCATTACTTGTTTCCCTTTTTTCCCATACCCCTTCAACTGAACCCCTTCTTCTTTCCAAGTATTCCCTCTTCTGTATTGAAAATTGTTTTATTTATATACCATTTAAAAATGGCTTAGCATCTTATATATTCACTCATTTGAGTCTCTTAGCCCTAATCTTAACATAAGTAGGGCAAGCAGAGATGTTCTTCTAGAAATGCAGAAATTAGTCTGAATAAAACATTTAACTTAACTGAAACATCTGTACAGATGTGCAACTGTCTGCCTCTAAAGCACAGTGCTTACTGTCATCTTCACAACACCCATGATACCGGTGATGTTGGTACTATTTCCATTTGTGAAAACAGTCAATTAAATACTCCATTGATGAGTTAGTGATAGGCCTATATTCTAGAACTTAGTATTATATGACTTCTGAGAATTTTAGCCATTTCTCCTCCAATTTTAACAGAAAAAAATAAGGCATTCAATTTATAAGTCATTACCATAGTATCATTATACTTTAAGACTGCCATCTTAGGACACAGGCATTTGCCTAGAATGTGTCATTGTAATTCTTTTCCTTGTGTCTCATTTAAATAGATAGATAAAGGTAAGTAGGTATAGGTAAAGGTTTGTGGAATAAAACTTAACACAACACTAGAAGGATCTGAGGGAAGGTAAAGTAGCTGATAGTACTGCTCAGAAGTAGTTGCTAGCACTTGGCCGTGCTTGTTCTGGCTCTGCAATGATTCCTGAAACTGTAAGCTTTATATAAATGGACATATTTATGATCCACCACCCAGTATTTTTTCTTTCAAAAGCTTATTTCAGTTTTTAATTAAAAGTTTACTTTGCTGTTTGTCATGTTTGAAGTTTAGTTTACTTATATGGTAACTTTTTGGTTTTATTCTGGTTTGCTAGATTAATACCAGTTTTCTTACTTTTAAAGGACTTATGCTTGTTACTTCAGTTACCACTGAAGATCAAACAAAAAGTGGAGAAATACAACAGACCATTTCACAAGGTGTAGAAGATGTTAGAGTTTTACAAGAGACCAGTGAAGAGCTAAAATCACACTTGCTTCTTGTTGAGAATGAACTTAAAAGTGAAATTGCAGAAAAAGTAGAATTAAATAAACAGATTGTTAGTCTTCAGCAGGAACTTGCCTTTTATGAAAAAAAGAGTTCAGCTTCAAGTACAGAGGTCCAGCAAATCCAGGCCAGTTATGAGAGTGCGATTGCTGAGTTACACGTGCAGAAAGGTGTGAATCACGAACAGGAGGAAAAGATCAGGAAGTTGTCAGAGGAGGTAGAAGCTGCTGCCAGAAGCATCAGAAACAACGTTTCCCAAATAAAATTAATGCAAGCAATAATAGATAAACTACGTTCACTTGATTCAGCTTCTCAGATATCAAACATAGACTCACTTAATCTCCATGATCTGTCAAATGGCTCTCAGGAGGATAATTTGCTGAATACACAATTGCACCTTTCAGGTGATGACATTTTGTTAAGTAA
The DNA here is from genome assembly GCA_036346955.1 of Dipus sagitta. Taxonomy (NCBI): domain Eukaryota; kingdom Metazoa; phylum Chordata; class Mammalia; order Rodentia; family Dipodidae; genus Dipus; species Dipus sagitta. The sequence goes on along the minus strand of CM070770.1, from coordinate 46,695,227 downwards.
GCAGGTTCAAGAACATCACATTCAAGTACTCAATAGGGAAGGTTATTTCCACTCTAGTATCGAAGCCATTTGGGAAGAATGTAAGGAGATTCTGAAGGCTTCCTCAAAAAAAAGTCACCAGATTAGGGAATTAGAACAACAAATTGAAAACTTGGAGGCAGAAGTAAAATGCTGCAAGGATGAAAACAATGAGTTGAAAGCAAAAGAGAGGGAAGAGAAAAATCAAGAGGACCTACTGCAGGAGAGAGACCGTCTTATTCAGCAGTTTAAAGAAGAGATGCAAGAAAAAGATGCTAGGCTTGATGTTCAAGTACAACTTGTGGGCGAAGGAAAGAAAGCTCTTTCAGAGCTTACCCAAGACGTTATTTCCTACAAGGCAAAAATAAAGGAACTTGAAATAATGTTAGAAACTAAGAAAGATGAATGTGGAAATTTAGCTAAGTTACAGGAGGACATTTTGGAAAAGGAATCTATCATCTTAAAGCTAGAAGGGTATCTGGAAGAATCTCAAGCAAATCTCCAGGATTCCATAAAAAACACCAGAGATTTAAAGGAAAAGGAAGTCAAACTGAAAGAAGAAATCACACTATTAACCATTAATTTACAAGATGTGAGAAATTCACTTCAGTTAAAGGAAGAAGAACAAGAAACTAATATGCAAGAAAGAGAAAGGTAAGCTAAATCTTATTTACCTAAGATATGCAAATTATTCATTTAATGTATTATTATTATTATTATTATTTTGGTTTTTCCAGGTAGGGTTTCACTCTGGCTCAGGCTGATCTGGAATTTCAGTATGTAGTCTCCGAGTGGCCTTGAACTCATGGTGATCCTCCTACCTCTGCCTCCTGAGTGCTAGGATTAAAGGTGTGCATCACCATGCCCGGCTCATTTTATGTAATTTTTAATACAATTTTTAAACAATAGGATTGGCCTAACTTGATCTGTTAAAGTGTAGCATGTAAACAACAAACTTTGTTCATTAATCCGTTAGAAGCAAAAATTTTAGGCAATGAAATATACTTAAAAATCTGATAACAATGAGGTGGCAGAGATATGAGGATTCCTACAGTCACTACACTAGCCAGTTAGTTTTGCTGCATTGGTGGGATCCAGGTCAGCGAGAGACATTGTCTCAGAAAGGTGGATGCCATACCTGAGGATAACACCTGAGATTGTCTTCTGACCTCTACAAGCTTGGGTGCATGCACCTCGCCCACACACTCACAATGCTAACTGCATACACATATACAGGCAAAAATGTCTCATGAAATCCTCAGAAGCACTCATTCATAGCATGTGTAGTCTACATGTAGGAAATTGTTGTCAATTCACACAATATCCCTAGTAAGTTAATGGTGTCTAACTATAGAAAAGTGCTTTGTGATTTTTTTTTTTTTTTTTTTTTTTAGGTTGACAGAGGAGCTGGCTGCAAGCTCAGCTCTTATTCAGAATCTCAGAGCAGATCTTGAGAGGAAGGAAGAAGATTATACTGAGCTAAAAGACAAACTCACTGATGCCAAAAAGCAGATTGCACAGGTACAGAAAGAGGTAGGTCATTTCAGTTTGTGTTCAGCAGTTTAATGTGATTGTTTCTTTCTTTAAAATTCTTTTTGTTTGTTTTTCGAGGTAGGGTCTCACTCTAGCCCAGGCTGACCTGGAATTCACTAGGTAATCTCAGGGTGGCCTTGAACTCATGGTGCTCCTCCTACCTCTGCCTCCCGAGTGCTGGGATTAAAGGCGTGCACCACCACGCCCGGCTTAAAAATTTTTTAAAAATATTTACTCATTTATTTGAGAGAGAGAGTATGAATGCATCAAGGCCTCCTGCCACTGCAAATAAATTCTAGATGTATGTACCTCTGTGCATCTTGCTTTATGTGGGTTCTGGGGACTTGGAACCCAAGCCATCATGCCTTGCATGTAAGTGCCTTTAACTGCTCCGCCATTCTCCCAAGATCAGTTTAGACATTAATTTTAGGACTAAATAGAACATTTAAGAACTTAAGAATTATTTGTTTATTTGAGGCAGAGAGGGGGAGAGAGTGAGAATGGGTGTGCCAAAGCTTCTAGCCACTGCAAACGAACTCCAGAATTATGCGCCATCATGTGCATCTGGCTTACGTGGGACTTTGAGAATTGACCCTTGGTCCTTTTGCTTTGCAGGCAAGTTTCTTAATGGCTAAACCATCTCTCCAGCCCTAGAATTTTTTCTTTCCTTTTCAAATTTTTTTTTATTAACAACTTCCATGATTATAAAAAATATTCCATGCTAATACCCTACCTCCTCCCAATTCCCCTTTGAAACTCCATTCTCCATCATATCCCCTCCCCTTCTCAATCAGTCTCTCTTTTATTATTTTTTTTTCCAAATTTTTATTAACAACTTCCATGATTATAAAAAATAACCCATGGTAATACCCTCCCCCCCCACCTTCCCCTTTGAAACTCCATTATCCATCATATCCCCTCCCCTTCTAAATCAGTCTCTCTTTTATTTTGATGTCATAATCTTTTCCTCCTCTTATGATGGTCTGTGTAGGTAGTGTCAGGCACTGTGAGGTTATGGATATCCAGGCCATTTTGTGTCTGGAGGGAGCATGTTGTAAGGAGTCCTACCCTTCCTTTGGCTCTTACGTTCTTTCTGGCACCTCTTCCACATTAGACCCTAAGCCTTGGGAAGGATAGAGATATTGCAGTACTGAGCACTGTGGTCATTTCTTTCCATCACCATGTTACCTTCTGAGTCGTCCCAAGGTCACTGCCATCTGAAAAGAGAAGATTCTCTACCAAAAGTGAGAGTAGCATTAATATAAGGGTATGAACATTAAGAGAATTGCTTTTTGGGCAGTTTGATAAGCATAGTATATACATTTAGCCAGACAGCAGCAGACGTTACATCCCTAGGGCTCATGACTACCCCTGTTTTTCGTTTTCAGTATCAGGGATGTATTCCCTCCCATGGAGCGGGCCTCCAGTCCAATTAGAGGGCAGTTGGTTTCTACCATGACAGACATGCCACTATTGCACCCACTGGCTTATTTGTCCTGGCTGGCAAAATATAAGTCTTGCACTGTCCACTACTGATATCTTCACTGGTGATTTCTGTCTCTCCCATTGAACTGCATGCAAAATGGCTTCTTTCTAGCTTTCTGTCAGCTGGTCTACATGGAGGCGGTTCTCAGCTCAGTTCCAACAGGATTTCTCAGTGGCCTTGCAGCCCAAGTATGTGGAGTCTTCAGCAATAGGGTCTTACCATCTATTCCTGGTGGACAACCAGGGGCCTCGGCAATGGCCTATAATGTTTTGGGGGCATCAGGGACCTCCCTGGCCAACAACTCACTGGAAGGTATCCCATCCCTGGGACTGAAAATTTTCTAGCAACAATCTATGGCTCCTGAGTGTTCCATTGTGCAAAGAAGTAGGTTTCCATATGATTTTAACCTGACGGATACCACCTGGACTTTCTGACCCTCAAGCTTGTCTGCACTCTCCACTATACAAACTCACAATGTTTTAAAGATGAACATATAAGTCAAAAAGTCATGAAATCCTCAGAAGCAACCATTCAAAGCAATGTAGTAGTCTACATTAGGAAATGTAGTCATCAGCATAATATTCCCATAAATTAATGTGTCTATACCTTTAGAAAATGCTTGTGATTTTTTTTTTTTTTTTTTTTTTTTTAAAAGTTAATTTTTTGTGGTCTTGCAAGCTGCAGCTATTATGATATTTCATTTTCAGTTCTTGAGGAGAAGATTTGCTAGTAAAAGACAAATCACTGATCAACCATGCAGATTGCACAGCTACCGAAAAGGTTGCATGTTGGATTAGTCAGCGTTTAATTGATTTCTTTCTTTAAAATTCTTTTTGTTTGTTTTTTCAGTTAGGTTTCACTCTAGCCCAATGGCTGACCTGAATTCATAGGTAATCAGGGAGGCCTTGAACTCATGGTGCTCCTCCTACCTCTGCCTCCCGAGTGCTGGGATTAAAGGTGTGCACCACCACGCCCGGCTTAAAAATTTTTTTAAAATATTTACCCATTTATTTGAGAGAGAGAGTATGAATGCATCAAGGCCTCCTGCCACTGCAAATAAATTCTAGATGTATGTACCTCTTTGCATCTTGCTTTATGTGGGTTCTGGGGACTTGGAACCCAAGCCATCATGCCTTGCATGTAAGTGCCTTTAACTGCTCCGCCATTCTCCCAAGATCAGTTTAGACATTAATTTTAGGACTAAATAGAACATTTAAGAACTTAAGAATTATTTGTTTATTTGAGGCAGAGAGGGGGAGAGAGTGAGAATGGGCGTGCCAAAGCTTCTAGCCACTGCAAACGAACTCCAGACTTATGCGCCATCATGTGCATCTGGCTTACGTGGGACTTTGAGAATTGACCCTTGGTCCTTTTGCTTTGCAGGCAAGTTTCTTAATGGCTAAACCATCTCTCCAGCCCTAGAATTTTTTCTTTCCTTTTCAAATTTTTTTTTATTAACAACTTCCATGATTATAAAAAATATTCCATGCTAATACCCTCCCTCCTCCCCAATTTCCCTTTGAAACTCCATTCTCCATCATATCCCCTCCCCTTCTCAATCAATCTCTCTTTTATTATTTTTTTTCCAAATTTTTATTAACACCTTCCATGATTATAAAAAATATCCCATGGTAATACCCTCCCCCCCTACCTTCCCCTTTGAAACTCCATTATCAATGGGATGCTCTACAATGGCAGGGAAAACGATGGCATGAGCAGAGGGTGGAAAACAGGAACAAGAGAGTGTGCTAAACACTGGCAAGAGGAAACTGGCTATAACACCCATAAGCCCACCCCCAACAATACACTGCCTCCAAGAGGCGTTAATTCCCAAATCTCCGTCAGCTGGGAACTCAGAATTCAGAGCACCTAATTTATGGGGGACACCTGAATCAAACCACCACACAGGGCCTCTAGCAAATGAATACCAGATACATGTGTGACCTTGTGCATTTGACTTACATGAGTCCTGGAGAATTGAACCTGGGTCTTTTTGCTTTGCAAGCACCTTAACTTCTAAGCCACCTTTCTAGCCGTTAAATTTCTTTATAAATATTACTTTATAGGTTTCTGTGATGCGTGATGAAGAGAAATTATTGAGGAGTAAAATTAATGAGCTGGAGAAAAAGAAAAACCAGTATTCTCAGGAAATAGATATGAAACAACGAACCATTCAGCAACTCCAGGTAGCAGTTTTGTTTTTGTTGTTTGAAGTCCATTCTGTGATTACATTTTCTTTTCTGATAAACTTAATGTTCACTTTTATTTTTCAGTTTACTCTCTAAGTGCTGGCTCACTGGGGAGGCTAAAGTAGGGGCATTGTGATTTGAGGGGTAGCCTGGGCTATAGAATGAGTTGTAGGTCATCATTGGCTAGTGTGAAATTCTGTCTCAAAAGTAAAACACAACACTATATGAAATGAAAAGTATGTGTCATACTGTATGGCCCATACTGGACTGGGACTTAATATGTGGTTCCATGCTGGCCTTGATTTTATGGTGATTCTCTTGCCTTATCTTCTTGAATGCTAGGATTTGTGATTGCCTCTGCCTCTTGAATGCTGGCATTAGAGAAAGTGGCTATTGCATATCTCTTGTAAATCTAAAATTATTTAACTTAAAATTAAAGGGTAGCCTAGTCAGTATTTAACATTTATTTTTTGAAAACTGACGCCTTAAAATCAGAATGCTGGATAGTTATATTGTGTGTTACATGAGTGTAGCTGGCAACAGTAGAAAGTGTGGATTTATATTCTTTTTTTTTTTTTTTTTTTTTTTTGGTTTTTCGAGGTAGGGTCTCACTCTAGCCCAGGCTGACCTGGAATTCACTATGGAGTCTCAGGGTGGCCTCGAACTCACGGCAATCCTCCTACCTCTGCCTCCCGAGTGCTGGGATTAAAGGCGTGCGCCACCACGCCCGGCTGATTTATATTCTTTTTATGTTTACTTTAAAGCAACCAATGAGTGAAGATTCAGGTAGAAACACAAGACTTGCTTTTTTAAAAAAAAAAAAATTTTTTTAAAATTTATTTGAGGGAGGGAGAGAAAAGGCAGATGGGAGGGGGTGGTCAGAAGAATCTGGGCATGCCAGGGCCTCCAGCCTGTGCAAAGGGACTCCAAACACATGTGCCCCCTTGTGCATCTGGCTTACGTGGGTCCTGGGGAATTGAACATGGGGTCCCTGGTTCGGACCCACGTAAGCCAGATGCACAAGGGACACACACATCTGGAGTTAATTTTCAGTGGCTGGAGGCCCTGGCACACCAATTCTCTCTCTATCTCTCTTTCTTTCTGTCTTCTTGCCTATTTCTCGCTCTCAAATAAATAAATAAATCACAATATTTAATTTTATTATTTACTTATAAGGAGTTAGAGAAAAAGAGAGAGAGAGAAACTATGGGCATGCTAGGGCCTCTTCCTACTGCAAATGAACTCCAGATGCATGTGTGACTTTGTATCTGGCTTTAGATGGGCATTGGAGAGTCGAACCTGGTGGTAGCAAGCACCTTTAGCTGCTGAGCTATCTGACCTTTTTTGTTTGTTTGTTTTCTGGTTGTCTTTCTAAGTAGGATTTCACTGTAGCCCAGACTGACCTGTAAAACTCACTCTATAGACCCTGGATGGCCTCAAACTCATAGTGATCCTCCTACCTTGGCCTCCCAAGTGCTGGGATTAAAAGGCATGTGCCACCATGCCTGGCCACTCTTTTTTTTTTTCTTTTCTGTATCCTTTCCTTTTTTTTTTTTTTAAATTGGGAATTTTCATACATGAACAAACTATAATTTGTCATAATCCCCTCCTATTCCCTTCTCGTCCCTCCTTCTCTGTCCCCATTCTACTGACCCTCCCCCCCCCGCCTTTCTAACTAGTCCTTCTATTTTGATGTCTCTTATTGCCCTCTTCCAGTCTGTTTTATGGTGTTAGTGGACTCTATATTTTTTATGTCTGTGGAAGTAACAACAGCTGCTATGAGGTTATAAAAGCACCAGTCACTTGATGTGTGGAGAGTAGTGTCCCAAAGTCCTACTCATCACCCTCTTGCTTTTGCATTATTTTTGTCCTCTCTTGTGAGATGTTCCTTGATTCTAGAAGGGTCGGATAGAAGCGTCTCATTTGGCTCTGAGTTCTCAGTACATCTTATTCTCTGTGCTTTGACTCTCTATAGCCGTCTACAAAAAGAAGCTTCTCTGTTAATACATAATTAAAAAAATATTTTATTATTCATTATTAGAGAAAGAGAGAATTGGCACACCAGGGCCTCTAGCCTCTGCAAACAAACCCCAGATACATGTGCCACCATGTACATCTTGCTTATGTGGGTTCTGGGGAATTGAACTTGGGTCCTTAGGCTTTGCCAACAAGTGCTTTAGCTGCTAAGCCATCTTTCCAGCCCCCATAATTTTAATTATTACCAGACTGTAGTCCTGATAAAGTAGTCTGTTTTTTCATAGTAGGACTCAGTGCTGTTCAGGTTCTATAATGATTCTTCCTAAAACACATCTAGTTAAAGGGCTGTGATGAGTTTAGATAAGATTAAAGTCTTGATTAAGTGACAAGTTATAATTGTAAGACTCTTACTCTTTCCAAATCTTACAATTGCTTTTTAGATGTAGGTCAGTCTCTTTCTCTCTCTCCTTTTTTTTTTCCGTTCACATTTTGAGTTTAGTAATGGGGAATTTTTTTTTTGTTTTTATTTTTTTTGTTTGTCTATTTATTTATTTGAGAGCGACAGAGAGAAGGAGGCAGAGAGAGAGAGAGAGAGAGAGAGAGAGAATGGGCGCGCCAGAGCTTCCAGCCTCTGTAAACGAACTCCAGATGTGTGTGCCCCCTTATGCATCTGGCTAACGTGGGTCCTGGGGAGTTGAGCCTCGAACCGGGGTTCTTAGGCTTCACAGGCAAGCGCTTAACCGCTAAGCCATCTCTCCAGCCCAATGGGGAATGTTTTAATGACTTTTCTTAATTATCTGTTTTTTTTTTTTTTTTTTTTTTTTTTTTTTTTTTTTCTGAGGCGCAGGGTATCACTCTAGCTAAGGCTGACCTGAAATTCACTCTGAAGTTTCAGTCTATCCTTGAACTCATGGTAATCCTCCTATCTAAGCTTCACAAGTGCTGGGATTAAAGGAATGTATCACCAAGCCCATAAATTTTCTTATTTTTTATATATATGTACATACACATACATACATACATACTTATATATTAGACTTCTGCTTTCCTTCTTTTCCTGCATTTTGTGATGAGTGAGCACACATTTCCTAAAATGTTGAGCTACTAAAGATGACTGAGGTGGGCTGGAAAGATGTCTCAGTGGTTAAAGATGTCTGTTTGCAAAGGCTGACTGGCTGGGTTTGATTCCCCAGTACCCACTTAAAGCCAGATGTACTAAGTGGCACATGCATCTGGAGTTGTTTATAGGGGCAGGAGGCTCTGGCCTGCTCATACTCTCTCTCTTCCAAATAAATAAACTTTTTTGTAATATATTTTTTAATGAGGTATATAATAGATTAAAAGTGTATTTTGTTGTTTCTTTCTTATTACTATTTTTACTTTCCCTTTCTTTCTAACTCAAGAAACTTGGAAGCTTGAGTCTGATAAGCCAGCCTTATGAGATAGATTTCAGATTTATGTATTTTTTTATAATTAATTTTTGAAGTTAGCATTACAAAGTAATGAGTTTGATTATGGAATTTTCATATACATTATTATACTTTGTTCTTATTCATGTCTCTACTCTGACTTAATATTGAGTTTTATTTTCAAGATTTACTATTAAATATAGTTAAGTATTTGGATTATATTTGCTTTTAATGCATATTCTTTAATTTTTTAGGATCAGTTAAGCAATCAGAAGGCAGAAGACACCATACAGCAATATGAGAGAGTGTGCAAAGGTCAGAAATAAATTTCTATTTTCAGTATTACAATGACTGTTATATACTTAAAATAACAATTAACATTCTCTTTTTAAAAATTCTGAAGTGAAGTGAGGGCTGTGATGTGACTTTTTCAGAATACTAAAGTTTTACTTCTAATGAATAACTTACATACTTGTAGCTTCTCAGGCTTCTCATTTTCTGTAAACCCCTTCCTAACCATCACTTGGGTAAGAGGTGTGCATTCCTTCCTTCTCTTCAGTTCTGGTCTTCCTCATTTTCTAGAATACTCTCTTGCCTCTTTGGTCAAGAGCCCTGCTGCCTTCTTTCTTTCTCTTAAGTTTATAATCTAATCAAATTTTTTGAACATTAAGAAAAACAATAATCAACATTCATTCAGAGCAGCATTGATTCCTTGGTAATGGTCAGTATCATGTAAAAAATAAAGGCATGGCTGGAGAGATGGCTTAGTGGTTAAGGTGCTTGCCTGTGAAGCCTAAGGACTCAGTGTCAATTCCCCAGTGCACACAGAAGCCAGATGCACAAGGTCGTGTACATGTCTGGAGTTTGTAGTGGCTTGGAGGCCTTGGTGTGTCCACGCTCACTCACTTATCTGCCTCTTTCTATCTCTCTGTAATATATAAACTAAATTTTTTAAAAAGTTTAAAAAGCCGAGCATGGTGGTGCACACCTTTAATGCTGGCACTCGGGAGGCAGAGATAGGAGGATGGCCATGAGTTCGAGGCCACCTTGATACTATATAGTGAATTCCAGGTATCCTGGGCTAGAGCAAGACCCTACCTTGAAAAACAAATAAACAAACAAACAAAATGAAAATAATTTTTTTTTAAAGTTACACAGATTACAGTGACTAGAATGTAAAATTTCTGGACAAAAGTATATAAATAATTTAGTCAGTGAGGAAAAGTTTTCTTTAGTTATTTTTTTATGGTGTGAGGTATCCAGAATCAGTCCTCATGAATGCTAAGTATGCACTCTAGACTGAGCTACTCAAGTCCTAAAATGTTTTTCTTTCTTTTTTTTTAAATTAATTTTTTTAAAAAGATTTTTTTCTTATTAATTCATTTATTAGAGAGAGAGAGACAAAGAGAATGAGAATGGTCACACCAGGACCTCTTGCCACTGCAAACGAATTCCAGATACATGTGCCACCATATGCATCTGGCTTACGAGGGACCTGGAGAATCGAACCGAGTTCCTTTGGCTTTGCAGGCAAAGGCCTTAACCGCTGAGCCATCTCTCTAGCCCTAGCTTCTTATTGTTACTATTTATTAAACTCTTTATTGATGACCTCCACGTAGATAGATACCATGATCATAATCCCCTCTCACCATCCTTCTTTGTCTTTCTTCCCCTGTACTCCCCTCCACTGACTCCCTTTTTCCTTCCATCTAATCCCGTTCTATTTTGATGTTATCATTTGTTCCGTTCCTGTTATTATTATGTTATCTTGTAGAGGTAGAGTCAGCCACTGTGATGTCATGAATGCCATGACCACTTTGTGTCTGGAAGATAGCAGTGTAACATTCCTTGGACTCTTATATTCTTTCCTCCGCCTCATCTGCGGTGGTTCCTGAGCCATAGAGGGTGTGATGGAGATGTCTCACTTAATGCTAAACATTCCACTGTCACTTTTTCGCAGCACTTGGTCAGTTTTGAGTCTTCCATGTAGCCACCACCATTGAAAAGAGAAGCTTCTTTAACCAAAAGTGAGAGTAGCATTAATACATGAGCATAAATATAAGTATTTAGTTAGAAGGCAGTTTGATAGGAATAATATATTCACTTAGGAGTATTAGCTGCCCTCTCCCTCACTTGCTCTCCCAGGGCTTATGACCTTCATAGCCATAGGCTCTTGATTCTGTTTTCAATACCAGGCAGGAATTTTATGGTACTTTGATGTTTATGCTTTTCTCATTTTCTCTTAAATAATACTCATTGTAAGTGTGTTTTATCTAAATAGAAAGTAAAAGTCTTGCCTCAGCTTTTGTGATGTAATTGTGCTGGTGACTCAACTTGTCTGCCAGCTTTCTTGAATAAGGCATCATCTTTGTTCTGCTTTCTCCTGTGACAGTTCATTCACTCCTGTGATTTTCATTGTGTGTGATGCAATGTTCTACAAATTTTCTAAATTTCTGTTTAAATACTGAATGCCTTTCATTTAACCATCCTATTTAATTCTCTCTAAAATTAGATATAACAAATAATAAATAAATAATAAAAATAAATAAAATTTATAGTTTAAAAATATTTTATTTATTTGAGAAAAGGAGAGAGAGAGAGAAGTTAGAAAGAAGGAGAGAAAATGAATAGATTTGCCAGGGCCTCCAGCCACCGCAGACAAACTCCAGACCCGTGTACCACCTTGTATATTTGGCTTTGCAGGCAAGTGTCTTAACTTCCAAGCCATCTCTCCAGCCCAATTCTTTAAAAGTATGTACTCATTAGAAGATTAGTGGGCTGATATCTATATACAAAGCTGTACAATTCTTCTCACCAATTCTAAATGGTATTTGCTATTCCAAAACAAAACCCTTTACCTGATAGTCATCTACTTCCCTCTTTCTCTATTAACACCACATTACCACAAGTTAGCTTTTCTGTTTATATGGATTTACCTAACAATATTTCCTGTTAAGTAGATCCATGCACTATTAAGGCTTTTGTGTTTGACTTCTTTCACTTAACGTGTTTTGAAATTTCATCCATATCATGAGTTCTCTCTTTATGGCTTAATAATCTATTCTTCAATCACACCATATTTTTGCAGTGCATGGACATTTGGTTATATGTTTTGGCTTTTATGAAAAATTGTGTGCAAGTGTTCAGGTAAATGTAGTCTCAGATTTTTTTTTTTTTAAAGAAAACCCATATGCAAGTATGGACATTCTTTTTTTTTTAATTCTTTTTTTTTTTTTTTTTTTAATTTGAGAGCGACAGACAGAGAGAGAAAGAGGCAGATAGACAGATAGAGAATGGGCCCGCCAGGGACTCTAGCCACTGCAAAGGACCTCCAGACACGTGTGCCCCTTGTGCATCTGGCTGACGTGGGTCCTGGGGAATCGAGCCTCGAACTGGGGTCCTTAGGCTTCACAGGCAAGCGCTTAACCGCTAAGCCATCTCTCCAGCCCTAGTCTCAGATTTTTGCAGATGCTATAAAACTGGAAAAAAAAATCACATAGTAACTTTTTATGAAAAATTGCCAGGTTGTTTGCTTTTTAAGATTATTTTCTCTAAACTGCTTTCTACAGTGTCTGCCCACTTCCTGCCAGCTGTGTTTGAGGATTCTGACTATCTGTTTCCACTGGCTTTGAGCTTCATGGTGCTTCTGTCACAGCGCCACGGTTCTTGCAGGGATTGACAGGACTGAGTGACTGGGCTGACCTGAGCAAAGAATTCTTGCTTTTTTTTTTTTAATCTTTTTGACAATTAATTGCTGATATTTTTTTGCCTTGTAACATCATAATTCAAATTTTGCCCCTGTCTTCATATTGTGTCTTACCTCTGTCTGTGTATATGTCTTCTGTCTGGGGTTCTATCCAAATTTCCTCTTAGAATTGTACCAGGCATATTGGATTTAGGGTCTGCTTTAATCCAGTATTAATTCATTCTTAATTTGATTACAGTCAGTGAAAAATCTATTTCCAAATAAGAGCGCAATTACAGTGGGTGGATATGATGCTATTCAACCCAACATCCTAGTGGCTAAAAAGTAGTATAGAGTGTAGAGATTTTAATTTGTGTTTTCCCAATACCTAGGCATGTCACACATCTTCTCTTACAGCATTGACTCTGTATTTCCTTTTGAATGATGCCTGTTCACGTTCTTCGCCCATTACTTTTCCTCTTCATGCTGGTGATTGATCACAGGGCCTTGTGCACGGTAGCTGTGCATTTTACCACTGAGCTACGTCACCATCATTTGCCCATATTTTAATTGCTTTGTTTGTCTTGTTATTATTTGCAAAGTTCTTTCTGGGTCACACACTAGATCCTTATAAGATGAATGGTTTGCAGGTGTTTTCTCCTGTATGCTGTTTCTCTTCACTTTCTTGACAGTGACCTTTGATGTACAAAGCTTTAAAAAATTTGATGAAGTCTAATTTGCTTACTTTATTTTTGATTGCTTATGCGGTTAAAATGGTGTCATGTCTAAAGAACCATTGCCTAATATAAAGCCTTCCAAGTACTCTTCTATGGGTTTTATTGTTTCAGTTCTTTGCTTGAAGTCTGTGACTCACTTTGAGTGTAGTTTTGTGTTAGATAGGATACCAATTTCATTGTTTTGTATGTGAATATCCCCTTGTTCCCACCACCATTTATTGAAAAGACTATTTTCCTCACTGCATTGTATCTATACTCTTGTTGAAAAATAAACTAATCCTGAATATGAGAGTTTATGTAAAAGGTATCTTTATATTCCACTGCTTTATATATCTGTCCCTGTGCTAGTGCTATACCATATGGTTACAGGTTTTTTTTTTTTTTTTTTTTTTTTTTTTTTGGTAGGGTCTCACTCTAGCCAAGGCTGTCCTGGAATTCACTATGTAGTCTCAGGGTGGCTTAGAACTCACGGCGATCCTCCTACCTCTGCCTCCCAAGCGCTGGGATTAAAGGTATGCGACACCACGTCTGGCTTTTTTTTTTTTTTTTTTTTTTTTTTTTTTTACTGTAAGTTTGAAATTGGGATCTGCGAGTTCTCCTTTTTCTTTTTGCAAGATTGTTTTGGATGTTTTAGGTGCTTTGCATTTCCATGTAAATTTTAAGATCTGTTTCCATTTACTTAAAAATAATCGAAACTAAGCATGGTGGTGCACATGTTTAATCCCAGCATTTGAGTGCCAGATGTAGGAGTATAGCTGTGAGTTCAAGGCCAGCCTGAGACCCTACCTTGAAAAACAAAATAAAACAATATCTGGAATTTTAATAGGGATTGTGTTAAACTTGTTAGTCTAATTAGATATATTACTATTTAGCAATATCAGCCGTGAACATAGACTTTGCATCTATATATGTGTTATTGAATTTCAGTTATTACTTTATTTTCAATGTACATTTATTATTTCTTATTTAAATTATTTCTAAATTTTTTGTGATGATAATTGAAAATGAAATCAACACTAGTTTATTACTTATTGCTAGTGTGTAGAAATATAGTTGACTTAATTATATCGTTCTTACAACTCATGACTGCTGAAGGAACAGAACAGTCTTTGAAAGACTGAGATTTGGTGATAACTAATTCTTGTAGGAATTCTATTAGGATTGCTATATTGCTGTTGACAACTTATAGCATTGAATAGTAGTACTGAAAATTACTTATGTAATTTGCTTTTACTGTTTTCTCAAAAATTTATATTTATTCATTCATTTATTTATTTATTTATTTATTTATGAGAGAGAGAGAATGGGCACGCCAGGACCACCTACAAACAAATTTCAGATGCATGTGTCCCCTTGTGCATCTGGCTTACGTGGGTCCTGGAGAATTGAACCGGGATCCTTTGGCTTTGCAGGCTAATGCCTTAACCGCTAAGCCATCTCTCCAGCCCCTGCTTTTACTGTTTTGTCTATCTTAGGCTTATTTTATGTGTATGTTGAGGGAGTCTTTGGGAATTTTATAACTCAACTATTAAGTTGAGTTATGCCTTTCTATAGCTTTGTCACTTCTGAATGGGCATCATCTGCTGAAATGAGCCCTGCTCTGATGTGCATCAGAAGGGGCAACAACCTCACCTTTCCCCTTTATCTGTTCCTTGCAGATAGGGTGACATAAGTCATTCATTACATAGTCTTCTTTCCAAGGGCCAGAAATAATGTAAGTCTAGTAACATTGTGATTCCTGAGGAAATGACTTAAGAAAAAAACAAAAACAGTAGCAAGAAAACAGTAGACATACATATTTTATTTTTAATATTTTCAGAGAAAAGGACCTAATATTAAAAAAAACAACAACAATAGGTTAGATAGGGATTTAGCCCTTTTTAGTTTTAGAAGAAGAAGACAGTTTCTGACTCTAGAACATGTTCTACTATATTTACTAAAATTCTGATTAAAGAAGGACATAAGAAAAATTGGATCTAGATGTTACTAATTTTTAGCACACTCCCTTCAAATATTTAGATCTCAGCATGAAAGAGAAGATAATTAAGGACATGCGCATGACCCTGGAAGAGCAAGAACAAACTCAAGCAGAACAAGATCAAGCACTTGCGGCCAAGTTAGAGGAAGCTGAATGGCTGGCCACAGGTAAAGTAAGAGTGTTCATTGCATAGAACCACAATCTAGTCTAGTTTTACTTTCCCAGAGTTCTTTTCTTTTAAAAGTAGTATGGAGTTTGCAAGTATACTTGAAATGTGATTTTTTTTTGAAATAATTTTTTAAAAATTTTTATTCACTTATTTGAGAGAGAGAGAGAACGAATGAATGAATATGGGCATGCCAGGGCCTCCAGCCACTGCAATCGAACTCCAGATGCATGCACCATCCTATGCATGTGGCTTATGTGGGTCTGGGGAATTGAACTTGGGTCTTCTGGCTTTTGCAGCCAAACACTTTAACCACTAAACCATCTCTCCAGTCCTGAAATAATTTTTATTTATGTATTTGAGAAAGAGAGGTGAAGATGGACATGCAGGGACTCTTGCTACTGCAAACGACCTCCAAATGCATGCGTTGTTTGTGCATCTGACTCTATATGGGTACTAAGGAATTGATCCTGGGCTGGCAGGCTTTGCAAACAAGCATGATTAGCCACTGGGCCACCTCCCCAGCCCTGAAATGTAATTTTTGAATATCTTTACACTTGTCATTTTCTACTGTGCCCCAAATTGTTTCATCTAGTTAAATAGTATTTTGTAAAGAAGGCATAAGATGTCTGAGGTTGTTGCTCAGGTGGTAGAATGCTTGCCTACCATGCGTGCACCCCTGGTTTTGGTCAGTAGCATCACATAAAACAGAGTGTGATGGCACATGCCTTTAATCCCAGCACATGGGAGGTGGAGATAGGAGGATCAGAAGTTGAAGGTCATCCTTGGATACATGATGAGTTTGAAACTAGCATAGGTTACATGAGATCTTGTTTCAAAACAGAAAAGAATAAAATAAATAAAATAAAATAAAATGCAGTAAGGTCATTCCATAATACTGTTGTGGGAGAGAGCTTTGGATGGGCTTAGAACTCTTCAAGCCAGTGACTCACAAAGACTCCTCCAAATTATTAGCAAAGAACTGAAATATCCATAGACAGGGAAAAGAGAAAATTACGAAAGATTTATTTTGAGAGTAAGAATAGTAGAGAAGAAATCCTTCCAACCCTAGAACTGGGCTGGAAAGAGGGAGAAGAAAAATCAGGGAAAATCTCATATTGAAGCTTGGATCGGGTCCCTTTGTAAACTAGGCATCCCATTGGATGAACCTCATTGCCAAGTTCAAATGTGTATGAAGGACTTTGCCTGACTTTTGGGTCCAGGAAGACATTATTCAGAGAGTCCGTCTTTAAGCCCATGAAAATGAGGAAAAATCAGGAAGCTGCTTCTAATTTCCATCTTGGATCAGACTGGAGTGCTAGTCTCTCCAGGGCAGGTGGCATCCATGTTCTTCTGGGGGCCCTTAGCTGACAACCCTCAAGAGACAGTTACTTTACTCCTAATCTGAACTCATACCTTGCAAATAATTTGCAGTGTTCTAGCCATTAAAAATAACTTTTCTGTAAAAACAAATAGAGCAAGTTTTTTTTTTTAACTTAAAAAATTATTTATATATTTATGAAAGAGAGAAAGAAGCCGGGGGGTGGGGCAAGAGAGAGAATGGGCATGCCAGGGTTTCCAGCCACTGCAAACAAACTCCAGACGCATGTGCCACTTGTGCATCTGGTTTATGTAGGTTCTGGGGAATTGAACCTGGGTCTTTAGGCTTTGCAGGCTAGTGCCTTAACTGCTAAGCCATCCCTCCAGCCCCCATTGTTTCTGGTTTTTTTTTTTGTTTTTTTTTTTTTTTTTGTTTTTTGTTTTTTGTTTTTGTTTTTTTGAGGTAGGGTCTCACTCTAGCCCAAGCTGACCTGGAATTCACTATGTAGTCTCAGTGTGGCCTTGAACTCACGTGATCCTTCTACCTCTGCTTCCCAAGTGCTGGGATTAAAGGCATGCTGGGATATTTATCCATGCTTACAGATACAGGGGAAGTTCCATAATGGCAGAAGAAACTGGCCTGCTTTCACAGGTCCAAGCAGAGAGAGAATCTGCAAGCCGAATCTCTGAAACCACACTACAAACAAACGCACTTCCAGGCACTTTGCATATCTTTAGATTGGAATTTCAAATCCACCACTACACCTCAGGGCTGGACCCTAAGATCTGTCCAATGACATCTCTTCCAGCTAGGTGGCTGGAAATCCAAGAAGTTTTAATACACTACTGAATCTATTGCAGACATTTATTCAAACTACCACATAGAGCCTCTCACAGTATCTGGAACATTAGTATTTTTTTGGTTAGACTGGCTGACCACTGAGCCCCAGTGGTCCTCCTTTCTCTGCCTTCCTCAGGGTAGTGGCATGCATGGCCATGTCCAGCTTTTTACATGGATGCTGAGGACTGTTGAGCTTAGGTCCTCATGTTTTCATAGCAAATGTTCTTTCCTACAAAGTCACCTTCCCCCACCCACCTTATTTTTTGAGGCAGGATATATCACTGAAACTAGAGTTCAATGACTTAACTGGACAAGCCAGTCTGCATGCCCTGGGGTCTTCTTATCTCTGGAATTATAGGCATTCGCCACCATGCCCAGCTTTTTATGTGGGTGATGGGGACCAGAATTCAGGTTCTCATTCTTGCTTGGCAAGCACTTTACAACCTGAACCATCTTCCCATCCTATTGGGTCGTTTTTATTTATAAAGCTACAAAACCAGTATACTTGAGATGATTTAGTCTGAGTGTCCTCATCTGTGAAATGTGGTAAATGATGACAATGCCATGGTTGTGATTAGAAAATTTTTTTGTGGGAATCAAAAGAAATGACAAAGAACAGTCTGAAGTCCTGCTGTTACATACTTTCCTAGTCCACTTTTATGGATGTGACTTCTTTTCCTTTGAGAACTGCATGAAGTTAAACCCTATAAAACTTAGGTTGAAATGAATTCATACTGGGTACTCAGGCTCAAAGTGGTCTTTAGTTCCTCTTCACTGGGAACTTACTAATAGCCATCAAAATGTCAGCTGAGGGCTGGAGAGATGGCTTAGTGCTTAAGTGCTTGCCTGTGAAGCCTGAGGACCCCGGTTCGAGGCTTGAATTCCCAGGACCCATGTTAGCCAGATGCACAAGGGGACGCATGGGTCTGGAGTTTGTTTGCAGTGGCTGGAGGCCCTAGCACGCCCATTCTCTCTTTCTGTCTGTCACTCTCAAATAAATAAAAATAAAACAAACAAATAAATAATAAAAATGTCAGCTGATAGAATAAGCTCAGTTCTGTGCTGAGATACTAACACACCCATCAAGGCTTAGGGACTGACTGTTGTGGAAAGGGGTCTGGAAAACTGTAAGAGCCCCACGGTGGGCAGAAATATCCTACGGTAAAAGCTGCCCCACCCAGAGACTGACAAAGGCCCCTCGTTACCCATCACACCACAGACCCTATTGAGGAAGGTCCTCAGCAGACTGGGGCTGTGGTTCAAGAGATACAAGACCCATGTTAAATGAATATATATGTAAATGTTAAAAAAGAATATTTTCAGGTCCATCCTGGTCTATATTCTAGATTGTGCTGAGATTTTGTAACATTTGAATGTGCCTTAAAAAATAATTTTGCATCTTCAAATTAGAACTGGAAAAATGGAAGGAAAAATGCAACAATTTGGAAAGCAAAAGTAATCAAAGACCAAATCAAGAACCTGAGGATTCCCCAGATATGCTCAGTGAAAAGCTTAGTAAGCTTCAAGATGAATTACAGGTATAAAAGTTTTCCTTCTATTTCTTTTATTTACCTTTTCATTACATTTCTGGTAAGTGGAGAATGTAGTATTTAACATTTGTTAGTTGATTTGGTATGGGTTAAATAAAATTGGGGATTAGTATTATATATATATATATATACAAGCATTGAATGCACATTGAAATGACAAAAAATTGTTAAATAATACAGTGAAAATTGTGTTTGAATCCTTAATTTTATATGTTAAACTTACTTTTCTTTTCTTTTTTTTTTTTTCCTTTCTTTAGGTAGGGTCTTACTCTAGCCCAGGCTGACCTGGAATTCACTATGTTGTCTCAGGGTGTTCTCGAACTAATGGTGATTCTCCTACCTCTGCCTCCCAAGTGCTGGGATTAAAGGCGTGTGCCACCACGCCAGGCTATACATTTAACTTTTAAGTCACCACATTTGCTCTATTTATACACATTTGTGTAATTCATAACTTTGTGTATATGTGTTTATTTATGTGTACATTCATGTATGCATGTGGAGGGGTATAAGAAAACCGCAGTTGTCATCCTTAGGAACACTATCCATCTCTTTTTGTGACAAAGCAGCTCATTGGTCTGTAGCTTACTAATTAGCTTAGACTAGGTGGCCAGCGAGCTCCAGGGATTCACCTCTCCCTCCCCTCCCTCCCTCCCCCCCCCCTCTCTCTCCCCCTCCCTCTCTCTCTCCCTCCCTCTCTGTCTCCCCAGCACTGGGATTACGTGTACATTCCACCACATCTGACAATTGATGTGGGTACTGGGAATTGAGCTAATGTCTTGTAGTTACTATGGCAGGCTCTTTAAGAACTCAGACCCATGTTCCATAATTTTCTTTTTTAAAAAATGTATTTATTTATTTATTTATTTATTAGAGAGTGTGAGGCAGACAAACAGAGGGAGAGAGATTGTAAGAATGAGTATGGGCACATCAAGCTTCCAGCTACTGCAAATGAACTCCAGGCATGTGCACCATTTTGTGCATATGGCTTTACATAGGTCTCAAGACTCTCCATAATTTTCTTATTCAGCAAAATCTGCTCTGGAAAAGATGAACAACAGGAGAATTATTTTGCTCTTATTCAAAGTTATAATCAAACTTGAATTGGAATACAGTTGTATGTCTGATCACTAACACATAAGAAAGTACTATATAGAATATATTTAAATTTTTTTCTCTTGGGGGTGTGTGCATGTGTGTATGTTTGTGTGCAGATGTATGCATCCTATGTTCACATGTGTGGAGGCCTTATTTCCCTGAGAAAGAGTCTTTCACTGATCTTGGAGCTCTCCATTTTTCAGTCATTTTGGCTGCCCAGGGAGCCCTAGCAATCCTCCTACCTTCACCTACCTCAGGGCTGGACTTTTAGGCATTTGGGGCCATGCCCAGATGTATGTATGGGTGCTGGGGATAGAACTCAGGTCTTCATGCTTACATGGCCCTAACACTCCTACTGCACCATCTTCCCAAACATACTGAATTACCTTCTCAGCCCTATGCTTTTTTTCTTTTCGTTCTTTTGTGTGTCTATTTGTGTGTGTGCATGCATGAGTGTATGGGTGTGAATGTCCCATGGTGCATGTGTGGAGGTCACAGGACAACTTCAGGTGTTGGTACTCACCTTTCAGTTTTGGCAGGGTCTCCTGTCCTGTTACTCTCTGTTGGATTTGCTAGGCTGGCTAGCTGGTGAGGTTCCAGGAACTTCTGTAGCCTCTACCTCCCATCTCACTTTAAGCACAGTAGGATTATAGATATTCATACTGTAGTATCTGGCTTTACTTGGGCTCTGGGTAACCTGGGTATCTGAACTTGGGTACTCATGTTTGTGTACCATACACTTTATCCACTGAGCCATCTCCTCCGTTCCCTGTATTACATTTTGTATTATTAAATTTTCCTGTTCATCTTAAATGTGTTATATGTGTGAATATAATATATTAGGTAATAGTTTTTCCATGTGATTTAGCAAGTACTGTTTAAAATTTCATGTATATATTTTATTTAAATATATTTGTTTATTTGAGAAAAAGAGAGGGAGAGAAAGAATGGGTGAGCCAAGACCTCTTGCCTTGCAAACAAACTCCATACGCATGCACAACTTTGTACATTTGGCTTTATGTGGGTTCAGGGGAATTAAACCCAGGCTATCAGGCTACAATTACAAGGTACCATTCTATTGCCAGGTCTTTGCTTTCTCCTGATATTTAGGAAGACTTCAGTCACCATAACTCTTTAAAAATATTTCTTGGGCTGGAGAGATGACTTAGTGGTTAAGGTGCTTTCTGGTAAAGCTGAAGGACCCAAGTTCATTTCCCCAGTACCCATGTAAAGCCAGATCCACAAGGTGGTACATGAGTCTGGAGTTTGTTTGCAGTGGCTAAAGGTCCTGTGTGCCCATTCTGTCTCTGTCTCTCTCTATCCATCTTTCTGTCTGTCTCTTCTTAGGCATACTGACAAAAGAAAGGTTTTAAATGTATTCTTTAGAAAAATAAAATTTGTAAATAAAAGCAAGCGTAATCCGGGCATGGTGGCACACGCCTTTAATCCCAGCACTCTGGAGGCAGAGGTAGGATCGCCGTGAGTTCGAGGCCACCCTGAGACTACATAGTTAATTCCGGGTCAGCCTAGATCAGAGTGAGACCCTACCTTGAAAAACAAACAAACAAACAAACAAACAAACAAAAAAGCAAGCCTAGGTAATGTTTCTTTCTGTAATTAGAAATAAACTTTGAATTATTTAAAGAAAAATGTGTTTTGTGTTCTTTGAAAGGGTCAAAAGTGATGGATTGTATAAAAATGTTATAAAGATAGATTTGCTGTCTACTTAGGCATATGAAAGTAACTTGTATCATTCTTACTCAGGACTCTGAAGAGAAATACAAAGCCGATAGAAAAAAGTGGCTAGATGAGAAAATGATGCTTATTGCTCAGGCAAAAGAAGCTGAGAATTTGCGAAACAAAGAGATGAAAAAATATGCTGAAGACAGAGAACGGTGCTTGAAGCAGCAAAACCAAGTGGTTGGTAGCAGTTATACCTTTGAAATGTTTCACTTTCTTGCCTTGACTTGTTAGTTACTCATCCTTTATTTATTTATTTATTTTTTTGAGCAGGTTAACTTTCTGTAAGAAGTGTAACAGTTTATCTTGACATTCTCTTGTGGTTTTGTCCTAACTTTCTCTGTCCATTTAGCAAGTGGAGAAAATACCTCATTGCTTCTCACCTGCATAATGAGCATAGAAATATCCTTTTGGCTGCAGTTGTTTTCTAATATTGCATTTTGAACTGTATAATCTAACATGGTATGTGCATTTATCTTGTAAGCTAATTATATCAAATTTTAACAGCTGAGTCAATAAATTTTAGAAGATTCAGGGGAAATAATGTTCAGTTTTCCATTGAGTAACTATAACCTTTATAAATTCTTAATTTGTGTTTTGTTTCCTCTTGTTTTAATTGATAGTTTGTTTGACCTGTCTTGTGGGCAATCAAAAAAATCCATGATAATAAATAAGGTTATAGTAAATGCAGTGTTTCAAACCAACAGTTTACTATTATCTATTGTATGATTGGCTAAATTTTAGACTTCATTTGAATTTCACTAATTTCTCCAGCAGTTTTTTTGGGACCAAGATTTAAATGTTGTATAGGTGTCATATTTCTGTACAGTATTGATTTATCATAGGCCATATCTTGTGAGACCAACAGCTGTTACTACTGTATCTCTGAGAAGCTTTTGTTTAATGTAATTTCATGTGATTAGAGGTACTTCTAGAAATAAATTAGTCTTCTTTTTGTTTCTCTAATAAGTACCAGAGATAGTCAATTTATTGAATGAAAAGGTTTATTTGGGTTTCTAGTTTAGAAATTGCAGTCCATGGCCAGCCCATTGCTTTGGGCTTGTGAGGGTATGTTATGACTGGAACATGTAGCACTTCATTCCAAGGATAGGACAGAAAGGTTGAGACCATGACCCATAACTCTCTGTTCAAGAAATTGAAGGAGGGACTGGAGAGATGGCTCAGTAGTTAAGGCAGTAATGACCCAGGTTCGATTACCCAGTATACCCATGTAAAGCCAGATGCACAAAGTGGCACTTGCATCTGGAGTTTATTTGCAGTAGCTGGAGGCCCTGATGTACCCATTCTCTTCCCATCCTCCTTGCAAACAAATAAATGTTATTGTTATAAAAGTATTTTTTAAAAAAGAAAATGAATGGCATAAAAAAATCTGTTAGGCTGCTGGGCGTGGTGGCCCATGCCTTTAATCCCAGTAATAGGGAGGCAGAGGTAGGAGGGTCACCGTGAGTTCAACGCCAGCCTGAGACTACAGAGTGAATTCTAGGTCAGCCTGAGCTAGAGTGGGACCCTACCTCGAAAAACCAAAAGAAAAAAAAAAAAAATCTGTTAGGCTCACCTCACAGCATTGTCAAACTGGGACTAAGCTTTCAATACATGAGCCTTTAAGAACATTCCCGATTTAAACTATAGCAAGAAATAATATTTAAGTTGAACAGAATTCTGATGTGGCAGTGTTGGCTACTGGCTCTATTCCTAGCCCACAACCCGTTGAACATTTTGGCCATTGGTAAGAAGGAAGAAGTAAAACCTGTTGGCTATCCCATCCCTGGCACTGAAAATTTTCTAGTGACAATGTATGGTTTCTGGGTGTGCCATTATCCAAAAAAGTAGGTTTCCATATAACTTACTCATACCCTCTTAGGTTTTGGTTAGCCCTCCCCCACCTTTCCTTTACTCAATCTCTTCCCCTGACCTCACTTAGGCCTTTTCACCCCCATTAATCTGTTCTACTTACATATATAATAACATCCTCTTAAGTCCTCCTCTCCCTTCTATTCCCTTTATATCTCCTTTCTAGCTTACTGGTCTCTGCTACTGAGTTTTATTCCAACTCACATAGAAATCCAATCATTTGTAGCTAGGAACCACATAGGAGAGAGTACATGCAATGTTATGCTTTCTGGGCCTGGGTTACCTCACTAAGTATAATCCTTTCCAGACCCATTCATTTTCTTGCAAATTTCATTTTTCTTTACTGCCGAGTAGAACTCCATTGTGTAAATGTGCCACGTCTTCATTATCCACTCATCAGTTGAGGAACCTCTAGGCTGGTTCTGTCTCCTAGCTATTGTGAATAGAACAGCAGTAAACATGGTTGAGCAAGTATCTCTAAGGTAGTGAGATGAGTCCTTAGGATACATGCCTAGGAGTGCTATAGCTGGGTCATATGGTAAGTCTATTTTTAGCTGTCTTTTGCTGTATTCTCGCCAGCATTTATTGTCATTTGTTTTCATGATTGTAGCCATTCTGACAGGAGTAAAATGGAATGTCAAAGTAGTTTTAATTTGCATTTCTACATGTTGATATTTAATAGGTATAATGGTAGTATATAATATGTACACATGAATGCATGGTTTATTATGTGTTATATTCCTGGTATTATGCATAATAAAAATTTTAAAGCATTATTAGATTGATATTTTAAAGTTTATGTAAGTTTTAAAAATTAATTTTATAAAGTTAGCATTTAAAATGACTGGTATCAATATGGTATTTGCATACACATACCTGTCAGTATACCTTACTATTTTCTGTATTTATGGATTAGGAAATGCTGACAGCACAGCTGGCAGAGAAGAATGATGACCTTCAGAAGTGGAGAGAGGAACGGGATCAACTGGTTACAGCATTAGAGATAGAGCTGAAAGCACTCATCTCCAGTAACAAGCAGAAGGATATTGAAATTGAACAGCTAAAAAAGATTACATCAGAGGCTTCTGAAGCAGTTAGTGCACTCTTATTCTTTCTTTTACTTCTTGTTCAACATAAGTATTTTCAAAATTATTTCTCAGCCAGTTAGATTAGAGAGGAGTGAAAAATTGGAACATTTCTTACGGGTTTAAATCTTTAGTTTGTTATATTGATTTGTCACTGACTGAAGCATAGTACTTTCTCTTAATATTTTGGTCATACTTCCCAGAAAAAGTAATTAGAAGCTGGATGTATTGGCACACACCTTTAATCCCAGCATTCTGGAGGCAGAGGTAGGAGGATCACTGTGAGCTCAAGGCTAGGCTGGAACTACAGAGTGAGTTCCAGTTGAGCCTGGGCTAGAGTGAGACCTTACCTCGAAAAACAAACAAACAAACCCAAAACAAAAAAACAACAAGAAAAGAGAATTTAGCAAATTTAGAAAATATGTATACTGTATATACTTATACTGTATACTTATGATTTCATCTGTCTTTAAAATGTAGAAACGTGATTCGTTGTCAACTTTTGGTGATACTTTAATAATACTCAGGCCCGCCTTTATGCTTTGTGTGTGTATATACAGAATTTACTAAAAGTAAGTGCACTGATGTGGACACATTTCCAGTCGGCAAAGCAGTTACTTCTGTGATACTGTATTAGGATTAGGAATTCTAAGTGAGGAGGATTGCCTTCATTATAGTCTCATCCTCATTAATAGAGTCAAGGGATTTTTTTTTTTTTGTTGTTGTTTGTTTTGTTTTTCGAGGTAGGGTCTCACTCTAGCTCAGGCTGACCTGGAATTCACTATGGAGTCTCAGGGTGGCCTCCAACTCACGGCGATCCTCCTACCTCTGCCTCCCGAGTGCTGGGATTAAAGGCATGCGCCACCACGCCCGGCAAGTCAAGGGATATTTGAAGCTAGTCCTTCAGGAATAAATTATCTCACATCTGCTGCTCTAAGCTCAGTGTTTGGGTGCTTACCTGGCATGTGCAGGGTCCTGGGTTCTGTTTCCAGCATCATAAAAGCAAAGCACATCTGCTACTGTAGCAAGGCATAGTTTTATATACCGATAGTCTCAGTTCTTGAGATGTGAGGGAGGAAGATCTCGAGATTGAGACCAGTTTGGGCAACATAGAAAGACAGTACATGTGACATGCATGCTTATGTGTGTGAGATATTAAAAGATTTAATGTTTCCTAAAGGATGAATCTAAAGAGACAGTATCATACTATATATATATATATAAAATGTGAGACCTTACAATGATATATATATAAAACACAGACTAGAAAGTTAGAGAAACTAGGTATTGTGACTGTTACTGTGATTTTGACATCTTTGGGGAAATTATTGAATACTTCTAGACTACCTAAAATTGATAACACTGTCATCCTACAAAAACATGAACTAATGAAGAGCATTGTGAAATATTTAGCACACTTGTTATTACAGAGGAAGCCAGTACATGCTAGTTGCTTTTTCCATTATGAATTCAGTAGAATGTGGTTTTTTTTTGGCAGTTCCAGCATAAGAGATGTATTTGATTTTTTATTTTGATAGCTGTGCTAACTAAGATCCATATTGAGATATATGAATATATTTCTTTCCTTCTTTCTTTGTTTTTTTGAGGTAGGGTCTCACTCTAGCCCAGGATGACCTGGAATTCACTATGTAGTCTCAGGGTGGCCTTGAACTCACGGTGCTTCCCCTATCTTTGCCTCTCAAGTGCTGGGATTAAAGGCATGTGCCACCACAAGTGGCTTTTTAGTTCTTTATTATTTTTAAACAATTTTAAGTAGGGATTAGAAATAGGATTTGCATTGTGGAAAAAATAGACGATGAGGGTTATATTAATCACTTTTTAAATAAAATTAATTTACTTGAGTGAGAGAGAGAGAGAGACAGAGAGAATGGACATGCTAGGGTCTCCAGCCACTGCAGACAAACTCCAGATCCATGCGTACTCTTGTGCATCTGGGTTATGTGGGTCCTGGAAAATTGAACCTGGCTCCTTTGGCCATGTAGGCAAGCTCCTTAACCCAAGTTACTTCTGGCTGGGGGTTTTGTCCTAGCAACAAGGAAGTGACTAGGGGCTGGAGGGAAGGCTTAATGGTTCAGAAGAAAAGGGTTTATTTTGGCTTTGAGTTTCTAAGGGAAGTTTTATCATGGTGGGGAAAGCATGCAAGAGCAGATAGCCAGAAAATGTCACATCTCCAGAGCAGCAGGAGGGAAGTAGTCTGAGTACCAGGTTTAGAGCTGAGCAAGTGCACCCCAGCAACAACCTTTTCCAGCAAGCACCACCTCCTGAAAGCCTTACAGCTTTCCCCAATTGCCATGAACTTGGGACCAAGTATTCAGAACACATGAGCCTCTGTGGGACATATCATTCAAACCAGCACATGATTCCTGTGAGAAAAGATTCTGTTTCCATTATGACTGAAGTTATATTCCCAAGAAGTCTCTAAAGTTTCAGAGATGCCTTATCAAAAACAGGATTTAGCACAGTGCATATCATGCCATTTGACATATTTGGGTTTCTGTCTCTTCATTTTAGAAATTAGGACATATATGTTTACCTTTTGCTTTTAAATTTTGTTTTATTTTTATATTTTAGAGAGAGTGAGAGTGACAGAGAGAGAGAGAGACAGGGGGAGAGAGAATTGGTGTGCCTGGGCCTCAGCCATGGCAATCAAACACCAGACACTGGTGCCACCTGTAGTCATGTGTGATCTTGCAGTTGCCTCACCTTTGTGTGTCTGGCGGACATGGAGAGTTGAACATGGGTCCTTAGGCTTTGTAGGGAAGCACACCTTAACTGCTAAGCCATCTCTCCAGTCCTGCCCTTTTCTTTTTGAGACAAGGTCTCTCTATATGGCCCTGGTTGGCCTTGAACTCATGGTCCTCTATGTTTGCCTCCTGAGCATTGGGATTATAGGTGTATGTTGCTGTGCCTACCTAGGTGTAGTGATCCTTGCCAAGCCTAACTAGTGAATTGCAATGAAACTGACAGGAAGTAGAATGCAGTCTTTCAGGTCTCCCCTTAGATCAGATTCAAAAGAGTCCCGTGTCTGAGTCTGTGAAGATGAAGGAATGGAAGGAGTGTAAAGTGGTTCCTGAAGAAGTCTTTATTTTACTATGTAGTCTATGCAAATCTTGGTTTTATGTTGATTTGTTAGTTGTCTTTTCAGGTTAACACTGTCTTTCTTTAAACAAAATTTTTTCTTATTTTAGGAAAAACAAACCATGAATCTCAAGCCTGGACATACTAGTTCAGCAGATCGGGGTGCCATTGAAACTGAACCTCAATCATCAGCGAGTTTTGAAATTTCCAGAGATGAAATGGAGGTGGATATTCAATAACATGGCCTGTATTTTGCTCTTTTTTTTTTTTTTAATTTACTATTTTTTTTTTTGTTTTGTTTTTTGGTTTTTCGAGGTAGGGTCTCACTCTAGCCCAGGCTGACCTGGAATTCACTATGGAGTCTCAGGGTGGCCTTGAACTCGCGGCGATCCTCCTACCTCTGCCTCCCGAGTGCTGGGATTAAAGGCGTGCGCCACCACGCCCGGCTCTTAATTTACTATTTTTTATTTATTTGAGAGAGAGGGGGAGAAAATGGGTACACCAGGGCCTCTAGTCACTGCAGGCAAACTACAGATGCATGTGTCACCTTGTGCATCTAGCTTATGTGGGTTCTGGGGAATTGAACCTGGGTCCTTAGCCTTAACCACTAAGCTATTTCTTGAGTCCAGCAGTTTGCTCTCTTTACCTACCATTAATCATGAGTACTTACAAGTATAAAATAATTGTTACAGGTAACTTGCTGCATAATTAGCTATATGTGCTTTTAGCTGTGTAAAGGAAAGGTGCAAACTTCTGAGAAAATATTTTTTCTCTAATTTTTTTTTTCTCAAGGTAGAGACTCATTCTAGTCCAAGCTGGCCTGGAACTCACTCTGTAGCCCCAGATTGGCTTCAAACTCACAGTTATCCTATCTTGGCCTCCCAAGTGCTAGGTTAAAAGGCATGTGCCATCATGCCCAGCCAGATCTCCAAATTTTAATATCGTCTTCTTTAAATAGTAGCTCAGTAAATATAAACAAACATGGTGGTCAGAAATATAAAATCCCCTAAAAGGCAAAAAAAAAAAAAAAAAAAAAAAAAAAAAACAGTGCTTTGGAGAAGGCTCAGTGGGTCAAGCGCTTATTGCACAAGTGAGAGGATCCCCAGAACCCATGAACTACAGACACATGCACTCTCTTATGCATCTGGCTTACATGGGTACTAGGGAATTGAACCTGGGTCTTTAGGTGTTGCAAGCACTTGGGTCCTTGGGCTTTGCAGGCAAACGCCTTGACTGCTAAGCCATCTCTCTAGTCCCCCATGATGCTATTTCTGCCACTTAGTTGCCATAGAAATCAATACGACCAGCCTAGATTCAGGGAAATGAGAATGAAAGTCTCCCTTTCTCAATGGGAAAAATAGCAATGGATTTATAGTTACTTCTGACCTGTCATCACTGCAGTGACTGTTAGAAATACCAGATTCTTCCTTGGGACTTTTGTGACTTTAGTAGGTTTGTTATAAAACCTACTCTTTTGAGCTTATTATTAGGTAATTATGTCATACCATTGTGGGTAATGTGAACCTCCTAAGCTTCCTCCACTGTTTTTTGTTGGTATTAGAGATGAACCCTAATCTTGAGCTATACCTCAATTTTAGTATGTGTATTTCCCCAGTGTTAATATTCCGTTAATAAACCTGAAGGCCATTAACTCCGTCTTGCTGCTGCACAGGGTGTGCTTTTAGCTTCCCAATTTACTGTTTTCAAGAGGTAATTGAGAAAAGTAATTTGTGGTTTATAAATTCATACTATGTTAATGTTTTCCCCATTTTCCCTTCTTGTGTAGGATGGATCTGTAGTTCTTGACTCGTGTGAAGTGTCAACAGAAAATGCACAAAGTACTCGATTTCCAAAACCGGAATTAGAGATTCAGTTTACACCTTTGCGGCCAAACAAAATGTCAGTGAAACACCCTGGTTGTGCCACACCAGTCACAGTTAAGATTTCCAAGGCCCGGAAGAGGAAGAGTAATGAAATGGAGGAGGTAAGTAGTTAACTGATGAGTACACTTAACAAGCAAATATTATTATAATATGTTGTTAAGCTCTACTGTACCAACTTCTCATAAGAACTGATGTTAGAGATTAAATCCACAATTTATGCCATATTTTGTACCTTTGGGGAATGGTATCATGGCTTAGTAGTACTCGAACAAAGACCTATGGATATTAAAACACAGTTGGGACTGGAGAAATGGCTCAGCAGTTAAGGTTCTTGCCACGAAACCTAATGATCTGAGTTCAATTCCCTAGTACTTATGTAAATCCACATGCATAAAGGGGTGCATGTACCTGGAGTCTGTTTACAGTGGCTGGAGGCCCCAGTGTGCCCACTCCCTCTGTCTGCCTCTCTTCTATGTCTGTTTGCAAATAAGCAAATAACAATAAAAACACATACATATGCACACAGAGTTTATCCCTGGCTTCATTTAGTCTGTAAAAGGGTCACATGATGGATTTCACTAAAGAGCTATTTCTGTGTACTAGCTTGGTTCAAATTTACTTTTTACCCTTCAGTGAATGAGGAAATAATAAATGATTGATAGAGACAATGACAAACTTGCTTGATATAATCTTTATCAAATAACTAAAATTCTTAGGTCTCATTATCCTGGGAAGCTTTGGAAAAGTCTTTTTTCTACCAGTCAGTGTTGAGATGTGGGTCTTCCTGTAGTGGTGGGAAAGCACTTTTACCGCCTGGTAGTGCACCGCCCTTCTATTGAAAACCATCCATGTTGATGGCTGATCCCAGTTTCCTTCATTCTGAATTTACAGTGCTCAGTTTTCCAAGTAATTTGTTTTAAGCTTAAATTAGGACAGAATAATATTGTTCAGCTTTTCTGTTACTCCTTTAAAGAGCAGCATATTTTCAAGCTGGTGAAAGAGAAAGTTAGTAGCCATACTCCTGAAGCTGTGAGGGGATGTATTTACTGAGGGAGTGTTATTGAACACTTTCTCTGCTGCACATGTACCACTTTTAGTGATTGCTTTGTAGCTTTAATAGTTAGGTTTTTAAGTTATTTAATTTATGTCAAGCATGTTTTAGATACTACTAAAACATTTGAATTTTATCATGCATGTTACATTGATTTTTCTTTGATCCTTTTTTTTCCCACATAAGTAAAGAGGAAAAATTGATAGTACTATTTAAGAGATGAGAATACAAATTATTTTACTTTTGCAACTATTCTTCATATGTATCTCAGAAAAATAAACTGATGCATTTATCGTGTTGAAATTTAAATTGTTTAACTGATTTTCTTATAGTGTCACTGATGTAGTGAATCAACTATTTGGGTCCCTGTGTAAATCTTTTATACAAATGCAATATTCTAACCAGTAAGGCTGACAAAGAGCTCTTTACCAAGCACTCTGAAGGTGATGGCCAAGCCTCCAGTCTTTCTGTCTCCTCCTCCCATGATTGATATCATAAGTCTTTTACCTTTAGTGGAGTTCTGATGTGTACTCTTGACCATTCTCTGTGCTTCTCTTTTTTGCTTTTTCCACACTCCTTTTGTGATTATATTCTTTGTTGCAATTGTGATATACAACAGGAAAATTCAGTGAATATACCTATAAAAAACACCTTGTCCTCTGTGATGTTATGTGGGGAAATAAGAAAGATTGTAATATTTCTTATTGTCACATTTGTCTTTATGAAGTTTTGTGTTTGATGTTGCCACATTTCTTTGAGACATGTCTGATTTAGGAGGTGGGGAATAGGTATATTATTTTGCCTTATTTTAAAGCTAAAGTTAAAATGTTTTCATTATTCCTTCTAGGATTTACATTGTGCTCATGGGATTTCATTATTAAGTTCACACTTTTGGTGAATTCACATGTTCTCACCTTTAGCATGGTGACATTTTGAGCTAGACACTTCTCTGTTGGATGGAAATTGGAGTGCTTAGCAGCATTTGGGGCCTTTACCTACTGGTTGCTAATACTATGCTCTCTCTGGCAGAGACAACTAATAAGGCATCTCCAGATTTGCCATTGGCTTCCAAGATCAAAACTGCCCCTCTTTAAACTAATATCTTAAGTAGTGTAGCATTGTACAGATTTTCTTTTTTTTATTATTTTTTTAAGTTTTTGGTTTTTTTTTTTTAATTTCTTGTTGTGTATTTTTTATTTATTTATTTGAGAATGACAGAGAGAGAAAGAGGCAGTTAGAGAGAGAGAGAGAGAGAATGGGCGTGCCAGGGCATCCAGCAACTGCAAACGAACTCCAGACCCGTGTACCCCCTTGTGCATCTGGCTAATGTGGGTCCTGGGGAGTCGAGCTTCGAACCAGGGTCCTTAGGCTTCACAGGCAAGCGCTTAACTGCTAAGGCCATCTCTCCAGCCCCAGATTTTCTTTTTTGAGCTTAAAGAAAGCGCTGAGTCATCACCTCAGCCTAAAGAACGGAAATAATAGTTAAGAAATTAAAAAATACTGGGGCCTGGCATGGTGGTGCACGCCTTTAATCCCAGCACTCAGGAGGCAGAGGTAGGAGTATTGCCATGAGTTCAAGGCCACCCTGAGACTGTAGTGAATTCCAGGTCTGCCTAAGCTAGAGTGAAACCCTACCTGAAAGAAAAGAAATTAAAAAGTGCTGAAATTCATTATTTTTAGGAGTTGGTGAAAAGTGAAAATAAGAAGAATTCTACACCCAGGATTAATTTGAAGATCCCTGTTTCAGCGCATAGAAATTATTCAATCAAAAAGGAACAAAAGGTTTGTCTTTTAATTTGCTGTAAGCTGACCATTTCTATCATTTACATTATAAAGTAGAAGCTAGAAATTAAGATGTCAAATTCTCTTGACTAGTTTTCTAAAAATTCAATTGTGTCCAGCTACAATTCATTTATTTTCCATTTTGTATACATGCAATTCAGTTTGGAATGTAAGCTTTAGCATTTGGCCATTAGGAGACCTTTTTTTTTTTTTTTTCCGATTTGCCCCATTTTTATTTAATCTCTAATGCCTTCAAATCATTATTAATAGTTATAACAATATCATAATATAAATTCATAAGCATACATATACATAATATAAATGGATAAGCATATATGTATAAAACATGGCTTAAAGCAAATTTTAACATTACTTATATTATTGTTATTGTTATTTTTAATTAAGAATATGCTTTATATGGGCACATCATGTGTTGGTACCATCATTTCTATTCCCCCTGCCCCCAATCAGCTGAGGGCCCACCTCAATGGGGTTGCTGGAGTTCCCTAAGTGGTTCTGGATTATGTCTTGTGAGAGCAGAAGTTAGTCATTGGGGTTGGGAGTACCTATGGGTATGCCCTCCTGACTTGTAGCTCTTACAATCTTTCTGCCCCCTTCCACAAAATTTCCTGAGCTGTAGTGGATGTGTTTTGAGTCTACCTAAGTGTTAAGCGGTCTCAGGAGCTTCTGGATCTCTGCTTTGGTATGTGTTGAGTATCCTCAGCATCTGTCTCCATCACCCTGGTACAGATTGTCTGGCTTGCCATAATGGCAGCACTCTTGCTCATCTCACCAAATCCTCTATGGTTTCACCTCAGCCTTGGCTGAAGTCTAAGAGGTTGTTTATCTCCTCTGGTCTTGGCCATCTTCTGAAAAAAGAACAGATTGTCCAGCACAGAATGAAGTCAGCATAGTTAAATGTGATAAGAGCATTGTTAATTTAGAGAGGTTTGATGGACATAGTCCTTCTTTTAGCCAAA
The DNA here is from genome assembly GCA_036346955.1 of Dipus sagitta. NCBI lineage: Eukaryota > Metazoa > Chordata > Mammalia > Rodentia > Dipodidae > Dipus > Dipus sagitta. The sequence goes on along the minus strand of CM070770.1, from coordinate 46,661,751 downwards.
GATTAGTGGGAGCTTGTTGTTGGAAACCATAGTCATGGTTTCCATGGGAAAGTGAACTGGTTCCTACTTCCAGCCATGGGTTCCTTTCCACTGAGCAGATCTCTTAGCTAATGAGAAAGCAGTTGGTTTTTCACCAAGACTGTGTGCCACCATTGCACAAGTATGTACTTCTTGTCATGCTGGTTGCTTTTGAATAGCTGTGACCTCTGCTTGCTCACTTTCCACCAGTAGCACTTTTTGGCACTAAACAGGCTAACCATCCAGGGACTGGGTCCCTTCCAGATAGATTCCAGCTGAGTCACTCGGTGTTCTATGTTGGCAGCTGTGGTGAGGAGACTTAAAAAAAATATTTTTTTAAATTTATTTGCAATGAGAGAGGGATAGAAAATAAGTGGGTATGATAGGGCCTCCCACTGCTGCAAATGAACTCCAGATGCATGAGCCACTTTGAGCATCTGACTTTATGTGGGTTCTAGGGAATTGAACCCAGACCACCAGGCTTTGCAAACAAGTGCCTCAACCACGCTTTCTCCAATCCCCCAGACTTTTTTTTTTTTAATGTTTGTTTTTGAGGCAAGGTCTCACTTCAGCCCAAGGTGACCCTGGAACTCATTCTATAGTTCCATGCTGGCCTCAAATAGCGGTCCTCCCAACTCTGCCTCATAAGCACTAGGATTAAAGGCATGTGCCACCACAACCAGCTTTTTTTTAAACTCTTTTTTAAAAAATTATTTATTTATTTATTGGAGAGAGAGAAAGAGGCAGATAGAATTGACATCCCAGAGCCTCCAGCTACTGCAAATGATCTCCAGACACATGTGCCACTTTGTGCACCTTGTTTACATGGGAACTGGGGAATTGAACCTGGGTCCTTAGGCTTCTCAGGCAAGTGCCTTAACCAATAAGCCATCTCTCCAGTCCTATTTTTTTTTTTAACTTTATAAAAATATTTTTATTTATTTGTTTGAGAGAAAAAGTGAGACTGCGTGTGCTAGGGTCTCTTGCCCCTGTGAATGAACTCAAGGTGCATGAGCTGCTTTGTGCATCTGACTTTATGTGGATACTGAGGAATTGAACCTGGCAAGCAAGCTTGCCATTCTTTATCCCTTTTATCCCTCTCTACAGTATCTTAATTCTAAATCCATTCCCCCAAAATTAATAACTCGTTTCTGGTATCTTTAATTTAACCCTAGACATAACTGTTACCTTTAATATTTCTCATTCGTGATTGAAAAAATGTTTATTAGGTTTCCACACGCCCATCATCTAAGAAAACATACTGCTTACGGAGCCAGGCACCCACAATTGGACCAGATGTGGCAGCTAAGAAAAAAGAAGGGACCCTACAAAAATTTGGGGACTTTCTACAACTTTCCCCAACAATTCTTCAATCCAAAGGTTTGCAGAAATTTAAGCCACCTGTTTTGCTATAGGCTGAGTGGTTTTCTAAAACATATTTGTTTATTTGTGTGTGTGTGTGTGTGTGTGTGTGTGTGTGTGTGTGTGTGTGTGTGAATGTGCCCACCAGTGTCTTGCTGCATTTGAACACCAAGCACTTGTGCTACTTTTTACATCTGCCTTCATGTGGGTGCTGGAAATTGAACCTAGGCCAGCAGGCTTTGCCTGAAAACGCCTTTATGTGCTGAGCCATCTCACCACCCCTGAGTGCTTTTTGTCTTTTGGGTTTTTTGTTGTTGTTGTTTTTTTGAGGTAGGGTCTCGCTTTAGCCCAGGCTGACTATGTAGTCTCAGAGTGGCTTTGAACTCATGATGATCTTCCTACCTTTGCCTCTCAAGTGCTGGGATTAAAGGTGTGTGTGCCAGCACGCCTGGCTGTAATTTTTAATATCTGATTGTGTATAAAAACAGTGGCAGTTCAGTATTATATTTTAAATAGGCATTGTTCTGTCATTCTGGATACTGTATAAAAAGATGGCATTGTATTAGAGGAGAAAAACTCATACATGTTATTAACTGATTGTAGCAGTTACCTCCTAGTTGAAAAGGTTATTCTGGTTTACAATCTGCAGGGGATGTTGCATCATGGCATGGCAGAGCAGAGGCACTATCACATCTTGGCAGCTGTCAGGGAGTAGCAAGACAGTGAGTCAGCTCTGGCAAGCTAGGCTTGGGCTGTAATACCTCAAGGCCTTCTCGAAGCAACACACCTCCTCCAGCAAGGCTCTGCCTCACATATTGTTAATCACAAACACATGAGGCTGTGGGGGACATTTCACATTCAAACAGCCACACTCATCTAGAAAAGTAGGTAGCTTAATATGATAGGTAGAGGTGTTGACAAGTGGTACGAAGCAGTGTTGGAGGAAGGAGGAAGCTAATAATGATGGGGAAAATTTTTAGGGGAGAAATTATACTCTTACCTTGAGAGGTGATTACTGGTAGCATTGGGGATATGCTGATTTTTGTTCGTTTTGGTCCTGTGCATCTGTAAACATAACCTATGTGTGTATAACATGAAAACTGTTCTGTAAATGTCTATTGAATTTACAAAAAAAGTATGCTTAATCCCCGTGTCAATATGAAGATGTATACTGCATACATCCATATCCATACACACATGCGCATAGGCACATTTACCAGTGGAAATGGTTTGCAGTTGAGTAACAGAAAGGTGAGGATGTTCTCACAGTTCTAGATAGCATGTATGTAGAATTTGGAGAGAGCATTAGTGGGGTAGATGGGGTGGGGATGTTGAAGGGGTTTTTGTGCTGTGTGACAGCAGTAGGATGAATTGGAGCTCAAACATGGAGAAAATATTGAGGCGGGGGAGTAGAGACAAGGTTTCACTATCTAGCCCAAGCTGGCCTGAAACACAAGGATTTCCTGCCTCAGCCTTCCAAGTGCTGGGGTTATAGGCATACATATTATGCCTGGCTTTACCAATTTATTTTTAATGTTGTACAGCCCACTGTATATGTATCTTTGACTTAACAGCATAAAATTGCCTAAAACTGAAATCTCTTAAGCTCAGTTTAGGCCTGTTAAGATTAGCTCAACTCTGGGTAAATAAATCAATTTAGTATAGTTTTTATTTTTGCTCTGTAATTTATACACTAGTCAGGTGATATTTCATATATTTACTTCTCTCTCCTTTTACTAATGTATCATTTTTGTGTGTATTTCTTACAGGCATTTAATTTTTTCCTTTATTAATTGTTCATGTCTTGAAACTATACATGTTTCATTGGTTTCTTTCTTGGTTTTTGTGTGTTCTTTGTTAAGAATTTCAAACCTTTGAAGTTACAAGATTATTTCAGGAATTAATATTTTTACTTGTAGCAAAGAAGATAATTGAAACAATGAGTTCCTCAAAGCTGTCAAATGCAGAAGTCGCTAAAGAAAACATATCACAACCAAAAAGAGCCAAACGGAAATTATACACAAATGAAATTTCATCTCCTATTGATATATCTGGCCAAGTGGTAAGCTCGTATTTAGTTTTAATCAGTGTACAATTATTCATATTCTTTTTAATTTTGAAGTATTCATGCCAGTTTGAATTTTATAATGACTTTAATTTCTGTTCTTTGTCTCTCTTAAGATGTGCCTTTATGCTATATTATAAAGTTAATACAAATATCACATTAATGTATTGTCAGTGTCAATCTCTCAGATGAATATATTTCTATTAATAGGATGATCACTATTTAGTAATTTATCTACCCTGAAAATCAGTTCTTCCTTATATAAGCTTTATTACAAGAGTGGCACAGATGTGGGTCCAAGTGTGTTTATTAAAATATAGAATTGAAATTTCATGGTTTGTTCTTTCACTATTAGCCTTTTGAATGCAGAGACTATAGGTGGGTGCCATCACACCTTGATCCTTCCAGAGTCTCTGAGGATGGTCACCCTGACTGACTCATCTCTTCCCTGAGAAGTTTGTGCTCTTACAGAGAAAGTTCCAATATTCTATCATGCTTATACATGATTAGTGAATGAAATTGAAGGTGAAAAGTAATTAAAGTAGGAAAAGACTAAGAGCTATCAGGAGAGACCTGTTTTGGTAATAGTAGCTATCAGATCTGAGGTGACATTTAAAGGCAACTGGGAAAGGATTGGGGTCAGTTAAACACGCTATTGTAATACTATTTCTTCAGACACACTTGATTACCATCTGTCTTGGTCATAGTTCCTTCCGTTGGCTGAAGGCCACTCTCTCTTAGTTGCAGTACAGTACACTTTCCACTTCCTCAGCAATATACTTGTTGCTGTGAAAGGTCATTTCTTAAAAATAGTTTGAAGCATTTGTGTCCAAATATTTTAATAGTTATTTAAGTTATTAAAGACAGAGTGAAGGCTGTTTAATTCTAGAATTAGGTAGTGTTAAATGAATCTTTTACAAAATCTATTTCCTTTTTGACTTTTTATAGATGGACAAAGATTCTGATGTACCTATTATATGTAATGATTAAGCACATGAACACATTACTTTTCATCATAAATGTTATTCTTTTTACCTATTTTTGAAAAACTCAAATTGTTAATTTCAGATTTTAATGGAGCAAAAAGTGAAAGAAAGTGATCACCAAATTCTCAAACGACGACTTCGCACAAGAATGGCCAAATAAGTCTCTTTTTGAGAATATTTTAATGTAAACTTTATATTCATAATCACTGTAACTTGTATCTTGACTTTTTGTATATATTATGTATTAAATGCTTCTGTATAGATTGCTATTTTATATATGGTATGATTTCAATTCAATAAATGAATCAACAATTTCATACTTTAGTAACTTCTTTATTTTTTTGCGGTGTGGGGGGGAAATATTTTTATTGAAGATAGTTGTCAGATTTCTACCTTTCCTCTTTTCCCTTTTTCCTCTGTCTTGTTTTCATCAAGGCATATTCTTGGAAAGGCACTTTTAAATAAATCTATGAAGTTGGTTTTATTTGTTAAAGAAAAAAAAAAGTTTCAACAAACATACTCTGAAGTAACCAGAAGAAGCATTCCCAGTGAGAGGGCATGATGATCAAAGTACATTATATGAATGTATAAAAATTATCTATAAAATATAAATAAAATGTTTGAAAAAGAAGTACCCCCATTAAAATTCAAGCTGAAAACAGGTGCTTGCCTGGGCTGCTGCCACTTAGCACTGCAAAGGATGCCTGTGTATGTTCAAACAAGAGCTGAGGGCAAATAAGATGAAATACAGAAATGGGATCACAGCTGAAACTAGTTATTGGCAGATGATTGACTTTAAACTTACATGCCAGGAGAATATATTGTTAACTATCATTCTAAATAACATTTTAAAAGTAGGCATACCAAATCTGAATATACTGAAATCAGTATTTCCTGTTTAATAGCAGTAATTATAAACTGAGCAGGCAGAGATAAATGGGTCTCTAGTATAACAGCAAGATAATGTGAGTGCCATTTGGTGCAGATTTGTAGACTTGTGTAAAGATATTTAGAAATTTATTTTGAACATAAAAATGTCATTTACAGCCCCCCCTGGGAAATCATTCTTACACTTAAGAACAAAGGGAATTATAATCGTGAACCACCATGCTGAGCTGCAATAATAGCTTCTTTTAAATTGTGTATTTTGTTCTTTTCAGGCACTAGGAGAGCATATAAGAAGTAAATAGTGACAGCTTAAGGGGAAAAAAGGAATTTTAAGTCTGTACCTTACAAGTACATTTTCTTCATTTTACAGATGAGAAAATCAAGACTTATAGTTTACTTTTGCTATGGCATACAGGTAATGTATATTGAACTAGCAGTTAAAAAACAAGAGGCAAAACACAACAAGAGACGCCTTAAAAATTAATTGCCAACTGGAGCTTTCTTTAAAAAAAAAATATATATATATGTATAATTTCTATTCATTTATTTATTTGACAGAGAGAGAGAATGGGCTCACCAGCCACTGCAAACAAAGTCCAGACATGTGTGCCCCCTTGTGCATCTGGCTAACATGGGTCCTGGGGAATTGTACCTGAATCCTTTGGCTTTGCAGACAAACGACTTAACTGCTAAGCCATCCCTCCAGCCCTGGGCTTTTTAACCTAAAAACATTTAGACAACTAAACAGTAAAGATTTCTCTAACCAATACTGGGCATAAACATCAGTAGTTAGGAGGCAATTTGGTGGGCATTATATACCTATTTAGTCAGACAACAGTAGTAGTTTCCTTTAGGGAAAATTTCCATCAAGATAGTTGTGTTGAAAACTTAAATGCATTAAAATATTTTCATTATGCTAGTTATCACAATTTTTTTTAAATGGATGGAGAGGTGCTTCAGTGGTTAAAGGTGCTTGCTTGCAAAGCTTGATGGCTTGGGATCAATTCCCCAGTACCCATTTAAAGCCAGATGCACAAAGTGTCACATGCATCTTTAGTTTTACAGTGGCAAAAGCCCTGGACACCCATACTCACTCACTATATGCCTCTTTGCTCTGTGTTTCAAAAACAAGTATTTAAAAAAAATAGTTGGTTTTCATTATTCACAGATCAAATGCTTACAAATTTGCAAATTTAGCTGACTTACTAAAACTTAAACTTGTAACTCCCAAATTACAGTACTTTTGTGATCATGTATAGAAAAGAGCAGTGACAACAACTTAACCACATGCTTGCAAGCTGAGGTTGAACATAGCTGTTCTTCGTACATTCCAGAATAGCAGCAAACCTCAACAAGGGAGTTAGAGTTTGGAGTGCATACTGCCAAAATAAAAGGTCTCAAGATGTTAAATCAGGCTGCCAACAGATCTGCCATGCTTTAGGGAACATCATGGGAGGTGGGGCAGAAAGATTATAAGAGCCATAGAAGTGAGTAGGAATATGCTGAGGCTCATGGTCCCCCCCCCCCACTACTCCACTGGGACTGACTGAGGCCTTCATGAACCTACAGTGAGAAGGACTCTAGGGTAATGGGAGCAGGGGCAGGGGGATAAAAGAGTACAACCGGTTAGAATACATGTTGTGTGTGTGTGTGTGTGTGTGTGTGTGTGTGTTTAAAGACAGTCTCAAGAAATACCTCAGGTTATCCATAGATCCAGCCTAGCAAAACGAAATAAAGCCTACATAAAGTGAAAGTAATCCCTCAGTAATCAAAATGCCCACTGGAATAATAAATTAATAATTCAGAAAAATGGGCAATATAGATTCTCTATATTTTAAGTTTTATTTATTATTTATTCACAAGAAGAGAGAATGGGTGCACTAGGATTTCCAGCCACTCTAAGCAAACTCCAGATGCATGTGCCAGTTTGTGCATCTAGCTTTACTTGAGTTCTGGGGAATTAAACCCAGGTCATTAGGCTTTGTAGGCAAGCACTTTAATTCCTTAGCTATCTCTCCAGCCCAAGATACATTTCTTTTTTCTTTTTAATTTTTTACTAACAACTTCCATGATTGTAAACAATATCCCATGGTAATGCCCTCCCTCCCCCCACTTTCCCCTTTGAAACTCCCATTTTCCATCATATTCCCTCCCCCTCTTAATCAGTCTCTCTTTTATTTTGATGTCATCATCTTTTCCTCCTATTACGATGGTGTTGTGTAGGTAGTGTCAGGCACTGTGAGGTCATAGATATCCAGGTCATTTTGTGTCTGGGGGGAGGACGTTGGAAAGAGTCCTACCCTTCCTTTGGCTCTTACATTCTTTCTGCCACCTCTTCTGCAATAGACCCTGAGCCTTGGAAGGTGTGATAGAGATATTGTAGTGCTGAGCACTCCTGTCACTTCTTTCCAGCATCATGATGCCTTCTGAGTCATCCCAAGGTCACTGCCATCTGAAAAGAGAAGGTTCTCTACCAAAAGTGAGAGTAGCATTAATATATTGGTATGAACATAAAGAGAAGTGCTTACTGGGCAGTTTGATAAGCATAGTATATACATTTAGCCAGACAGCAGCAGATATTATTCCCCCTAGGGCTCATGACTACCCCTGTTTTAAGTTTTCTTTTTTTTTTTTTGGTTTTTCGAGGTAGGGTTTCACTCTAGCCCAGGCTGACCTGGAATTCACTACGGAGTCTCAGGGTGGCCTTGAACTCATGGTGATCCTCCTACCTCTGCCTCCCAAGTGCTGGGATTAAAGGCGTGCGCCACCACGCCCGGCTTTAAGTTTTCAGTATCAGGGATATATTCCCTCCCAAGGAGCGGGCCTCCAGTCCATTAGAGGGCAGTTGGTTTCCACCATGACAGATGTGCCACTATTGCACCTGTTGGCTTATTTGGCCTGTTTGGCTAAATATAAGGCTTGCAATGTCCACTGTGGAGTATCTTCACTGGTGATTTCTGTCTCTCCCATTGAACTGCATGCAGAATGGCTTCTTCCAGCTTTCTCTCAGCTGGTCTATATGGAGGAGGTTATCAGCTCAGTTCCAGCAGGATTTCTCAGTGGCCTTGCAGCCCAAGTATGTGGAGTCTTTAGCAATAGGGTCTTACCATCTATTCCTGGTGGGAAACCAAGGGCCTTGGAAATGGCCTATGATGTTGTGGGGGCATCAAGGACTTCCTTGGCCAACAACTCACTGGAAGGTATCCCATCCCTGGCACTGGAAATTTTCTAGCAACAATCTATGGCTCCTGAGTGTTCCATTGTCCAAAAAAGTTTCTATATGATTTATTTATATCCTCTCAGATTTTGATTAGCCCTCTCTCTACCTTTCCTTTATTCAATGTCTTCCCCTGACCTCACTTGGGCCTTTTTACCCCCATTAATCTATCTTCTACTTACATATATACAGTACCATCAAATATTTTATTTTTATTTATTTATTTATTTGACCAAGAAAGAGGGTGAGAGAAGGAGAGAGAGAGAATGGGTGCGCCAGGGCCTCCAGCCACTGCAAACAAACTCCAGATGTGTGCACCCCCTTGTGCATCTGGCTATCGTGGGTCCTGGGGAATCGAAGCTGGGTCTTTTGGCTTTGCAGGCAAGTGCCTTAACTGCTAAGCCATCCCTCCAGCCCCCATAATATATTTCAATAGCACAGGATAGGCGCTGGGCATGGTGGTGCAAGCCTTTAATCTCATCACTTGGGAGGCAGAGGTAAAAGGATTGCTGTGAGTTCAAAGCCACCCTGAGACTAGATGGTTAATTCCAGGTCAGCCTGGGTTAGAGGAAGACCCTACCAAAAAAAAAAAAAAAAAAAAAGAAAAAAAAGAAAAGGAAAGAAAAGAAAAGAAAAATCACTAGGGATGTGATGAAATAGGAAAAAGGGGTCCATGGCAAAAATTAAATTGAAAAAAATCTTTGACATGGCTGAAATACTGAATGTGGCAAACAGGTCAGATATTATGCACGTTTGTGGACTTAAAGGAAACACAATATTTTTGTAAATATTTTAATATGTAATTATGGAGAGAAACACTAAGCATACCAGGGCCTCTTGCTACAAATAAACTTCAGATGCATGGTCTACTTTGTACATCTTGTTTTATGTTGGTACTGGAGAATTGAACTCAGACATTCAAGCTTTGCAAGGAAGTGCCTTTAAGTGTTGAGCCATCTCTCCAACCCATGAAATGTATTCTTTTTTAAAATTTCATTAACTTTTTGGTTTTTTGAGGTAGGATCTTGCTGAAGCCCAGGCTGACCTGTAATTCACTATGTGATTTCAAGGTAGCCTGAAACTCACAGTGATCCTCCTACCTCTGCCTCCCAAGTGCTGGGATTAAAGGTGTGTGTTACCACACCTGGCTGGAAATGTAATCTTAATAAAATGATAATGGATTACAGCAGAGAAATGGAAAGTATAAAAAATGGATTTGGACTGGAGAGATGGCTTAGTGGTTAAGGCGGTTGCCTGCGAAGCCTAGGGACCAATGTTCGACTCTCCAGATCCCCTGTAAGCCAGATGCACAAAGGTGAGGCAAGCACAAGGTCGCATATACCCACTAGGTGATACGAGCATCTGGAGTTTGATTTCAGTGGCTGAGGCTCTGGTGTGCCAATTGTCTCTCTCTGTCTCTGTCTCTGTCTCTGTCTCTCTTGCTCTTTAAAAAAAAAGAAAGAAATATAACAGTGGATGTAAATGCCAGGAAAAGAAATCAAAGTCTAAGGAAAAGAAAGGATATTGAAGAGTGCAGTGTCCTGTGGAACAGGGGTAAAAGGATTAACAGTGCATGCAGTTGGAGATACACAGATCAAGAGTGAAAAAAGGCATGAAAAGAATATTTGAACAAACAATGGCTCCAAACTTTCTAACTCTTAGGAAGAAAAATATGGGCTTGGAAAATCAGCAAATCCCAGTCGTGATAAGTCCAAATAAAAGTGTACCTAGAAAGATCATTGTTCAAACTGTTGAAAATCACCTAAAGAGAAATCCTTGAAATCAACACAAGCTGCTGACCAGAAGGGCATTATTTATGATGTGTTAACTAGACAACATACTTAAAAATCATGTGTTCCTTTAGTGGATTCATTCAGAAAAATTCATCCTTAGGTGATTTTTATCATTGTATTGAGTTCATAGGGTGTGCTTACAGAAGTCTAGTCAGTCGCTCAGTCTCCGTACAGTCAAGAGATGTGGCACCATGAGATGTATACACTTGCTGCCAGCATAACATGGCACCCTATCATGTAATTCTTAAAAAAAATAAGTAGCAGTGCTACTTATTATTGTGATTAATACATAATTGTGTACATAAACCGGTGATACAGCTGCTTCTCATTTGTACTGTTCATGATTGTATGCGCTCTTTTACAACTGGCAAGCACAGGAGGTTAGTGCATACCAGCCTGCTGTGTGTGTTCTTCCTCTGGGCGGTACATGAAGCCATCTTGAGGAGAAGAATGCTCTGGCCAGGTGGCTTTGGCAACTTTGGAGCAGAACAATATGGTGATACAAGGTTTATAGCAGCAGTAATGCAACTATTATGAACTCCCTAGTGGATGTTGGAAGGCGTCACAAGACCCTCACCTGAAGTTCCCTCCAGCCCCACCACCCCCAGCTGCAAGTGATCTTGGGAAAAAGCCAGATTATACAGGAAGTAGAAGGTTAACTAGAAGTGGGATGCAGCTTCCACGAGACCCAGCCGGGATGGGGTGGGACCTTGTGGTGACGCAGGCTGCCCTTGGGTCCCGCAGTCTCCTGTTGAGTAACTCCTCACCCATGCTCCGTTAGGAACCTCAATAAACTGGATGACTCACCAGACCCGTTTTATCGTCTGTGCCCTTTCTCCGGACAAGACGTGTGTTAGCGTCACCCCAGGGAAACAGTTTCCCACAACACAGCCTCACCAAGGTCATGCGGTGCACTACAAGTTAAGGGAGCTAAGGGTCACGTGACACTGCAATGGGAGCGTCTTGGATTTTTTTTTTTTTTATAAGTTTCTGGGACCACCATATTACCTGTGGCCTGTTATTGACAGAAACATATGGCCCAGGACTATAGAAGAACACATTAGAAAACTGATTTGCACAAACCAGAAAGAATCTGGCAAAATACTTAAGTAAATGCTTCACTCTTGAAAATACAGGCAGTGGTAAGTGTATGTAGGCAATGATAAATACATGTATAATCAAGGTCATTAAGTATGACCACAGGTCATTAAGTAAAGTCACGGGAGAAGCAAGACTTTAGTGACAAGGAGCTCCATGGTTAAAGGCATTTATTTGCTAAGCTGGCTGGCTTAGGTTTAATTCCCAGTGCCCAGGTAAAAAGCCAGACACAAAACATGGTACATGCATGTGGTGTTCATTTGCAAGAGTCCCTGGCAAGAACACACACACACAAATAATTTTGTTTTGTTTTTTCAAGGTAGGGTCTTACTCTAGGCCAGGCTCATCTGGAATTCACCCTGTAGTCCCAAAATGGCCTCAAACTCACAGCAGTCCTCCTACCTCTGCCTCCCAAGTGCTAGAAATAAAGGCATGTGCCACTGTGCCCAGAATATATATATATATGTATATAACAATAATGAGAGAAGGAAATACCGATTGTCTAGATGGCAAAGGTCAGAAAAGGATTGAAGAATGTAAAGAAATTAGGGAATCCGGTATGTTCTACATCTTGAGTGTCATATATTTTTATGTAATTTGGAAGAATTGTTGACTTGAATGAATTTCATTGTTCATATGTAACCTTAAAAAAATGGAAAAAGGTAACACACACACTCAGAGATATCAGACTATGTAGATAAGAGTAGTTAAAATTAGGGAAAAAAAAAAAAAAACAAAACCCTGGATATAGCAAGTGAAAACTCATGGCTTCTAGTGCAGATTTAAAAATATATCTTATTTTTGTTTATTTTTATTTATTTATTTGAGAGTGACAGACAGAGAGAGAAAGGGGCAGATAGATAGAGAGAAAATGGGCATGCCAGGGCCTCCAGCTATTGCAAATGAACTCCAGATGCATGTACCACCTTGTGCACCTGGTTTATGTGGGTCCTGGGGAATTGAGCCTAGAACTGGAGTCCTTAGGCTTCACAAGCAAGCACCTAACCACTAAGCCATCTCTCTAGCCCTATGTTTTGTTTTTTTTTTTTTCCTTCCTATAAAGCTCACTTACCTTAAATTTTTTTTGGGGGGGGGGGATGGAGGCATCTTCTTTGTTGTTGGAATATTTTAAAAATAAATTTTAGGTTAGCTGTCTATTTTCAAAAGTGTTGGAAATTTGTACCCTTCTCATAGTTTCCTCTCTTGTGACATTTCTTTACCATGGTACATTTGAGAGACCCAAGAAACAACATTGCATACTACTATTAAGATCGCCTTCATTTCTCCACACACTTTCTGTTTCAGGATCTGTTCAGAATCCCATCCAGAAAAAATCATTATGACTAGCCATTTTGTCTCTTTAGTCTTCTCTGGTCTTGACAGTTTCTCAAATTTCTTTGTTTTTTCATGGCATCGACAGTTTCATGGAGGGGTACTAGTAAGACATTTTATACAGCATCTCTTAGTTTGGGCCTATCCAGTGTTTTTCTTGTGTTTTTGCCAGGTACATAGACTTCCAGGAAAACTATTGTAAGAGTAAAGTGCTCTTCTCACAACATTACAAGAGCTACTCTTTGCCACCTGGCCATGGTAATGTTGATAGTGTTTCTCCACAGTAAATTGATTTAATTTTTCTTCCTTTCATCTCTTTGGAAGCAATTTACTTATGTGCGAGAGGTCAGTAACAGCATTTAAAGTGAATAATAAATTTCTCTCCATCACACTTGAGAGCAAACTGATCCCTGGCAACTTTTTATATTTCATATGAAACATTTCCTACTGGCTGATCCTGTATGGGTTATGACATTAAGGTTAAAATACATTTTTGGAGGCATCTTTTTAAAGAAATATTTTTATTTATATGAATCAGAGAGAGAGAGAGAGAGAGAGAGAATGAGAAAGAGAATATGTATGTGCTATTGCCTCTTGCTGTTTAAGGAAATTTCAGACACATGAACCACATTGTACATCTGTGTTTTTTTTTGTTGTTGTTGTTGTTTGCATACTGGTTAATTGAATTCAGGATGACAGGCTTTGCAAACAATCACCTTTAACTGCTGAGCCATCTCCCCAGCCCTTAGAAGCATCTTTGATGTATCTGTAACGTATGCTGAAGGAGTATAGAATTTGTAATTGAAGCACTTGATTGCAGAAATTTATTATTTTTATAATGGGCATAGATTATTTATGTACATGTTTAGGTATTTAAGGTAAGGTTTCCCTATGTTGGTCCCCAAGCTGGTTTTAATCCTGAACTTCCGTGGTCACTCTGCCTCAGCCTGCAGAGTAGCTGCCACCACGCCCAGCTAAATCTCACTTTTGAATATGAGTGTTAACTTCACTTGAAGTGGTTAAGAAAAGATTTTAGACAGTTTGAAATTCTCTGGATGTATTCAAAATGGTGTATGAAATAAATTGAACTAATCCTGAATGTCCTAAAGGGGGTTATTATTCCAAGGAATCTTGTGAAACCTTCTACAAGGAAGTATAACTATTTAGAATAATCACTTTCTGACTGTTTTTCAAGTTTAAAATTGTTTTGTGTTTCTTACAATAAGCTACATGTGGCTGGGAAGATAGTTCAGTGGATAAAGTGCTTGCCATACAAGCACGAGGACCTGAGTTTGAAGCTCCAGCACCCATGTGCATGCCCTGTGGACACAGTCGTGGGTTTATAATCCCACAGTGGAGACTGGGATCTCCAAGGCAGGCTGGCTAGCCAGACGAGCCCTGTTATGTCCAGTTCTCGGCACCCCCAGTGACCACCAAGGAGAACCAAACCCGTATGCAAGGGCAAGGAGCTTTATTTCCGGCTTAAGCTCTGTCTCTTGACTTCACCAAGGCAGTGCATCCCTACAAGAGGCCCCAGCAGCAGGGGGGCAGGGTTTTTATAGGGATTTGAAAAAAGAAGTAGGGAATGGGTACATGATTGGTTGATTTCTTAGGACATTGGCTGCAAGGTTGGTGGGCGGGACCTAGGTAACTAAGAAACCTCTGTTGCGATTGGCTAAACAAGCAGCAATAACATTTGTATGTATTTCGATTGGCCGGGGCAGGGAGGTAGGCGGGATAAGTCTTTGGCAAGTTTCAGGTGTCCTGGGCAGGGGGCAGGGCAGCTGCCCCTTTGTTTAAGCTTTGTTAGGCCTAACCAGGGCAGCACTCTACTGAAGCCTGTCATGGCATCATTTAGTTTCTGGGTCCTTCAGCCCAATCGGCAAACCCTGGGCTCTAGTGAGAGACCCCTTTGCCTTAGGAATAATGTGGAGCATATTGGAGGAAGACACCCAATGTTCAACATCTCTGGCCTCTACTTGCAGATACATAGGCACCGTGGTACATGCCTGTTACTCCAGCCACCTGGGAGGCTGAGGCAGGAGGATTGTGATTTTTGAGGCAAGGCTGGGCAATATAGTGAGATTCTGGAGACGGAGAGGGAAAGGAAAAGGGAGAGAGCATGATAAACACATTTGGCTGGGGAGGAGAGGGGTAGGATCTCTCTGTGTGGACCAGGCTTCTAGGCTGGCTTCAAATTTGAGGCAATCCCTAAGTGCTGGGATTACAGGTGCGACCCACTGGACCGGACAGCAAGGACTATCTTAAAGTACAAGACAGGAAAGACAAGACTTGCATACCTAGAGATGGAAAGAACACAGGTGCTGCTGAATTCTGTGTTTTCAAAAAATGTTTTTGTTTGCAGTTTGTAATGGAGAAGACAAGATAGAAACTGTCTTCCTTCTGTTTTTGTTGTGTGTTTTTTTTTTTTTTCAGTCATCAGTATTATTTAAAGAAAATTAATGGAATAGCTAAAAAAAAAAAAAAATCGAGGACCTATTACTTATTGGTGGACACACTGACAGGCTTGCTCTGCCACTGTGCTGCGTAGATGGCCTGGGCTTCCGGCCTCGCTGACTTCCGGACTTCCCACCGTGGTTTCAGCTTCCCTCTCTGTCACACATTGTGCTCCAGGCGCTTCTGCAGGAATCCTGACCCTGCCACACATGGCCTGGCTTCCAGGCTGCCCTTTGAAATCCGGGTGGCAGCCTCCATGGTCCTGTAACTCTTCTTCATCCTTATTCATTGGTCCACTTGGTTTTCACAGCCACAGTCACAGGGATGGTCATTGTGAGTGTTTTTGTGGACCCCAGTCTCCTCAAATCTCAGCCAGAATGAGTGAAATGCTCCTTTTGCTTGAATATACCACATGAGATTCACTTCCCCTTCCCAGGATAGTATATACATTTAGCCAGACAGCAGCAGACGTCACACCCCTAGGGCTCATGACTACCTCTTTTTTAAGTTTTCATTATCAGGGATGTATTCTCTCCCATGGAGTGGGCCTCCAGTCCAATTAGAGGGCAGTTGGTTTCCACCATGATAGACATGCCACTATTGCACCTGTTGGCTCATTTGGCCTGGCTGGCCAAATATAAGGCTTGCAGTGTCCACTGTTGAGTATCTTCACTGGTGATTTCTTGTCCCGTCCAGCAGGACTCAGTTATTCGGGGAACGCGAGGGGGACCAGGCCTGTGTAAAGATGGGTGAGAAAGAAGGAACGAGACCAAGCAAAGAGTTGTCAAGGTCTGTTTTATTATTTTTTACACAGTGGTTATATAGGGGAAGAAAAGGGGGGAGTAAGCTGCCTGACGTGACTTAGGGCCGGAATTGTTAGGAAACTAAGAGGAGGTGAAACTGGGTGTTTATCTAATCTTAGGGAACCTAGAGGAGATGTATCCGGGTGTTTTCCTAATCTTGCCTTAACGGCTTGACATCCTGATCATAAACTGGCCTTTTGCAAATGATAAGATTCTGCAGACCACATTCCTAACTGCAAGCTGGATGGACCAGCTTTCTGGTGAATGAGTCAATTTAAGAACAGGCCCAAGAAAAATGGAGAGGCTTTTGCTTTATGGCTCCCAACATCTCCTCCCTTCTTTTATACAAAAGAGGGGGGAGGCCCACTTTTCAGCGGTGGGCTTTAACCAACAAAAGGTCACAGTGTTCCTGTAATGGTCATTTTCACAAGCTACAGTTTCGGTCTCGGTCTCCAACATTTTTCCCCCTTTTTTGTATTATTGATTCCGATGGACCAGGATACCCTGGTGGGCTTATAACCGACTGGGGGAGCAGGGACCTGATTCCTCCCGTGGGCCTTGAACTACCCACATTTTGGGCCCTTGGTACCTTTTGGGGAGGGGAGGCAGGGCCGACATTGCGATGACATGTACTATGGTACCAACCTCCTTGCAAATCAGGTGTTACTCTCAGGGAATCCAGAAATGGTCAGATTGGGGACCTTCCCTTGCGGTGCTTTGCCTCGCACCCATGTCGGTGCCCATACTGTACTCACTGAAGTGAGTCAGTATGCATAGGTCTGGCGCCTAAGCAGCTCCTTTGTAGGAGGGAATCATATATGCGAGTTTAAGGAGTAAAGGAAGGAAAAGACCCATGAACCAGATAACTGAGCAAGGAAAATGCCCAAAACACCCAAAGATTTGAGAACACTGTTTTGTTTTATCGTTTGAGCAATTTGCTAAACCAGGAGGAACGATGCTCTGTGGCCAGGACTGAGAAATCTAACTTAGGAGTGCCCTGAGGGGCACCTAGGGGATGTTTTCCAATAGGTGTCACCGGTGGTCTCACAACCCCAGGCTTTACAAAAGAAGTCCGAGTCAAACCCACATGTCCTAGCAAGAGCACGGTTTCGATGATTCCCAGGACAGACATAGAATCCTTTAGACAAGGCAAGGGCAGCCCTCCTTACAGTAGTGCTGCATCCCGGGTCTGCACTAGAGTCCTGTAACTCGAGTGCTTTAAGTTGTGGGATGAAGGAATCAGGTGTTCCCCAATCAGCTCCTAGTGCTAATTTGCAGACGTCCACTTCCAAAGTCGGCCAGGGGATGTCTGAGAAACCATAGAGTGGGCCCAGTTCACATCACCGACTTCACTGAGCACGGTCCAGGTGAAATTCATGGGTCGATGGTCAGTGGTGATCAATCCAGATGCCAGGAGCAAGAGGCCAACGAAGGCAGGGCAGCCATAGTCCTGAAAAGGAAAGGACAAATCCTCAGGGGGGCAGGGAGCCTTCCCTGGGAGAGGGTGAATTTTTAAGGGGTGTGGGTGGTGTCCATCGACGAACTAGACGTTCTGGGAGCCAACGAGGCCCATATGATTGCAAATTGGACAGTAGGTGCTAGAAGCAGGAGAAAAGCAGGTTCTGGTCACAGGCAGCTAAAAGAATGCCATCCATGTAATGAAGAATGTAGACAGAGGGAAAAGTCTCCCTGAGGGGGTCAATGGCCATGGCCACAAACTTTTGACAGAGGGTGGGGCTGTTAGCCATACCTTGGGGTAAAACCTTCCATTGAAAGCGAGGCATAGGGCCACGAAAATTTACTTGCGGGACACTGAAGGCAAAGCAGGGCCTATCCTCAGGGTGTAGAGGGATGGTAAAAAAGCAATCCTTTAGATCAATAACTATTTTGAAGGAACCATAGGGAATGGCCACGGGGGAAGGAAGTCCTGGTTGGAGTGCCCCCATGGGGACCATGGCTTTATTAACAGCTCTCAGGTCCTGTAGCAAGTGCCATTTGCCAGATTTTTTCCGAATGACAAAAATAGGGGAGTTCAGGGGGAGGTAGAAGGCTCGATGTGGCCAGCGGCAAGTTATTCCTGCACTAACAACATTGTAGCCTCTGTTTTCTCATGTGAAAGTGGCCATTGGTCAATCCATACAGGGCTTTGGGTTTTCCAAGTAATTTTATCAGCATGGGGTGCAGGGATGGCAACGGCCGCTAGGGAAAAGAAGACTCAGGGGCATATCCAAGGCCAGAGCGATCGAGTTTCTGGGGAGGAGAAATGGGCTCTGTTATGCCTTGTAAATTTTTTCCAAGTCCTTTCCCTGGAATAAAACCCTGACTAAGCATTTGGGAAGTGACAACACTATTGGGGCTACAAAGAACCATATTCATTTGTGAAAGAAGCAGAGAGCTGTTTAGGAGCGGTGCATTCACGAGAGAAGTGTCCAGGTTGTTTACAATTATAACATGTTTTTGTACCCTGAGTGACACCAGCAGAACGGAGAGCAGCTCCAATTGCTAAGCCCATGGCGTGGGAGGAGCCCACGCCTGCACATAACTTGATATAATCAGATATGGTCTCCCGCTTGTGAGAGCGGAGAATAGACTGACAAGCAGGATTAGCATTCTCAAAGGCCAGGTGTTTGATAAAGGGGCTGTTGGTTTCCCCAACACCAAAAAGGCGCTCAGCAGTTTCATTAAGTCTACTAATAAAGTCACTGTAAGGCTCTTCTGGACCCTGTCTAATATTAGCCAGGGAGGCGGTGGCAGTCCCTTTAGGAGGGAGGCACCACCAGGCGGCGAGGCCTGCCTGTTGTATTTGGGCTAAAAGTCCAGCGGGGTAGCGTGCTTGCCGTTTGTTGGAATCATAGGGATGTTCCCCCAACAATTTTTGTTTTGTCCAATTTTTAGAAACAGCCTTTTATAAATTATGGCGAGCAAAGTCAGAGCAGTTTTCATTAAATTCAGTGCACCATAACAGGAAAAGCAAGAAGGCCAGTATTGCGGGTGTGTGGGTCTGCTTCTGTTTTGCACCTAGGCTGTCAGAGGAAGGATTAGAAAAGGCAGCAAGTTCTTTTGTGACAGAATCGAGTTCCTGGAGAAGCTGCAGCTGAAGTTTTTTATCCTGAAGTGCCCTACAGAGGTCAGAGACAGAAACTAATGTGGCAGATTGTAGCTCTATGAAGGAAGAGTGAGCGAGAGGTTTTGAGGGAGATATCAGAAGTAGCGTGAGAAAGAGGTTTGAGAAATTCTTCTGCAGACAACAGAATTTTGGTAGAATGAGAGCCATGCATAAGGCTATTAATAACATTCCAATAAGTGAAAGCATGGTGAGGGACAGCGTCAGGACCCTCCTTATGTAACAACTCGTTAACTTCTCGACCTACTTTTGCCCAAGTATATGGGTGAATACTAGGACCATTAATAACAATCCATGGACACACATCAGAAATAAATATAAAAAACTGTGACAATTCCTTTTTTGATACTCTAATTCCTTCTTTCCCTGAGAGAGGCCTTAATATCCTTAATAAAGAGTGCCTCTTTAGAAATAGAATGACCCATCTTTGATAGGACGGATGAAGCTACTCACCAGAGATCCGTCACTTCATGAGCGGTGAGGACGTTCTCAAATCGAAGCCGTGATCGGCGATGATGTCCCGGGATGCTGAAATGTATGGTCCGTCCCGGCGAATGGTCCGTACCTCGAGCCCCACACGTTGGGCGCCACTTGTCCCGTCCAGCAGGACTCAGTTATTCGGGGAACGCGAGGGGGACCAGGCCTGTGTAAAGATGGGTGAGAAAGAAGGAACGAGACCAAGCAAAGAGTTGTCAAGGTCTGTTTTATTATTTTTTACACAGTGGTTATATAGGGGAAGAAAAGGGGGGAGTAAGCTGCCTGACGTGACTTAGGGCCGGAATTGTTAGGAAACTAAGAGGAGGTGAAACTGGGTGTTTATCTAATCTTAGGGAACCTAGAGGAGATGTATCCGGGTGTTTTCCTAATCTTGCCTTAACGGCTTGACATCCTGATCATAAACTGGCCTTTTGCAAATGATAAGATTCTGCAGACCACATTCCTAACTGCAAGCTGGATGGACCAGCTTTCTGGTGAATGAGTCAATTTAAGAACAGGCCCAGGAAAAATGGAGAGGCTTTTGCTTTATGGCTCCCAACAATTTCTCTTTCTCCCATTGAACTGCATGCAGAATGGTTTCTTCCACCTTTCTGTCAACCCAGGCCCAGAAAGCCAAGCGTCTCATGTTCTCTCTCATATGTGGATCCTAGCTACAGATGATTGGACTTCTGTGTGAGTAGGAAGAAAACTCAGTAGCAAAGGCCAGAAAGCTAAAAAAGAGACATAAAGGGAAGAGAAAGGATGGGAGAAGGGTACTTAATAGGATGGTATTGTGTATATGTAAGTAGAAGAATAGATTAATGGGGGTGAAAAGGTCCAAAGTGAAGTCAGGGGAAGAGATTGAGTAAAGGAAAGGTGGAGGGAGGGCTAATCAAAATAGAAGAGGATATAAATAAATCATATGGAAACCTACTTTTTTGGACAATGGAACACTCAGGAACCATAGATTGTTACTAGAAAATTTTCAGTGCCAGGGATGGGATACCTTCCAGTGAGTTCTTGGCCAGGGAGGTCCCTGATGCCCCAAAAACATTATACACCATTGCCGAGGCCCTTGGTTTCCCACCAGGAATAGATGGTAAGACCCTATTGGTGAAGACTCCACATACTTGGGCTGCAAGGCCACTGAGAAATCCTGCTGGAACTGAGCTGATAACCTCCTTCATAAAATTAAAAAAAACAACATTTTTATTGATTTCCAAGGGGTGGGGGCAGAGAGAATGGGCATGGCAGGGTTTTTGCCACTGCAAACAAATGCCCAATGCATGTACCACCTTGTGCACCTGACTTTATGTAGGTACTGGGGAATTGAACCCAGGCCATCAGCTCTGCAAACCAATGCCTTTAATAGCTGAGCCATTTCTCCAGTCCTGCATTTAGGTCTTTTAAACTGTGACCAGAATAATCCATCAAATTCTGCTTATACACTACAAGGCATCTCTTATGTCAAGGTTCCAAATCTTTCCACATTCCTCCCAGAAATAAGTTCCAAAAGGTCAAGAGCTGCATAGTTAGGTTTCTACAACCAACAACCTTATGACTCTACTCTGGTACCAATTTTTTGTTGTACTTACTTTTGTGTTGTTGAGATAATACACCTAACCCAAACCAGGTGATGGAAGGGAAGTTTTATTTTTTTAATTTTGGCTTATTGTCTTGAGGGGAAGTTTCATGATATCAGGGGAAATTTTGGAATAAGCAGAGGCTGGACATAACCTATACCTTAGCAGGTTGAAAATATCAGCAGGAGAATGAGGCAAACTCTAGCAAGGGTGAGCTGGCTATAACACCCCTAAGTCTGCCCCCAACAACACATCTCCTCTAGCAAGGATCCACCTCCCAAGCATTCAAAACACATGAGTTTTTAGTAGGCATCTGAAGGAACCCACCACATGCCCATTTTCTTCTTTTTCTTTTCTCTCCCCTTCTTTCCTCTACCCCCCTTCTTTATCTCTTTCTTTTGGAAGACAGAGGCTCACTATGTAGCTCAGGCTGGCTTTGAACTCATGATCCTTTTGCCAACTTTGTTTCAGCCTTGCAAGTGCTGGCATCACAGATGTGTACCATCATGCCCAAGGAGAATGTTTTCTTAAAATACAAGGAAATTTTCAAGCCGGGCGTGGTGGCGCACACCTTTAATCCCAGCACTCAGGAGGCAGAGGTAGGAGGATTGCCATGAGTTCGAGGCCACCCTGAGACTCCATAGGGAATTCCAGGTCAGCCTGGGCTAGAGTGAGACCCTACCTCAAAAAACCAAAAAAAAAACCAAACAAACAAACAAACAAAAAAAAAACAAAAACAAAAAGAAACACCCAACAACAACAACAACAAAAAAAAAACAAGGAAATTTTCAGAAGACTGGGCATCCACTAGGCCACTGGCAGAGGTCTGTTCATTTACATATTGTCTATAGCTGCTTTGTGCTACATGGGCAGAGCTGAGTAATTGTGATAGGAACCCTATGGTCCGCAAGGCTTAAAATATTTACCATCTGGCCTTGTGAAGCAAGCTTGCCAGCCGCTGCACTAGATAATCCAACAGAGATGCCAGTTGCTAAGTGCTGCCTATCTGTGACAGTGCCAAACATCATGTTCTTATCACTAAGAAATCTTTCCTGCCATATCAGGATGCTCATCTGAATTAAGAGAGGTGGTGTTAACAGTGAGCAGGGAGGGTAGTTATGCATATTGTCCATTTACTAGTTTTTACTGATTTCATGAAAAATAAATGCATGTTCTTATAATTAAGAACAACTTCTCACAAAACAAGAAAAAGGCCTAATGGTATTTTTTTATTTTTATTTTTATTTTATTTTTTTAGGAAGGGTCTGAGCCCAGGCTGACCTGAATGTCAATTTATAGCCCCGGGCTGGCCTCAAACTCATGGCTGTCCTTCTACCTCATCCTCCTGAGTGTTGGGATTAAAGCATGCACCATTGCACCTAGCTGTGTTTAAAGTGAATTTTCATTAAAATTTTAATGGTGTGGCTGGATAGATGGCTTAGTAGCTAAAGGCACTTGTTTAAAAAGCCTAATGACCCAAGTTTGATTCCCCAGTACCCACATGAAGCCAGATGCACACATTGACACCTCCACACCGGGCTACTCTTTTGATTTCTAACAGCACAGAAAGCATCAAAATGTATAGATTTATTGTCAGACTACATTTGTACAAAATTACATTTATCTCTACTGTGTGTAACTATAGTTTTTCAGTGTTATTGCCACATAGTATTACATTGTATGAGCATATTGTATTGCTTATACACTCTACCACTAATGTACACTGGGTTTCTAGTTTTCAAGTATTTATAAATAATGCTGCAAAACATTCTCTGCACATCTATAAATACACATAGAAATTGAAAATTCTAAGCTGTGGCATATATATCTTTGCTCAAATTTAGAAAATAGTTTCCTAGGTAGGAGATGAGGCTTGCAGCAGTTAGAACTATGGATCCTCTGATTTGAGTTCTTCCGAGGAGGCATTTCAGGTGAATGCACTGTTGTTTTCATTTGCATTGCTTGGATTACTAAGGAAATGAACAGAGCCTTTTCATGTTTATGGGCTTTCTGAATTCCTTATTCTTTAAGTCCCTTGCCCTTTTGAAAAGTGTGTTGGCAGTATTTTCCTTATTGATAAGTAGTTAAGTGAATTCTGGGTATGAACTTTTGATCATAATGTATGTTACAAATATTTATCACTCTGATATGCTTCTTCACTATTTTAATGGTAGATATTTTGAATAACTTTTCATGTTCTCAGAAAGAAGATTCAGAGCTATCTAATAGTGCTAGAAATAGAACATAGTATATTAATCCTTATCCCTCCTCTCTCTATATATAATATAAAACCACATATGAATGATTGAATATAAATTTTATACCAGTAATGCATGAGAAGACTTAGACATTATTAATGGAAACTGGCTTGAAGACAGTGTGGTGGTTTGATTCAGGTGTCTCCCAGAAACTTAGGTGTTCTGAATGCCAGGTCCCCAGCTGGTAACAATTTGGGAATTGGAGCCTCCTGGAGACAGTGTATTGTTGGGGGCAGGCATATGGGTGTTATAGCCAGCTTACTCTTGCCAGTGTCTGGTACACTCTCCTGGTACTGTTGCCCACCCTCTGCTCATGCCATCATTTCCCCTGCTATCATGGAGCTTCCCCTTGAGTCTGTAACCCAAAATAAACCCTTTCTTACCATATGCTGCTTTTGGTCAGGTGATTTCTGCCAACAACGTGAAGCTGACTGCAACAGACAGTGATCAGTTTGACTATATCTTCATTTAAAATTACTTCCAGAATACCAAAAAATAATAATTCATGTTACATGTATAATAAGGACTTTCGTAATTGTTTATGTGCCTTATATGCATTTCCTCCTCAAGATTATTGTGAACTAAAATTTCTGAAAGGTGGCTGTAACTGCTTCAAACATTCTACAAGGGTGATTAACCGATTAGTTAGAACTTCTGGGATTGTGGCCAGATGAAATGTTACAGATTGAGAACCAAATTATCTTGGTCTAGCTTTAGTCCACCTAACCAATGAGCTAACTAATTAACTAACTAACCAACTGACTGATTAACTTAACTAACTAACCTAACTCTCACTCAAACAAATGAAGGAACCTACCCTTTGCTGAGCCCTATCCCATCCCTTCATATTGAATTGGCCCAGGAAGAGACCTGGCCATTGGATTGCTTGCAATGTACTGCTGATAGTGCATAGCTAACATTGTCCACCAGATGGAGACAAAGCACTGCTCAGTTGAAAAGTCTCTACACAAAGTAGGTTTCCTGACTTCCCATTTTTATCAATTTTAATTTATGTAACATAACAAACAGGGCAAAAATGTGAGAAGTTAGGAAAATTATCTTTTGTACTGTTTCTTTCCAGCCAAAATATTTCTTGCCACCCTGGGGGAAAATTCCAGGAACTAATTTTTAAAGTAATGTGATTAAAAATATGTTTTATCCACCCATTTACCTGAACTGGTAAAAACAATCAAGTCCCCTTTCTAGCTTATTTTGATAAAATAGAACATATAAAAGGTAATAATATCATTGTACATGTTATGCAATAAAAAGTTGGGAAATGAGATTATTCCAAGAACTCAGTAAATAGAAATCAAGTAAATTAGCTTTAGATAACGTTGCTTACAGAATTATAATACGTGTGAAGATAATAATAATAATCATAATGAGGTTTGGATTTATTCTAATGTCTGAAGTATGTGGTTGTGGTTGGCAATTTCTATCTCTTTTACTTAGCTCTGACATAACAGTTGTAAGAGCCACAAACTCAATGCTTGTTCCCTCCTTGTAATAAAGATGGCCGGGACGATTTAGGAGCACCTTCTCTTCCTGAATATAATGGAAAAGCTTCAGTTCAAGAAGCGCGGTGGTGACAAGCTATGGTGTCCTTGAGAGGACAAGTGTGAGGGCAAACACCTCTGTAACTAAGGATGGCAGTGGACAGGCAGGATGCACGTGGATTCTGCACAGAGGACCTCTACACATTTACTGTGCTAGTTGGAGATTGGTCAGTCTTGAATTTATTCCATTATTGAGAAGTTACTGTGCGGGTACACAGGGTATAAGTAGGTTTATGATGCTGGCCTTAGATGCTGTCATTTCTAGCCAAACAAGCCCTGTGGGCTTTAGACAGAGTTTAGATCCTGAGTTCCTTTTTAAAAAATTGTCATTGTTATTCCTAAAAAGCATGTATTAAATGCCTAATTGTAAATACTGGGCAATCTGCCAAGTATTCCTACCCTAATGACATTTTTTTTTCTGGGCCAAAATGCATAGTTAGACATATCACTTTATTAAAGGGTAAATTATTTTTAACAGAATTGTGCTAGAATATCCAGGTTATCCTGGTGTCTTACCTGATATAGCCTGTGATTTCTTCAGGGTAGACACTGGGTCAGGGCTCACAGATCACTGCCATTGCCAAATGCCAAAACAATATCCAAACAGCAACGGATAATGAGGTATTGCTCTCAAGAAGGCTTGGTCCTTTCAATAGTTATGTCGGTTTATTTAATTTTTCAGCATTAGAAATAGAGCCCAGAGCCTCAGGCATGTACTTTCCCACTGACCTGGATCTCCAACTCTTCAAAATTCCATTTTGGCACAGGGTCCTCTGAGTTGCCTAGGCTGTCTTAAAATTTGAGATTCTCTTACCCGACAAGCTGGATGGAGGCATGTGCCTCCACTCCCTGACCAGATTTCTACATTTTGATTAACCAGAGTGCTGTCTTCTATCCAGTGATGGGGATACTGGGACTCATTACTATCCTCTGCTCCCTCTCAGTAGGCATTTATCAATGATTTCATCAAATTCATGAGCTGTTGAAAAACACTGGGAAAACTAAGTTTCTAAATGGGAAAGATATAGGCATATGATGTCACTTTGAAAAGGTGACAAAAGTGGGCCCTCTGTGGAATAAAAAAGAGAAATGTGTCCCTTGGGATTCGATCTGATACCAGCCCTATGAATAGCCCAGGAGTTGGTGATGGTGTTCTTAGAGAGGGTAAAAATAATTGAGTTTCTTTAGAAGGAGGAATAAAATATCCCATTGAACACTGACTTTCATTAGGGTCTACTTCTGGCAGGCCTTTTCCTTCCATACTGCCGTGTTATGTTGGTCAGCTCTCACATATTATTCCCCAAACCTCACCTCTTGTCTGATCGTCAGGCTCATTCTCAGATGCTCCTGGTTCTCTCTCCGGACACTGTGGTTCTTCCTAATTCATAATGTTCAAAGAGGAAGTCATTCAAGTGTCTCTCTTCTTCCATTTTCCTTTCTTATTCTGTTGTTTTAAATATTTACCTGAGGGGTGTGTGTAGCCACTACAAACAAATTCCAGTAGCAAGTGCCACTTTGTGCATCTGGCTTCATGTGGGTGCTAGGGAATTGAACCCAGGCCTTGAAGTGTCTTTGACCATTAAGCCATCTTTCCAGCCCAACATTGTTTTCTTTTCTTTCTTCTTCCTTCCTTCCTTCCTTCCTTTCTTTCTTCCTTCCTTCCTTCCTTCCTTCCTTCCTTCCTTCCTTCCTTCCTTTCTTTCTTTCTTTTCCTTCCTTTCTTTCTTTCTTTCTTTCTTTCTTTCTTTCTTTCTTTCTTTCTTTCTTTCTTTCTTTTTTGATAACTATATATTGAATGTCTGCTCTGTACCTGTCAATGAGCTAATGCTGGCGATAGAAGAGTGAACAAAACGAGATCTGGTTCTACCACATTGTGTTTGCTATCTTCAGTAGACTGCTACCAAGTGAATGAGCACAAAAGCACAGCATGAGAATTGGTGTTACTTGAGTATCAGCACAGGAACTTCCTGTCTAATTTGGCAGAATTTTTAGTCACCTTCTCACTCAAGCTAGAAAATCAGGCATCAAGCCGGGCGTGGTGGCACATGCCTTTAATCCCAGCACTCGGAAGGCAGAGGTAGGAGGATCGCCATGAGTTCGAGGCCACCCTGAGACTCCATAGTGAATTCCAGGTCAGCCTGGGCTAGAGTGAGACCATACCTCAAAAAACCAAAAAAAAAAAAAAAAAAAAAAAGAAAGAAAGAAAATCAGGCATCATTCTTTCCTGTCTCACTCTCCTGCTGTCCATATAAAATCTACCACCATGTCTTGCCTTACTGGCTTCCTGAATATTCTGTTTTCCTTTCCTCGTCATCTTACTCAGGATCACTTCCATCTTCAGTATGGTCTAGGATGATTGTTACATATTTCTGCCTCCTGGACTTCTGTTCTTCCTTGGAGTTTTGCATGTGGCCTCCAGACAGCTTTATCCCAAACCTGTATCTGATAGTTAGCTACCTCCCTAATGCTTTTTCAAGGATTTCCCATTTTATATAAAAGCCAGCCTTTTAACTTAGTTGTCACTTTTTTCCTTCCCCTTGAACCTTACACCCTAAAGCAACAAATTTACGACTGGGTATTTGATCATAGCATCTCGTTCCTGGGGGTCCACCTCACTCTGTGCTCTTTATTAAAAGTTTCACTCTGGCTCACCTGCCGCTCCTCAGCTCATGGTGTCTTGTGTGCTTCTATACTGCACATTTATGTCTCTTTCTGGATGTGTGCATTTCAAAAAGGGGCCACTATTTTATGCATCTCTATACCCAGAAGTGTGCTTGGCAAATGGAATTTGCATTGGAGCTCATTACTGTATGGGAATGGTAGTGAAGAGATATTAGGTAACCAGGAAAGGAAAATAGCTGGATGTCTAAGCAAGGAAAAAACACATCAGACTTGTATTTTTTTTTAAGTTTTTTGTTTGTTTATTTATTTATTTGAGAGCGACAGAGAGAAGGAGAGAGAGAGAGAATGGGCACGCCAGAGCTTCCAGCCTCTGTAAATGAACTCCAGATGCGTGTGCCCCCTTGTGCATCTGGCTAACGTGGGTCCTGGGGAATTGAGTCTCAAACCAGGGCCCTTAGGCTTCACAGGCAAGTGCTTAATCGCTAAGCCATCTCTCCAGCCCAGACTTGTATTTTTTAAAGAATATTTTTATTTGCAAGCAGAGAGAGAGATAAAAAGAAGAGAAAAGGAGAATGGGGTGTACTAGGGCCTCCAGCCGCTGCAAACAAACTCTGATGCATATGCTACTTTGTGCACCTGGCTTTACATGAGTCCTGGGGAATTGAACCCAGGTCATTCGGCTTTCAGACAAGTGCCTTAACCATTGAGCAATCTTTGTAGCCCCCATGACTTGTACTTTGGTTGATCAAATGGCCCCAGACGTCAATAGAACAGATGTTATGACTTCCTGATGCATACACAGTCTCACCAGTTCCAAATGAGCACATGTACTTGATCCTGTAGACTTTCAGCATGTGTCGGGAATTATACTGACGATAACACTGAAAGGACGGCTTAGCAGTTCAGTCATTTGCCTTCAAAGCCTAAGGACCCAGATCTGATTCCTTAGAATCCATGTTAGCCAGATGTACATGGTGGCACATGCATCTGTAGTTCGTTTGCATTGGTAGAGACTCTGTCATCTCCATTCTCTTTCTCTCTGCCTCTTTTTCTCTCTCTATCTCATATATGAATCAATAAAATACTTTTTTTTTTTTTTTAAAAGGAAACCCTTCATCTTACCCCAATGTGTGGTCAGGGTTGTTGTGGTAATGGCTGTTGCATCCTGACTCAGACCATGATAGCACACTGGGGAATATGATTTTTCTACTTTATTTGAGAGAGATAGAGAGAGAAAGCGGTGGGGGAGGGGGAGGGAGAGGGAGAGAGTGGACATGCCAGGGCCTCCAGTCACTGCAAATGAACTTCAGAAGCATACACCATTTGTGCATCTGGGTTACATGGGTCCTGGGGAATAGAACCTATGTCCTTAGTCTTTGCAGGCAAGTGCCTTAACCGCTAAGCCAATTCTCCAGCCTGAAAATATGATTTTTGAGCTGTGTTTTAAAATGTAAACTGAGAATCAAGGAATGGTATCTTGATAACCGTACACCAAAAGTATATATTCTGCAGCAGGTTCTAAGAGTGTTTATGTATTCTTGTGTTTAGACATTTAAATAAGCACAGTTGTATTTGAAACACATTTATGCTAATTATTTTTCACTGTTTTCCTGCAATCTAAATTTAATTTTACATTCAGCCAGTGTTTTATCTGGAATATCTACCTGGAAGTGATGATAAAACGTACCCGATAGGGGCCGACTGCTCTGCACCTCTTAGATATGCATTATTATCTTGGAAATGAAAGCCCAGTATGGCGAAGTATGGATCACTCTTCATGCCAAGGTAGAAGAACAGAGCACTGGACGGAAGCCCCTAGGGCTGGTGATTTTTAAAATTCCCTCTTTCAGTTTGTGCATCTAAGTGATTTGACTTCGCAGAGAGTAATTATGAAGTTTTTGGCCAGCCATAATTTACCCTTTCCTTTTGTGTGTGTGGTATGCATGTGTGTGTGTGTGTGTGTGTGTGTGTGTGTGTGTGTGTGTATTTGTGTTTGCATGTGTGTATGTATAAATGCATGTGTACATATGTGTGGAGGCCAGAGGTTGATGTCAGGAGACTTCCTCAATTGCCCTTCACCTTATTTTTTGAGGCAGGGTCTCTTGCTGAAGCTACATCTCACTGATTCTGCTAGCCTAGCTACCCAGCAAGCCCCAAGGATCTTCCAGTCACTACCTCCCTAGCACTGGGGTACGGATGTGCTGATATGTATGTGGGTGCTGAGAATCCATCTCAAGTCCTCTTGCTTGTATGGCAATTACTTTGCCCACTGAGCAACCTCTCTAGCGCTGTTCTCCTATTATAGCAGAAAAGGAATGAGCGAAGCCAGAGGGACTTACAGATGCCACACAGCAAACTAACATGGATATTATGGGGAGGAGAAGAGAGAGAGAGAAAAAAGATAGAAATCTTAAGAGAAATAACTGAAATCTACCACCTCTGGGAAGGGACAGCACTATCTAATCCATGAAGATGAAAGGGGACCAAGGAGATTGAATATAAACAGTTTCACACCAAGAAACATATTATGATTAAACTGAAAAGTCAAAGACAAAGGAATTTTGAAAGCAGCCAGAGAAAAGTGACTCATCATGTATTAGGCATCCTTCCAGAAGACTCTTAGTAGAGGTTTGCAGAAACCATACCAGTCAGGAAAGAGTAGGAGGATATATTCACAATGCTGAAAGAAAAAAAAAAATAACTGCTTTTTTTTTTTTTAAAACCTGGCTAAACTATCTTTCAGAAATGAGACTACTTTCCTAGGCCAAAGTAATTTGAGGAAGTTCATCATCACTAGACTTGTCTTATAAGAAATGTTAAAGTGAATCCTTCAAGTTCAAATGATAGAACATGAATTAGTAGTATGAGAACATAAAAATTCCTGGCAAAGGTAAGTACATAGCAATATTTATAATATTCTAAAACTGTAATGGTGTGAAAATTCCTGTATACTTAACCATAATAGTTAAGACACACAAAAATATTAAAAGTAACCATACAATATAATAATTTATTAGTACATATTTAATGTAAAAGGTATAGATTGTGATGTAACACAATGTGTGTGAGGGGGAGATGTAAGAGCCTGGAGATTTTTTCATGCAATCAAAGTTAAGCAGCTATCAGTTAAAACTAGATTATTGTAACTATAAGTTATTTTATATAAGTCATATCATAAACAAACAAACATCCTATAGTAGGGGCTTGAGAGATGGCTCAGTGTTTAAATGTGCTTGCTTGCAAAGCAACTGGACCTGCCAACCTGGGTCCAAGTCACCCAGCCACCCATGTGAAGCCAAGCAGCAATTCATTTGCAGCAGCAAGAGACTCAGATGCACGCATGCCTGAGCATGCCTGTGCATACACGTGCACACACACAGTGTACAAATATATATAAATAATTCTCAAAGAAAATTAAAAACCTGCCGGGCATGGTGGCACATGCCTTAAATGGGAGGCAGAGCTAGGAGGATCGCTGTGAGTTCGAGGCCACCCTGAGACTACATAGTGAATTCCATGTCATCCTGGGCTAGAGTGAGACCCTACTTTGAAAAAAAAAAATAATCAAATCAAATCATGAAGGAAAATAACAAAAGGGACAAAAGGAACAACACAATAGTCAAATATCACCAAGTCATCAATACATCAACAAGTTACTTTACATAGACATGAATTATATTCTCTAATAAAAGGACAAAGCCCTTTGGCAAGAGTCAAATCCAACAGAATACTTCCATTTAAGAGAGTCACTTTGCTTGAAGGATACACATAAGCCCAAAAGTAAAGGGCTGATAAAAGATATTTCATGCAAATGGTAACCCACGGAGAGCAGGAACAGTTATCTCTGTATATGATAAAGCAGACTTTAAGTAAAAACAAAACAAAACAAAACATAATAATAGAAAAAAGAAAGTCATGATTTAGTAATCAGTGGATCAGTTCATCAAGAGGATGCAACACCTATAAATATATATGCAACTAATATTGGAACCCCTAAATATGTAAAGCATTTAAAGATCTGATTTGAGAAATGAGTATTAATATAATAATAATACTAGACTTCTGGTTAAGATGGCGGCATAGGCACAATGCCAAAGCAGTCTAAGGGGTGAAAAGCGAAAAACAAACAAACAAACAACCAGCAAAATGCACTCTTCTACTAAAAAGTAAAGGTGTATAAGAAATTATCAGCCGTAGCAGAGAAGTAGGAGCGATCCAGAGCATCTCGAGACCACAGAAGCAGGCAGACATGGCTCCAGCAGTGGTGGCGCCAAGGTGTAGCCGCACTCTCCGGGCTCAGGAACAGCCAGGTGAGGGGATTTTCCACTCACACCACCCTCCTCGCAAACTCAAGAAACTTGAAGGGGAGGAGAGCAGGGACCAGCTGAGCGGCTCCCAAGGACGAGAATTGCGAGGACCAGCAGTACAACTTCAGCCACCATCCACAGGCTTCCCTCCCCCTACTTCCAGTGCAAGTGCCAGCGAGCCCCAGAGACCTAGGGAAGGGAATTCATTTACACAGCACCCAGTGCTGGCTATCAGAACAGCAACCCACCAGCCCAGCCAGCCTACCTGATCCCACAGTGCAGCAAAGAGGGACCCAAGTGGGCATGCAGCATAGCTGAGACCAAAGCCATCCCAAAAGGTAACTGGGCTTACACCAGGTCAGTACCCACCAAAAAAGCCTAGTATATAGGCTTGTATCGGAAGTGCTAATTGCATCTTCCATGTCAGGATAAATTATGTGTTAAATCTGATGGATGAAAAGATTTGCCACCCTTAAATAAGCTATACTTCAGGGTTGTCATTTGTTGCTCCCTGATTTATAGTGTCTTTGTCTCCTCTTCTGTCATTCATTGGGACAGGGTCTCACTTGGTCACAAAGTGATCTTGGAACCCTCTACAGACCAGAAATCTCACCTTCCCATTTAGCAGGATTAAGGGTGTGGAGCAACACACATCCTTAGGGACTTTGACTTTGTTAGAGGATCTGCTTATTTTAATACTTAGTCTTGCATAAATAATCTGTGCTGCTTTTCATTGCATGTGTATATTGTTCAGCAAAATTTTAGAATTTGCCTGTAGTTTGTTTCTCCCAGCCTACTAGAATACGCGCAGTTGCTCAGGAAATAAAACCAGTAAGCAACACTGGAATCTCATGAAATTAAAAAGCTTGTGTACAGCAAAGGACACTGTGAATAAAGCAAATAGCAAACGTACAGAATGGGAGAAAAATCTTTGCCAGCTGTACATCTAACAGAGGATTAATATCCAGAATATACAAAGAAACAATGAGAAATCAAACAAACCTATTAAAAATGAGCTATGGAACTAAATAGAGAGTTCTCAAAGAAGAACTATAGATGACTTATACACATCTAAAAAAGTGTTCTACATCCTTAGCCAACAGGGAAATTCAAATTAACACTACTTTGAGATTCCAACTCACCCCTGTCAGAATGCGAAGATAACAAATGACAATGTTGGCGAGGATGTGGAAAAAGAGAAACCCTTCTACACTGTTGGTGGGAATGTAGTCTGGTGCAGCCATTGTGGAAATAGTGTGGAGCTTTCTGAAACAGCTAAAACCAGATTTACCATATGACCCAGCTATAGCACTCCTAGGCATTTATCCTAAGGAATCTTCTCACTACCTTAGACATACTTGCACAACCATAGTTATTGCTGCTCCATTCACAATAGCTAGGAAATGGAACCAACCTAGATGTCCCTCAGCAGATGAATGGATAATAAAGATGTGGTACATTTACACAGTGGAGTTCTATTCAGCGGTAAAGAAAGATGAAATTATGAAATTTTCAGGGATATGGATGGATCTGGAAAGGGTTATACTAAATGAGGTAACCCAGACCCAGAAAGCCAAACATTGCATGTACTCTCTCATATGTGGATCCTAGCTACAAATGTGTAGACTTGTGTGTGAGCTGGAATGAAAAATCAGTTGCAGAGGCCAGCAAGCTAGAAAAAGGCTATAAGGGAGGGAGGAGAGGGAAGGACTTAAGGAGATGGTATTGTATATATGTAAGTGGAAGAACAGATTACAGGGAGTGGAATGGCCTAAGCAAGGTCAGGTGAAGGGGTTGAGTAAAAACAGGGTGGGGGAGGGTCAATCAAAATTCAAGATATTCTGAATAAGACATATAAAAGCCTACTTTTTTGGATAATGGCAGACCCAGAAAACATAGATTGTTACTAAAAATTTTCAGTGCCAGGGATAGGATAACTCCCAGTGAGTTGTTAGCTAGGGAGGTCCCTGCTGCCTCCAAGGCCATTGGTTTCCCACTAGAAATAGATGGTAAGACCCTATTGCTGAAGACTCCACATGCCTGGATGGAAAGGCCACTGAGAAATCAAGCTGGAGCTGGGCTAAAAACCTTCTCCCTATAGATCACCTGACTAAAAGCTGGAAAAAACTCTACTTCATGCATCCCTATGGGAGACAGAAGTCATCAGCAGTGAAGACAGTGGACACTGGAAGCCTCAAGTTTGGCCAGACAGGCCAAATGACCAAATGGATGCAATAGTGGCATGTCTGCTCTGGGGGAAACCAACTGCTCTCTAATTGAACTGGAGGCCCGCTCTATGGGAGGGAATACATGCCTCCTACTGAAAACCTTTTTCAGGTGATGGTTGACCACTAGGATGACCCAAAAGGCAACATAGTTGTGAGAAAAAATGATGGAGGAGTGTTCAACACTGAAACATCTCTTTCACACCCTCCAAGGCTCAGGATCCATTGCAGAAGAGGTAGTGGAAAGAATGTAAGAGCCAAAGGAAGGGTAAGACCAATTAGAATGCAACTGTCCAGACAGAAATTGGCCTCAATATCCATGATCTTGCAGTGCCTAGCAGTACCTTCACAAGATGCTCACAATAGGCGGAAAAGATGATGACATAAAAATGAAAGACAGAGAGAGAGAGAGGAGATGATGGAAAGAGGGGCTGTAAGGGGAAAGTGGGGAGGGGAGAGAATTATCATGCTTTATTGTCTGTAAGTATACAAGTTGTCAATAAAAAATTATACGTTAGGGTTGAAGAGATGGCTTAGCGGTTAAAGCACTTATCTGTGAAGCCTAAGGACCCAGGTTTGATTCTCTAGGACCCACATAAACCAGATGCACAAGGTGGCACATGCATCTGGAGTTCGTTTGCAGTGGCTAGAGGCCCTGGCACACTCATTGTCTTTCTCTCCTTCTGTGTCTAATAAATAAAAAATAAAAATTTATATTAAAAAATAAAAATGCTAGAGGACTTTAACACTCCAATATTAAAAGTGTATGACATTTTGGCATCTATTTAAAGAATGGGCAGATGAGGCAGGAAGCTCAGTGGTTGAGGCTCTTGCCTGCAAAGCCTTGCGACCTGGGTTAAGTTCCCCAGTACCCAATACTTTCCAAAATATAGACTCAGTAAAGAGCCAATGCACTTGAAAAATAAGACAGAATACACCCAACAGACACACAGGACGTGCTATCTAATAGCAGCAGAATACATATGTTTCTCAGGTGCACATAAAGAATTATCTAGAATCTCACAGAATCCAAAATGTTAGGGTGTAAAACAAGTCAAAAAAATTTAAGGAGATTGAAGTTTTAACAGGTATTTTTTCCTATCACAAAGGCAGAAAAGTAGAACTGTATAACAGGAGGAAAATAGAGAAAATTTATAATATATGAAAGTTAACTAACATGTTCCTTAGAAATTTGTGTATCAAAAAAAAGTTAGAAGGGAAATTTGAAAAATCTGAAGGCAAACAAAAATTAAAATACAACATACCAAAACTCATGGAATTTGTAAAATTTGTTCTGAGGGAACTTAGTATTGTTAAATTTCTATAGTAAAAATTTAAATAAACTACCTTTTGTAACTCAAGCACCTAGGAAAAGGACAAAGGAAGCCCAAAATTATTAGAAAGAAGGTCATAATACAGATTAGAGAAGAAAGAAATGAAATAGAGCACAGAAAAACAAGAGAAAAAGAAAAATTACAGAGAAATAGTTCTGATGGGAATAGATACAAAGATATTCAATGAGACATGAGAAAACCATCTTTACCCTTTTAAGTCCAACTGTAGACACCTGAACTCATCTCTCCAAAATCCAGTCACAAAACTAAGAAACATCACTCTAGCTTTCCTCTGATTTTCCTGTGTTGGAGCTGGTCGTCAACAAGTTCTCTGAGTGCCTTGTCTGACAGGAGGTCATAATATCTTTGTTGCAGAAGAGATTAAGTCTCTCACTAGTAGAGAAGAATGCTACAGAGACCAACAAGAGGGTGGACAGGCCTTGCTAGGTTTCCCCCATCAGTGTGTCACACTAGATCACACGCTTTACAGGCACATTTCTACGCTGGCTGTCTGTTCTTTAACCAGACAGATGCCAAATAATTGTTTTCCTTGGGTCACTAGGGTCTTCGTTTGGGAAGCATGTGTCAAATCAAACTCTGATTAAAAATATACTGTGCCTTTCTCTTACTAACCTGTCTTTTTATTATAGGACTGTCAGCTATGACCCTTACAGGCTCATTCTTGCTTTTGATCTGGAACCCACGAGTACTAAGTGTGGAGCGCCGTGAAAGGGTGCATCTGGGAGAGCAGGGAAGAGAGGTGTTCCCTCCATTGGTAAAGGCACTTGGGTTTTCCTGTAGTCTCCAAGTGGGCAGTGAGTAGGAGGGCAGAGACTGTCTTGTCACCCTTGCCACTGCTGTGCTGTCAGTGGGGCAAACCGAGCCACTTCCAAATGCTGATGGTGGAGGAAATAGAAATGTCTCTGGAGGCCTCTCTGTGATACCTGTCTGGGAGATTAGCAGAGAACGATCAGGAATGTGATGAATGACATCTTCATCGTCTCTGTGCCTCCATGCACTTGAGATTTCCTTCACCTGTCTAACAGGTGTGCGGGGATGTATTTAAGTGTGGGAATCACTCTTAAGTTTACCATTTAGAGATCTGGTGGGGTGGGTAGAGAAGTTAGGTCTGCATGACAACCATCAGGATGATTCAACCTATGGAGATGACATTTTAAACCTGAGGTGATAAAAGGGAAATGACCAGACTGGGCCGGGTTTTCTGGGTTGACAAATATTTAGTCGTGTCATTGCTGAGAACAAATGAGCGCTTGTGAGAGAAGCACTGAAAGATTCATGAAAACAAGGTGGATCTATATGTTCATGAGGATTATTTATGATGGTCTAGTCCATTTTTCGGGAGAGAAGTGCAGTCCAGAGAAGGAGAGTGATTGACTTAAAGAGTTAGTGCCGCTGAGGTGGAGTTGGTCCTAGAACCCGTCTGCTCATCCTCTCTGCCTGTGTCCTCAGTGGACGCCATGGGAACACAAGTGCTGCCAAGCTGAAATGAGCTTATTGACGTCCAGTAGCAGAGGATGAGTCCCGTGGGGAGTGTCTTAGCAGGTATGCCCGGCAGGACTTAGGTCTATCCTAGGTGATTAGGCAGTGTGTTCAAGGGCTTTGCTCTCAATAGAATGCTGTGTGAAGGAAGAAGGCATCATTGTTAAGTTGACAGATGATGTGACTCAGGAGGCAATCTGTGGTCATATATGCTAGAGGGCACCTTCTGCTAACATAATCAGTTAAAATTATAATACATCCATGTTAAAGAGAATGCCAGAGGATTAAGAAGATGGCTCAGTGTGTAAAATGCTTGCTGTGCACTTGAGTTCGAATGCCCAACATCTATGTAAAAAGCTGGGCATTGCAGCATGGGCCTGTAGTTCCCACACTACCAGACAGGAGGGTTCCTGAGACTTGTTGAATCAGTGAGCTCCAGGCTCAGTGAGACTCGCTGTCTCAATAATAAGGTGGAGGGCTGGAGAGATGGCTTAGCGGTTAAGTGCTTGCCTGTGAAGCCTAAGGACCCCGGTTCGAGGCTCAATTCCCCAGGACCCACATTAGCCAGATGCACGAGGGGTGTCACGCATCTGGAGTTCATTTACAGAGGCTGGAAGCTCTGGCATGCCCATTCTCTCTCTCTGCCTCCTTCTCTCTGTCACTCTTAAATAAATAAGCAAACAAACAAACAAAAAAATTTAAAAAAATTAAAAAAAATAAAAAATAAAAATAATGTGAGATCAATAAAGGAAGACACCCCTTACCAATCTCCCTGTGCATTCACACATATGAGTATGTGTACCCTACATATATGCAACACACATGAACACACAGATACATAACAGTAGTTAGTTAATAGCAAACATATAACTTGATGCCATTGTCTTCCCCCATCTTGAGAAAGTGGGAGTGTGGTTACTTTCGAAAGTCTGACCTAGGAGAATTAAAAATTGGATCTAGGGCTGGGGAGATAGTTCAGTGGTTAAAGGTGCTTTCTTACAAAGCCTGCTGACCAAGGTTTAATTCCCCAACACCCATGTAAAGCTAGATACACAGAGGTGTGCATGCATCTGGAGTTTATTTGCAGTAGCAATAGGCCCTGGTATTCTGTCTCATATATACTCTCTCTCAGAAGTAAATAAATAAATAAATAAATAAATATGTGTGTGTGTATTTTTAAAAGTTTTTATATTTATTTATTTATTTGACAGAGAAAGAGGGACACAGAGAGAGACAGACAGACAGAGAGAGAGAGAGAGAGAGAGAGAGAGAGAGAGAGAGAGAGAATGGGCACGCCAGGGCCTCCAGTCATTGCAACTGAACTCCAGACAGCATGCGCCCCCTTGTGCATCTGGCTAAAGTGGGTTCTGGATTCTGGGGAATCTAACCAGGGCCCTTTGGCTTTGCAGGCAAACACCTTAACTACTAAGCAATAGCTCCAGCACAATAAATATATATTTTTTAAAATTAGATTTGACTAGACTTTAATCTTAATATGTCATCATAGAAAGTTATTTATAATCTAAGAAATTCCAGATACTTATTTCTTCACTACTTTTGTGCTTTTATATTCCATAGCCCTCACAACACACAAATCTTAAAATCGACTTCATCATAAAGATGAAAATCTACCCCGGGAAGAAAAGAGTATTGAAATAAAGGATTTGTACATGTAATTTTATTATGATTATAGCTATAATTAGCATTTAATTTTCCTACTTTTCAGGTACTGTTCAGAGGAGGTGAGACTTCTAGGAATTCCCATCACTGACATCTGGGTTTTACAGAGCATTTCCTCGCCTGCTCCATATTGATTAAACTTAGCCTGAGGATGGCATAGAGATCCTGTGGGAAAACAATGTTGTTGTAAAGGAGAGCCTGTTGGTCAGAGATTAACAGGTTGTAGTCAGGTCCATTTCTGCGTTATACTATTTGGCTGTATAACCTTAGCTATGTATACCTCCTTATTTCTCTAAACCCCTGTTAGGAAGGGTTAAATTTTCTTTTTCCTTTGAAGTTTTGATAATTTTTAGTTTATGAAGTAAATTCACAATGGGCAACTTTACAGTGGAAAAAAAGCAGTAACAAATTTTGTTACATGCCAAAACATAGGAGCTCTTCACATTCAGTATGAGACTCAAACAAGGGCTTCATTGCTTCAGTGGCATTTTGAACCATGTGGTTAATAGAGGGTAGGTGGCATCAGGCTGACAAGGGTTAAGTAAGGTGAACACAATTGTCCTTTTGTTCATATCAATTCCCGATTTAACAATCATCAAAAAGTCAGCTGTGACTATCTCTGAGTAGGGTAGGCAGCCAACCCCTGATCTCTTCCTCCTGGGAAGAGAGCTTTCCTAGGCATATAGGGGAATGTCTCATTTACTGTTTACTAATGGAAAAAAGATGCATATTTTTACCATTTCCTTAATCTCTAGGAAAAAAGGCAGCTCTGATTGTCACAAATGCATACATGGATTTATTAATTATTGTCTTATCTCAACAGTCCTCATAAGGGTCATGTATGGCTTGGCAATTCATTTTTTTTTTTTTCTTAAATTTTTTTTACAAGAGAGAAAAGAGAGAGAGAGAGAGAGAGAGAGAATGAATTGGTGTTCCAGGGCCTCCAGCCACTGCAGTTGAAGTTAGATTGAAAGCAAGACGGCCCTGCAAGGAAGCATTAATTTTCTTTTGGTTTGTTTTTGGCCCTGGCCTACCAGTTCTAAAACTTCAAAAGTGAGGGTTGCAATTACTTTCTCATTTCTGGCACAAAGCACCCAACCAAAAGCAGATGATAGGAGGAAAGGGGTTGTTTTGGCTCATAGACTCAGAGGGGAAGCTCTACAATGGCAGGAGAAAGCATGGCATGAGCAGAGGCTGGACGTCACCTCTGCCTCAGCAGGTGGAAAATAACAGTAGAAGAGTGAGCTAAGTTCTGACAAGGGGGAGCTGACTATAACACCCCGAAGTCCTCCCCCAACAACATGCCTCCTCCTGCAAGGCTCTAATTCCGAAATTGCCACCAAGCATTCAGAACACCACCTCCGCAGTGCAGCTGTTCATTAGAACCTCTGCATTTTGCTGGGCTGGCCAGCTCATCTTGGCCTACTTGGACTTTTCCTGGATTTAGCACTTAAGAGTTGTCCTAACACTTTGTCTCAGGCCAAGTGGGACAGTTGGTTTCCCCACTGAAAGGGCCAAAATACATTGTTGAGCCTCAGTGAACTCTTGAAGGATAGCAGGGGCGGGGGTGGGGGACAGGGCTAAGGAAAGTCGAAATAACAAAGGTGGAGCCCTAGACCCACAAAGCAGAACTCTCCCATTACTGGGAAAACCTAGGTCAGAGAGGTCGCCTAGACCACTTTGGAAAACCAATAAATGAAATATTCAAGCCCATAGAGTCACAGATATAATAAAAATTTAATTACCACCCTAAATTTATATGTGAACTAGTCCCACAAAATCCTTCTTTGAGTCAGGTGGCAGAGTAAATAATTTAGTGCTGTTACGTCCATGTCACAACCACACTAGGACAGGAGAATAGGTTGCTAAGAGACTAAATGAAACACTGGGATGGTGAGCAAAACTCTCAAGTACGGAGCACACGACTGGACGCCTAGCCTGACTGCCACAGTGTTCTGCGCAGACCACTGCAGAGGAAAGGGTTTCATATGTCACATTATAAGCGCTGACATTGTCAGCTTGCTTGAACCATTGTGTGAACTGCAGTCCAAGCTGTAGCTGGCCTTGACCATAAGTACAAGAAGACAGTTTCTCTTCTAGAGAACACTAACTTGCCTGTCCCCAGTTCCTTCAGGCAACACTTATCCTGATGGCCTAGTCCTCATCCACTGGTCTGCTTCCGTCGTCCCGTTGACTTGGCTAGACCTTACGAAACTAAAAGGCTCACTCAGGGACGTAGCATCGGATGTAATCCTTTTCTCAAAGACCATATGCCTTCTAAGGAACTGGGACACAGTGCAGTCTCCATCAGAATCACCCAAGACATAATTAGGAATATGCTTAGTTCTTCTCTTTATTGTACCTTGACTTTTTTTTTTTTTCCAGAACACACTATAGTCTACTACATGGGAGTTCCATGAAGAGAAGGATTACACCTATTTTTTTAAAAAAATATTTAGTTATTTATGTATTTATTTGCGACAGAGAAAGTGGCAGGTGAGAGACAATGGGCTGTGCCAGGGCCTCAAGCCACTGCAAATGAACTCCAGACACATGTGTCACCTTGTGCATCTGGCTTTTGTGGGTTCCGGGAATCAAACATGGGTACTTAGGTTTCACAAAGTGCTTTAACTGCTAAGCCATCTTTCCAGCCCGGATTGTACATATTTTATTAATCTCTCTATTTGTAGCAGCACAGTACTTGGTCTAGTACATGCTCAATAAAACATTGGTTTGAGTTGAATTTTAAACTCTTTAATGGTGAGACACTTTTTTCCTGTGAAACAGTGCTGGTTAATGTGAGCATTGCCTGTCTAAACTGCTTCATGTTTCCATGGAAACATAACTAGCAGCTCATGTGGGCACCACTACCTGTCAATGCCAGGTACCCAAAGAGAGTTTAAAATCCCATTTACTGGTCTCCAGCTGGTCTTCTCCTGCGCTGGCAGAGCTCTTGCTGCAGGAGAAAGGGCCCTCCATAGGCAGAGCAGCGGGCGTCAGCACTAAGAGACTCTCTGGACAAGTAGGGAAGGGAGGGAGGGGACAGCTTCCTTCATTAAACAATACAACCCCTTGGGTGGCCTGATTCAGGGAGGAAGCCTCCTTGGTCAGGGAGGCAAAGGAACAAATCCAGTTGACTCTGCTAGGGGCATTTTGTTGAGTTCCAGTGATTGCTAACACCAATTATGCCATCACTCCTTAATAGCACCTTTGAAAATAGGAATTGCTGCCTTTGGAAAAACCTACTCAGTTTCTTTATCTACTG
This sequence comes from Dipus sagitta, assembly GCA_036346955.1. Taxonomy (NCBI): domain Eukaryota; kingdom Metazoa; phylum Chordata; class Mammalia; order Rodentia; family Dipodidae; genus Dipus; species Dipus sagitta. The sequence continues at coordinate 46,619,798 of CM070770.1, read as the reverse complement.
TTGATGGAAATGATCAACACCGAAATGAAGATTAAAAGACACGAGGCTCCTTCATCATTATAGAACTGCTTTGGGGCTTGGGAGGCAGCTGCTGCCCAAGTTTTAGCTAAACTGTACACACGTGGAAGGGTGTAGCCGGAGCAGAGCTTCGAGATCGTGAATTCTGACCTGAATGACTGGGGTAACTGTCGTGAAATGATCCGAGCTAATTGCCTCAAGCACAGCCACTGGTTTCTTTTGGGTAAACGTCAGCAGTCCCTCCAGATTCCAAACCAGTGAGGATTTTCCGCTGCCTGTTCACAACTGCTACACTTACTGACATCAGGTTGCAAACGGGCCCTGAATGGCTCTGCTGTTTCAGGTACTCTGATCAAACTCAAGACACAAGAGGTCCACTGACAGAAAAGATGTGGCAATATCCTGGTAGGTAGATTCAGGAAGCATTGTTTCTCAACTATTATTTATTTTCTATTTTCACTTCTTTTTTTTTTTTTACATTTTGTTTTTATTTATTTATTTGAGAGAGAGAGATACAGAAATAGGAAAGTAGAGAGAGAGAGAGAGAGAGAGAGAGAATAGGCACATCAGGGCTTCCAGCCACTGCAAACAAACTCCAAATCCGTGCACCCCCTTGTGCATCTGGCTTACGTGGGTCCTGGGGAGTCAAACCTGGGTCCTTTGGCTTCTCAGGCAAGCGCCTTAACCGCTAAGCCATCTCTCCAGCCCCTCTATTTTCACTTCTAACTCGCACAGATTTTATTATTTTTATTGACAATACTGTAGATAGGTGCTAGAGTATGAATATATATATATTCATACACACACACACACACACACACACACACATACATGGCAGGACTAACCTAACTAACATATTCATATTCATTACCTCACAGACTTGTCTTTGTAAAATATTTTATTTATTTATTTGAGAGGGAGAGAGAGACAAAAAGAGGAAGTAACAGAGAAAGCAAGTATGGGTGCACTTCGGCCTTCTGCCACTGTAAACACATTCAGTCTCAGTCTGTCAGGCATACCAAGCAAGCACCTTTAACTGCTGAGCCATCTCTCTAGCCTGGACTTGTCTTTTTTAAAGTCTTCCTATTCTTTTCTTTCATTAACAACATATTTTTGTTTGGGTACATCATGTGTTGGTTCCCTTTCCCTCATTCTGCCCCCATTCCATTGGGGACACTCCTCATTGGGGTTGTAGGTATTCCCCATGGGGTTGTGGGTTATGCATTCTGGGAGCAGTCAGGTATTTTCTTTTTTGTTTGTTTGTTTTCTTTGTGGGGAGGGAATGCCTCTGGGCATGTTGTTTCACCCTGTGTCTCTTACAGTCTTTCTGCTCCCTCTTCTGCAAAAGTCTACTTCAGTGATGAGCCTCTGGATCTCTGCTGTGGTAAGTGTTGAGTATCCTCAGGGTCTGTATCCTTCACCCTGGGGCTGATTGTCAGGTTCAGCATGGAAGCAGCACTCTTGCTCATCTCCCCAATTCCTCTGTGGATTCATCTGTGGCTTGGCTGAAGTGCAAGGGGTATTTTTATCTCCTGGGGCTTGCTACGTTCTGAAAAAGAAGAACAGATTCTCCAATGGAGAGTGAGTCAGCATAGTTTAAATGGGATAAACATTGTTAATTTAGAGAGAATATGATGTATGTAGTGCCTCTTTTAGCCAAAGACTAGTGAGAGTTTGACATTGGAGAGCATAATCTTTGTCTCCATATGATTCTGATCTGGTTCCCAATTCCAGATATGGGTTCCTTTACAGTGAGCAGATCTCTTAGCCAATCAGAAAGCTATTGGTTACCCACCAAGGCTGTGTGCCACTATTGCACTGGCCTGTGCATCCTGTCAGGGTGTTTGCTTCTGAGTAGCTTAGACCTCTGGTTACTCAGACCATTGTTGGCCACTTTCCTTCAATAGCTCATGTAGTGCTTTCATGCACTAGATAGGCTAACTGCTCTTCCAGATTCCAGCCAGCTCTCTTCATGTTCTGTGTTGGCAGTATATGGGGTCTTCAGCAGTAGGGTCTTCCCTTTTGCCTGAAGTGGGTAACCAAGTGCTTTGGCAAAAATCTGTCTTATTTTGGGGATCTCAAATGTCTGTCTGATCAACAGCTCATTGGTTGGGACTTACAGGCCAGAGACAAAAACAAAAAAATTTTTTAAGCTTAGGCTTCATCCCACCCTATCCAGGGCCCATCTTCTCAGGTGCTCTGCCCTTACTCCTGTTGAGGGTTGTATCTTTTAGTCTATCTCCAAAGATAAAGGTTTCTATGGTGCCAGTTCATTTTGGATTTAGTTTTGCATTTGTTTTCCCTCATCCTCCTCTTCCTATCCTCCTAAAACCTTCCATCCTTATTATCTGGGCCATGAGTTGCCTATCAGGTATGTCCAGGATAGGAGCCACAGATGAGTGAGACCATGCAGTGTTTGTCTTTCTGTGATTGTGTGAGTTCACTGAGTGTGAGTTCTATTCCAGGTCCATCCATTTTTCTACATATTTCACTGTATTGTTTTTTTCTTATTGCTGAGTAGAGTTTCATTGTGCAAATGTACCACATCTTTGTTATCCATTAATCCAACGATGGGCACGTGGGTTGATTCCAGTTCTTAGCTACTATGAATTCAGCAGGTGTAAACATGGCTGTGCAAATATCTCTGTAGTGAGACATAGAGCATTTAGGATAGATGCTCAGTAAGGGAATAACTGGATCTGTTGGTAGTTCTATATTCATTCATTTCAGGAATGTCCATATTGATTTCCATAGTAGTTGTACAAGTTTACATTCCTACCAACAGTGAATGTGGGTTCCTTTTTGCCCACACCCTTGCCAATATTTGTTGTCATTTGATTTTTTTTTTTTCAAGGTAGGGTCTCACTCTGGTCCAGGCTGACCTGGAATTCACTGTGTAGTCTCAGGGTGGCCTCAAACTGTCTTGGCGATCCTCCTACCTCTGCCTCCTGAGTGCTGGGATTAAAGGTGTGCACTACCACACCCAACTCATTTGATTTTTTAATGATTGGAATGAATCTCATAATTGTTTTAATTTGCATTTCCCTAATGATTAAAATGTTGGTCATTTTCTTAGCTGTGTGTTAGCCATTTGTATTTTTTTCCTCGGAGAACTTCCTATTCAGTTTTCTGCCCAATTTTTGGCTTGATTCCCCAGGACCCATGTTAGCCAGATGCACAAGGGGGTGCTCACGTCTGGAGTTCATTTGCAGTGGCTGGAGGCCCTGGTGCGCCCATTCTCTCTCTCTCTCTCTGTCACTCTCAAATAAATAAAATATTAAAAAGTTTCAAGTCTTCCATTGAGGTATTTAATCCAGTTGGACTTGATTTTTGTGTATGGTGAGATGTGTGGGTCTAATTTCATTTTTCTATATATGGTTATCCAATTTATCTAGCACCATGTTGAAAATGCTGTCTTTTCTCCAGTCTATGTTTGTCAAAGATCAAGTAGCTGTAGGTACTTCACCTAAAGTATGGGTCTTCAATTCTGTTCTATTGGTCTATATTTGTTTTTATGCCAGTACCATGCTGTTTTTGTTACTATGGCTTTGTAATATAGTTTTAGATCAGGTATGGTGATATCTCCAGTGATGTTTCTTTTGCTGAGGATATGTTTGGTTATCTGAGGCCTGCTACCATTCCATATAAATTTTGAGATCATTGTTTTCTATCTCTGTGAAGAGTGATGCTAGAATTTTTATCAGTATTGCATTAAATCTGTATATTGCTTTTGGTAGAATTGTCATTTTCACAATATTAATTCTACCTATCCAGGAGCATGAGAGGTCTTTCCATCTTTACAAATCCTCCTCAATTTCTTTCTTGAGTGATTTTATGTTTTCATTATAAAGGTCTTTCACATCCTTGGTTAGTGTTATTCCAAGGTATTTAATTCTTTTGTTGGTATTGAAAATGAGACAGCCTCACTAATTTCTTTCTCTGTGTATTTGTCCTTTGCATATAGAAAGGTTACTGATTTTTATGCATTGATTTTGTATCCTACCACTTTGCTGAAGGAATTAATCACCTTTAGAAGTTTTGAGATGGATACTTTTGGGTCACTTATGTATAGGATCATGTCATCTGCAAATAGGGCTAACTTGACATCTTCCTTTACCATTTGTATCCCTTTTGTTTCTTTCTCCTATCTTATTGCTTGGGCTAGAACTTCTAGTACTATTTTGAAGAACAGTGGTAGTGAATGGCACTCCTGTCATTTTCCCATTCTCAATGGGAACTCCCTGAGTATTTCCCCATTAAGTATTATTTGGGGTTTAGGTGCTTTATATATAGCCTTTATTGTGTTGAGATATAGTCCATCCATGCCCATTCTCACAGGCATTTTGATCATGAAGTGATGTTGTATTTTGTCAAAGGCCTTCTCTGCATCTATTAAAATGATCATGTGATTCTTGTGATTAATTTTATTTATATGGTGCATTATATTGACTGATTTCCATATGTCAAACCATTCCTGCATCCCTGGGATGATACCTGCTTGATCAAGGTGGATAATGCTTTTGATGTGTTGCTGAATTTGATTTGCAAGGATTTTGTTCAGGACCTTTGTATCTAAGTTCATTAGGGATATAGGCCTATAGTTTTCTTGTTTTGTCTGGTTTTGGTATTAAAGTAGTGCTAACTTCATAAAAGGAGTTTGGGAGGAGTCCCTGTTCTCTGATATTATGAAACAGTTTGAGAAGAATTGGTTTCAGTTCTTCATTGAAAGTCTGATAGAACTCAGGTGAGAAGCCATCTGGTCTTGGACTTTTCTTTTGGGGGAGGTTTTTGATTACCTTTTTTTTTTTTTTTTTTTTTTTTTTTTTTTTTTTTTTTTTTTTTTTTTTTGGTGTTTTGAGGTAGGGTCTCACTCAAGCTCAGGCTGACCTGGAATTCACTATGGAGTCTCAGGGTGGCCTTGAACTCATGGCAGTCCTCCTCCCTCTGCCTCCCGAGTGCTGGGATTAAAGGCGTGCGCCACCACACCTGGCTTTGATTACCTTTTTAATCTCAATGGATGTCACAGGTTTGTTAAGGAGATTAATCTGCTCTGAGTTTAGTTTTGGTAGGAAATATGTGTCTAGGAATTCATCCATTTCTTCCAGATTATCCAATTTTTGTGGAGTTGAGGTTTTAGGAGAATGTCCTGATGATTCTTCCAATTTCATTTATGTCTGTTGTGATCTCTCCTTTTTCATTTCTAATTTTGTTAATTTGGAACATCTCTCTTTTTTTTTCATTTGATCAAATTGGCCATGGGTTTATCAATCTTATTTATGTTTTCTTGGTTTCCAGTTCATTTATTTCTGCTCTGATCTTGATTATTTCTTTCCATTTGGTGTGCATGGATTGGCTTCTTGTTTTTCCAATGCCTTTTAGGTGGATGGTTGGGTTATTATTTTAGTTCTCTCTGTCTTTTTTATAAAGGCATTTACTGCTATAAATTTTCCCCCTTAGGACTACCTTCATTGTGTCCCATAAGTTTTGGTAAATTATGTTTCATTGTCATTCAATTCTAAAATTTTATAATTTATTCCACTACCCATTTATTGTTTAAAAGTGTATTTTTGCACTTGGGAGGCAGAGGTAGGAGGATCACTGACAGTTCGAGGCCACCCTGAGACTACATAGTGAATTCCAGGTCAGCCTGAGCTGGAGTGAGACCCTACCTCGGAAAACAAAAAACAAAACAAACAAACAAACAAACAAAAAACAACAACAACAAAAAAAGAAGTGTGTTTTTTCAGTCTTCAGGAGCAGGTAGAATTCCTAGAGCATCTCTTATTGTTAATTTCTAGCTTTCTAGCATTGTGATTTGATATGATGCAGGAGATTACATCAATTTTCAATTTATGTCCTAATATATTATCTATTTTGGAGAAGGCTCATGGACTGCTGAGAAGAATGTGTATTCTGTAGAATTGTGGTAGAATGTTCTCTAGATGTCTGTTAGGTCTCGTTGATCTATGGTGTTGTTGAGCTCTGTTACTTCCCTGTTGACTTTCTGCTTAGACGATCTATCTCTTGATGATAGTGGAGTATTGAAGCCCCCAAGTATGATGGTGTTGGTGTTTATTTCTGTTTTGTTGTCAAGAAGGTTTTGTTTTATAAACTTTGGTGCACCTGTGTTTGGTGCGTTATAGCTTTATTATTGTGATGTCCTCATGTTGGACCATTACCTTGATGAGTAAGAAGTGTCCATCTTTGTCCTTTTTGATTAGTTTTGGTTTGATTTCTACTTTATCAGATATTAATATGCCAACACCTGCTCATTTCTTCCTTTCTTTCTCTCTTTCTTTCTTTCTTTCTCTTTCTTTCTTTCTCTCTCTCTGTCTTTCTTTCTTTCTTTCTTTCTTTCTTTCTTTCTTTCTTTCTTTCTTTCTTTCTTCTGCTCATTTACCTGTTCATTTATTATTTCCATTTGCTTAGAGTATCATTTTCCATCCTTCCACCCAGAGAAGGTGTTTGTCTTTAGTGGTGAGGTGGGTTTTGAAGATAGCCAATCAATGGATCTGTTTTTCTGATCCACCATGTTAACTTGTGTCTTTTAATGGGTGAATTAAGACTTAATATTTAAGGTTAAAACTGTGTGGTTTGATTTAATCCTTGCCATGTTGGGCTGTTTAATGGATTTTGTTGGTTTCTTGGGCTTTGTACTTTTTTGAGCCTGCACTAGTTTTGGTTATTTTGATCTTCTTTTACAGTCTTGAGATTAGTTGCTTGACTTTTCTGTGTGGAACATTTCCTGCAGTATTCTCTGTAGGTCTGGCTTTGTGTTTATATAATCATAGAGCTGGCTTTTATTATAGAAAGTTTTTCTTTCACCATCTATTTTGAGGGATTCTTTTGCTGGGTACATTATGTTGGATTGGAAGCCATAATTTTTTACAATTTGAAATGCCCCATTCCAGGCCCCTCTGGCTTTCAGGATTTCCATGGAGAAATCTGAGGTAATTCTGATAGAGTTGCCTTTGTATGTAATGTTTTGTTTCTGTCTTGCTGCTTTTAGCACTCTTTGTTTTCACTGTTTAGAGTTTTTTTTTTTTTTTTGTTTTGTTTTTTGTTTTTTGAGGTAAGGTCTCACTCTAGCCCAGGCTGACCTGGAATTCACTATGGAGTCTCAGGGTGGCCTCGAACTCATGGCAATCCTCCTACCTTCTGCCTCCAGAGAGATAGAGAAGGCGGGCAAGCACAGAAACAATGGGCAGTGCTGAGGGAGGGAGGGTGTGTGGGCAAGCTGAGAAAGAGGAAGGCAGTGCATTCACAGACACAGGGGTCGGGCTGAGAGAGGAAGGTAGTGCCTTCACAGCTGCAGTGAGCAGGGCAGAGGGAGAGGAAGCTTGTGATCAGGGATGCAGTGGGGGATCAGGGATGCAGTGGATGAGAGAGAGAGAGAGAGAGAGAGAGGAAGGCAGCACAGAAGCAGTAGGTGGGGCTGGGTAAGGTAGTTGCAGTGGAGGGAGGGGAGGGGAGAGAAAGGAAAGGCAGGAATGCAGTTGGGGGGCTGAAAAAGGGAAAGAGTGGGGCGATCTGTCACTGAGAGACACGGGATGGGGCAAGAGAGGGAGGGTGCGCAGATCCCTCTGACAGTGGGGTGGGGGCTCTGGGAGACTGGGAAAGTGCCAGGGCCAGGTCAGCGCACAACAGAGGACCCGGTCAGGGAGCGGCAGCTGGGGCAGGTGGTTGGGGGAACCCAAGGGTTCAGTGGGCTACCCGCAAGCATGGGAATCAGCAGATCCCCAGTGTGCCCCTCTGTAGCTGCCCACTGGAGGTCTGCTTGGACCCACTCCCACTGGTGTCCCATAGATACTGCCTGATATTACCCCCGGAGCTGAAGTGTGGTTAGGCAGTTGTCATCTTGACTGGAAGTCTCTTTCTTTCTTTTTTATAGTAAGAACACTTAAATCTACTCTCTCAGCAATTTTCAGAAGTACAAGACATTGCTCTTAGCTATAGTCTCTATGTTGTACAACTCATCTCTTGGATTCATTCCTCGTGTGGAATTGAAAATTTGTGTCCTTTGACCGACATGTAGCCAGTCAACTCTTTCCTCTACATCTCCTGGTAACCATTATCCTAGTGTCTGCTTCTATAAGTTTGCAATTATAAGATTCTACATATAAGTGAGGTCATGTGGTGTATCTTTCTACACCTGGCTTATTTAACTTAGCATATTGCCTTAGCAACATGGTCACACAATAAGATTGTTTTTTTCTTTTTTTGGTACTGAACAGTTTTCCATTGCATATATACCACACTTTCTTTTTAAAAAATATTTTATTTTTATTTATTTATTTGAGAGACGGAAAGATGCAGAGTGTGTGAGAGACAGAGAGAGAGAGAGAGAGAGAGACAGAGACAGAGAGGGAGAGAGGGAGGGAGAGAATGGGCATGCCAGGGCCTCTAGCCACTGCAAATGAACTCCAGATGCATGGGCCCCCTTGGGCATCTGGCTTATGTGGGTACTGGGGAATTGAACCAGGGTCCCTTGGCTTTGCAGGCAAGTGCCTTAACCTCTAAGCCCTCTCTCCAGTCCCCACATTTTTTTATAGTCATTTATCTGTAGATTGACTTGCAGATTGATTTTATATTTTGGCTTTTGTGGGCATTAATGCAGTGTACACTAGAGTGCAGATATTGTTACTGGAGCCCTGAGCCTGGAGGCCTCTCCTCAGGGAGTCAAATCAATGAAAATCAAATGGAAAAGTAATAGTGAAAGGCAGGAATTTAACGAATACAGCTGTTTTGAGCAGGCAACAGGAACTGAAGTATTCCAGCCCTATCTTCAGGCTCCTATCTTCAAGATTTTGTATGAGAGGGAGGCAAGAAGCATGTCTTGTCAAGTGGTGTTAATAAGAAATTATGGTCAGGGCTGGAGAGGTGGCTTAGCAGTTAAGCGCTTGCCTGTGAAGCCTAAGGACGCTGGTTCGAGGCTTGATTCCCCAGGGCCCACATAAGCCAGATGCACAAAGTGGCACATGCATCTGGAGTTCGTTTGCAGTGGCTGGAGGCCCTGGTGTGCCCATTCTCTCTCTCCCCGCCCCCTGCCTCTTTCTCTGTCTGTCGCTCTCAAATAAATAAATAAATAAATAAATAAAAATTAAAAAAAATTATGGTCATCTCAGTGCTGGTGTTGAAATTGCTCATGCTGGGGAGCAGAGGTGGCCGTCTGTCTACTTCGTATGATGCTCATCTAGAAGACTGTCCTTTCAGGTTCTTTGTCCAGTTTTAAATTGGATGACTTGCTTTCTTGAGAGTTAGCTGTTTGATTTCTTTATATATTTTGGATATTAACCTTTCATCAGATATCTGGTTTTCAAGTACTTTCTTCCATTCTGTAAATTGTCTCTTCAATTATTATTTCCTTGTTTATCCAGAAGCTTTTTAGCTTGACACAGTCCCACTTTTTTTTTTTTGGCCCTTGTTTCCTATGCTTTTGGAATGATGTCCCCCAAATTATTGCCTACACCAAGCTCATGGGGGTTTGATTGTGTGTGTTCTTCCAGTAGTTTGACAGTTTCTGGTTTTATATTTAAGCCATTAATCCATTTTGAGGGTTTTTTTTTTTTTGCATATGGCACAAAGCAAGGGTCTACGTTTGTTTTGCATGTGGATATCCAGTTATCTTGACATTAGTTATTGGAGAGATCATCTTTAGTCAATGTTTATGGAAGCTAGTTTTCAGGTTGGATACACATGGTAAGAATCCCTTAATTCAGAGTTTATCCCGTGTGGACTCAAGCATGGGATATATTCCAAAGGATACAAACCACAGCTCTTGCTAATTTCTCCAACCTATTATAAAAGAGTATGAAGATCCTTTATAATATGTTTATACCCAAGGCCTGTATCATGAAGGCCATTCATTTTACTACTGGAAAACAATGCTAACATCATTTTTATTATCATTTTCTGGGGTTGGTAAAGGTAGTATAGACAGTTGTTAAGAGCCACCTCTGGAGTATGGATTTCTGTCAGTCTTTCAAACATCACGTACCACCCATGAAGCAGTGTTCTTATGGCAACTGACTACTGTGGGAGAGGAGAAAGAATTATTGAGCAGTCAGTGCCACACTACTTACTGTAGCGACAGAACACAGAGCACGATACTCAGGATTCTTTAGTGACTAAAAGTTATGACAATATCTTCAATAAAATAAACATTCTAGTGCTTCTTATATTTTAGTATACAGTTTATACAGGAGAATTAATTTAAGGAAACTGGTTTTAGCAATAAAGGAGTAAGTAGAAAAAAATATCCTCAGTCAAATGAGGAAATATCAAAGGTGACAAGGATCTCTCTTTCCTTCTTTGTTTTTTTGTTTTTGTTTTTCAAGGTAGGGTCTCACTCTGGTCCAGGCTGACCTGGAATTAACTATGTTGTCTCAGGGTGGCATCGAAGTCACAGCGAGGTGATTCTCTGCCTCCCGAATGCTGGGATTAAATGCATGCACCACCACACCCAGCTGGCTCCTTCTTTGTTTTTTAAAACAAGTTTTTGTTTATTTATTTGCAAGGAGAAAGAGAGTGAAAGAAAGAGATAATGGGCCTACCAGGGCCTCTTGCTGCTTATAAATGGACTTCAGATGCATGTACCACTTTTTGCTTCTGGCTTTATGTTGGTGCTGGGAATTGAATCTGGGCCAGTAGGCTTATAAGCAAGCAACTTTAACTGTGGAGGAATCTCCCCAGAGCCCCTCTTTTTTTGGGACAGGACCTTTCTATATATCCTAGGCTGACTTTAAACTCATGATCCTCCTGCCTCTGCCTCCAAAGTTCTAGAATGACTGGCATGTGGCACTATACTTACCGAAAAAAATTTCTAAAGTATATCATAACTTACAGTTGTGCCACTCTTATCTCCTTTAAAAATACTCCACATGGGCAAAAGTGGTTTCCAGAAGCTTTCATCATCATCTGACTTCCAGTGTCAAATATTTTTTAAGTCAAAAGTTTATATTTCTGTGTCATGCCTTTCTTTCTCCTCAACCCCTTTGCTTCCTTTCCCCCATCCTCGTTCTTTGTCTCTCATATTTACCTTTTCCTTGGAAATTCAGGCTTTTTCTCCTGCTTTCACCTCTTAGATAATAAAGCACAGAAGTGAGGGGAGGGTGGGGGCTTCTGGAAAAATGCAGACTCAATGTCACAATTATTGGAGGAGAGGAAGAACGGACTAATTTTCATTTTCTTGGCCATGTAACTACTCAAACCCCAGGTACATGAGTGCGTATAGCTTTAGCTATAAATTACTCATTTATGATTTCTTATTTCTTTTGTTTCTCCATACCATACATTATCCTGCTACAATTAAAATTTATTTGTTTAGAGTTACCGCAGCAATAAAATACATGCCAGTGGAATTATTATAAATTTTAGCCACTAATGGAATTATTATTTTTTTCTTATACTTGGAAATGATTGCAATAAAATGTATTCTCAACTCTACCTCTACAATGTTCAAGAACAGAAGATGATCAATACAGCAACAGGGGACCAGTAACTGTGTAAACATCTTTCTCTGAGAAAGCTGGCTCTGGCCCATCTCACAGTGGGAGTCAACTTACTCAACCTGGCAATTAGTAGGATGTACAAATACAAGGCAGAGGATCTGATCTCTTCTATTTCCTCAGCACTCTGTGAAAGCAGTGTCCACAGAAAGGTAATTTTTTTTTTTTTTTCCAAACTTAACCAGCTGGTTATGGCGCAACCAGGATTTGGGCTTCTCTCTCTCTTCCTTGTGTTCTGTTTGCTAGATTTTAGCTGACTGAACTTATTTATCTTGACCAGGATTTACTGTCCCAGGAATGGGATCATGTTTGTGCATAATTGAACTCTGGCTAACTGGTGGTGGGTTTGGAATGAAACAAAGGAAGAGATCCTGGTCAGGCGGTACGAGGCCCTTTGGTAGCTCTTTTCCACATTGCCTGCTCGTGGAGGAAGAGTTCAAGTATGTCTCCCGCGCTGCTGCACAGGAGCGGCGGGAAGCGGAGCCGAGGCTGAGCCTTCCCTTCGCCTGTGGGAAGCAGACTGGACGTTGTCCAGAGCCTCACAAAGGTTCATGTTAAAGAGAAGGAGGAAGCATAACAGTGTAAGCAGATGTGAATCCAAAACCTCTTCAGACTGAAGAATATTTGAGATAAAAAGATTTATTGAACTGTTATAAATGCTAACCAGCAAACGAACCTGGTTCTGGGACAAGTTTCTACAGCTTCTAGTGGCAAGGTTAGGGAGCAGTTGGAAAAATGTCTGCTTAACGTAGATCCAAGAACACTTTTGCATGAGTATGCGGTGCGCACGTGCACACACACACACACACACACAAACAGACACACACACACACGAGTGTCGAAGTCTATATTAGCTGTCTTAGTTGCTCTCAACCTTCCTTTTTAACTGCTGAGCCATCACTCCAGCCCTCAACCTTAATTTTTGAGACAGGCTCTCTCATTGAACCCAGAGCTTACCAATTTGGCTAGACAAGTTAGGCAGCCTGCCCCAGGAATCTTCCCATCCCTGCTTTCCCAGAACTGGGATTCCAGGCCTGTGCCACAAGTCTCAATCTTAGATTCAAGCTCTCTACCTGCTGAGCCAGATACTCAGCCTCAGCACTTTTTTATTGTAATGGAAATTTGAGGGAGGAAAGCACTGAGTTATTTGCATCGAACCAACATTGGTTATAGATAAGATTGGCTGGATACCAAGAGCAGGGACAGCTTTGGACTAGTAGGACAGTTCATAAAGAGAAATAATTGTTTCTCTGTTGGGTATAGCTGTAAGTCAGATACACTGGTCAATCCTGATGGAATTTGAGTTCATGTTTTACTATATTCTCAGGAAGATGAAATAGCTACTAACAGATTAATCTCTTCACCTGTTCTTATCCCCATACAAGAGAGGAAAAGTCTACTTTTATTCATTTACTAGAGAGAGAGAGAGAAAGAGAGAGAGCTAAAGAGAATGAGCACACGGATCCTCCGAAGCATCTGAACCATTCTGCACCATAACGGTGTATTTGCCTTCAGCACAAGGTCCTGTTTGTACAGTCAGAGTCCATGTCCATTGTCTTGGACTCTGTAGGAGTATGCCAGTCAGCCTACACAGCACGTCCTCAGTGAATGCATCAATTGCTGCTAATTCATTATTTGGGTACATTAATAAGCAAATACCCAGAGGAAGAATGGGGCTACAGAAGGCATGTGCATCTTCATTTAGCATGGAATGACATCTGCCTTGCTCAACACAATTGTCAACACTCACTTATGTACTTTGAAACGGTTGGTAGTTCTTCTGTTTTAAACTTTTTTTTTTTTTTTTTCGAGGTAGGGTCTCACTCTAGCCCAGGCTGACCTGGGATTCACTATGGAGTCTCTGGGTGGCCTCGAACCCATGGCGATCCTGCTACCTCTGCCTCCTGAGTGCTGGGATTAAAGGCTTGCGCCACCATGCCCGGCCTGCTTTAAACTTTTTAATTTACAATTTTCACACATGTACAGTATGCACATAGTGCATTTTGATCACAGTCTTCTCTCACTGCCTTCTTTTGTTCCCTCTTCCTTGTCCCCCTTCCACTGAGCCCCTCTTCTTTCCAACTTGCCCCTCTCCTACTTTTATGTCATTATTTTTGCCCTTCTCAATCATGTATGTCAAAAGTGTATTGATGGGCCCAATACTGTGCAGGTAACAACAGCTGCTGTGCGATCACAAATGTGACGGCCACTTCACATCTGAAAGACAGCTTTCCAAAGAGCTTCTCCCCATCTTTTGGCTTTTACATTTTTTTCTGTCACCTTTTCGGAGGGTATGACAGAGATGTCTTCTTTAATGCTGAGCACTCAACTGTCACTTCTCAGAAGTTCATGAACTTTGAGTCTTCCCCGTCACCACGATCTACAAAATGAAGCTTCTCTGAGCAAAGTATGAGCAGCCCTCATCTTTGGGCATAAACCTAAAAATTTAGAGGCTAATAGATCGGTACAACATATCCATTTAGCCAAAAAACAGTAGGAGCTTTCCCCCTAGGCTGATGGCCTTTTCTTGCTTTTTTTTTTTTTTTTTTTGGTTTTTTGAGGTAGGGTCTCTCTCTAGCCCAGACTGACCTGGAATTCACTATGGAGTCTCAGGGTGGCCTCAAACTCATGGCGATCCTCCTACCTCTGCCTCCTGAGTGCTGGGATTAAAGGCGTGCATCACCATGCCTGGCTTTTTCTTGCTTTTTTTTTTTTTAAATTATTTTTATTTATTTATTTTTTAGAGAGAGAGAGAGAGAGAGAGAGAGAGAGAGAGAGAGAGGAGACGAGATATAGAGAATCAGCACATCAGGGTCTCAGCCACTATAATACAACACCAGATGCGTGCGCCACCTAGTGGGCATGTGTGACCTTGCGCTTGCCTCACCTTTGTGTGTCTGGCTAATGTGGGATCTGGAGAGTAGAACATGGGTTGTTAGGCTTCACAGGCCAGCGCCTTAATCACTAAGCCATCTCTCCAGCTCAACTTTTTCTTTTGATTATTTATTACCACATTGTCCTCACTGGTCACTTCCCTTGCTATCATTTCCCTGTCAGTTTGTTGGTTCCTCCTTGTTTGGGTGCTGGAGTGCCCTGGCCTCAGTCCTGGGTTCTTGGTCATTTTCTCACTTATTCACTCATTTAGGGATCTCAGTCTTTCATGTCCCTTTGAATACCTTGAGTAATGAGAAATTGTACCAATTTATATTTTTAGACTTGATCACATTTGAAAAAAATTTTTATTTGCTGGGCATGGTGGTGCATGCCTTTAATCCCAGCACTTGGGAGGCAGAGGTAGGAGGATCACCGAGAGTTCAAGGCCACCTTGAGACTACATGGTGAATTCCAGGTAAGCCTGAGCCAGAGTGAGACCCTACCTCAAACCCTCCCCAAAATTTATTTTTTATAATTAACAACTTCCATGATTGTAAACAATATCCCATGGTAATTCCCTCCCTCCCACCTTCCCCCTTTGAAACTCCACTCTCCATCATATCCCCTCCCCCTCTCAATCAGTCTCTCTTTTATTTTGATGTCATCATCTTTTCCTCCTATTATGATGGTCTTGTGTAGGTAATGTCAGGCACTGTGAGGTCATGGATATCCAGGTCATTTTGTGTCTGGAGGAGCACATTGTAAGGAGTCTTACTCTTCCTTTGACTCTCACATTCTTTCCTTCACTTCTTCTACAATGAACCCTGAGTCTTGGAAGGTGTGATAGAGATATTGCAGTGCTGAGCATTCCTCTCTTCCTCTGTCACTTCTTCCCAACACTGTGATGCCTTCTGAGTCATCCCAAGGTTACTGCCATCTGAAAAGAGAAAGTTCTCTAACAAAAAAGTGAGAGTAGCATGAATGTATGGGTATGAACATTAATAGAAGTGCTTACTGGGTAGTTTGATGAGCATAGCACATACATTTAGCCAGACAGCAGCAGATGTTACACCCCTAGGGCTCATGACTATCCCTGTTGTAGGTTTTCGGTATCAGAGATGTATTCCCTCCCATGGAGAGGGCCTCCAGTCAAATTAGAGGGCAATTGGTTTCCCCCAAACAGAAATGCCACTATTGCACCTGTTGGCTCATTTGGCTTGTTTGGCCAAATATAAGGCTTGCAGTGTCCACTGTGGAGTATCTTCACTGGTGATTTCTCTCTCTCCCATTGAGCTGCATGAAGTTTGGCTTTTTCCAGCTTTCTGTCAGCTGGTCTACATGGAGGAGGCTTTCAGCTCAGTTCCAGCAGGATTTCTCAGTGGCCTTGCAGCCCAAGTATGTGGAGTCTTCAGCAATAGGGTCTTACCATCTCTTCCTGGTGGGAAACCAAAGGCCTTGGCAATGGCCTATAATGTTTTGGGGGCATCAGGGACCTTCCTGGCCAACAACTCACTGGAAGGTATCCCATCTCTGGCACTGAAAATTTTCTTGTAACAATCTATGGATCCTGAGTGTTCCATTGTCCAAAAAAGTAGGTTTCCATATGATTTATTTTATCCTCTGAGGTTTTAATTAGCCCTCCTTCCATCTTTCCTTTACTCAATCTCTTCCCCTGACTTCACTTGGGCCCTTTCACCCTGATTAATCTATTCTTCTACTTACATATACACAATACCATACTATTAAGTCCCCACTCTCCCTTCCTTTCTACTCCCTTTATATCTCCTTTCTTTAATTCTGACAAAAGTGTCTCCTTCTTTGTACACATATCTGCTCAGACAACTATATGGACACCACAAACATACTAGGCTTAAAGCTTCACTTCTTTTTAAGAAATATTTTTATTTATTTATTTGAAAGAGAGAGAGAGAGAGGAGGGGGAGAGAGAGAGAGAGAACGAGCACACCAGATCCTCCTATCATTGCAAACAAACTCCAGACGCAAGTGCCACTTTGTGTATCTGGCTTTATGTAGTTTTACTTGGTGGCTGAGGAATGGAACCCAAGCCACAAGGTTTTTAACCACTGAGTCATCTCTCCAGCCCCAAAGCTGAACTTCTGGTTCGACTTCTTCCCATGCCCTAAGGAAAAGCAGAAGTGTCCCTTGGCTCCGCTCTTCCTCATGCTTCCCATCCAACGCATTGGGGAATTCTGACGGCTGTGCCTGGTGTACCCAGGCCGGTTCCCAGCACCTCAGTGTTGCCAGGCTGCCATTGCCCCAGGCACAGAGCAGAAGGCAACAGCCTTCAAACTGTGCTCTGTGCTTCTCCCCTGCTTCCTTAAACTTTCCTGAAGACAGTAAAAAGCAAAAGTGAGCTTTTAAGATATATTTGATCAATCCATGTCTCTGTTCAAAATCCAGTTATGCTAAGGGTAGAAGCCAAAGGGCTCCCAGTGGCCCCTGGCCCTGCTCACATTGCTTCCCTGGCCGCAGTGATCTCATCTCCTACTGTTTTCTCCACACGGCTCCCCACTCCCACCGGCTTTTGGTAGTTCGCCAATGTCAGGCAGGTCCCGGTCAGGGCTCATTGCCCTGGCAGCTGCTCTTGCGTCCCTTTTCACCTAAGGTACATGTCTGGACCAATCTACTTTGTTTATTTCAAAAAAGTATTATCTATTTATTTGCTTATTTGTGAGGAGTGTGTGTGTGTGTGTTTGTACGCACATCAGGGTATCTTGCTGCTACAAACAAACTCCAGACACATGTGCCACTGTGTGCATTTGGTTTTATGTGCATACTAAGGAATTACATCTTGGCTAGTGGGCTTTGCAAGCAAGCACCTTTAACCACTCGTTTCCCCAGCTCCTTCTTTATTTCTTTGATACATTTCCACTTTCTCCCTAATTTTTCTTTTTTAAAAAAATATTTATTTATTTATGAGAGAGAGAGAGGGAATGGGCACACCAGGGCCTCTAGCTATTGCAAACAAACTCCAGATGCATGTGACACCTTGTGCATCTGGCTTCTCCCTGAGATTTCTTAGACTACCCTACTTAATATTGAAAACTGACTTCCCATTTCACCTCTTGTTTTTTTATTTTTTCTCTTTTTTTTGTGTTTCTTTTTAAAAATTTTTGAAATTATTCATTTGTTTGCAAGCAGAGAAAAATAGGCAGATAGAAGAGAGACAGAGAGAGAATGAGCGTGCCAGGGCCTCCAGCCACTGCAAACAAACTCCAGACGCATGTGCCCCCTTATGCATCTGGCTTACGTGGGTTCTGGGGAATTGAACCTGGGTCCTTTGGCTTTGCAGGCAAATGCCTTAACTGCTAAGCCATCTCTTCAGGACCCCCCTTTTTTTTGAAGTAGGGTTTCACTTTATCCCAGACTGACCTGGAATTCACTATGTAGTCTCAGGCTGACCTCAAACTCACAGTGATCCTCCTACTTCTGCCTCCTAAGTGCTGGGATTAAAGGCATGTACAACCATGCCTGGCTTATTTTATCTTTTCTAAACATTTAATTTATTTATTTATTATAGAGAGAGTGAGAGAGTGAGAGAGTGGGCATGCCAGGGCCTCTAGCCACTGAAAACAAACTCCAGATACATGCACCAACTTGTGCATATGTCTTACATGGCTACTGGGAAATCATACTTGGGTCCTTTGACTTTGCTGGCAAGTGCCTTAACTGCTAAGCCATCTCTTCAGCCCTCTCTTTTCTTAAAGAGCATTTTAAAGCTCTTATTATTTATTATTATTTATTTATGTAAGAGAGAATGTGGGGCGTGGTGGCATATGTCTTTAATCCCAGCACTCAGGAGGCCCAGGTAGAAGGATTGCTGTGAGTTTGAGGCTAGCTTGAGACTAAATAGTGAATTCCAGGTTAGCCTGGGCTAGAGTGAGACCCTACCTCAAAAAAACAAAAAAGAAATAGAAATTGAGAGAGAGAGAGAGAGAGAGAGAGAGAGAGAGAGAGAGAACAGGTGCTCTAGAGTCTCCTGTCATTGCAAACAAACTCCAGATGCATATGACACTTTGTGCATCTGGTTTTATGTGGGTACTGGGTAATCAAACCAGAGCAGTCAGGCTTTGCAAGCAAGTGTCTTTAACCATAGAGACATCTCTCCAGCCCATTTTAAGTTTTTAGAAGTTATTCATTTATTTGCAAAGAGGGAGTGAGAGAGAATGAGAGAATGGGTAGGCAAGGGTCTCTAGCTGCTGCCAACAAACTCTAGATGCATGTGCCACTTTGTGCATCTGGCTTTATGCAGCACTGGGGAATTAAACCTGGGTCCTTAGACATTTCCCCAGCCTCCCCCCGCCCCATTTTAAGTTTATAAATGGATCATTTCCTTTGCTTGTTATTTGTCTACCCCTATCATGGAAGTTTCCTATGGTCAGATATCCTTGTCTGTTATTAATTGACATATCTCAAGGGCCAGACACACAATGGATATGACAGGGAGTACAGTTAGGGTCATGACCCCTGAAAGTAAAAAAGGCAGGAAAGTCTGCACTTTCTAGATACCAAAGATGATCTGACTTCTTATCTCTTGTCTAGTTTCCTAGACCTGTTTTTCCACAACCAACCAGGATGTCTCCTGAGAGGGAGGTCTTTCATAGGAGTTAAACATTGTTCTTGGCCAAGTGTTGCCACTGGAACTTGCTATCAGGGCTAGCCTCTTCCCGAGACAGCCCTAGCCCTAAGCAGCCCATGGAGCTGAGGCCTGAAGCTCTGTCAACTGGGTGAGGGAGTTAACCACGCTGTCCCGCAAGAAATCAGACACAATGGGAAAAGGCATGCCTGATGGTGCTTGCTAACTGCCAAGATTTTCTGCCAAAGTGCTATAGACAAATATATCTTTAAATAACTGTAAAACATTTATCCATACAGGTATTAGAAAAAGTAAAATGAGCTAGGTCTGGTGGCACAGGCCTATTATCCTAGCTGCTTGGGAAGCTGAGACAGGAGGATCACCAATTCCAAGGCTCCAATGTGATAGTCTGAACCCACATTTGAAAACCACATGACCTGTAAATTGCTTGCTAAAAATAAGTACATAATTTTATTGGGTTTTTTTTGTTGTTGATTTTTGAGGTAGGGTCTCACTCTAGTCCAAGCTGACCTAGAATTCACTATGTAGTCTTAGGGTGGCCTTGAACTCATGGTGATCCTCCTACCCCTGCCTTCCAAGTGCTGGGATTAAAGGTGTGTGCCCCCGTATCTGGCTTTAAGTACATAATTTTAATTGGTGATTCCCAAATTACTTAATGACTAAAAACAGCTCATCAGTAACTGTACCTGACATTTTCTCTTTGTTTAGGCTTTAAACAAGTAAGATGTTATTTATAGACACATTTTGGTTTCTTTATTATGTGTGATAAATTACAGTATGGCTTTCCTAATGCAAACAGTCCAATAGATCTCTCCTGAAGGTTTTTGGCATTTGATTTATTTCAAGGATCTTTTTTTCTGACCTAAAATATTATATAAACAGCCATAATTTGTTACATGATATCATAAATATAATTACTGAATTTATGTTCTAGGTCAACTTTAACTTTAATCCATAGAGGATTATTGGGAACAACAAAATTTTCCCTGAGGTGGTGGCTTATAATTTGCCAGGTATTTTAAAAGATTGTCATGGTCCTGTCACTTCAGGGGAGCAAACAACTGTCCTGAGTTCCAGGCCAGCCTGCCTTAAGACAAAAACAAAAATTTGCCTTAGTTACTTTTAATAAAATCATTTCCAAGTGTGATAGAGGTATTGGAAAAAATTATGCCCGAGGGCTGGAGAGATGGCTTAGTGGTTAAGTGCTTGCCTGTGAAGCCTAAGGACCCCGGTTTGAGGCTCAATTCTCCAGGACCCACGTTAGCCAGATGCACAAGGGGGTGCACACATCTGGAGTTCGTTTGCAGTGGCTGGAAGCCCTGGCGTGCCCATTCTCTCTCTCTCTCTCTGCCTCTTTTTCTCTTTGTCACTCTCAAATAAATAAATAAAAATGAAGAACAAAAAAAATTTAAAAAAATTATGCCTGAAACAGTTGTCATGTTTTGCCTGTATTCATAGGCTTAAAACTTTAAAAAATGTATTTCATGGAAGTTTATTTTTATTTATTTATTTATTTATTTATTTATTTATTTATTTATTTAAGAGCCACAGACAGAGAGAAAGAGGCAGATAGAGAGAGAGAATGGGTGTGCCAGGGCCTCCAGCCACTGCAAATGAACTCCAGATGTGCATCCACTTATGCATCTGGCTAATGTGGGTTCTGGGGAATTGAGCCTCGAACTGGGGTCCTTAGGCTTCACAGGCAAGCGCTTAGCCACTAAGCTGTCTCTCCAGCCCATTCATGGAAGTTTATTAAGAGGAAATGTCTCAAATCAACGGGTCATATAAAATTTATAGTTGTATATATGAGTATTATAAGGCAAGTCTGGTTGTCAGGTAGAGATTTTTGATGACATAAACAATACAGAGATTCTAAATTTTACTGCTAAGGCTGTTTCTCTACAGATTTCCAATAATGAGATACTAACCCTTTGAGGTTAGACTACTTGCTTCTTTGTCAGTGGGTAATGAGATATATCAATTTGGTGTGGTTTCTATTAATAGTCTTATAAAAATGGCTCATTATGGGTTGAGATGAGATGATTGAAGGAACTGGGAAGGGATCTTTCAGTGTTGGACATAAAATGCTTGTTAAAAATGCTTTTTTGGGGCTGGAGAGACGGGTTAGTGGTTAAGTGCTTGCCTGTGAAGCCTAAGGACCCTGGTTCAAGGCTCAATTCCCCAGGACCCACATTAGCCAGATGCACAAGGAGGTGCATGCATCTGGAGTTCGTGTACAGTGGCTGGAGGCCCTGGCGCACCCCCCCCCCTCTCTCTGCCTCTTTCTCTCTGTGTCTGTTGCTCTCAAATAAATAAATAAATAAAATGAACAAAAAAATTAAAAAAAAATGCTTTTTTTTTTTTTATTTCCTGAGGTAAGGTCTCACTCTAGCCCAGGCTGATGTGAAATTCACTCTGTATTCATAGGGTGGCCTCAAACTCATGGCGATCTTCTTACCTCTGCCTCCCAAGTGCTGAGATTAAAGGTGTACACCACCACGCCCGGCTTAAAATGCTTTTTTGAGTGAAACTTTATCAGAAAGTTAAAATATGTGGATGAACGTGTGCATATGTAGAAAGGATATAGGAGATCTAAAAAGACCAAATTTTGCCTAAAATTAATTCCCGTTTATAACAAACAAAAAGCTAATTATCAGGCTAAACATAGATAAGTGCCATGCCTAAAATTAAGGATTTTTCAACTGTTTACAGACCCTTAAGGATGCTCTAAAATTTTTATACAGGGACACTGACTTAATCAAAATTGAGTTTACATTAGATACACATGATGTCCTGTCCCGGCTGAGTCACAAAGTCATAAGCACAGATGTAATTCACATTCATAACCTAGACAAGGCCCTATAACCTTACGTGTTACAAATAGGTAATATAAATTTCCTAGGTAAAAACAAATAAACAATTTCAAACTAAGAAAAGGAAGCCGGGCATGGTGGCACATGCCTTTAATCCCAGTACTCGTGAGGCAGAAGTAGGAGGATCACCGTGAGTTCGAGGCCACCCTGAGATTACATAGTGAATTCCAGGTCAGCCTGGGCTAGAGTGAGACCCTATCTCAAAGAAACAAAAACAAACAAACAAACAAACAAACAAAGAAATGGCAGGGCGCTTAGCTCTCTGCTGTGCCATTCCCTTTTGCTCTTGCTTACTGTTACATGGTATTTAAAGTCATAGAAAAGTGGACTCTGGGAAAAGGGATGGAGCTCCCTTTACTCAGACCTCAGGCAGGTTTAAGCCATGTGTCCCCCAGACCCTGTCCAAAGGCAAACTGGCCAATTGTCTCTAACAAGAAACAGTAAATAACAAGCAACATATAACTTGGGTTCTCTTTATAGCTTCTCTCTTTTAAACACTTGAAGTCATCTCTGTCAGATAAAAGTTTTCACTAGGCAAAAAGGTCAGATGGGTAAACTGAGTCAAGGTATTTGATTAGGTTACAAACTCCTTACATAAGACAAGCATCAGGCTTACCTAAAATGTACATTAAGGTAAAAATATATGGTATAAAGGCATCAAGTAAATGATCTCTCATCTGTCTCTCTCAAATATCAACACATGGTAGGATCCCTATATTTAAGGTAATAAAACCAAAGATTACCTTTAAAATAATACCCTTTAGTCTCTAGTCCATTCTGAAACATTCATAGACGGGGGGGGGGGGGGGGACCCTTATCACAGGCTCCCACAGAGGGTAGAAGGAAAAGGGATCCCAGGAACTCTTCCCCCTCAGTAGGGCATTTAAGCAATCAAGACAGGAGTAAAGGTGGAAATCTTCACACTTAGGTTTAAAAATGCTGGCAGCGGTCCTTATATGCTGTGATGTAAGGCCCATGTAAGGGGCTGTGGGAAAAGTCTGGAGTAAATTTAGCTTGGGAGCTGGCCTCGTAGGAAGAGCACTGATATCCTATCTTGGACCTTCCATGTTCCAAAAGGCACATAGACCATGTTATTTGACCCATTTTGACTGGGGAGAAAACAGAAATTTGGGCTAGCATTCCTAGAAGAAGGAAATTAAAAATCCCTAATTTCTCCTCCCAAATCTGGCTTCAGGGTTGCCTTCCTCCAACAAGAAGTTGTGAGACAGGATGGGGTATAAGTGACTCTAGATTCTTCTTTCACTTCTCTCCATTCTGTTTCAGAAGGGACAACTGGCTTCCAAGATACTTCTAAGGTCTCTGCTCTCCTTCCTCCCTGAGAACTGGGCTTGTTTAGATAACACAGGGAGAACAGGAATTGCCTGTTAACTTCTCTCCAGAGACTTAAGGAGACAATTAGAAAACACACTAATGTAACTCCAGAAAATTATTTTTAAAAATAAATTTTTAGCTTAGTCAACATCTGATATTTTGAAGAAATTACAAAAATTGGTAGCCAAACCAGGTAAGAGCTTAAAATAGTTGTTCCAGGTGGCAAAATCTGTTTATTACAATCAAGAAGCTGAGAGAGAGAAAACAAACAAACAAACAAAAACAAACAAACAAACAAACAACAACAAAAACAACAAGAGACCAAAAACAGAGATTTAAAAGAAAAAGGATAGATGTCATCAGGGGATCATAATGGTAAGGAAGGTTGCTCATTGAAGGCCCCTCCATTGAAACACTTAATTGGATAAAATCTAAAATATATTTTACTTGATGCCAAGATTTTTAACCAGTAAAGAAACCAAGTCCAACAACTCACGGTTTTAGGGATATAAAAACTAGCTTTGAGACTTCCAGTAAAATAGACTAGATTCCTGTATTTGTCAGGGTTTTAATTATTAGAGAAACCAAGTCTTCTGGTTAAGGCTTCACTCATTAACAGCTCACTGATATTAATTTTTTTTTAATAGTTTAAGGATTATAAAAACAGGCTTTAAGGCTCTCAATAAAATAAATTAGGTTCCTCTGTTTGTCAAGGTTTTAACTACTGGAGAAATTGAATTTTAAGATAAGGGTTCACAAAGGTTTTCAAAGATGATGTACTCTTTCCTAAAGACATTGTGACTTTAAAGATAGCTCCTGCTTTATTTATGCTAATTCTATCAAATGGTCATCATGAGGTTTAATCACTTAGGTTTAAGTGACTTAGTTTCAGTCACTGTAACTTTTATCCTCCTGTTAGGTAAAATAAACTGGGCTAGCTTGCTCAATTTGGCTTTGTCTATTTTAAGTCATAGGTAAGACATTAAAGTTGTTCTATGTTAATAAAAATTCCTATTATACATAAGATTAATTGCTATCCAAAATGAAGATGAAAACATTGGTTGTCAAACAGTGTTTTCTCTTTCAAAACAGATTTGTTAAAGGTTGTATTAGAGCTTAGCTGTTTTGATTCAACAATGACCAGATTCTGCTCTATTATATATAAAGTAACTATCTTATTACTGCTATCTCAAGTCCATTTCTTATAAGAAAATCAACTCTTAAGACATATTCCTCATTTTAGGGTACAGCCTCATGCTCAAGCAGTTGTCATCATCTGAGAGAATTTCAAGCTCTGTGGTTCTGTTTCCAATGTTCTCTGTGTAATTGGTACCCACACAGGCATTTAAACTGACCAAAAGTTTTCAAACATAGGTACCAAGTCTTTATACTGTTTTACTTGTCCTTTGATGACAATTTATAGGTTAAATTAATTGCTTTAGATGTATATTATTTTCAAGACTGGTAACAGTTTCTGCCTGTATTTATAGCTATTAGATATTTATTTATTAAAAAAATTTTTTTTGGTTATTTTATTTATTTATTTGAGAGCTACAGACAGAGAGGGAAAGAGGCAGAAAGAGAGAGAGAGAGGGAGAGAATGGGCACGCCAGGGCTTCCAGCCACTGTAAATGAACTCCAGACGCATGCGCCCCCTTGTGCATCTGGCCAATGTAGGTCCTGGGGAATCAAGCCTCGAACTGGGGTCCTTAGGCATCACAGGCAAGTGCTTAACCACTAAGCCATCTCTCCAGCCCCTATTAGATATTTAAAGGATAAGATGTGCCTACTTTCTATGCTTCAGATATGGCCTATGCTGCCACAGGACAACTAAACTTAAAAAGGTTGGACAAAATGACTTTAAGCTTTTGTGCCATTCTTTAACTAGCTCTGTTTCAGTAATCAAAGTGCTGTATACGCACATACATCCACTTTGGTGTAACTTCCTCTCTAAGTATTCTAATAACCTATGTAAGAAGCCAAAGCCAGTTGGATTCAGCAGAGCTAAAAAGGCCAATATTATGGCCTCTGCTCTCAGGTCATGAGGCCACTGGAGGTGATGGGACACTTCAATACTGACCCCCTGGTAAGTCACCTGTCTTCTTGATCAGAGAGGATACAGAGACCCGTAAACAAAAAAATGGTGTATAGTCTGAGACAGAAGAGTCACAACTGAGGAGAAACCAGTCCTTCAGGCTTCCCAAGAAAGAAAAAAGTACTTAGCCAGCCCGTCCCTGACTCATCCTAACAGACAACACCAGCACCGGAGAAGCTATAGGGCTGATCTGGGGTCCCTCCTTTGGAGAGCCATTGGTGACCTTCAAAATTAATCCTTGATTAAATTTTGGCTACCTGCTTGGTCTTAAACACTCAGAGAGAATTGTATAACCAAAGATAAAAGGGATGCCTTAAATATTATATGAATGGCCTATTAAGTAACACCCAAAAGCTTTCCAAAAAGGAAAACAAACAAGGCCTTGTGGCATATTAGCCCCCTCTCTTATTGTTCTAATTCTACAATAAGAAAAAAAAAAACAACCCATAGATGTCAAAATGGTTATTTTCAATTCTGAAATATATATGGATAACTCTGACCAAGGGTCACTTAGTTCAAAAGGCTTCCTTATACTGAATATAATGGTGAGTCCCTTCAAACTTGTACCAGGACATCATTAAATAAGTCTTGAGACCTCAATGACACCCAGTGACTCTGGTACCAACCTTTGGCCCTGGCTACCCATAGGACAAATTTAGAAAGGAATACTCTGAGAGGCAATTATAAAAAAATATGGTATATTCCCCATTATCACAATTAAATGTTGTGTACATATTCCTGATAACTCTGCTAATATCTCATCTGTTTTACCAGCCATACAGAAACAGATTCAGGTCATGTCAGGCACTATTGTGCCATGACATTTGAAGAACAGTTCTGGGAGAAAATCTCAGCCAGCTCATGTTCAGATGGTTCTGAGACAATCCAACTACATCTACCTGGGTTCCCTCAAATGCTTCCCCAGGCCTAGAAGTCCACAAGAAGAAAAACACTAAAGGCGGCCAGTTTGCTATTGCTCACTTCTCATTAACTTTTACTCTTTTTTTCCCCAACATTTGCTTCCAAGACTATCTTCCTGCACTCCATCAATACACTTTCAGGGTCCTTTAGAATAGTTTCCCTGTCTGGGAGATACTCTCTAACTGAAATATTTCTACACCCTTGTTCAGCAGGAAGGAGTTGAGGATCCGATGTCATTGTTCCCCTTCCTCTAACATCAGTACAGAGAGAGTACAGTTAGGGTAACTGTTCTCCAGAAAATAAAAAAGACAGGAAAGTCTGCACTTGCTAGAAATCAAAGATGATCTGACTTCTTATCTCTGGCCTAGTTCCCTTGACCTGTTTTTCCACAAACAACCAGGACCCCTCCTGGTTCATAGGATTTAAATATTGTGGTTGGTCAAGTTCAACCCCTGGAGCTTGGTGTCAGAACTAGCCTCTTCCTGAGACAGCCCCTAACCCTAACCAAGAAGCTGTCCTTCTGGTTCACCTGAACCAGAAGACAGCCCACCATTATCAAGTTATAAATATCTTTGCAAGGAGATGGCAGGCTCTCTGACCACTTGAGAACTTCCAGCTGTGGGTAAGTTTTCCCTTGGCTGGCCCTGGGCTGATTTGGGCTAAGGACCCCCTTAGCCCTTACTCTCCACATGGCTCCTTTCCCCCTCCAGCTCCCCACATGCAGGAGCTCCTTGAACGTTCTTTTCTCTCTTTTCTTTCTACAGTTTTCCCAGGCCCTCCATGTGGGATCTGTAGCCATATGGGTGTCTTTCCTTGGCTCTATCCTTCCCTCAATAAATATAATAATTTAATAATTATCATTCTCAGTCTTTTTATTCAATTCTTTGATTAAAAATAGAAATGAGTGCTGGAGAGATGGCTTAGCAGTTAAGCGCTTGCCTGTGAAGCCTAAGGACCCCGGTTTGAGGCTTGATTCCCTAGGACCCAGGTTAGCCAGATGCACAAGGGGGCGCACGCGTCTGGAGTTCATTTGCAGTGCTGGAGGCCCTGGCGTGCCCATTCTCTCTCTCTCTCTCTCTTTCTCTGTCTGTCTCTTTCTTTTTGTCGCTCTCAAATAAATAAATAAAAATAAATAAAAAATAGAAATGAACCTAGGACTTGGGGCTCAAGGACTTTCCTGGACCCTAAGCACCCCATTAGAGACATGTGGTCAATGTTGAATGAATGGATTTAAATGACCTAAAAGCACTGAAAGTGAGACCTTCCATTTGGGTTGAGAAAGTCTGGAAGGGAAAAGAATAACAAATTCATTTTGGAGCTAAGACCACCTTGAGGCTATAGGTTGAGGCTATGTGTTCTTGCCTCTCTGCCAGGTGGAATAAGCACTTACCAGCTTGCCTCAAAATGCCTACCTTTGACATAAGGCATGGAGAAGAGTGACTTATGGTTTATTTGTTCACTCATTCACTTATCAGATATGTAATAAGTAGTTGCTAGGGCTTAGGCTCCAATGACCTGGAGATAATTTTCCTGCCACCAACAGCTCATACTCTGGTATAGGAGAAATACATGGGCAGATAGTTATGTTACACCAAGAGACGTTTAATGGCAGAACAGTGTTTCAGTCGGGAAAGGGGTAGCAGAGCAGCCCCTGTGCAGGAGAAGCTCCTGAGTACTCCTTAGTGAACAGGAGAGAGGAGTTTGTGAGTACTCCTTAGTGAACAGGGGAGAGGAGTTTGTGAGTACTCCTTAATGAACAGGAGTTTGTGAGTACTCATTAGTGAACAGGAAGAGGAGTTTGTGAGTACTCCTTATGAACAGGAAGAGGAGTTTGTGAGTACTCCTTAGTGAACAGGAGAGAGGAGTTTGTGAGTACTCCTTATGAACAGGAAGAGGAGTTTGTGAGTACTCCTTAGTGAACAGGAGAGAGGAGTTTGTGAGTACTCCTTAGTGAACAGGAGAGAGGAGTTTGTGAGTACTCCTTAGTGAACAGGAGAGAGGAGTTGTGAGTACTCCTTAGTGAACAGGAAGAGGAGTTTGTGAGTACTCCTTAGAGAGCAGGGAGAGGAGTTTGTGAGTACTCCTTAGTGAACAGGGAGAGGAGTTTGTGAGTACTCCTTAGTGAACAGGAGTGTGTGAGTACTCCTTAGTGAACAGGAAGAGGAGTTTGTGAGTACTCCTTAGTGAACAGGGGAGAGGAGTTTGTGA
Organism: Dipus sagitta; assembly: GCA_036346955.1. Classification (NCBI taxonomy): domain Eukaryota; kingdom Metazoa; phylum Chordata; class Mammalia; order Rodentia; family Dipodidae; genus Dipus; species Dipus sagitta. The sequence continues at coordinate 46,591,352 of CM070770.1, read as the reverse complement.
GTACTCATTAGTGAACAGGAAGAGGTGTTTGTGAGTACTCCTTAGTGAAGAGGAGTTTGTGAGTACTCCTTAGTGAACAGGGGAGAGGAGTTTGTGAGTACTCATTAGTGAACAGGGGAGAGGAGTTTGTGAGTACTCCTTAATGAACAGGAGTTTGTGAGTACTCCTTAGTGAACAAGGAAGAGGAGTTTGTGAGTAATCCTTAGTGAACAGGGGAGAGGAGTTTGTGAGTACTCCTTAGTGAACAGGAAGAGGAGTTTGTGAGTACTCCTTAGTGAACAGGAAGAGGAGTTTGTGAGTACTCCTTAGTGAACAGGGGAGAGGAGTTTGTGAGTACTCCTTAGTGAACAGGGGAGAGGAGTTTGTGAGTACTCCTTAGTGAACAGGAAGAGGAGTTTGTGAGTACTCCTTAGTGAACAGGAAGAGGAGTTTGTGAGTACTCCTTAGTGAACAGGGGAGAGGAGTTTGTGAGTACTCCTTAGTGAACAGGGGAGAGGAGTTTGTGAGTACTCCTTAGTGAACAGGAAGAGGAGTTTGTGAGTACTCCTTAGTGAACAGGGGAGAGGAGTTGTGAGTACTCCTTAGTGAACAGGGGAGAGGAGTTTGTGAATACTCCTTAGTGAACAGGGGAGAGGAGTTTGTGAGTACTCCTTAGTGAACAGGAGAGAGGAGTTTGTGAGTACTCGTTAGTAAACAGGGAAGTATTAACAAAGGCCAAGTTTAGCACAAGTGCACATTAAGCCAAATTTCTTTATGTATACAGAGAGTTAAGAGTTTTACATAGTGCCCTCCAAGATGTCTATGAAACAATGCATAAAACCCGACTCCAAAGGAAACAACACTCCTAAATGGACACATTTTCAGACTAAAGTTTTCAGAATTCTGAGACCTCTGAAAGATAACATCATATAAAATAATTTTTTGATGCAACTTGGGTTTTGAGTATTCTGTTGCATCTCAGATCTGCTGGCCATAGGTTGTGCCTGAATTTCTACAAGGGTAATATTTAATCTTTGGGCTAAATGGTTCTTAAATGGCACAGAGAAAGGAGTCACATCAGTATACTATGAATTACCTCTGTCCTCCCCAGAGACATTTTGGGCTTCATAAAACCTCCAAAGAACAGCTTAATGGGGACTGTTGCCATCACAGGATGGGTAAGGATATTTTGTCACCAATGTAGAATTGGCTTAGAGACAGGAAACAAAATGACTAAAATGTACATTTGTTAGGAAGGAAAAGGGTCAATGCTGTTGGGTTCCTCAGGGATTTACTTGGGTCAATCTTATTTAGTATCTTATAAATGATTCAGAGAACAGATTGCCCAGTGACACTTCCTACATTGGCTAATGCAGCACTATAATGGAGTAGGAGAGGAGATGGAACATTGATGTGTACCAACTGCTGGGAAGTTTTAGGAGCTGTGCTAATGGGGAAGAAAGTGGCAGGCGAGTATCTAAGCATGGATATGTACAGTGCATTGCACTGGAATAAAGGTGAAAATATTATGAAAGGATGATTCTGAATATGACAAAGAAAAAAGAGCCTCGATGAGAGGGATTCTATAGCTATGGAGATTCATAAGTGTCCATTGTAGCAACAGATGGCCAGGGAAGCTCCTACTGATGGTGATCTCAGAAGGATTGCCTTTAGCCTCCTTGTTCCCAGGGCCATTTCTTGCTCCTTGTCAATTTCTACTGTGTTAGTAGATTTTAGTTTCTATGTTAATTTCTCTATATACTTTAATTTAGAATGTTCCCAGAAAGTATCATTATTTCTACATATCAATTTTATTTGTTTGTTTTGTTGAAGCAGAGTCTCACTCTAGCCAAGGTTAACCTGGAACTCACTTTGTAGCCCAGGCTGGCTTCTAACTCATGGCAATTCTCCTACTCATGCCTCCCAAGTGTTGGAATTAAAGGCATGTGTGGCATGCCTAGCATAAAATGAAAACTCTTCTCACTGTTTTCTGTTCTGGGAAATGGTTCACTGTAAAAGAACACTCACATATGCCAAGGCAGGACCCACTGTGATCCTTTCCCATGACTCCCAGACGACTCAAGGGTGACACTTTCATTTACTCAACTGAATAACAACCCAGATCCCCTTCCATCTCTCCTTTTTTAAGAAAATTATTGACTTATTAAAGAGGAAGAGTGAGAGAATATGGACTTGCCAGGGTCTCTAGCCATTGCAAGTGAACTCCAGACATATATACCACTTTGTGCATCTAGCTGTACGCGGGTACTGGGGAATCAAGCCTGGGTCATCAGGCTTTGAAAGCAAGCTGAGCCATCTCTCCAGTCCCCCTTCCATCTCTTTTACCAAATGAAAACTCTCTTATTATAACAGCTTAAATAAAACCATCTGTTTTCCAGGTACATCTTGTCTTTTGTAATTTCAAGTAATTAATTATAATCAAATATTTATTATGTCACCTCCACATGAGGATTTTGCTCAACAGGCACTGTGATGACTCTAAGTAAGGTACTTTCTCAAAATTTCTGTCAAAGCATCGTGGTGCATCAGACTCACCAATCTGCTGCTTTGGGTTCTTTTGCTCTAGCGAGGTGAGAATTGTTGGTAAGTGAGAAGTTCTTCCAGTGCTGGTGCCTGGGAACTACTACAGCCCCTAATTCTGGCAGCAGTGAGTGGCAGCAGCAGACTGCTGTAAGCAGCAGCAGGTGGTGCCCTCTTGGGTTATAGCTCTTGTGCAGGCTCAGGAAGATGACGTTTTCTAGCCCTTGACAACTGCTAGCATTACAATTTCTAGGTTATGTATCTGATTCCTGGCCCTTGATAGCAGCTAGTGTTAAGGCTTCTGGGCCTTTGTATTGGGATTCTCCAGCTAGTGTGTATGTTGGGGGGCGGGCATGTCTCCTCATTCTACCTTATTTTACTTATTTATTTTTAATTTCTTTTATTTATTTATTTATTTATTTGCACGCACACATGTGTGTGTATGTGTGTGCATGCCAGGGTTTCTTGCTGCTACAAGCAAACTCCACATGTATGTGCCACTTCTGGGTTCTGCTTTAAATAGGGCCGGGGAATTGAATCCAGGCCCACAGGCCTTGTAAGCTAGTGCCTTTAACCACTGAGCCATTTCCCCAGCCCTCCACTTAGATTTTTTGAGATAAGATCTCTCTCTGAAGCTAGTGTTCATGTTCACCCCCAATTTGCCTAAACTAGCTAGCCAGTGAACTATATGTTTTGACTTAAAAAATATTTTATTTTTATTTATTTGACAGAGAAAGAGGGAGAGAGAGAGAGAGAGAGAGAGAGAGAGAGAGAGAGAGAGAGAATGGGCATGCCAGGGCCTCCAGCTACTGCAAACGAACTTTAGACATGTGTGCCCCCTTGTGCATCACGCATCTGGTTAATGTGGGTCCTGGGGAATCAAACCAGGGTCCTTTGGCTTTGCAGGCCAAAAAAGTCCTGTTTTGACTTTTTATGTTTACTTGTTTACTTTTTTTTGTTGTTGTTTGGTTTTTCGAGGTAGGGTTTCACTCTAGCTCAGGCTGACTGGAATTCACTATTTCTGATCTGTGTCATTAGTGGCGCTAAACTGGCCACATGAAGAAAGAGGCAAGCAGCTGTGGAGAAAGCGGTGGCAGCGGTGTCAGTCCCTGCCCCGGCAATGGCAGCGCGGTGGAAACGGAAGACAGGCAGATGACTGGCTGCTGGGGGTGTTCAGACTGCTGACGGGACTTAAGGACCAGACACTCTCAGATACCCCTATGGCAAGAAGCTGTAACACTAGCTGCTGCCAAGGACAGGACCTTGTATCTAGGCCCAGAAGCCATAATGTTAGCTGCTGGCAAGGGCTGGGGAGGCCCAGTGCTTACAGCTGGAAGCACTATTGATAAATGCTGCTAAGAGTGTGCAAATGCTGCTGGGGAGATGGCTCAGCAGGCAAGAGCACTTGCCGTGCAAGCATGAGGACCTGAGTCCAATCTAGCACCCACTTAGAAAGCCAGGCATGGTCACGGTGCTGAGCAGGCTGGAGATGGGTAGATTTCTAGATTTCCCTCGTCAGCCAGTATAGCTGGAAAATGGTAAGATCCAGGTTCAGTGAGAGACTGTGCCTTAGGAAATAAGGCAGAAGAGGGAAATCTTCCTCTGGTCTCCACGTGCATGTATATAGGGTGTGTGCATCTTCATACAGACATGTACACACATGTACACACACACACACACTTAAAAAGTAAACCATAAAAGCCGGGCATGGTTTGGATACAAAGCTCTCACCCAGAATCAATCTGTTATACTGTTTAATTTTTTAATTTTAATTTTTGCTTTTAAATTTACTGCTATAAAAAGAGAAGGAAATGTTTTTATTTATTTATTTATTTATTTATTTTTTATTTTTATTTATTTGACAGAGAAAGAGGAGAGAGAGAGAGAGAATGGCATGCCCGGGGCCTCCAGCTACTGCAAACGAACTTTAGACATGTGTGCCCCCTTGTGCATCACACATCTGGTTAAATGTGGGTCCTGGGGAATCAAACAGGGTCCTTTGGCTTTGCAGGCCAAAAAAGTCCTGTTTTGACTTTTTATGTTTACTTGTTTACTTTTTTTTGTTGTTTGGTTTTTCGAGGTAGGGTTCACTCTAGCTCAGGCTGATGGGAATTCACTATTTCTGATCTGTGTCATTAGTGGCGCTAAACTGGCCACATGAAGAAAGAGGCAAGCAGCTGTGGAGAAAGCGGTGGCAGCGGTGTCAGTCCCTGCCCCGGCAATGGCAGCGCGGTGGAACCGGAAGACAGGCAGATGACTGGCTGCTGGGGGTGTTCAGACTGCTGACGGACTTAAGGACCAGACACTCTCAGATACCCCTATGGCAAGAAGCTGCTAACACTAGCTGCTGCCAAGGACAGGACCTTGTATCTAGGCCCAGAAGCCATAATGTTAGCTGTGGCAAGGGCCTGGGGAGGCCCAGTGCTTACAGCTGGGAAGCACTATTGATAAATGCTGCTAAGAGTGTGCAAATGCTGCTGGGGAGATGGCTCAGCAGGCAAGAAGCACTTGCCGTGCAAGCATGAGGACCTGAGTCCAATCTAGCACCCACTTAAAAGCCAGGCATGGTCACGGTGCTGAGCAGGCTGGAGATGGGTTTAGATTTCTAGATTTCCCTCGTCAGCCAGTATAGTGGAAAATGGTAAAGATCCAGGTTCAGTGAGAGACTGTGCCTTAGGAAATAAGGCAGAAGAGGGAAATCTTCCTCTGGTCTCCACGTGCATGTATATAGGGTGTGTGCATCTTCATACAGACATGTACACACATGTACACACACACACACATAAAAAGTACACCCATAAAAAGCCGGGCATGGTTTGGATACAAAGCTCTCAAAGAACACAGGTGTTGACAAATGTTTTGATATATTAGATAAAAAGTATGAATAGGACTCTGACATGCTTGGGAACTATAAGATTGATTAAGATAAATACATCAAAACGAATGCTGGAAATTATTAGCTGATGACCATTGACAATCCAGGTTTCTTTTGTTTTGGCTAGGGGTTTGTTTTCATATTTGATAATGTTACAGAGCGTATTTTCTAATAGCCTTAGCTAAATTTCATAGGTAAGAAGGAGCAGTTTCTAGTAGGTCTTAAATAGCACTGCACTCCATTCCCAACTCTTCTCATTGCAGGTTTGCATGTTACAAAAAACCCACTGTGGAAAAAGGCTTTTTGCTTACAACTGGGGAAGCTCCATGATGCAAGAAATGAGCACACAAGGGTGACAGTACCTCCTGCACATCGTGGACATACCACAGAGATGTGCAACCGCAAGGAAACTGCAAACACCCCTATGCCCCCCCACAATGCACTGACCAGAGGTTCAATTCCTGAATTGCCAGGAGCCGAGGATCTAGCATTCAGAACAAGGAAGTTTATGGGGACACCTGAATGGAACCACCACAATCACCAAGAAAGTTGATCAACCATAAAGGAGCTGTGAACTCAGACCTGAAAGCCTAAGTCCCACCCACTTCTGAAATAAGCTTTCTAGCTTCCCCTGACTTCCCTCAGCCTCGGTCCACTGACATAGCCAGGAACCTTCTCTGCAGGGTTTCCAGTACACCAAATGGATGTTTTGGTTTTCCTTGTGCCAATTCTTCCTTCTTTTGAGGAAGACTCTGTGTTTAACTGTGGCTCAAATAGTCGATATAAGGCTGACTTCATATTCCACTTCAGTGGGTCAGAAGGTGACCCCAGCTTGTTAAACTTATTACAGTGTTGGTACATTGGTAGGCATATGGTTGGAAAAGGGCAAATCAAAATCATTCCTTGGACTTTTGATGTGGGTGTTAGGAAAACACCTTCAAGCTTATGTATTAGTTCAGTGTGTGTATTTGACATAATAAAACATTATAGATTGTGTAGATTAAACAATGGAAATTGAAAGCTTTCTTTGTCATTTGTAGATGGTTGCTTTTTCACTATGTCCTTAAATAGAGAGAAAGAAGGAGAGGGAGAGGGGAAAGGGAGAGGAGAGAGAGGGAGAGAGAGAGAGAGAGAGAGAGAGAGAGAGAGATCTTTAATGCCTCAGTCTATAAGAATATATGTCATCGTATATTAACTTTGTATTAAGCTTTGTTAATACAAGTATATATATATATATATACATATACATATATATATACATATACATATATATATACATACATATATATATATATATATATATATATATATATATATCCTGTTGTATTAACTTTTCCTGGGGGTCATGAAGAAATGTCTATTCACCCCAACCCTAGATAGGGCCTTGACCACAGACCAAGGAAAAGATTCCATTCAGATCTAGGTCAGCGAACCAGTGCATTTCCTGGGGTTCTTAGCGGAGCCTGAGTCATCAAAGGCATCACTGGACAGCCCACCCCGTCGTGGGTGATGACTCACAGAAGCTGTGTCCCTGGAGCTCACTGCCCATTTTGAACGCAACTCAGCTGGTCAGTCTCCTCTGTGCCATCCGAGTCGGTGCTTCGGTAGTCCTTACTGTTTCGATATCTGTGGGAAGGGGCCTCAACGTTCCAGAAGCATCTGAGACTTCAGAGTTGCTCTCTTCGTGGCCCTCCTAGTTTTATTTACTTCCACAGTTTGTAGAAGCCCTCCTTCCAGAATGGAATCTTTCAATTCGGAGGAAACAGTTTCCCACCCTATGACTTGCTTTAAAATTATACTCTAAAAGCCTCATAGCAGGTAAGACTGAGCACAGGAATTTTGGTGGTGAACAATTCAGTCCATAGCAGTTTTTGGTACTATATAAGCATGAATATAATGCTACCCATTTCATAATAACATAGAGATTAGACAGTGAGAAGTGAGTCACTTAGGGTGGAGAGAAACAGTCTAGATGGTATTGTTGGGCTTGGGATCTAGCCGTGCCTTTAGCCAGCTGTATCCCAAGATTTCCCATGCACAAGCTATTGTTTTTCTTTCATTTAACAATTTTTGATCTAGATTTCCCCCCCATTTGCAACCAAAAGATTTTTGAGTGATAGTGAGCTGTTAAGAAGGTAAAATGAAATTATACATATAAAATTCTTGAGAGCACAGCTGGAGGAGAGCCAGTACGCAATAAATAATAGCTGTTATTGTGATCTATGTTTGCTTCAGTGGCAGACTCAAATGGTATTAGATTTTCTGAGATATATAATACAAACATACAACAACTCATTATATGAAAGCTATTGTGAGCATAATTTAGAAAAAAAATAGTTTTTGGAAATTCAGTTTTGAAGGGCAGAGGGCTGTTGGACAGATTACTCTCAGAAAAAGGAAAAAGCCACTAACAGCCACAGCAGTACATAGTTTGTAAGTCACAGATCATGAGATTTGTCTTTCCAGTGAGTTGAAGAAAAGGCCAGTGGAGCTTTTTAAGTGGAGACCAGAAGTTCCAGGAGGTTATTCCTTTAATTCAATCAATTCAATGAAGTAGGATGAGTAGGAGAGAAAGGAAAGGAAAAAGAGAAAATATGTGATGCTGTATGAACATAGTTATTTCAATAAACAGCAATAGCCAGATGTGATTTTCAAACTTGCTGAGGTCTTACACAGATAAGGAAAAATACCCATATCCATGTTATTGAGTCTCATTAATATTTTTTTTTGAGGCAAGCCCAATAGACTGGCCTTTTTTTTTTTTTTTCAAACATGAGACAGTGAAAGTGAGCGAGCAAGTGAGTGAGTGACAGAGAGAGAGAGAGAGAGAGAGGGAATTGGCATGCCAGGGCCTCCAGTGATTGCAATCAAATTCCAGATGCATGCGCTCCCTTGTGCACATGTACAACCTTGTGTCACTTTGTGCAACTGGCTTATGTGGGACTTGGAGAGTCTAACATGAGTCCTTAGGCAAGCACCTTAACTGCTAAGCCATCTCTCCAGCCTAAGTCTTATTAATATTAATGGGTTTACTGTTTCAATGACAGCACACAAAAATTTTACTGTTGTACAGAAGGAGACATCTTTATTTGTGTGTATGTGTGAGCTCAGTGAATAAATCAAGAGCCGTACAAGTGTGAGTACCTGAGTTGGGTTCCCTTGAATCCACACAAAACTGAATGCTACGGCATGAACGTCTGCAATCCCAGCACACCTAAGGAAAGAAAGAAGGCAGTGGCAGGAGAATCATCCAGAAGCTAGCAGGTCAGTAAGCTGGCTGAGTGTACCAGTGAACAAACAGAGACCCTGTCTCAAAATCAAGCTGGAAGATGAGTGTGTGGTCCTCTGCTGTGCACAGTGGCATGCGCACATCTACACTCATGCTCATGCACACAAATGAAAGTGCTATAATTTAATGGGTTTAGAGGAGAAAGCGGCCACTAGGATGGAAGCCCTCCCCCTCCTGGGGCACCACATCCACCTCAGTGCTAAGTGAGCCATTTTTAGTCATGACTGCTGGGATTGGCTATGGCAAGAAAGGAAATGTTGTCAGAGAGCTCTGAAATCAATAAAATGCTGCATAAATATATAGTATTCTTCATTTTGAAATTCATTTAGACATTGGCTATCTCTTTGCAAAAAAAAAATTCAATGTCATTTCCAAAGTAAAGCAAAACTGCATTTATTTAAGTTGTCATGTATTAGTACCACAGGGCAAAGGGACCACCCTTTTGCAATCCTTGTCCTTGGAGTGACAAATGAGAAAAAACCATATCCAATTAAAAGAACCTTTAGACTCTAATTTGCCTATTATCTTTTGTGCAACCTGACACTTGTAACATAGGTTTTTGCATATAATGAATTTCTTAGTGCAGTGGTTTAAATGTAAATGGCCCATAGCTTCATGTATTTTTGATTAAGTTTCCTACTTAATCTCCAGCCAGTGGAACCCTGCTAGAGCTGTGTGTCTGTGGGAGTGGATTGTGAATCCATCCCTAAAATGTGTATAAAGCCAACTTGAGCAGCTGCCTGTGTCTTCTCTCTCTGCTATGGGTGTGTGGTGAAGTGAGCGAGCTTCTTCTGTCATGACGAAGCTTCCTCTGGAATCGGTAAGCCTGAAATCAGCCCCACAAGCTGCTCCTTGTCTGGTGTTTGTCCCAGCAACGAGAAGGTAACGTTACCGGTCAGTAAGTTCCTAAGAAATACTAACTACATAAGTCAGATAATTTTCACCTTGTGAAAAGCAAGAAATCATCTGATCACATGAAAGTACTACTGTTGTACCATGGTTATCATTAGATGAGTACTCACCTGAGCCAGGTGTCACTATGTTCTTGCCACACACTACCAGGACACTCTGTAGTGGAATAGGTAGGTATGTTAATCCCTGTAGATAGGAAGAAGGCGCTCTGAAAAGGACCACTAGAGTGTGGGTGTTGAATATGTACAAGGCCTCCCGAGGTGAGTGTAAAAGGCTGGTCTCATGAGAGGTGCTGTAGACTTTAGGAGGTGGGGCATAGAGAAAGGGCCTTAGGTCACTGGTGGGCAGTCATGCCCCCAAAGAGGATCCTTTCTGTCTTTGTTTTCTGAATTATGAGCTAAATTATTTTCTCTGTCATATGTTCCTGTTATAATGTCCTTCAGACCGCCCCCCCCCCCCATCGGAGGCTCAATGCAAAACAACAGGGCTATTAGATTTTGGATTGGAACCCTCAAAGCCATTAGCTAAAATAATCTTTCTTTGTACATTAACTGCCTCAAGTATTTGATCACAGTGACAGAGAGCTGGCCAATAGAGAAAACATCTGGCTTGTTAGGTTATTTTGTGGACAGATTAAGGAAAGAGGACTTAATGCTGTCAAGAAGCAGGGGATAATTGTATAACTGGCTGTCTCAGTCAGTTAATCCATGGAGAGCCCAGACCATACTGAGGATGCCCAGACCATACTGAGGAAGCCCAGACCATACTGAGGAAGCCCAGACCATAATGAACTGTAATGGCCAAGCAGAGTCACTCATATTATCTGTAAGGGGATATATGTGAAATTTGGATTCTTGATAATGCTCATTCTTAGGCTTCAATTTTGTCTTGATCCACTGTAGTCACAGTAAAGCCTCATCTCTTGTTGAGCATCTGTGAAATTGTTTAGAGAAACTAACTGTGAGAACCTATACTAGGACCTACCTATGGAGTTTGTTCAGTTCCTTCTCTCAGGGATGGACTGGGGATGTGAGGATGCAATGTAAATTCCTTAGAGACTCACAGTCTGGTTGAGGGGGACTTGTGCATGAGTAGTATTGGTGGGAGTTAGGGACAGGTAGGTGTCAGAGGTGCTGACAGGAAGAGGCAGGCTCTGGGCTAGGCTCCATAAGCCAGCTTCCTTGGGACAATAGAGCTTGGCAGCATTGCATGATGCTCCGTTAGAGGTGAGTAGGTATCTTAGGGAACTGTCTAAACAACCCTTCCTTTTGTCAATACAGTTCTTTCATTCCCATCTACTCTTTCCAGTGTTCAGTGAGAAGTGACTTATCCAAGGTTATGTCTTTGGTTTGGATGTTGAATGGCCCCCGAAAGGTTCATTTGTTGGAGACTGAGTCCCCAAGATGGTGGTGTTGAGATGTTGCAGAAATTCAAGAAGTGAGCGTAAAGAAGAGCCCTCAGGTCACTGGAGGAGCTATGTCAGAGAGAGAGAGACAGAGAGGTTATAAAAGCCTTTCATCCTGCTATGTCAGGGAGAGAGAGACAGAGGAGTCATAAAAGCCAGTTCATCTTCTAAATCTCTTTGGCTTCATTTGCTTCATGTTTGGGGTTGTGATCTTTTCTTCACACACATGCTCTTGTCACAATGGGGCATGGCTCAGAAAGCTGAGCTGATGTACTTGAACCTTCAAAACTATGAGCTAAGGATGGGCATGGTGCGCACGCCTTTAATCCCAGCACTTGGGAGGCAGAGGTAGGAGGATTGCTGTGAGTTCAAGGCCACCCTGAGACTACATAGTGAATTCCAGGTCAGCCTGGGCTAGAGTGAGACCCTACCTCAAAAAACAAAACAAAACAAAAAACTCAAACCAAAACTACAACAACAACAACAAAAAACGATGAGCTAAAGAAACCACTTTCCTTTATAAGTTATCTGCTTCAAGTCTTTCATCATAGTAATGAAAAACTAATATAATCATATGAAACTATGTTGGGTTTTAAATAGAGCCTTAGTAAAACAGAAAGGAAAGAGGTCACTAGGAATGATAAGGGTGGTGAGATGACTGTGCAAGAAGGTAAAGTGAAGAGTGTGGTGCACGTGTCTGGGATGTGAAGTCGTGAGGAGCAGGCCATTTATCTGAGGTGGATAGTCTGTGCAGTTGGGGCTAGAATATTGAAGACTTAGAACTGGTGAAATGTGGAGGCACTGAAGGTATTGAAGAAAGTTTCAGAAAATCATAAGAAAAAAAGAGTAGAGAATCACAGTGATCCTTATATACCTACTAGCAGGGTCTTTCATACCATTTGGCCATAACTTTCAGTGAGAAAGATATTTTAATTGAGGTCTAATATGCACACAGTACTAAACTTAAATTTAATTAAATAAGACTTATCTTTACTATGTATGCTACATTCTATTTTCTGTTCTACTACACTCCACCCTTTATATTCAACTTCACTATTTCATGCTGACTTTTACTTATTAAATTGAATTTTCTGCCTGAGGAATGTCTTGAGATCTGAAAAAAATTAAGAGGGATGAGTCAGTGATGAGAAGTATATAGAAGTGGGATGGGTTTTCTTAGATACTATCAATTTTGTTTATAAAGAAATTCAGGGCTGGAGAGATGGCTTAGTGGTTAAGGCATTCGCCTGCAAAGCCAAAGGATCCTGGCTTGACTCTCCAGGACCCATATAAGTCAGATGCACAAGGGGGCACTTGTGTCTGGAGTTTGTTCGCAGTAGCTGGAGGCCCTGGTGCACCCATTCTCTCTCTCCCTCTCTCTTCCTCTCTCTCTCAAATAAATAAATAAAAATAAAAAGTAAAAACAAGAAATCCGCCCCATCACCCCTGCTAGAGACGTAAAGAGGGGGATGTCTCCACGCTGCGGGGATGCCGCCCGCACCCTGTGGCCCCGGGTATTTGGAAGATGCTTATACAGCCCAGGTAGAGCATTAAGTTCCTTGCCAGATAACAAAAAGGAATTTTTACAGAATGGACCAGACCTTCAAGATTTTGTATCCGGTGACCTTGCAGACAAGAGTACTTGGGATGAATATAAAGGAAATTTAGAACGCCAGAAAGGAGAAAGGTTAAGACTGCCTCGTTGGTTAAAGACAGAGATTCCCATGGGCAAAATTACAACAAACTGAAAACTACATTGCGGAACTTAAATCTCCATACGGTGTGTGAGGAAACACGACGTCCCAATATTGGAGAGTGTTGGGGAGGCGGAGAATATGCCACGGCCACAGCCACCATCGTGTTGATGGGAGACACATGCACAAGAGGTTGCAGATTTTGTTCTGTTAAGACGGCAAGAAACCCCCCTCCGTTGGATGCCAATGAGCCAATGAGCCCTACAATACGCAGAGTGGGGTCTAGACTATGTCGTCCTGACGTCTGTAGATCGTGATGATGTGCCTGATGGGGGCGCCGAGCACATTGCAAAGGCTGGGTCATACTTAAAGGAAAGGAACCCAAAAATTCTGGTGGAATGCCTCACCCCTGATATCCGAGGAGATCTTAAATCAGTGGAAAAAGTTGCCCTGTCGGTATTGGATGTGTACGCGCATAATGTGGAAACAGTTCCTGAATTACAGAGGAAAGTTCGGGATCCCCGGGCCAATTTTGACCAGTCGCTGCGTGTACTGAAACATGCCAAGGAGGTGCAGCCTGCGCTTATTTCCAAGACATCAATCATATTGGGCCTAGGAGAGAATGATGAGCAAGTGTACGCAACGATGAAAGCCCTTCGTGACGCTGGGGTGGATTGCCTAACTCTAGGTCAACATATGCAGCCAACAAAGCGCCATCTTAAGGTTGAAGAATATATTACTCCTGACAAGTTCAAATACTGGGAAAAAGTCGGAAATGAACTTGGGTTTCATTATACTGCAAGTGGCCCTTTGGTGCGCTCTTCATATAAAGCAGGTGAATTTTTCCTGAAAAATTTGGTGGCTAAAAGAAAAACACAAACACTATAAAATTTAGACAAGACCTTCAAGATCACAGAAATTTTAAATTTTTGCTTCCAGCTGAGGGTAGCGGCACTTTTAATCTCAGCATTTGGGAAGAAGAGGAAGGAGGATCAGTATGAGGTTGAGGCCAGACCCTACCATGGGGGGAGGGGGGGGGAAGAAACCTTTTCTCCAAAGTTTTGCTTCCAGCTGGTACCAAGGTGATGTCAGCATACACAACGACTTAAAAAAAAAAATTGTCTGATCCAGGCATGGTGGCACATGCCTATAAGCTCAGCTCTTGTGCTGCAGAGCCACGAGGATCACCATAAATTCAAGACCAGCCTATTCTACATAGCGAATCTCTGGCACCCTAGCAGCCTACACTACAGTGTAAGACTCTGTTGCAAAAAAAAAAAAAAAAAAAAAAAAAAAAAAGGAAAGAAAAATATTTGTAAGTAATACATATTTAATTCTCGTAATTCATTTAACTTTTGGCTTTTAGCTTACCTTCTTTGTCTGAATAATTGCTTGCTATGATGTAATCATAGAATGTCTTTGAATAGTTTGCTATTAATATTATAATTTAAAAATACATTAAAGATATCTAAAGGATTTTCCAAAAAAATAAAGAAATCCATTAAGTTTGCTCTTCAACAAACATTTATTAAGTATCCCCATACATACTAGGCATCAAAGTAGAAAGAAACCCAGACCTAGTAGTTTGTCTTCTACAGCTCATAGTCAGTAGGGGAAACAGTTATTCACCATTGAAATCTTTAGTGGAGATTTGAGAAAAATACCTCAGGATGATCTAATAACCTGAGGAAGGTAGGGGAAGTTTTCTGAGAAAAAAAGCATTTGCAGTGGTTCTTGGAGAATGAGTTTGCCAAGGGAAGGGACTGGTGGCATACTAAACACAGGGCACAGAACAGCAAGGTTAGGGTTCTTTGGAAGCATAATGGTCAGGGTGAAGCTGACTGACTTAGCAAGTAAAAGTAGTACGTAGGTTAGATTTTGCAGTAACAATGAATAGTTATTAATGTATGTCTGTCCCATAGGTCTTTGAAAGATAAACCATTTGATAAGGCAGGAAGATAGGTGGGCATGAGAAAGTGAGTATGGGGCTATATCAAGATTATGTTATAACATCTTAGGAGAGAATAAGAATTTTCCCAGTAGACTATTGCCTTATATGAAAGGCTAATTTAAGAATAACTACATAATGTATGGGAAGACATTCAAAAAGAAAAATATGTAACCCTTGAGTTCTTAGCTTATGAATAATAAAGACAGAATCCTAATGTGTGGGTGGAATGACTATTAATTATTAATGATTAGTAATGTAATTCTAATCTTCTGCTGATTTTTTTTATTAAACATTATTTATTTACTTGAGAGCAACTGAGAGAGAAAGAGGCAGATAGAGAAAGAGGGAGAATGGGCACCCCAAGGCCTCCAGCCATTGCAAATGAACTCCAGACACTTGCACTTGCGCCCCCTTGTGCATCTAGCTAACATGGGTTCTGGGGAATCGAGCCTTGAACTGGGGTCCTTAGGCTTCACAGGCAAGCGCATAACCACTAAGCCATTTCTCCAGCCCCTATCTTCTGCTGATTTTAACTGTTCCTAAGATGAGACATTTAGTTGTGAAGAGATAGTGAATGTATTTTTGTCATATTTATTGATTTCTTATTCCATTCCTACCTGAGGCTATGGTTTAGGTGGTTAACAGTCATGAAATTAATACCATATATGTGATTGAGTGAGTCTTTTCTCTGTTTAAGCAGTTTCCCCAATAGGATAGATACATCTTGTCAACCTTTCAATCTGTTTTCTGGCTCCTTGTTTCTGGAAATGACTCCATTTCCCCCAAACCCTCATCTCTTTTTCATAATATCCTAGAAATTCTCCCAAAAGACTAGGGGAGCAATCTGAGCCCAGCTGGCCCAGTTACAAGAGTTCTGTCTCACCTGTTGTGGTTGGATTTGTAACCTTAAACACGGATGCTTGAACTAACTATGTTTTTCTAACATATTGGATGGAAACGCAGAAGAAACCAGTCTATACTATGGAATGCAGTGAAGAAGAAATTTGGTGGAAGGAAACAGAGAACACTGGAATCTTTGTTAAAGCAAAAGCATACTAGAATGACAGAGGGAAGAATGCACAGCCACCATGCAAGGAGAGGGAGAGACAGTGTGAGCTTCCACTGCAGCCCTGCCCCTGGATCCATTACCTTCCAATATTCTTTAGCTGTATTCCTGTCTGTGTTTTGTGAGGCTAACTTTCACCTCCAGCAAGCAGTACTTATGTTTAGAACCACTGCAGGAACTCTGTGGGATGAGATGAATACTAATTGGTAATAAGATCATTAAAACTGATCAGTGACTGTTGCAGTTAGGTTCACATTGCTGCCAGAAATGACCCGACCAAGAGCAGCTTGTGGGATAAAAAGAAGGTTTATTTTGTCTTACAGACTTGAGGGGAAGCTCCATGATGGGGGGAAATGATGGTGTGAGCAGAAGGCAGACATCACCTCCTCACCAGTATCAGGTGGACAACGGCACCAGAAGAGTGTGCCAAACACTGGAAAGGGGACACTGGGTACAATAACCATAAGCCCGCCCCCAACAATACACTGCCTTAAGGAAGAATTAATTCCCAAATCTGCAACAGCAAGAAACCTAGCATTCAGAATGCTTAAGTTTATGGGAGACACCTGAATCAAACCACCACATTCTGCCACTGGCCCCATAAATTGATAACCATCCATGATGTAAAATGCAATGCATTCATCCAACTTTAAAAGTCCCCATAGTTTTTATCAATCCTAATGATGTTCAAACATTCTGGTAATCCAAGATCTTTTTGTTTGTTTGTTTTATTTTTATTTATTTATTTGAGAGTGACAGACAGAGAGAGAAAGAGGCAGATAGAGAGAGAGAAAGTGTGCACCAGGGCCTCCAGCCACTGCAAACGAACTCCACATGCATGTGCCACCTTGTGCATCTGGTTTACATGGGTCCTGGGGAATTAAGCCTTGAACCAGGATCCTGAGGCTTCACAGGCAAGTGCTTAAATGCTAAGCCATCTCTTCAGCCAAATCCGAGATCTTTTAAGTGAGCCATAATACCAAAAATTCCTGAAAACCCACAATGGCAAAGAATAAACATTCACACTGCAAAAGATGGCATTTGATATAGTGAAGAAATATTCAACCAAGACAAGATTTAAAACAACCAGGGAAAACATCAAAGTCTGTAGCTCCCAAGTCTAACAACACTAGCCAGTGATAAGTCTCCAAGCCCAATAATTCTAACCAGCAACAAGTTTCTGGAGTTCCAACTTTGCCCCTCCAGCTAGGCTACTCACAGTCCTGGAAAACTTCTGGGGCTGGCAGCTCTCCTTAGCAGCCATCTCGTGGTCCTGGCATCTCTACTAGTCTTCCATTGCAATGCACAGTCCATCCTCACAGATCCATTGGGACTCCACGCAGGCAATTCTGCTTCATACTTCCCATGGCCATATCTAAAACACAAGACTGTGTTGCAAATTCAATAACCCTCTCTTTCCTACATTTATTATACTCCATAATACCATGTTGGGTGCTTATTTGTTAATCTAGGGAGGAGAAAAAGCAGACTTTGTAGAACATGACACTCCTTCAGCATTCAGGCCCCTTCAAAAAAGTCTATATTCTTCCTATTGTCCCAATGCAGGTCAGCTAGCCCAGTCTCAAAAGTTGTAATCTCTGATATAATTGCAGCTGAATGGGCAGAAGTTTCAGCCCAAAGATTTCATTTTCAATGTGCCATATCCCTTTGCTCACACCAGTCCATTTCTACACAATGCAACTCTGTACAAGCTCTCAGGACACGGGCATAACACCAAGCCTCTCACACAAACTGCTTCTGGCCCAGTTCAGGCAAAGCTCTTTCTCACCCTCATAAGCCAAATCTCACAGTCCACAGTTCTTACTGCATTCAAGTTTTTCAACTCTGACCAGAATAGTCCATCAAGCTGTACTTACAGCACTATAAGGCATCTCTTAGGTCAAGGTTTCAAATCCTTCCACATTTCTCTTGAAAATCAGCTCCAAAAGGCTAAAAGCCACACAGTTAGGTTTCTAGCAGCAACAGTCCCACTCCTCTGGTACCACCTTTACTGTTGCAGTCAGATTTGCTTGCAGAAATCACCCTACCAAGAGAGCTTTTGGGGAAAAAAAAAGGTTTATTAAAAAAGACATGAGGGGAAGCTCCATGATGACAGGGGAAAATGATGGCATGAGCAGAGGGTGAACATCACCCCCTGGCCAACATAAGATGGACAATAGCAACATGAGAGTATGCCAAACACTGACAAGGGGAAACTGGCTATAACACCCATAAGCCCGCTCAACAATACACTACCTCCAGGAGGCATTAAGTCCCAAATCTCCATCAGCTGGGAACCTTGCATTCAGAACACTTAAGTTTATGGGGGACACCTGAGTCAAATCACCACAGTGATGATTTTGCATTTATATTTATTTGTTTGCCAGAGAAAGAGGGAGAGAGGGAGGGGGAGAGAGAGAGAGAGAATGGGCATGCCAGTGCCTCTAGCCACTGCAAACAAACTCCAGATGCATGGGCCCCCTTGTGCATCTGGCTAACGAGGGTCCTGGGGAATTGAATCTGGGTCCTTTGGTTTTGCAGGCAAATGCCTTACAAAGCAAATGCCTTAACCACTAATTATTATTATCATTATTAGTTTCATTTTTCAAGACAGGGTCTCATTGAAGACCAGGCTGACTTGAAACTCACTCTGTTTGAGGCCCAGGCTGGCCTCAAACTCATAGCATTTCTCCTTGTTATTTTTAAAATATTTACTTATTTATTTGAGAAAGATAGAGGAAGAGAGGAGAGTATGGGCATGCCAGGGCCTTTTGCCACTGCAAACAAACTCCATATGCATGTGCCATTTTGTGTATCTAGCTTTATGTGGGTACTGGGGAATCAAACCTGGGCTATTAGACTTTATAAGCAAGTGCCTTTAAAGTTGAGCATCTCTCCAGCTCCAGTATTGTGAATCTTTAAGAGGGAGATTGCTATGGAAGACTTTCATATACTTAATTGACCAAAGAGTTGAGTCTATCACTGGGATAGTGCCGTCCTAGGAAACGCTAGGCATGTGATAGCTGAGCTGATGTGGGTGGATGGACATCATTCCTATGTGTGGGCCTAACAGTGACAAGAGTAAGAAAATGATCTGCCAGCTAGTGATTCTCTAGTACTTTTGCCATTTCTAAGACAAGTGAAGTATCCAAGATAGGATCGCCTGAAGGAAAGCTGAGGGAAATACTGGCTCAGTGTGTGTTGAAATCAGGGCATCTGCAGACAAGGGATCCCTGGAGAAAATTCAGGTAGCCCTTGAACCTAGCTGAGAAAGGAAGTTGCATCTTTATGTTCCGTCTCCTCTGGTTGAAATGTAGCATTTCTTTTAGTGATCAATGTGGCAGCATATGCCAGAAGTCTGAGGAGAAACTGTGGCTTTGCTAGCAATAGAAATGATAGATGTATTCACATTACATCACAGGGCCACACGTTTCTCTAAATATCTTTATGCTTTTGCTACTTTGAAATTAAGGAAACTACTAGATGCAGTTAAAGGCAGCATTGATAAAGACACACATACTTACATGTTTGATAAGACTTTTTTGAACACAATGCCTAGCCTATAGTAGGGCCTTCTGAGTAATAATCAATACCATCACCACCATCATCAGTAGACAAGCCATCATATGTGTTACATCAACACCAAAACAAAACTCTCACCTCAAAGTGAATTCTAGGACAACTTGGGCTAGAGTGAGACCCTGCCTCAAAAAAATCAAAACCAACCAACCAACCAACCAACCAAACAACAAAAAAAGGGGTAGTTTACTCTGGAGCCAAATAATGGCTCAATATGGCCATAAAACATAGATTCATCTCATCCCAAATACCATGTTGCAGTGTGGTAAGTTTTGTTAATTTTTATAATTACAGAACATAAGAAAGCCATAAACTAAGGCACTTTTTAAGCATGTTGACTGAAACATCAGGGAGGTGGGTTACAGCACAGTGAGGAATCACTGCTATAGGTTTTAGATGCTCATGATGATACGGGTTGGTGGAAGCCAGTGGTCTGTTATGTGAATACATCCCCAAAGCCTTATGTGATAGTCACAGGGATGTTAGGGCAGACACAAAGCTGGACAATGAATGGCTACTAAGTGGGCTAAAAATAGCCCAAGATAAGCCAGGTATGGTAGTGCATGACTTTAATCTCAGCACTTAGGAGGCAGAGGTAGGAGGATTTCCATGAATTTGGTTCAAGGCCACCCTGAGACTACACAGTGAATTCCAGGTGAGCCTGGGCTAGAGCAAGAATCTACCTCGAAAAATCATAAAAAAAAAAAGCCCAAGATAATTTGACTCTGTACCTGCAGCATTATATTCTCCACAATCATGGAAGTTTTAGTCAGTTAATCAACTGTAGAATCTTTTATAAAGTGTAGCAGTGTGGCTTTTCTTTTCTGGGAACTTCAGTTAATGGTTATATTTTATAATTTTCTGAATACAAATCAAATTAGCATTATCAGACTCATCATTTGTTTTGGTATGATTATGTAGTAGATAATTTCAGGGCTTTATAAGTGCCATTAATTTACTTACAAACTAATGTATGCTTTTACTTGCTAAGTGTCTCCTCATCTGGGACCCTGGCTTGGTTTGCCTGTCCTGGTCGCAGATCGTGCTTGGAAGGGGCAGGATGGTGTTAGCTCTGCTACATCGCCCCCGTCCTGTTTATAGAATTCAAGGAAATGTTACCGTCTCTTTCTCGTGCACGTCTCAGGCCAGCACACCAGAGAAGCAGAAAACAGCACAGGCTCTGTTCACAGTGTTTTCTCTGTGTGTGCAGGGTCACATTCAGAGACTGGGGATGAGAATGGACATGCCAGGGCCTCCAACCACTGAAAACGAACTCCAGACACATGTGCCACTTTGTGTATTTGGCTTTACATAAGTACTGAGGAATCGAACCTGGGTCATCAGGTTTTGCAAGCAAGTGCCTTGAACCACTAAGCAATCTCTCCAGCTCCTAAGCACTTTTATATTGTTTGTTGTTTTTGAGGTAGGATCTCACTCTAGCCCAGGCTTACCTGGAACTCACTCAGCAGTCCCAGGCTGTCCTTGAACTCATAGCAATCCTCCTACCTCTGCCTCCTGAGCTCTGGGATTAAAGGCATGAGCCACCATGCCTGGCTCCTGAGCACTTTTTTTTTTTTTTTTGTGTAATTTTCCCTGGGTTGCTTCAACCAGAAAGTGGAGGACTTTGTTTACATTCTGTAAGTTGGCCATAAAAGGTATGTCCCAGTCCTAACCTCTACCACTCCATGCCTGAAATATCTCTTCACTTGACCCTATTTGGAAATAGGCTTTGCATATGTAATCAAGTTATAATCTTGAGATAAGATCACCTTGCATTTGTGCTGAACTGCCAGAAACACTTGGGAGACAAGGCAGGACAAAGCTAGATTCTGTCACTGTGGGTAGGAAGTGGAGTTAGTGAAACAAGGTCTTACTTTTGTTATCTGTTTCTTTTATAGTGACCTTGATTGTTTCCAGGCTGAAGTGACCTGGGGAATAGTTTATATTAGGGTTATAAACCTGCCATATTTATTGAAGGCCTGCCATTCCTGGAGCTCATTGAAAAAGTCTAAATTTATTAAAAAGAACTTAGAAGGCTTGTTAAAATTTAGTGAACTTGATCAATAAACAATAATTTACTCTACATAGATGTGGAAAATAAACTCAAATTACAAAATAAATCTCCAGGGCGGACACCCACTAAGGGCATCATCACTTTTCTTTAACTCCCATCATAAACTTGTGATCATATGGCCAAAAGTTGTATCTAGAGTGACACGGAGGCTTTGGGCCCCGTCCTAACGTCTCTTCTTCGTAGAAGAACTCAATGATAAGCTTGCACAATGCTTCTGCACCAGCTAGGCTCAGTTCATGCCTTTACTAGGTTTCTGAATCTAGATAATGCACCAACGACCTTCAAGGATGAGTGGGTCTCTATGGCCCTTCCTCGCTCCTCTCCACCTCTGTGGCTGGCATCCATCTCAGACCTATTAGTTAGGAGGTTTCTAGTAGCTGGGGCATCTCAGCATTTCCACTTCGCAGCTGTTTCCTTCCTTGGAACCCTGCAGATCAGGGGTTGCTTTTAGTCTGTCTTTCATATCAGGGAAACGTCCAGCTTTTTCAGTCCAGTCCTGTGGAGACTGTATGCTGGGCTGTGCTGGGTAGAGTGCAGGAATCTGTGGTCCTCCCATTACCCCTCAGGAGTACTGGGCAGAATGAACGTATAAGAGTAGCAGGAGAAGAACACAAACAGTAAAGGGCGTTGTGGGATGGCCCAGTGATTGGATTTTGAAGTCAGACTGTACTAAAATCTCTCTCAGTCCCTAGGACTGTGGTGAAGGTTACTTAGATTCCATTAAGCTTCAGTTTTTCTCATCTGTTATGACATTCATAGCAACACTTGCCTCAGAGGAAGAGCCACCCTTAGGCAGTCCAGGTACCAGGCAAATATTTTGGTGAATCTGTATCTATGCAAATGATACGGGTTTATCCAAATGTGTTTGCCAGCACTGTTCTGGGGGCCCAGGCCCTGCAGAAGTTTTGGGCAGGGGGAAGGATTTGCTCACTAGGTCACCCTTCTGCAATTGGGATCTGCAGGGTGGCCTGGGATACACCCCACAGGTTTAAGTCTTGGAGCTCATTCATTCTACTCACCTCACCCTTGTGTGAAGGCCCACCAGGTCTCCGAATTCCTGTGCAGGTTTAATGGAGGGAGGAGAACTAGGAAGTGCAAGACCACTATGGTAAGGAAGCTCAGAGGTGTCATTGGGCAGAGGAACTGCGGGATGACCTTGAAGGACATCATCACCAAGTGACTTGCTATGATATGGACAGTTAGGTGGGAGCTTTTGTAGAGTGGCCTGAGTACTCCTGACCCAGGAGAGGGAGGCTGTTTTCGGCTTGCTGGCTGTTACTGAGGGATGGCGTCTGGGGAGCGTCCTAACTGCAAAGTTTAGGACTTCAGAGAACCATGGGCCAAACCAACTTCTACCCAGTTCAGGAAGTGGCTTTAGGGCAAACTGTCAAATGGAGGAGAGTAGCGTAAGACTGGAGAAAAGCCCAGAGCTCTGCTCTGGGAGGTTGCATGCCTCTCTGCCCAGGCGTCTGACACCCCCTTGTCTGCAGAGTGAGAGGGCCTGGGGATGCGGGGCTCAATTTTGTAGGTTGTGCGAAAGTATTCTGGTGTGCCAGTCCACGCCTAACGTCACACATGAATTTACAGTTTAGGAAACACAGTGAACAGGGCCTTTTGAATCTGCAGCTCTTGTTGGGGAGCCGCAATGTCTCCGTCACCGTCACCACATTGTCCTGTACTGCCCTGTCCCCCAGGAGCCACGTGGGCGGGGGGGGGGGGCTGTCCTCCTCTGCAGAAACCCACCACTGCCTACATGGGACACTTGCAAACAGCACAGGTTTCTGCTTGTTATCTGAGAAGGGATACAATGAAATATACTGGATATGAAGAAAAAAAAAAAAAACATCGAAAAATGCATCAGTCCCTCAACTTTGAAATTCTGCTTATTAGCATGAAATGAGTGGCATTTTAAAAACCCTAATGAAAGTAACAGCTGACATCAGAATTTCTTTTGGGGCAGAAATTCCCTCTTTCCTACTTTCCCTCCCTCTTCTCAGCACATTTTATCACTGATGCAGGAAGGAGAGAGCCAAGGGGTAGGAATTGTGTACACTGGAAGAAGGAATCCAGATTGGAGTCCTGGATCACATAGGCAATCGTGGAACTTATGGGAGGATATTTTGGGGTACTGTGAAAGTGCTCATTCAGTCAACACAAGCAGCATTCACGTGGTGTTAGGGAAGCAGCAGCTTAGGGAGGGCAGGGCAGAGACAGGCCAGGCCAATGGCACCAATCTTGGGGAAGGGTTTGGATCTTGTTGCAGTTAACTTCATGTTGCTGGCAGAAAACACCCGACCAAGGCTTATTTTGGCTTACAGACTGGAAAGGAAGTTTCATGATGGTAGGGAAACAATGGCATGAGCGGAGGGTGGACATCACCTCCTGGCCAACATCACGTGGACAACAGCAGCAGGAGAGTGTGCCAAACACTGGCAAGGGGAAACTGGCTATAACACCCATAAGCCCACCCCTAACAATACACTGGTCCAGGAGGTCCAATTCCCAAAGTTCCACCAGCTGGACACATAGCATTCAGGACGCATCACTTTATGGGGGACACCTGAATCAAACCACCACAGACCTTCATAGGCTGTAGTGGCATGAGAGTGGTGGATCTGTACAGAGAGTCCTTCAAAACACTTTTTTGCTCCTTCAGAGGGAGGAGGACTCAGTCGTTCCTCTGACTGATTTTGTTCCTTTGGCTGGTTGTCTTTTCTAATCCTTACCCACAAACAGGGACCCCCTGCAGGCTACCCCCTAACCTTTGAGAACAGAACTTCCTCCTCAGTGGAGAACTCATTTCATAATGAAACCAAATTGTACTTTTGCTAAGCAATAGGATTTTGCTTTCCCCATCTCCAGGAAGACCTTAGAAAACCAGACCTGAGACAAAGATCACCCATATTCCATTCTGACCAATACTACTTTAGAATGCATGCTTCTTGACCCTGTCCTCCCTAACCCACCCCAATCCTGAGGTTCTTGCCATTACTTGAAAACACAGTTTAGAACACTGGCTCCTCTGTTCTACATTAGCATAGCCATACTGAATAACCCTCTCTCTCTCTGTGTCTCTTTTCTTTCTCCCTTCCTTCCTTCCTTCCTTCCTTCCTTCCTTTCTTTCTTTCTTTCTTTCTTTCTTTCTTTCTTTCTTTCTTTCTTTCTTTCTTTCTTTCTTTCTTTCAAGGTAGGGTCTCACTCTGGCCCAGGCTGACCTGGAATTCACTATGTAGTCTCAGGGTGGTCTCGAACTCACAGTGATTCTCCTACTTCTGCCTCCCAAGTGCTTGGATTAAAGGGGTGTGCCACCATGCCCAGTTTCTTCTCCCTCCTCCTCTTCTTCTTCTTCTCCTCCTCCTCCTCCTCCTCCTTCTTCTTCTTCCCCTTCTCCTCCTCCTCTTCCTCCTCCTTCCTTTTCTTCTTTTTTGTAGTTATCTTCTCATTGCTGGGATAAAGCACCTGACCAAAAGAAGTTTATGGGAGGAATGTTTTTTATTATTCTGGCTTGCAGTTTCAAGGGTAAATTTCTGATGACAGAAGAAAGCATGGGAGAAACAGAGCAGTGGACAAAAGCAGCAGGAAAGTGAACTGAACCCTTGAAAGGGACAGCAAGGTATTATACCCCTAAACCCATGCCCAACAACACACCTCCTCCATCAAGGCTCCACCTCCCTAATTGCCATCAGTGGGGAACCAAGCATTCAGAACATATGAGTTTACTTGGTACCCCTGATTCAAACCACCACATTCCACCCCTGACTCCCGTAAACTCATGATCACCTATCGTGTAAAATGCATTCAATTCAACTTTAAGGCCCCATAGTTTACTTAAACCAATCCCAACACTGTTCAAAAATCTTCATAGTCCATGGTGTCTTAACTGCAAGGCTATAGAATCAAAAACACATAATAGCACAGAGTAAACATTTACACTGAAAAAAGATGGCATTGGGCATAGCAAGGAAAGATTGAACCAATACAAGAGCTAAAACAAACAGGTAAACATCAAATCCTGTAGCTTCGAGTCTGACATCTGTAACCAGTGATGAAGTCTCTGATGTTCCAATTCTGCCCCTCCAGCTTGGCTGCCCACAGCCTGATGCACATATGTTTTACGAAAAATAGAAGGCTTCTAAAGTACTATTCGAATTAAAACTGTATATAGCGGTTGGGGATTTAGCTCAGCGCAAAGCATATACTTAGGTTCAATTCATATCACAGAGATAGAGAGAGAGAGAGAGAGAGGAAGGAACGAACCAACAAAGGAAGGAAGGGAAGGAGGGAGGAAGGAAAGAAGGGAAGGAGGGGCTGGAGAGATGGTTTAGCAGTTAAAGCACTTGCCTACAAAGTCTAAGAATCCTGGTTCAATTCCCCAGTGCCCATGTAAA
Organism: Dipus sagitta; assembly: GCA_036346955.1. NCBI lineage: Eukaryota > Metazoa > Chordata > Mammalia > Rodentia > Dipodidae > Dipus > Dipus sagitta. The sequence goes on along the minus strand of CM070770.1, from coordinate 46,565,599 downwards.
CCAGATGCACAAGGTAGTGCATATATCTGGAGTTCATTTGCAGCAGATAGAGGCACTTGAAATTAAAAATATTTAAACATTGTGCAATATTGTTTAAATGAAATGCTGCTCCCTAAATATGGGTATCAAGAATGTTTCTGTCGTAATGCCTAATAAAACAGGCTTTCTTCTTCTTTTTTTTTTTTTTTTTGGTTTTTTCAAGGTAGAGTCTCACTCTAGCCCAGGCTGACCTGGAATTCACTCTGTAGTCTCAGGGTGGCCTCGAACTCATGATGATCCTCCTACCTCTGCCTCCCGAGTGCTGGGATTAAAGGTGTGTGCCACCATGCCCGGCTAAAAAGGCTTTCTTGATTGATTTTGAATTCAGGGGATGAGATATCTATTAACTGCCAAAATATCTTCCATGTCTCAGTCCTTTCTTGCTTTAAAAGGTCCTTCAAACTGGGCTTGGTGGCGGGAGGCAGAGGTAAGAGGATCACCGTGAGTTCGAGGCCACCCTGAGACTACAGAGTGAATTTCAGGTCAGCCTGGGCTAGAGTGAGACCCTACCTCAAAAAAAAAAAAAAAAAAAAAAAAAAAAAACAAGAAAAAAAAAAACAAAAGCAAAAACAAAAAAACAAGAAAAGGTCCTTCAGTCCATATACTGCTCTGGATCTTTTTAGTGACACATTTCTACATTCTCTTTCACAGTAGGTTTCACACTGAGAGCTCTCTGAGCTTGGGGCACCTAATGTTTTATCTTTGTAGCATGGTATCGAGCAAATTATATCAGATCATTACGTATTTTTAAATAAGTACCAGATATTTAGTCACCAGCGGTTAACTTTTTATGCCACAAAACTTCTTCCATTCTGGGGAAGCATCATTCTAAGGACAGTGAAATATTGATCCCACACTGCGTAAGAGCATAGAGGGAGGTTAGTGCCTGGGATTCCTTTATCCAGGTAATACAATTTACATATATTATTTTCTCTTACATGCCAGCTAATGGGGGCTTCCAAGCATATTTTTGTATTGCTTATTGTTCTGCTTTCTGAAGCTGAAAATGAGTATGGGGGGGAGTTGGAAGAAGCACACTGGTTTCCCATTGGCACGCCTCCATAGCTTATCATTTTGACTTTAGACACACACTTTAAAGCATGCATTTCAATTTTGAAAAGAACTTAATAGCACTAGGGGAAACACTGTCAGAATGTCTTGCTATTTTGAGCTTGCTTGGGGTAAAGGATGTCCATGCGCACAGTTTCAATGAGTTTCTGAGCTTATCGCCCTGATTGTTTTCAACGTTTTAAGTTCCCTTGGAGTTAAGCTGGTGTGGACAGAAAGATGGGCTTCTTTTTTTATTGTTAGCAGAGAAGACAATTATCTTTAAACCAAGACATACTTTGTTTGGGAAAAATTATTTGTATGATTTGTGTGTGTGTGTGCATGTGTGTGTGTGTGCGCGCGCGCGCCAGAAACTTAGGTTAAGCAAGGGAAGCTTCTTTTTGTTTCTGTTTTTGCTTTTGTTTTTTGAGGTAGGGTCTTGATCTAGCCCAGGCTGACCTAGAATTCACTATGTAGTCTCAGGATGGCCTCGAACTCACAGCGATCCTCCTACCTCTGCCTCCCGGTGCTGGGATTAAAGGAGTGCGCCACCACGCCTGGCCAGGCAGATTGATTTGATGGCAAGGAGAGTAAATGGAGTGACCAAAAGACAACACAGTTCCCTTTGATCTTCCTAAAGCACTTGCTAAAGATAAAGTAATACCTATAATGAACTCAAAGGAGAAGGAAACTCTCAGATTTGAAGCCAGTTGCCTCCCTACCCACCCCTTCCTACAGGGGTGCCCTCTCTGCTGTTGAAGAAATTGACTGAACCTTACTGCCCCAGGGCCCGGATGGAAAAAGCCACCTTCTCCCAGCCATTAAGTGTGGCCTAGGGTGGAGATGTGGTAATCCAATCCTCACTTTTCTGAGGGAGTTTCTGCAGAGGCCCCAGAGAACCCTAATAACTTTCCATCAAATCCAGATTTAGTGAAGGATTGCCCCTGTCATGTGGGCTTGAGTCACCCTGAGTCACTGTGCTCAGTGTACTTCCCTGACAGTGCACTTATCCCTCCTCCCCTTCCTGAAAGCCCTGAAAATCTCCCTCCTCCCCTCCCTCGGGTTCTAAGGCTTCCCTCTCGCTTCAGATCCTGCCAGACTTCCCTAGCATTCCAAAGTTTCTGTCCCCTTTGCTTGGGATTCCGTCCATCTTTCCTGAAGTTAAATCAAACCTTGTACTCAAGAAACTGTCTGTCTGCATGCTCTCCTGTGAACCCCAAACCTGACAGAAATAATGGGTGCCTCTTCAGACATCTCATTCAAATCATTGGCCTTCTTCAAGTTGTTATTTTTCTTTCACTTTCTTGTTACTTTAAAAGGGTTTCAATGAATTAAGACACTCAAGACCACATAACCTGCATGGCTATTGTACAGTCAACAAAATAGAAATGAAAGTGAGTCTTGAGCCTACAAATATAAATGATGTGTTCAATACAAGCACACATTTTTCAGTGTGCATGGAGTCTTAGAATCTTGACGCTCCAGCAGCACTAGAGATGTCAAGTAGCCAAACACCTGGAGAGCCTAGTCCAAAAGTCCTCTCAGCCATAGGAGACTCATTGCTTGCTCATAGCACTTTTCCCAATGTACAAAGACCTGGCCTCAGAATATTTCTCAGGGAGCCACTGAGGTCTTTGTCAGTTTAAGAGAGTCTTGGACACACTACCTGCTCTGTGAAGGAGTTTCTGTTAGCCTTTGCAAAGTGATTCAGGGCTTCTGATATCTGCTTCCTACTTATCTCTCTTGTTCCCAATAATTAATTACATGCATCAGAAAGCTTAGCAAAATGGGATCTTTTCTGGTTCCCACATGAAGACTTCATTACTATGCGAGTCTTGTATTAATATGTAAATCATTTCCAACTGGGTGCTATCGCCCTTAACAACATTGCAGGCATTTTTCTAATGAGCATCCACCACCTGTCTCTTCAGCAGTCTTCTACCCAGTAGGATTCTACCCACTTCTGGGATTATATACTGATGCAGTATTTTAAGGTTCAAGAGGGGTTCCCCAGAATTTATGAACCCAAAGTTTTGTGTTCTGTCTTACGTTTAATAACGAATTAATAAGACAGACTCAAGAGGGATAAGTTATGAAGTATTAAGTTTACTTAGGGGGAAGTCACAAATTATGCGGTTTATTTAAGGGAGATTGGGATCTAGGAAGAGAGGCTAGAACAGAGTCATAAACACATGGGGAGTAGGAAACATGCTTTCATGTGGAAAACACTGCAGAGTTTATAAGATTCCTGTCAAGAAAAGCCAAGGCTTTTAGAGAAGACTGGAGTACAGCCTCAAGCATGTGGAGGGAGTTCATAAGCCTCATTTTAAAAAAGAGAGATCGGGGTAAAGCTGCGAGCATGTGGAAGGTAGAATCTAGGAACTTGTGTAGGGAGACTTAGGAGGAACTTGCCTCACATCTGGCATGTGATTTCTGGTGGGGGGAAGTTAAGAAGGCAAATGGTGAAGCTCAAGGAAAAATGAGAGGGCAGATATCAAAGCAGAGACCAAGAGACTCAGAGGAGAAATGAGAGTTACACTCATGGTTACTCTGAGTGTCAAGAACTTGCACAGGGGGCAAGCCTAGAGTTGGTGAGAGCACCCACGTGGTAGATCTGGAGTGTAAGGGAAGTATGCAAGTGGTAGATTTGGAGACCAGAAGAAAATAATACAAGTAATCAAAGTGAGAAATGACTCCAAACTATGAACAGAGGCAAGCAGAAAAGTGCAGGTCAAGAACCAATACTATGTTCCCCACAGAGGCCAGACTCATGTGTGTCCAAACAGCACAGGGTAAAATCAGGGGAGAGGGGGAGTACTCCCACCAAAAGACCCACCAAGAGAGAGGGAGGGGCAGGAAGCCCACAGCCTTTGTTGTGTCAGATTCAGGTATGTGAAGGGGAGACTGAATTGGTTTCTAGATTTGGAGGGTGGACCCCAGGGCCAGCTCACCTGGGCAGTTTATTTAAGGTGGCATGTTAGATTGTGGACAGCAGGGGGTGCTGTAGATCAGTCTCGATTAGATACGAGTTTCATTTTGTTCCCTGTGCCAAGGTGAGGTGGCATCTCCTGGTCCTCTTTGGGCCTCAATCTCTCAATGAAACTGCCGAGAAGAGGCTGGCTTCCTCCTATCTTCCTTCAGCATGACTATTTCTTCTCTTATATTCTCACAACTTGGTACCCTATAATAAACCCAGCAGGTGTTTGGCCATCAAGGTTTTTTTTTTTTTTTTTTTTTTTTTTTTTTTGTTTGTTTGTTTTTGACTGAAAGTTGCTTTCAAATTTTATCTTGGCCAACATTTTGGGGTTCTAAAAAACACATGGTTGAAATGTAAAAAGTTAATTGCTTCTCTTTCTGTGACAAAATACCTAGCAAAAGCAACGTAAGGGGAGGAGGATACATTTTGGCTTATGGTTTCAGAAAGGGATACAGTCTCATCGTGGTGAGAAGGCCTGACAGTGGGCATGTGAGGCAGCTCATCACACTGCATCTGCAGGTGTGTCTCTCAGGGCATTTCTAGAGATGACTAATTGGAGAAGGCCTGCCTTGAATGTGGGTGTCACTATTCCATAGGCCGGAATTCCAAAGTGAATAAAAAGGGCGCAAGGAAAAAGCCAGCTGAGCACTAGTGCTCTGCTTCCTCTGCTTCTGAGGAGTGAGTGAGCAGCCGCCACCCCTCCCACCACCGAACCACCTCCACCTTCCCTGCCATAATGGGTCATACCCTCTCAGACCATGAACCAAGGCGCACCTCTTTTTTTTTTTTTTTTTTTTGGTTTTTCGAGGTAGGGTTTCACTCTAGCCCAGGCTGACCTGGAATTCACTATGGAGTCTCAGGGTGGCCTCGAACTCACGGCGATCCTCCTACCTCTGCCTCCCGAGTGCTGGGATTAAAGGCGTGCGCCACCACGCCCGGCTTTACTTTTCTTAAGTTACTTCTTCTCAGGGAATGGGTCACAGAGATGAGAAAAATAACTAACGTGGGCTTAGTGGTTAAGGCACTTTTCTGTAAAGCCAAAGGACCCAGGTTCAACTTCCCAGTACCTATATAAAGCCAGATACACAAGGTGGCACATGTGTCTGGACTTTGTTTTCAGTGGTTGGAGGCCCTGGTGCACCCGTTCTCCCTCTCTAGCTATTTTGTTCTCTCTCACTTTCAAATAAATAAATAAAATATTTGGGTGGCCACAGTGCCAACAGAGGCAGGGCTCATGAGAGTTCAGAAGGAATAAGGACCGTACCACAAATTGAATAAGAGGATTTACTGTTAAATTTTGGAAAAAAAAAAAAACAAAACCCAAAACTGACTGTATCTGATTTAGGCTGAATTAAAAAGTAACAGACAAATTGTTTGGTGGAGGACCATGGGAGTTGGATTGTGAAATGTCCACATAGCTTCATGTGTTTTGGACACTTGGTCTCCAGCTGGTGGAAGTTTGGGAGATGAAGCCTTGCTGGAGGAGGTGTTTTATTAGGGGAAGGCTTCCAGGTGTTAAAATCAGGTCCTCTTGCCAGTAGGGGCTCAGGGCACTCTTGCTGCTCTATACCACCTGCTATGGCAAGAGGTGATGCCCAGCCTCTGACATCCTTTCCCACCAAGATGAATTTTCTGAAACTGTAAGCCAAATTTAAACCTTTTATTCCTATCAGATGATTTTGGTCAAGTGTTTTGTCACAGCAATGTGAAGTTAACTACAGCAAGGACACTTCAAAACAGCCAAACACCCAGGCTATGGCAGGGTTATTACTCTCCTTTTGCAGTAAGAGCTACAGTGAGAAAGAGCAGAAGAAATGAGGAATGTAGAGTTTGGCAAAGAAAGGACACCGAATGAGTTTAAACTGTAGACAGTTTGAACAAAACATTTGTAATTGTTAAAGATATTAGTATCATCAAACAGAAGCCATGGTGTTTGCATTGGATATAACAATGTAGGCTCATTTTAGAAACTTTCATTTTTTAAAAAATTTTGTTTATTTTTATTTATTTATTTGAGAGCAGCAGACAGAGAGAGAAAGAGGCAGAGAGAAAGAGATAGATAGATAGATAGATAGATAGATAGATAGATAGATAGAGACAGAGAGAATGGGCACGCCAGGGCCTCCAGCTACTGCAAACCAATTCCAGACGCATGCACCCCCTTGTGCATCTGGCTGATGTGGGTCCCGGGGAATCAAGCCTCGAACCAGGGTCCTTAGGCTTCATAGGCAAGCGCTTAACCTCTAAGACATCTCTCCAGCCCGAAACTTTCATCTGATAAGACAGTCACTTAGTGAAGAAAGCCACCGGGGCAATGTACTCCAGCACGGTCACCTAGGGAAGTGTGTCACCAAGTTCAGTCAGGAAAGCATACAGAGGCCACTGCAGCTGTTATCCAAGAGGGCTGGGCTACATCTTGATCTGGAGGTAGAACTTGCTATTGTTCATGTGATGCTGGTTTTACAGGTGTGCAAGGTACAAAACTGAATGATGGACGCCTTTGCCAAGGTTCCAGAAAACCACTGAGGACAGGAACAACGTGGCAGGGTCAGATTCCCTACAAGGAGGTCCTGAGAGGCTATTGTGTGAACCGGTGAAGATGAAGCTTAGGTTGCAGTGGAGACCCCAGGATATTGGAGATGCTAGAAACGTGGGCTGCTTGCTGATGAGAGCTGTAGGTAATGTGTGAAGCCAGCCTTAGAGAAAGGTCACATGTGCTTCAGGCACCAGAACTGGAGGGACAAAACACTCAAGCCCGTTGGAGGCCAGATGATGTTGCCACGAGTCCTAGATACTGGGTACGGATCTGGAGGGTTAAGTGTTTACCTTGTTGGTCTTTATTTTTTGGTCTGATCTTCCCTTGCTATTCTCCTGTCCCTCCCTTATGGAATAGGAATGATGACTCTGTACTATTGTATAGTGCAAATATGTAAGATTGTATTAATTCATTTTCATGTGTGCATGGATATGTACATGTATGTATAAGCACACATGTACCTCTTTTCATCTGGCTTTATATAGGTAATGGGGGAATCAAACGTGGGCCAACAAACATCGCAAGCGAGTGCCTTTACTACTAAGCCATCTCTCCTGAGCCCACCTTTTTGACTTTTTAAATATGTTTTTATTTACTTATTTGCAAGCAGAAAGAGGTAGAGTGAAGAGAGACAGAGAGAGAAAGAGAGATATAGAGAGAATAGGTGCACCACGGCCTCCAGCTGCTGCAAAAGAACTCCAGATGCATGTGCCACTTTGGCTTTATGTTGGAACTGGGTCATTAGGCTTTGGAAGAAAGAACCTTAACTACTGAGCAATCTCTCTAGCCCTACTATTTTTGATTTCATGGGAACTTGCAGCTAAAAGATTACCTTAATTTTAGAAGAGACGCTGAATTTGGGATTGAAAAATATTCATTTATTTATTTGAGAAAGAGAGAGACTTGGGGGGGGGATATGGTCATGCTGGGCCTCTTGCCCACACACATGGGCCACTTTACTTTGTGTCTCTGGCTTTCCGTGGGTACTGAGGAATTGAACCTGGGCTGGCAGGTTTTCCAAGCAAGTGCCTTTAATTGCTGTCATCTCCCTAGCCCCTGAATTTGAGATTTTTGAACAATGTGTTAGAACTGTATTTTGTATGTATGTGTCCATGCATGTGTGTATGCATGTTTGTATGCATGTGGTTATGTGGTGTTCATGCATGTGTGTGTGTGTGTGTGTGTGTGTGTGTGCATGTGGAAATATGAGAATAACCTTAGGTATTACCCTCAGGTACACTGCCCACTTTGTTTTTGCTTAGAGAACATTTTACTTAAAAAACAACGATTGTACACCACTACCAAAATGTTCTTGACGATGCACACTAAAAGAGGCTGGGCACAGTGTACAGACCCACAGTCCTGCTACGCAGACCAGACTGAGGTAAGAGGGTTCTCAAATCAGAAGGTAAAGGTACCCTGGACACCATGGTGAGTCCCCATCTCAACAACAAAAGAAGAGAGTTTTTCTAAAGTAGAACTATAATCCTGAGATTCACTAGGTTCCAAATTTAAGTTTTTTTTTTTTTTTGAGGCAGGGTCTGTCTCTAGCTCAGGCTGACCTGGAATTCACTATGTAGTCTCAGGGTGGCCTTGAACTCACGGTGATCCTCCTACCTCTGCCTCCCAAGTGCTGGGATTAAAGGCCAATTTTAATTTTTAAATCACCTTGATTTGAGTATATTTTAAGATACACACGTCTTTCATTCTCAGTCAGGCCCAGTGTCATCTGAGGGCCACTGATTGTATTTCTTAGAAATAGCCTACTCTCTGGGAAAGCTGTTTTTGGCCATTCCCTTTATGGAAGCTTCCATCTTAACATTACTGAAGTCAGACCAGTGGTTTGCTTCGGGTGGAGGGGGTTGTTATCGTGCGCCCACACAGAGAGAAAACTGCTGATGGAGATACTGCAATTGGGCCTTTTATTGTCATCATTCCTCCTGCCCACTTTTTTTTAAGACAGGGTCTGTCATTGGCCTGGAGGTCAGCAATTAGGCTAGTGTGCTCCAGGGATCCTTCTTTTTTGGAGAGAGAGAGAGAGAGAGAGAGAGAGAGAGAGAGAGAGAATGCCTGGGCCACAGCCACTGCAATCAAACTCTAGACACTTGTACCACCTAGTAGGCATGTGTGACCTGGCACTTGCCTCACCTTTGTCCATTTGGCTTACCATGGGTTCTGGAGGGTCGAACATGTGTCCTTAGGCTTCGTAGGCAAGCAACTTAACTGCTAAGCCATCTTTCAAGCCCCAGGTGATCCTTTTGTCTCTGCCAACCTACTGTTGCAATTAGTGGTATGTGCCACCATGCCCAGCAATTATGTGAGCACTGGGGATTGAGCTCAGGCCCTCATATGCAAGAGGTAAGCATTTACCAACTGGATTATCCTCCAACCTGATGTTAGAACTGCTAAGATTATGGGCATGCTTGGAGATAGACTAATGTTCTTATGAGATTTTAAGGGCTAAGGGGAGTGTGATACAGTTTGAGTGATGTGTTTGGGTATCCAAGTTGTTTTGATTAGATTAACAAAAGTTCAGGGCATTAGTGAGGCACACCTTTGGGTGTGCCCATGAGGACATTCCTAGGGAATATTACTGAGGGAGGAAAGATCACCCTGAATTTGTATGGTACCATGTCATGGGCTAGGGTCTTAGTCAGAAAACAAAAAAGGGAAAAAGTAAAAAGCTAACTTTGGTGATTTGAATGTAAAGCACACCCGTAGGCTCATGTGTTTGAAGACTTGGTCCAGAGCCAGAGCCCTTTGGGATGGTGGGGGAACTTGTTGGAGGGGAACTTTATTGGAGGAAGTAGGCTGTTGGGGGCAGCCCTTGAGGTTTTATAGTCCAGCGCCACTTTTGGCTCTTTGTCTGCTTCCTGACGCTAGTGAGTTGTGACATCAGCTTGCCACTCTGTTCTGCTAGGCCTTCCTTGCCATAACGGTCTCTACCCTCTGGAACTGTGGGCCCAAATCAACCCTCTTCCTTCCATAAGTTGCTGCTGTTTGGGCATTTATTTGTTCGCAGCAATGAGAAGGTTAACTGGTAGGCCAGTCAGGTGCCCGCATTCCCCTTTGCTGTGTTTTTGGCCCATGGTGATATGCGCAGCAGGGCTGGGCCCTCCCATTGCCAGGCACTTACCATCATTCTTTCATGCCTTGTGGACCATCTCCTCTCAAACCACGAGCCAAAATCAACTTCTTCCTTAGATTTCTCCTCGTCAGGTATTTGGTCATAGTGACAAGACAGAATGATTATCATTCTTTTGGACTTAACACCAGAAACTTAGTCTACAGAGAGATGAATATGTTGTTATTCTTATTTGTTTCAAATTCTGGTTCCTCTAAGATTTTCCTGAGATTTGGTGTAAGCGTTTTCCTTTTCATCCTCTCGGCTTTCCTCTTCTGTTTTCAGTGGATCTGGCTCATGAGTAACAACCCCTGCATACTACATTTCCATCGCCTGGAAATTTATGCGCACTTTCTGCGCTTCAAATTGAAACAGTATCTAATCTTTTAAGCACACCCCAGAAGTCTGCTTAATTCCTTTTTGTCAGTCTTCTATGAACTCTTTCTGAGTTCTCTAGATTATGTTTAACTCTGAGTTGAGCAGGGCACCTTAATGAAGTTAATCTTCTGTTGATTGAGGATAGATCATTTAGTGATGCCCTGATGGTGAACTAACAGGTGATACTAGATGAAAAATTTCTTTGTGTGCTCTCAAAGTACTACTCAGTAGAAGACATAATGGCTTGGTTTCACATTTTGTGCAGAGGTCTTCATTTCTGAAAGCAGGGTCTAAATTTTCCTTTTTTTGTCACCCTCTTAGTGCAGTAGGCAGCATGTCAGTCTCATAAATTTTCCTTTTTCTAATTACTCATTCATGTTTTCAATAATTACCTTATTTGCAAATTCTAAGTGGTGGACACTGTATTTGACATCGGGCAATATCTATCTCAGGAGTCTTTATTAACTCCTATGTGGCAGATACAACTGCTGTTTTTTTAATTTTATTTATTTGCAAGCTGAAGGAGATAGAAGAGGAACACACACAGATGGGAGAGAGAGAGAGAGAAAGAGAGAGAGAAAGAGAGAGAGAATGGGCATACCAGGGCCTTCATTCAGTGCAAACAAACTCCAGATGCATGCACCACTGTGTATCTGACTTTACAGGGGTACTGGGGAATCAAACCCGGCTTGTTAGGCTTTACAAGCAAGATCCTAAAATGCTGAGTCATCTCTCCAGTTCTTTTGAAAACTGAGAACATTTTATTTATTTATTTATTTGAAAAAGAGAGAGAAAAAGGCAGAATATCTATCTATCTATCTATCTATCTATCTATCTATCTATCTATCTATATGGAGAGAGAGAGAGAGAGAGAGAGAGAGAGAGAGGGAGGGAGAGAGAATGGGTGCATCAGTGATTCTAGCCACTGCAAACGAACTCCAGATGCATGTGCCACTTTGTGTAGCTGGCTTTATGTGGGTACTGGAGAGTTGAACCTGGGTCCTTTGGCTTTGTAGGCAAGCACCTTAACTGCTTAACCATCTCTCCAGCACCCCCCCCCCCGCGTTTTTTTTAATGCACTGGTAAGTGTTGTGGACAAGTTCCCAGGGGTTGAGTTAGTAAACAGTTCCTTCTCATTTAATAAAAAACAAAATTCTTTTCCTTTCCTGGCCCTTCTGTGCCAGTATGCCAGAGCTCACCCACTTCTACATAAGAGCAAATTTGCCATTACCTGGGGCATTAGTCTCTCAAACCAAGGCAGTGTCTCCTGTCCCTGTAGATCTGAGTGTTTCCAAGCTAACACCAGTCTGCAGGCTTATCTTATAATTTTACCAAGTGGCTCAAAAAGGTTTTCATATATGTAGGACACTTAGAGTAATTCTATGAGTAGGCACGCATGCTATAGTTTAAGTGGGAAGCACTGATCCTATTTATTTTAGAATCATTGCAATACAGTTATTGAATGAGTTCTGTGTTCCCTGTCAGACTAATCAGTGTCTACTTTCAGAACCCAAGAGTGAGTGTCTGACACGTATACTGAAGAAGCCAGGTGCAATATGGGACAGTGTGAAATATGGAAACGAAATAGGTGATTTTACAAGGGAAATGGGGAAAGGAAAAACCTGAGCTCAATCTCAGAGTAGATCATTGGATACTAGTTTCCCATTTTTGCAATGACAAAGTAGCATATACTTGTCTTGCCATAAAAATATAAAGCTAGCAAAAATATGAATTAATTGTTTTATTCACTATGTAATCTCAGGGTGGCTTCGAACCCACGATGATCCTCCTACCTCTGCCTCCCGAGTGCTGGGATTGAAGGTGTGCGCCACCACGCCCGGCTTTGAATGAACTGTTTTTAACCATTCTGTAGTTGGGACCTGGAAGTACTAAAGACTTGTAACTCCAAGGAGTTACTAGTGGGATGTAGTAGAACTATTAAATTGTGGGGCCGACTCTTCAAGGGGGTCGGGGACCCTGGTCCCTTCTTCCTCCCCTTTGCTCCCTGTCTAAGATGTGTGCACCTTTCTCCACCAGTACTCCTCCCACGGCTTCCTGCTTCACCACAGGCCCAAAGCAACAGGGTCAACTAACCATGAACTGAGAGTCTCCAAACAGCGAGCCAAAGTCCTTCCTTCCCTTAAAAATATTTTTATTTGGGCTGGAGAGATGGCTTAGCGGTTAAGCGCTTGCCTGTGAAGCCTGAGGACCCCGGTTCGAGGCTCCATTCTCCAGGACCCATGTTAGCCAGATGCACAAGGGGGCGCACGCATCTGGAGTTTGTTTGCAGTGGCTGGAGGTCCTGGCGCGCCCATTCTCTCTCTCTGTATCTGCTTCTCTCTCTCTCTCTCTCTCTCTGTTGCTCTCAAATAAATAAAAATAAACAAAAAATTAAAAAAAATATTTTTATTTATTTGCAAGGAGAGAGAGAGAGAGAGAGAGAGAGAGAGAGAGAGAGAGAGAGAGAATGTGCAGGGCTTCCTAACACTGCAAATGAACTCCAGATGCACGTGCCACTTTGTGCATCTGGCTTTACGTGGGCACTGGAGAATCAAACCCAAGCTGTTGGGCTTTATAGGCAAGTTTTAGATTTTGAGAACCCCCCCCCCCCACACCATGCTGGTTTCCACAGTAGCCGTCTCAGTCCACATTCTTCCGAGCAGTGTCCTCAAGTTCCTCTTTCCCCACATCCTCATCAACATGCGTTTCTCTTCTTGATGACTCAGGTGACGTGGAATCCCCAAGTAATTTTTGTTGCATTTCTTTGGTGGATAACTCTGTTTAAATTTTACCTTTACTTTTTATTTCATTGATGAATTGGAGGCTTTGTGTTTAATTTTATAGCTCTTTACATATTCTAGAGTCCTGTGTGGCACGCACTTGGAGAGTGCTGAAGCTCTTAGGCTGTCCGGTCACCTGGCCATTGTTTCCTTCACTGAGCGGGAGCTTTTTAATTTTACGTAATTCTGTCAATGCTTGGGGTTATTTCCCATGGCACTGGAAATTCTCTTCAGGAAATCTCTGCCTATACCTATATATTTTGAACTTAATTTTTCCTTTCAGTTTTTAAAGTCTTTGATGAATTAACTTTTTAGGACCATTTAGTCTTTTGTATATGTTGGGTACCGAGCTTTTCCCAGTAACATTTGTGGAAGAGACTGCCTTTCTTTTCCAATGCATTTTGTTTATTTATTTATTAGAGAGAGAGAGAATATGGGCATTCCAGGGCCTTTTGCTGCTGCAAACGAATCCAGGCATATGTGTCATTTGTGTTTCTGCCTTTACATGGATCCCGAGGAATTGAACCCTGGGCTGCAAGGCATTATAAGCAAGCTCCTTTAACTACTGAGCCATCTCCTTAGCCCCAATACATGTTTTGACACCTTTATAAAAAAATTAGGTGGCTGTGGTTATATGGGTTTATTTCTGAGTCCTTTATCCTCTGTTTTTATATCAGTAATTAAGATGTAAAATGAGGAAATTGGAAAAGGGGAAAAGTGGGAGTAAAGAACGAGTAAGAAGGCAAGGGCATGGATTAGAGGCATGAGAAACAACAAAGAAAATATTATAGAATGTGTACAGAAGATGAAAGAACATACATAAAATCCTGTTTAAATGAGATAAAGCTAAAACAAAATAAGTGAAAAATAAAGTATACAAATGTAAATTAATGTAAGACTAGGAACTGGAAGATGGCACAACAGTTAAGAGTACTCCCTGCATAAGCATGAGGGCCTGAGCAGGCCCATGAAATCACTGCAGTTTGAGCCCCAGGACCCGTATAAATACCTGAGAATATGAATACACACATATCTGTAACCCTAGTCCTAGGGGAGCAGAGACCCTAGAATCTCCAGAGCTCACTGAAAAAGAAAATGGCAAGCTCTGGGGTAGGTAGGAGACTCCAGCTCAAATGAGAACAGACAGAAGGGCAGTGGAGTTGGTCCCTGAGTTGTCATATTCCAGCCACTATAGGCAAGCAGATCCTTTCCTAGGTGACCCAAGGGCACATAAACATGCATACAACCAACCCTTAAAATCTCACACGCTACACGCACATACACAAGCAGAAAAAAAAAAAAAAGAAATAAAAACAAACACCACCTTTCAGTGTTTCTTCCTAATTGGTCCCTTTGGTTGTCTTTTGTAACAAGCTCTTGCAAGTGTCTGACCCTCCAGTCATTCATTCAGACAAGTTAGAATAGCATGTCTTCCCTGTGGAAGGGAGTCTGTGTGTGGGCTCCAGTTTCTGCAGGATTTCCGCTGTCTCCCAACTTCACCTCTGGTGTGTCTAGGATCATGATTTCCATGAGGCACTTTCTATGACTGTCCTCTGAGGCGGAGTGGGGGCTTTGTCCTCTGTGACTGTCCCCTGAGGGGTCTTTTCCTGGAAGTTTGCAGCTCTTTCTCTCTTTCTTGCTCTCCCTCCCTCCATCCTTTTTTTTTTTTTTGTCTTTATTTCTTCCTTTCACCAATGTCCCAGAGTTCCTGGAAACAGATACTGCTAGCATCCATCAATGAGACTGTGCTATATATAAAGGGTAAGGAAATATAAATATATAAAAATTTGAAAATACAATGAAATACTGCTTAAACTATAGTTGAAGGGAAAAAAAGTGAAGTAAAATAAAAGAATAAAAAGAAGAAGGGTTGAATCAGCTTCTTTATCTGGTGTGGGTGTGTGGAAGTGTGGGTTTGTGTATGTAGACTGTATTCCTATGTGTGTGTTGATATGTTCATCCCATGCACATGCGTACAAAAGCCAAAGAAGACTGTCAAGTGTCACATGTCCTATATCACTTTGCAGCATTTTATTTTTATATTTTTATTTTTTTATTAATTAATTTTGTATTCAGCAAATACAGTCAGTTTGGTACCATTATTAGGCTCATCCATGACCTACCCCCTCCCCTTGGCCCCTCCTTGTTGAGGTATACGGGTCATGCATTGTGGAGTTAGCCCACAGTTATGGGTAAGATAAATGTCTCTGCATATCATGACCCAACATGTGGCTCTGACATTCTTTCCGCCCCCTCTTCCACAAAATTTCCCTGAGCCATGTTGGGTTCATTTTTGGTCTGCTTCAGTGATGAGGTGTTGGGGGCCTCTGAGGCTCTGGCTCTCTGATTTGGTAGGAGTTGATTTTTCTCTGTGTTGATCTCCTTCCCCCTTGTGCTGGTATCCGGTTCATCAGGAAAACAGCACCCTTGCTTGTTTCGCCAATTTTTCTTAGTTTCAGCCAGGGCCGTTTTGAGGTATGATGGGGTGGCTCTCTCCTTAGAACTTTGCAGCATTTTAAACTTGAGACAGTCTCTCACTGAACCTGGAGCTGCCTTTTTTTTTTTTTTAACCAGAAAAAGTCTCTCATCTTGTTCCTGACAGGACTGGAATTACAGGCATACATGGCCATGCCTGATTTTTATTATCATTTAAAAAAATATTTTTTTATTTATTAAGTTGAGATGGAGAGAAGGAAGCAGAGAGAGGCAGATGGAGAGAGAATGGGCATGCCAGGGCCTCTAGCTACTACAAACAAACTCCAGACATATGCGCCGCCTTGTGCATCTGGCTTACTTGGGTCCTGGGGAATCGAACCTAGGTTCTTTGGCTTTGCAGGCAAGTGCCTTAACCACTAGACCATCTCTCTAGCTCCATGCCTGATGTTTTTTATGTGATGGCAGGGGATCTAACTCAGGCCCTCTCAGGACCTCATTCTTGCTGAACACTGAGCCATCTCCCCATCCTCAAGTAGCTTCATTTTATGTCTTTAAACATCAGAGAACACCAGTTTTATGCATGGGGGGTGGTTAGTTGGACTTGATTTATGTTGGGGATGAAAATGTATTGGCTAAGTATCCAATGTGCAGCAGAACTTCCTTTCTTTGTGTTCCTGGGGCCTCTGCTGCCACATTTGTCTTTGTGGTCTGTGGCTGGGCAGGTTCACTTGCACTCCTGTTACTCCGCAGATCATATCTCCTGGGGTGGCTAATGTTTTTCTGGGGACACGATGCTAACCTGTACAGGCAGAGAATCCTCCTTTGTCCTTCGAAGGCCTCTAAGTAATCACCCTGCTGTAAGGCCGCAGCTGAGAGCCAAGCACACGTCCAGGCTCTGAGCTCTTCCCCGCAGGAGCCATGTGCCAGAGCTGCTCTTGGCTCAGATTGCTTCTTGTTTTCTTTCTTTCTTTCTTTTCTTTTCTTTTTTTTTTTTTTTGGTTTTTTGAGGTAGGGTCTCACTCTAGCTCAGGCTGACCTGGAATTCACTATGGAGTCTCAGTGTGGCCTTGAACTCATGGCGATTCTCCTACCCTGCCTCCCGATTGCTGGGATTAAAGGCATGCGTCACCACACATGGCATTGTTTTTTTTTTTTTAAAGACTTCTGGTATTCTTTATTTTATTTTATATATTTATTTGAGAGAGAGAGAGAGAGAGGATGAGAATGGATGCTCCAGGGCCTCTAGCCCTGCAAATAAACTCCAGATGCATGTGCTGCTTTGTGCATGTGGCTTATGGGTCCTGGGGAATCGAACCCGGATCCTTAGGCTTCACAGGCAAGTGTCTTAACCTGTAAGTCATACCTCCAGCCCTCAGATTTCTTCTTTTAAGTTTGTCATCTGTCTTTTTCCCTGTACTTTTCAAATATCTTATCACTATCTTTGTGAATTTCTGGAGCCCTTTATGCCTTTGGAGTAGAGTCTATGTTTTTCGTATTCTGACTTTCTCCTCCACCAGCTCACACAGGCAGCTTCTAGTCCACTACCTTACCCAGAAGTTCCCAAGAGCTAAACCTTAAAAACCAAATGCAGAAGACAAATTAGATATAGTAGAAAAAGATTAAAATATCCATTGAAACTTCTTCAGAAATAATGCAAGCCTGATTCTGAAAATTCTTTTATTATATAGAAAAGAATCTTCCACGAAGCAAATACAAATGATGTAATAATTATGAACTCAAACAGAATGAATAAACAAAATGCCACCTTTACCTTCAGCTATCCGAGTACATGTCTTTTGGCTCCCCATTGTAGTTACCAAAATAAGCAGGAACACAAATCCCTAAAAAGACTTGTAGAAAAATATTGATCATGTTTTAGCTAACTTAACAAAAAATGGAAGCAACAGAAATATTCGTCGAGAAATGAAAACAAAAGAAAGAAAGGGCAAAGAAATTGCAACATAATGGTTGTGATTTGGTAGCGTAAGGTGGCAGGGATTTGCCAGCCTGGGCGGTGGTGGAAATGTGAGGGAACAGATCCCGAGGAAAGAGAGTTCGGTCTTAAAGCATGCCTGAAAAGGGACTACTGACGTCTGTGCTTCCTCCCTCTGGTAGTGCTCTTCCTTTCTAGCCACCATGCAGTGAGCAGTTTCCCCAGCCACATATTTCTGCCATGCATATGCCTTAGAGATTCTAAAACCACAAGCCAAAATGAATAGTTCTTCCTATAAGTCGATTTTCTCAGCTCTTCTGTTGCAGTGATGGGAAGCTGATGACCACAATCACCACATATTAGGGGACTAATCAGCAGTAAGATGAACAAGCTGCGGAGACATGCAACAACATGGATATATCTACTGATAAATGTTGAATAACTGGCTCCGTACCCATGGATACAGGAGTCTGTTTTGTTGTGCTTTCTGGTTCCCATGGCATAATTGCTCCCACCACTGCCAATTTGAAGCTACCAATGGACATGGAATTGGGAAGAGAAGCACAATATCACATCATTATAGGAGGACAGAGAATGTAAGCAATCTCAGGAGGACAGGTATTGGAATGTAGGAAAATAATCAGGAACTGGTGCATGGTGAGCGTCATTTGTGTTTGTGGTATCATTTCGTTAATTGTAAAGGTATGTAACAGTTTTGAAGGATGGTTGTCTTTAACAACCGGCTTACAAAATCCCTGAAAATTTGGCCCCTGACCCTTGTGGACTGCTGTGTGCCAGGCCTGGAACCACACGCAGGGTCCTCCACAGTAACATGGCGAGCGAACAAAGCCAATTGATAAAGAGTAAATGCATCTCCTTATAAGAGGAAAAATAATCTATAGAGATATAAATACAGAATATCAGTGTTTCTTGATTTGGAATAGATGAAAAAGATTGGGAGGGAACAAGAGGAAACTTCCTGGTGTACTGGAAAAGTTCTATGTCTTAGGAATAGGTTTGTTTTTTAAAATAATATTTTATTTTCTTAAATATTTATTTATGTAGTTGAGAGAGAAGAGAAGAGAGAGAGAGAGAAGAGAGAAAGAATGAGCATGCTAGGGCCTCCAGCCACTGCAGTGAAGTCCAGACACATGCACCACCTTGTGCATTTGGTTTACATGGGTACTGGGGATTCAAACCTGAGTCATTAGGCATCACATGCAAATGCCTTAACTGCTAAGCCCTAAAATAAGATTTTCTTTAACTGTATTCTTAATATCATTGCATTTCTTTGCATAAAATCTGCATCTGAATAACAAAGAAAAGCAAAATACAATCAGTCATACTAACAAAAAATTAAAAAAATGGGGCCAAAGCGCACACACATACTCTCCCCCTGATAGTATCAGGCAGTCTAAAGAGGGGCCAGCATGAGTGTGGAAATAACGAGAAATGGCATATTTAAAAATCCTATTGGCTCCATCTGCCCACAGCATAATGTTCAACAAAGAGATGGCCAGGAATTAGTTTATAGTAATGTAAGATTTAGCTTTTCAGGCCTCAAAGATAATTTTTTGTATAGGGCTAGATAGGAGAGATTTTAGGCTTTGCAGGCCAAATACAGATGTTGTCATACTTTCTTTTTATTCTAGGTTTTTTTGGATATGTCTTTAAAATATATGTTATTCTTAGCTCAGGGGCTATACAAAAACGGTGAGTCAGATTTGTCCTGAGTGGTGTGGTGTGACAACCCCTGTGCTACGCTGTGGACTTTGGCTGAATGAAAGAAGTCCTCCAAGTAGAATCCTTACCCAAGGGCTACCGGGGAGTTTAGTAAGCTGCCGTATGCTTCGAGAGCACAGAGATGAGAGCAGTCACATCACGCAGTGGGTTGACTCTTAAGAGGAGGCAGGATTCAAATTAGGTTGTAGAAGACGAGAAATAGTTCCCAAGAGAAGAGCACGTTATAGAAAAGAGAAGTCCCTGTTGTGAGCTGGGCTCTGTCATCTGGTAGTCACAGGATATGGGAGCCATGTTTTGTGGGTCACATAGCACCTGTCCTTCTGGCTTAGAAAGAAATAGAGAGGAGGTAAGAGAAGAAATCCTACTTGAAAGAATATCAAATGTCTTAAAAATATGGTTGTTACTTAAGACTCTTCATGGCTTCTGAGCTGGGATGACTCATACCACCTATGTATGCACAGTGATTGCTGAGATTACTGGGCTTATCCAGGGTGTCTGGAGTCTGCCACTCAACTCTCAAGTGGGTACAGGTGAGTCAGAAGCAGACACCAGCATCTCCTTGCTGATTGTCATGGGAGCAATTTGCATATTAATCTAAACCTAAATTTGTTCCATTGCCTGCTTCTTAAAAGCTCAAATCAGATCAGAAAAGTACAGATCAGATTCCCACCAACTATCATTTCATAATGTCTGACATTCCAACTCAATGGATTCAGGCCTTCCTTCCAAACGAAATAGCTGTTTTTTGGGGTGCCTGGGGTGTGGTGTCAGATGAGAGATGGGACAACATAAAGTGCTTATCAGCCAGAGAAATGATTTAGTGTGTCATTTCCTGGAAATGGTGGTGGAGACATTGGTTTCCACCCAGTGTGACTACCTGGGCCCAACGTATTTTTTGTCTTTCTGCTTCTCTGCTTATGTTATGTGAAGGTAATGACACCATCTAGCAGCTGCCATTGAGATGTAATGTACAAGCCTGTGTCAGGGACACAGTGCAGTGCCTGTCTGACATTAGTAAATGATAGCTATTACTATTTCTGCTCAAGGCCAAGTGGAATGAAGGGAGAGTTTTGTAGTTCAAGCTAGGAACTTAGAGAGGAAAAAATTGAAATAGAACTAAATAGAAACATCCAAGTTATAGCTGTTTTTTTCCTCTAACTGGCTAGACTTGGTTGCAGCATCATTTGGCATGTCCCCCCAAACATCACCCCACATTGAATGAGCCAGTACTAGTCCAGAGTGACCCATGCTCTCTTCTCCCCACTCTGGACTAACGGAAAATAAGGACATCACCATGGTGACACATAGAGCCTTCTAAATCTAGTATTTAGTTAGTTGGCTGCAGTTTTCTTTCTAGATAGTGACTTATTTTAGGACAAGGATCCCGTTGCACTTACCATTAAATTGTCTATCATCAGCATAGGACCACTGGGGACATATCTGATGCTAAATAAAACAAATAGGTATCCATATTGTCTATATAAATCTTTGGAAAATTACTTGATTATATGTGCAGGCATATGTTTGACATATTTATGTGTACAGATAAATTATTTGGATCATTAGGTACTGTGTGCCAAGTACTATATGCAAACTTGAACACATTCTAGAAATACATAATCTCCTATTGGTCAATTGAATTTTATATGTTCAATTCTAGAGAAAATAGAAAATTCCAAGCAAAATAATTCAAGCCATTTAAACTCATCAAATATCTCAGAAAGTGGAAATGTTCTGCACTAGAGCTTAGAATGAACCACTGGAAGATGAAGATGTGAGAAATAAAATGCTTCAGTTTTATCAACAGCAGGCCAATAAGATGTTCCAACAAAAGAAGCCTTGGGTGAAAGAAGCAGCCAATTCTAGCTGTGAGGGTTCAACTTTTAAAAAATCAGACTTACTGGTGATTTTCCTAAAGTGGCCTGTCAATTTTCTCAAAAAGGTTAATTTTGTTAGAATCAGCCCTAAATTGGTTTCAAGGGTATACTTTAATTACATTACCTTTTCAACAGAATGTTTCTGCCAGTCAGAAAATGTTTGTAGAATTCACCTGCTTGCAAAGCTGAGGTCAAGGCGAGCTGAGTTCTGTGGTCATAGGGACAGCAGGAATCTATATATCTTGTATGTGAAAAGAGAGTACCACACATGGGAATGTGGGACTCAGGTGGTCAGAGAGCTCTTTGGGTGATAAGTCTATACTGAAGTTTTATTTTTGGAGAAGTCCTGGGATAGTTGAAAGAGCAAGCAATTCTGATTTCTGGTTTTGAGCTCCTAGTTTCCTTATTATTATTATTATTATTTTTTCTAGGTAGGGTCTCACTCTAGTCCAGGCTGACCTGGAAGTCATTATGGAGTCTCAGGGTGGCCTCAAACTCACTGCAATCCTCCTACCTCTGCCTCCCAGTGCTGGGATTAAAGGCGTGCGCCACCATGCCCTGGCTTCTAGTTTCCTTATTTTGAAGGTTTATGCCCGGGTCAAGACACAGTTCCACATGGCTTTCTAAAAATTTATTTTATTTATTCAAAAAATATTTATTTATTTATTTATTTGAGAGAGACAAAGAGAGAAAGAGAGGCAGAATGGGCGCACTGGGCTCTCTGGTCACTGCAAACAAACTCCAGACCCATGTGCCACCTTGTGCATCTGGCTTTACGTCGGTTCTGGGGAATTGAACCTGGGTCCTTTGGCTTTGTGGGCAAGTATCTTAGCTGCTAAGCCATCTCTCCAGCATCCCCCCTTTGGATGCAGAGTTATATTCTATTCACTTAAGCCCAGGCTGACCTGGAACTCACTATGCAGCTCAGGCTGGGCTTGAAGTCACAGTGATCCTCCTGCCTCAGCTTCCTGTTTGCTGGAATTAAAGGCATGGGCCACCATACCTGGCTGTCCTCATAGTTCTCCTTGGCTAGCAAATCTAAGACCAGACCAGGTGACTTTGAAGAGCATAGTCTCCAATGCCATGTGTATATATGAATTATATTGTTAGATCCATGTCTGAGACTTTGGAGGCAGGGAGATGTTTGTAATGTGAGTCATTTGTTGTTTTCAGGAGCAGAACTATTTGTAATGCAGGGAATATCTCAGATATTGCCGAATTCAGACTCTGAGATGTGGGGTGGTCTACTGGGGAAGCTCGGGAAAGAAACATGAGGGCAGGGTAAAAGTTTTTCCTCTCTGTTTTCCCCTCGTTATGGTGGGGCCATTTTGAGGTAGTCATGTTGTATTTATATTGAATAAGACCTGTGCCCTAAAACAATGAGAAACAGGGCAACATTTTGATGGGGTGAGGGTAGAGGTTAAATAAAAATGAAGATTTCTGTCTGAAGGAAAGAGATCTATAGAGTTCAGGGTATTTGTGCAATAAATTAAATAAAAATCAATAATTCGGATCTCGTTTGTCATAGACACTTGATAGGATTCTTCACAGCACAGACAAGGTTTTCGTTTTTATAGAGTGTGCCTTGTATGCCTGGGAGCAATGAGTCAATGGGCAATCAAATGATATATGATGCCATGGGTGGTGTAGCTCACCTGTGGGAGCACAGAGGATGGACATCTAATACTGGATTGAGGACCTTGGGAAGTTTTCCAGATAATAAAATATTTACGCAGAAAATAACAATCTATGGGTGGGAAAGTGAAATGAAATGTTTAAGATAGGGTAGCCAGTATACTCAAAGGCCCGGAGATGACAGACAGCAGGGGAAGTTCATGGATGCAAAAGGAATTCTGTATGACTGAAGGTGAGGGTATGACAGGGCCTGAACAGCAGAGTTGGTGCCACAGAAGTCAGAGACTGGAGGGCCTCTTTCAGCCATGTGAAGGAATTTGGTCTTTAAATGCTGAGAGCCTCTGAAAAGCTTGAAGCAGTGTGATCTGATCATATTTCTCATTTACAAAGATACTCCTGGTTACAGAGTAGAGTGAAGACTGCAAGTGGCAGGTATGGTGATGGAAAGGCAGGAGAGACTTGTAGAAACTTGCGTCGAGGTGAAAGAGAATGTTACTTGGAAAATGCTGGGGACAGTGGGATTGAAGAGGAGTGAAGGAATGAAGAGAATTTCAGAAATAGACGACGAGGACTAATGAATCTTAGGAAAGGAGAAGTGAGGGAGGGAAATGAGCTCAACATGACTTCCAAAGTCTCTGGCTTGAATATCTGGGCGAGGATGTTCATGTCTTTCTGTTTTGTGGATAACATTGAAGTTGACATGGGTGACTGCTGTATCTGGCCATCAGGAACTCTAACTGTACACCTTTCACCTAGGGTCTTTTGGGAATTCAAGTAGAGATGATGGGCTTTCAAGGGGCTGCCAGGCTGCTCAAGAGGTCTTTTTTTTTTTTTTTTTTTAAACAGGGTCTCATGTATCTCAGGTTGGCCTTGTGGCAGGGGGTGACCTTGAACTTCTGTTCCTTTTGAGTGTTGGGATTACAGGCATGTCTCACCACATCTAGTTTTGAACCCATAGTTATTGTGCATGCTAGACAAGAACTCTCCTATCTGAGCTACATTCCCAATCCCAGACCATCTGTTTTGACCTTAATTACCACTCTGGGACAAGGAAAAGATTTTGTGAGGATAGAGACATTTTGAAAGGAGGGTCCCCACAGGACCTGATTGTTGCCACAGGTCCCAACCTGGTTTCCCAATCAGCCACTTTGTAGGTGGAGGGCTCTTCCCACTTCACTCTCTTTGTCTCCAGGTCTTCACATTTCCATGGAAACATACTCTATATACCTTGTAAGGAGGGTTGAAAAGACCTGGAGGTGGGTCTTTCTCTGGCAGTAGTAGTTTTCTGAACTTTCAGAAGTTCAGAAACACCATGGTAGCTGGTCTCCAGCCCTCTTTTGATTCTTAGCAGAATGCTCTGTTTTTTGCTATGTTTCTCATATCAACTGTGAAGTTGGAAGAAGATGAAAGATGGTATTTTCTTACATCTTTATTTTATTTGACAATGAAAGTTTTTGCTGTATATCAAGGACTCTCAGCAAGTTGAAGAACTTTTTTTGTGGTGTGTTGGGGCTTTTTTCCCCCTCTAAATTATTGCTCACTCAATATTGGAAAACTGGAAGAGTTAAGTCAAAAGAAGAAAGAAGTAAAATCACCTATCATCCTCCACCTTAGAGTGAGAGCTCCTGACATTGAGTTTGTGCTCTTGGCTATGTTTATAGCCATACATTTTAAAAAAGAGGTTTATATGAACTCACCTGTGAAATTTCCTTTTGGCTGATTTAAGCTTCATGTAGGCTGGAACCATGTTTTTCTAAACCTGGCCCCTAGCACAGACAATTCTCTTCTTGCTTACCTCTAAATTCTGGCCACAGCATGGATACTGGTATATCAGAATTGTCATTTGTAAACTAAGTGAACTGTGTAAGGCATCTTCCTGTTCTACATTGGCACTAAGTTCACAGTTCTCTTCCAGTTTTTCAGCTTGGTTTCCCCATACTATTCTTGAACATTGAATCATCAATAAGAGATGATGTTAGCTTTGCAGTAATAGGTGACATGATAATTTTTAGCTCTACCACATTAAGAGAGAAAATGGATACCTCAACAAGGAGGGGCCAGGGGGAGGGGGTAGGACATGGACGAGACTAACAATGGTACCAACTTGACTGTATTCACTGAGTACAAAACAAATTAATAAAAAATAAATTAATTAATAAAAATAAATAAAACCTGTAAAGGCGAGAAGTTGAAGCCGAGAGAGAGAGAGAGAGAGAGAGAGAGAGAGAGAGAGAGAGAGACAAATGGGTGCAGCAGGGCTGTTTGCTGCTGCGAACTTCAGATGAATGCATCATTTTGTGCATCTAGCCTTAAATAGGGAATCAAATGCAGGCTTCCAGGCTCATGTCTTAATCTCTGAGGCATCTCTCCAGCCCCAGAGCAACTTTTAAAATTATTTAAAAAAATTCTTCAACATTGTATGTGTGTGTGTGGACACACATATACATGTGGGTGTGTGTTATAGGGGCATGTGGAGACCAGAAGTCAGCATCAGATGTCTTCCTCTATTGCTCTCTACCTGATTAATATTATTATTTTTGAAGTAGGGTCTCACTCTATGCAGGCTGACCTGGAATTCACTATGTAGTCTCAGGGTGGCCTTGAGCTCCTACCTCTGCCTCCTGAGTGCTGGGATTAAAGGCGTGCACCAGCAAGCCCGGCACCCACCATATATATATTTTTTGTTTTATTTTTGTTTTTGTTTTTTCCTCTTTCACTGAACTTAGGGCTCACAAATTGGGCTAGAAGCTAGCCTACAAGTGCAAAGGATACTCCTGTCTCTGCTTCCCCAGTGCTAGGATTACGGGTACATGTCACCACACCTTGCTTTTATATGGGTGCTGTGGTCTGAACTCAAGTTTCTATGCCTGTGTGGTACATGTACATTGTGTAATGTTTATACATATATATAAATACATACATACATATACACATACACACACACACACATATATATGTATATGTACAGAGAGAGAGATAGATGGCTCAGCAGTTAAAGGCACTTAGTTGCAAGGGCTGATGACCTCAGTCTGATTCCCCATTACCATGTCAAGCCAGATTCACAGAGTGATGCATGTATTTGGATTCAGTTGCAGTGGCCACAGGTCCTGGCTGACTCATTTCTCAATCTCTCTCTCTCTGCTTGCAAATAAATAATAAAAATATACTTTTGAACATAACATATAAACACATATGTATATAAACAAGCACACACACTTATATCCTTCCTTCCTTCCAATCTTTTTTTTTGAGGCAGGGTCTTTCCCTAGCCTAGGCTGACCTGGAATTCATTATGTAGTCTCAGGCCGGCCTCAAACTTACAGTGATTCTCCTACCTCAGCATCTCAAGTGCTGGGATTAAAGGCATGTGTGATACCATACCTCTGGTAGAGAGAGAGAGAACGAGAGAGAGAGGGAGAGAAAGAGAAAGAGAGAGGAGAGAATGGGTGTGCCAGGGCCTCTAACCACTGCAAAGAACTTCAGACGCATGTGCCAGTTTGTGCATCTGGTTTTATGTGCATACTAGGGAATCAAACTCCAGTCATTAGGCTTTGCAGGCAAATGCCTTAGCCACGGAACCCTTTCTCCAGCTCTTTATTCATTATTTATTTATGGAGAAAACAAACTCCTTTCTCCTAGCCTTTTGAAAATTCCAGTATATTATCATTACCCCCCACCTAACCTGAGAATTGAAATTTGTTTGTGGCTGGATCATTATCATATAAACTTGGGAGCTATAGGAGCATATATGTATCTCACAATAGGGATTTGGAAGCCAAGAAACCCAATGAGAAGAAAGCTATGAAGGCTGTGCAAAGCTGAGTACAAATGGGAATGAAGAGTCCTAATGCCCTTCCTATCTCTCATGAAGTCCCTTTCAGACCTTCATTTGGTTTCATTAGATTCTGTTAGGCACTCTTAGGAAATTTCCCTTCCTCCTATTTTCTAACTAGACTGGGTTGGTTACTGCCACTTGCAACCAAAGAGTCTGAGTAAAACGCATATCATACTAGCCTCCTGGCTAAACATAAGGTCCTAACATGGCTTTCTTTTCTGTATGATCCCCGTTTACATACTTAACTTTGGTGTGTGTCTCAGCAATGAGAAGGTAACTGCTATAGTCAGTATCAGGAAAAAATAAAATAACTGCATCCAGTTCCCTATGGAACGAAAGCACCTTGGACTTGGTATTTTGCCAAGCACAGCACCTCAGCTCTGATGGACTGAATCCTTCCAAGAAACACAAGAATAGAATCAGGGACACTGATAACATTATATAATTCACCAAGGGCAGTGTTTTTCTACAAATGATGTTCATAAAAATGTTAAATTTTCTACAAATCTGGCCTGTGGGCCCAACATGCTTTGGAAAGATAGAAAGGGAGGGGAGACTTAAGAGGATGGTATTGTATATATGTAAATAGAAGAACAGATTACTGAGGGTGGAAAGGCCTAAGCAAGGTCAGGGGAAGAGATTGAGTAAAGGAAGGTGGGGGGAGGGCTAATCAAAATCTAAGAGGGTATGAATAAGTCATATGGAAACCTACTTTTTTGGACAATGACATGCATCTAGAAGCCATAGATTGATACTAGAGAATTTTCAGTGCCAGGGATGGGATACCTTCCAGTGAATTATTGGCCAGGGGGGTCTCCAATGCCCCTGAAACATTACAGGCCATTGCTGAGGCTCTTGGTTTCCCAGAAGGAATATATGGTAAAACCCTATTGCTGAAGACTCCACATACTTGGGCTGTAACGTTACTGAGAAATCCTGCTGGAGCTGAGCTGAAAACCTCCTCCCTCTAGCATAGCTGACAGAAAGCTGGAAACAGCTATGCTGCATGCATTTCCGAGAGACAGACAGAGAGAGAGAGAGAGAGAGAGAAAGAGAGAGAGGGAGATATCACCAGTAGAGATAAACAACAGTGGATACTGCAAGCCTTAAATTTGGCCAGCCAGGCCAAATGAGCCAATGGATGCAATACTGGCATTTCTGTTATAGGGAAAACCATATGCTCTCTAATTGGAATGGAGGCGTGCTCCATGGGAGGGAATATATGCCTGATACTAAAGTCTTATGATAGGGGATGTCATGAGCCCTAGGGGTGTAATGTCTGCTGGTGTCTGGCTAAATGTATATACTATGTTCATCAAACTGCCCAGTAAGTACTTCTCTTAATGTTCATACCCATAATAATGCTATTCTCACTTTTGGTTAGAGAAACTTCTCTTTTCAGATGGTGGTGACCTTAGAATGACTTAGAAGGCACAATAGTGCTGAGAAGAAGTGACAGAGGAGTGCTCAGCACTGAAATATCTCTATCACACCTTCTAAGGTCTTCAGGGCCCATTGCAGAAGAGGTGGCGGAAAAAATGTAAGAATCAAAGGAAGGGTAGGACTCCTTACAACGTGCTCCTCTAGACACAAAATTGCCTGGATATCCATGACCTCACAGTGCCTGAAACTTTCTACACAAGACCATCATAATAGGACGAAAGGATCATGACATCAAAATAAGAAAGGGTGATTGAGAGGGGGAGGGATGTGATCGAGAGTAAAGTTGCAAAAGGGAAAGTGTGTGGGGGGGATTACCATGGTTCATAGTCTGTAGTTATGGAAGTTGTCAATAAAAATATTTTAAAAAATAAATATTTTTTAAAAATGACAAAGCTCATTAGAACCCTCATCATGTGTTGCTATCTGAATGTGCTGACTGAATGTCCGATATACCAAACCTTTGCCTGTTCAAAGGAATAAAGAGCAATGAGTTTTCAAACTGAAAACATTTCCTGATTTTGCAGCTGCTAAGTTGGGGAAGAAAACCCCCCACATTCTAGCCATATTTTGGCTGAGCTTATACAACAAAAGAAAACAAGGAGCTGAGAGAACTGATGAAACCATGAAAAAGAGTCTTAGTAGGGACATACTATGTAGTGCCTGAGAACCTGGCTTTGGAGTTAAACACAGTGTGCTGAGTCCTAGTCCTGCATGGCATTGAGCACATTTTATTTATATTTCCCACTCCAGGCTTCTTCTTTTTTTAAAAAAAAAATAAAATGGGTTTGAAATAGAACTACTTCAGAAGGCCTTGTTCAGAATAAAAGAGATGGTACACTTGGTGTAAGTAATAATGGGAGTGGGAAAAACTCATTGACTGACAGGTGGTTACTTGTATTTTCTGCCTAGAAAAGGTTGACTGAGGAAGAGGGATTATATAATCTGCGTGATCTGTTGTTAGTTTGTGTATCCTCTGGAACAGAGAGGGGAAAGTATACTCACGAAAGCCAAAAAGCGTGAATCACAGCCCATTTTTCTCTGGCTCATAATCTAAGAATAGTCTTTATGTTTCTTTAAGGTGGCAGTGCTGAATGAACTTGACCTAGGTGTTGTTATGTTAAGATGGAAAATAAGGGCTGGAGTGATGGCTTACCAGTTAAGGCACCTGCCTGCAAAGCCTAAGGACCCAGATTTGATTCTCTAGTACCCACATAAGCCAGATTCACAAGGTGGAGCATGTGTCTCCAGCTTATTTGCAGTGGCATGCCCATTCTCTCTATCTCCCCGCTCTCTCAAATAAATAAACAAATAATATTAAAAAATTAAATGGAAAATAAGCAACTGTTAAGAAAAAAATCTCTCCATCCCTTTGTTTTTGGAGGCAACTTACACATGACCATGTTGGCATGGTATTTTTTGAGGTAAGACCACCCTTCCTCAAAAGCTTCATACTGCTCAAGAAATATTCCTTTTTACCCATATCCCCTTTCCTTTTCTTGCGTTTTTCTTTTTAACCAATATTGACTCTATAATAGCAGCCAGAATAAAACCATCATCTTAATTGATTCATTTGCCATGGACACAATATGATTGAACAACAAAAACAGATGGTGCTGGGGATGTAGCTCAGTGGTAGAACACTTGCCTGACATGTGTAAGGCCCTGAATTTGTTCCTCAGTATGATAAAAGAATCAAAATACAAGCTCAACTAAGAAAAATATATGCATATTCAGCAGACGCTATATATTTTCCTCAGTGCCTCAGGTATTTCTATCTGGCTTGATAAAGAACGTTTGCTGATTGATAGGATAAAAGAGTGCTCTCAAAGCTGTCCTCAATCCTCCATATTTTTGGTATTTTCTTGATCATGTTGCTTACTGTTCTAACTCAGGTACATCATATGGTAAGAGTGGTCCAGTCAGAGAAATAGAACAAAGATGAACAATTCAGAAATTATATGAGCTGGAAAATGGTTAAAGGCATTTGTGCAGGATGTTTTTTCCTCCTTATGTCATCTTTTTTTTTTTTTTTTACAATCTGGCATTTATATGTTAGTACTATATAGTAAGTGATTATCTTTAAAATTTACTTATTTATTTATTTTCAAGAGATGTCTCATTTAGTGTTGCACATTCAACTGTCACTTCTATTCAGCAATTTGATAAGTTTTTAGTCTGTCCGGCAATCACAACTATCAGCACAAGGAAGCTTTCGTGACTGAAAGTGAGAGCAGCAGTAATGTATGGACATACACATAAAGATTTAGGGGGCAAATTGATGCGTACAATATATCCATTTAGCCAAACAATAGTAGTAACTTCCCCACTAGGGACTGACCTTGACAGACAGGCTTTCGACCGGGTTTTCAACACAAGACATTAATTCCTTCCTGTGGAGCTCACATTGTGTTTTCACTGTAATCGTATGTCTGTGTTCTGAGGATGGAGATTTGAGAAATGACAGCCTCTCCATCTTAGGATCCCAGCCCTTGAATAAAACTGAGTTTCTTTCCAGACTCTCACCTTCCGAATATTGTTTTTTTTTGTGTGGAAAGTGGCCAGGTCCAAGGTCCAGTATCATATGTGGCCAATTCCAGCTCATGAAAATGAAAATCTCAAATAGCTAAGGGATCTCCAAGTAGGGGCAGGTCTATGACATTTCCCACCCAGAACTTTGTATTTTCAAAGATAAAATTCTAAGACTTGCAAAGAAATGTACAATTCTTGCTACAAAAGTATTTTACGGTGTACAATATAGATTTTGTCCTCTCCTTCCCATAATTGGGGAGTTTTATTTTTCTCAGTTTTTGGTCCCTGTCATTCTGCCTGGCATCATTATATTCTCCCCATCATCCACCCGTCTATCTATGTATCTGTCTATCTCTCTCTCTATCTGTCTATCTATCTATCTCTCTATCTATCTATCTATCTATCTATCTATCTATCATCTATCTATCTATCTATCTATCTATCTATCTATCTATCTATCTCATCTATCTATCTATCTCATCTATATATCTATCTATCTATCTCATCTATATATCTACCTACCTATATAATATATACATATATATGGCACATATATGGCTATATATACAGCATCTGTCTGTATAAACAATACAGTTCTTCTCCTCCTTCTCCCCTTCACTTCTTTCTTACTCAAAGCCCAGTGCCATGGTATTGGCATTTATGCACATCGGGCAATCAGGCAGAGACTCAGTTACTCTTGAATATGGAAGTATATCATTAAGTTTGGGAGACAAACTAAATTTGGTTGAGTATCACTGTTTAGATTATAAATTGTAATGAAAAAATATTGAAACTTAAGAGGAATTTTCATCCTAATCCATAGTGTTGATAGTATCATTTTGTTCCATTTAAATTGATTTAATGTTGTTTTCAACATTACATTCCTCCCTTCAAATATTCCTGCATCCTGAGATTATTTTTTTAATTTTTTTGTTTATTTTTATTTGAGAGCAATGGACAGAGAGAGAAAGAGGCAGAGAGAGAGAGAGAGAGAGAGAGAGAGAATGGGTGCGCCAGGGCCTCTAGCCACTGCAAACGAACTCCAGATGGGTGCACCCCCTTGTGCATCTGGCTAATGTGGGTCCTGGGGAATCGAGCCTCGAACTGGGGTCCTTAGGCTTCACGGCAAGCGCTTAACTCCTAAGCCATCTCTCCAGCCCATGAGATTCTTTTTTTAATGCATGTATGTGTGCAGGTGCATATACATGCGTGTTCACATGCATGTGAAGGCGAAAGGAAAACCTCAGATGTCATTTTCAAGAATGTCTGCCATCTTTTTGAGATAGGGTCTCTCATTGGCCTGAAGATTACCAATTATGCTAGACTGGTGTGGTGGTTTGAGTCAGGTGTCCCCCATAAATTTAGGTGTTCTGGATGCTAGGTTCCCCAGCTGATGGCAATTGGAAATTAATGCTTCCCAGAGGCAGTGTATTGTTGGGGGTGGGCTTATAGCTAGTTTCCCCTTGCCAGTGTTTGGCACACTCTCCTGTCCCTATTGTCCACCTGATGTTGGCCAGGGGTGATGTCTACCCTCTGCTCATGCTATCGTGTTCCCTGCCATTGTGGCGCTTCCCCCTTGAGCCTATAAGCCAAAATAAACCTCTTCTTTGTACAAGCTGCCCTTGGTTGGGTGACTCCTACCAGCAGTGCTGAACCTGACTGCAACAACTGGCTAACCAGCAAGCCCAAGAGATCCCTGTGCTTCTTCCTCCCTTGTGCAGAAGTTACAAGAACAACACCATACCTGACATTTTTATGTAGGTTTGGGAGATCAAACTCAGGTCTTCAAGCTTGTGAGGCAAGCACTTCTCTGACTTAGCTTTCTTTCCACCTTTAAAAAAATAATTTTATTTATTGAGAGAGAGAGACA
The DNA here is from genome assembly GCA_036346955.1 of Dipus sagitta. NCBI lineage: Eukaryota > Metazoa > Chordata > Mammalia > Rodentia > Dipodidae > Dipus > Dipus sagitta. Next base: position 46,533,417 of record CM070770.1, on the reverse strand, counting down.
GAGAGAGAGAGAGAGGGGCAGATGGAGAGAATGGGTGCACCAAGGACTTCAGCCACTACAAAAGAACTCCAGATGCACGCGCCCCCTTGTGCATCTGGCTTACGTAGGTCCTAGGGAATCAAATCTGGGTCTTTTGGTTTGCAGTTAAGTGCCTTAACCACCAAGCCATCTTTCAAACCCACCTTTTTTTTTTTTTTTTTTTTTTTTTTTTTTTTTAGTGCTCTTGTTTTGCAGACCAAGTTTTGCTGAGTTTCCCAGGCTGCATTGGAACTCACCATGCAGCCTAGGCTACAAGTGCTTCTCATGCCTCAAGCCCCCGAGGGCCACGATTGTGTGTGTGTGTGTGTGTGTCACCACACCTGACTCCTGGAGGCTATTTTTGAACTGGGGATGACTTTTTTTCCCTACCTGCTTAGCAGGTGAACAAAGGCTCATTAAATCACAAAGTGCTTAATTTATTTTTCAGAAAAATCCTCCATAATCTACTCAAAGGAATTAGGAAACTAACAGAATTTTTTTGTTAAGCAACATTTTACTTTTTTATTAAATAGGAACATATTTTGTATGTAACAACACATGTTGGTACCATCCTTTCCCTCCTCCCTGCCCCTTTTCTGAAGAGGCCTTCCTCATTGGGGATGTAGGTCAACCCCATGGGGATTGTGGGTCATGTATTATGGAGGGGGGGAGGCAATGTCTCTGTGAAAAATGTCCCAATTTGTAGCTCTAACAATCTTTCCACTCTCTCTCCTACAAAATTCCCTGAGCCATGCTGGGAGCATTTTAAGTCTACTTCAGTGATGGGCACTTAGGAGCCTCTGAATCTCTTGTTTAGTAGGCACTGAGTGTCCTCATTGTCTATCTCCATCACCCTTGTGCTGATATCAGATTCTCTAAGGAAGCAGCACTCTTGCTCATTTCCCCAATTCCTCTGTGGTTTCAGCTGGGGCTGGAGTGGAGTGCACTGGGTCGTTTATCTCTTCTGGTCCAGCTCTCATCTGAAAAAGAGAAACAGGTTCTCCAGTGGAGAATGAAGTCAGTACCAGTTAAATGGGATAACCATTATTAATTTAGAGAGAATTTAAAAGGTGTAGACCCTCTTATAGCCCAATGTTAGTGGGAGCTTGACAATGGAAAGCAGAATCATTATCTGGATATGATTCTGACTTGTTTCCCAGTTCCAGATATCGTTTCCTTTCCACCGAGCAGATCTGTTAGCCAATCCGAGAGCAGCTGGTTACCCACCATGGCTGTGTGCCACTTTTGCACTTGTGTGAGCATCACATCAGGTTGTTTGCTTCTGAGTCGCTTAGACTTTGAGTTGCTTGGACAGATGTTGGCCACCCCCTCCCCCCACCCATAGCACATGTTGTGCCTTCCAGCACTAGATGGACTAATTGTCTGGGCACTGGCTCTCCTCTGGATTCTAACCAGGTCTCTGCATGGTCCATGCTCACAGTGTATGGTGTCTTCAGCAGTAGGGTCTTACCATTATCCTCTGGTGGGTATTCAAGTGCTCTGATAGAAGTCTGTCTTGTTTGTTTTGGGAGATCTAGTAGGTCTCTCTGATCAGCAGCTCATTGTGGTTGTAGATCCCATTTTGGTACAGGGAATTACAGGCCAGCATAAAGAGAAAAGAAAAAAGAAAAAGAGAAGAAAGAGAAACAGGAAAAATTTGAGGTTAGGCTTTGTCTCACCCTCTCCTGGGCCCTTTGATTCAAGTGCTCCCCCTTAGGTCCTCTTGAGGGTTCCACCTTTTAGTCTGACTTCCAGGATATAGGATTCTATGGTACCAGTTCAATTTGGGTTCATTTTTGTGTCCACCCCCAGCCCTTATGTTTTCCCCAAGTACTACCCTCGCTATTGTCCAAGCCTTGAAATGCTATTGAGGTATATCAGCAACTTGGGCTGATCCAGGTAAGGAACTGCAGATGAGTGAGATCATGTAACTATTGTCTTTCTGTGATTGTGTGAGTTCACTTAGAATGATCTGTTCCAAGTTTGACCATTTTTCTACAAATTTCAATGTGTCATTTTTTTCTTATTGCTGAGTAGCATTCCATCATGTAGATACACCACATATTAGTTATCCATTTGTCCAATGATTGTCACCTGGATTGATTCCAGTTTTTAGCTATTATGAATTGAGCAGCTATAAACATGGTTGAGCAAATATCTCTGAATGAGATGTGGAGCTTTTAGGGCAAATGCCCAATAAAGGAATAACAGGGTCTGTTGGTAACTCTATATTCATCCTTTTTAGTAGCCTCCATATTGATTTCCCTAGTGGTTGCACCAGCTTGCATTCCCATCAGCAATGAATGAGTGATCCTAGGACTGGGAAAAGACTTCCTGAACAAAACCCCAGTAGCCCAGGAAATTAAAGAAGCACTCAAGCAATGGAATCTCACTAAGTTGAAAAGCTTTTGCACAGACAAACATACCATATGCAGAGCCAATTGATTACTCTCTGAATGGGAGAAAATATTTGCCAGCTATACCACTGACAGAAGCCTAATATCTAGAATCTATGAAGAAATCAAAAAACTAAACAATAAAAAATCAAACAACCCACTCCAAAAGTGGGGCAGAGAACTAAATAGGGAGTTCTCAGATGAAGAACTACAAATGGCTAACATACACTTAAGCAAATGTTCAACATCCCTAACCATTAGGGAAATGCAAATTAAAACAACTGTAAGATTCCACCTTACCCCAGTAAGGATAGCAAACATTAAAAAGGCGAGGATGTGGAGAAATAGGAACACTCATTCACTGTTTGTGGGAATGTAAGCTGGTACAGCCACTATAGAGACTCCTGAAAAGGACAAGTATAGAGTTACCAACAGACCCTGTTGTTCCCTTACTGGGTATTTGCCCTAAAAGCTCCATATCTCAGTTCAGAGATATTTGCTCAACCATGTTTATAGCTGCTCAATTCATAATAGCTAAAAACTGGAATCAACCCAGGTGCCCATCATTGGATGAATGAATAACCAAGATGTGGTGTATCTACATGATGGAATGCTACTCAGCAGTAAGAAAAAAAAGGACACATTGAAATTTGTAGAAAAATGGTCAAACTTGGAACAGATCATTTTAAGTGAACTCACACAATCACAGAAAGACAACTCTCTCATGGTCTCACTCATCTGCACTCATCTGGATCATCCTGAGTTGCTGACATACCTGAATAGCATTTTGAGGCTTGGACAATAGGGAGGGTAGGGCTTAGGGGAAGGGGAAGGTGAGGGGGACACAAAATTGAACCCAAATTGAACTGGTACCATAGAATCCTATATCCTGGAAGTCAGACTAAAAGGTGGAACCCTCAAGAGGACCTTAGGGACAGCACCTGAATCGAAGGGTCCAGGAGATGGTGAGACAAAGCCTAACTTCAAAGTTTTCCTATTTTTCTTTCTCCCCTTTTTCTTTTTTCTTTTCTCTTGGTGCTGGCCTGTAATTCTCTGTACCAGGATGTGATTTCCATCCACAATGAGCTGTTGATCAGAGAGACCTACTAGAACTCCCAAAACAAACAAGACAGACTTCTGTCAGAGCACTTGATTAACCCACCAGCGGTTAATGGTAAGACCACCTTACCCCAGTAAAAATAGCAAACATTAAAAAATCAAATGAAAACAAATGTTGATGAAGATGTGGAGAAATAGAACACTTATTCACTGTTGGCAAGAAGATTTTTTTTTTTTGAGGAAGGTTTTACTATTTAATTCAGGCTGGTGGGAACTTGCTATGTAGCCCAGGCTAGCTTCAAACTCATGATCGTTCTGTGTCAGCATCCAGAGACATGATAGTGCAAGTGTGCCATCACACCTAGGACAAATTTCAATTTATTTTCACCATTTCTAGTTTCTGAAAATGTTGCAGTTTTTTTTTAAAAGTTATTTCCAAATTCATTAAATGGTTGACTTAAAACATATTTTTGGGCTGGAGAGATGTCTTAGTGGGTAAGGCACTTCTTTGCAAAGTCAAAGAACCCAGGTTAAATTCTGCAGGTCCCACATAAGCCAGATGTGCATGGTGTTGCATATGGTTGGAGTTCATTCACAGTGGCTAGAGGACCTAGTGTGCCCATTCTCTCTGTCTGTCTCTAATAAATAAGTAAAAATAAAAACTTTAAAAAATGTATTTTTGTGTTAGAGAGTTGGCTCAGTGGTTAAGGTGCTTGCCTGCAAAGCCAAAGGACCCAGGTTTGATTTCCCAGGGTCCATGTAATCCAGATGCACAAGGTGGCACATGCATCTGAAATTTGTTTGTGGTAGCTGGAGGCCCTGGCACACCCATACTCTCTCTTTCTCTGTATCTCTTTCCCTCTCTCTGCCTCTCAAGTAAATGAATAAATAAAATAAATATTATAAAAATTATTTTTACTTATTTGGAAAAAAATTTATTAAAGAAACCTCAGGTCAGCTTCTCATATGCTGTGCTAATTTGGTGCAATTCTTACATTTAGTGTAACATTTTTTTTTTCTGGGTGGGAAATAGTGCTTAGAGATCTATTTTTGAGGAAAAAGTATGCTGCTGGGTTTTTGGCTCTAGAGAACAGAAATGCTTTAAAAAAATTTTTTTTAATTGAGAGAGAGAGAGAGAGAGAGAGAGAGAGAGAGAGAGAGAGAGAGAGAGAGAATGGACATGCCAAGACCTTCAACCTGTTGTGAACAAACTCCAGACACATGTGCCCCCTTGTGCGCATGTGCGACATTGTGTGCCTGTATCACTGTGTGGTTATGTGGGACCTGGAGATTTGAACATGATTTCTTAGGTTTGTAGGCAAGTGCCTTAACTGCTAAGCCATATTTCTAGCCCCAGAAATGATTTATTTATTTATTAATTTTTTGGTTTTTTTTTTTTTTTTTGAGGTAAGTTCTCACTCTAGCTCAGGCTGACCTGGAATTAACTCTGTATTCTCAGGGTGGCCTGGAACTCATGGTGATCCTCCTACATCTGCCCGTTTATACTCAACATATGAGAAGAAGGGCTGTTATTTTTTTATAGTTGGTGCCCAAAAGAGAGGAGTATGTTTGATACTCAAAATCTGTTTAAAAACATTGGTTTTTCTATAACTTGGTTCCATTTCCAAAGAAGTTTTAATTTAAATAAAATTTATTAGAGATTAGCATCCAGCAATGCCTGAAGGTTATATCTGGGACTCACAATTATCAGCACTTTGAAGTTTTTCCTTAAACAAAATTCTGTTTTTATATAGTAAAATCTATGAGAAAAACCTGAATCAAAAATCCACAAAGCTTTGGAAAAGAAACAGCTATACACAAAGCACAAGGATAAATGCATTAAGCCTCTTTAAGCCCTTAAAGGACATACTGTAAGTAAGTCATTGGATTTTTTAAAAAATGTATCTAATATGTGTCAGACATTAAACTACATATTCTTACATATTATCTTATTTCATTATCATATTATTACCATTTTTAAATGTTTAAAATATTTTTATTTATTTATTTATTTGACAGGAGAAAGAGAGAGAGAGAGAGAGAGAGTGAGAGAGAGAGGAAGAACAAGCAAGCATAGGTATACCAGGGCCTCATAGGTACTGGGAAATTGAATCTGGACCAGCAGGCTTTGCAAACAAGCACCTTTAACTGCTAAGCCATTTTCTCAGCTCTTAATTATTATTATTGTTATTTTATTTATTTGTTTATTGAGAGAGAGAGAGAGAGAGAGAGAGAGAATGGGTTTGCCAAGGCCTTCAACTGCTGCAAATGAACTCCAGACTCACGCACCCCTTGTGTACATGTGTGACATTGCGTGTTTGTGTCACTGTGCATCTGGCTTATGGGAGATCTGGAGATGCAAACAGGAGTTCTTAGGCTTTGCTGGAAAGTGCCTTCACTGGTGAGCCATCTCTTAAGCCCATTATTATTATTTTTAAGGGACTAAGAGACAATTTATTCTCAGCCAAATATGACTGGTCATGTACCAGGAACCTGAATTTAGGATGCTTAAATCACATATTCCACTGTGAAAGTAGTTACACAAACTCTTGTACTCACAGAATGTAAGATAGTCATAAATAAGCACATTTACCAAATACATTGGTCAGGACATCTAATAGACAGGCTATTATCAAAGTCAGGGTGGAAGAACTCTGCCATAAATTTCAGATGTTATCTGATGACATTCTTAAGCTTTGGGTTGGTGGTGACGCTAGTAATCTGCTGAGAATATATTCCAAAGGTTTGACATGATAATCAAAAGGATGATATGAGGTCAGATGCAGAGGGGGATGATAAATGGCTATTAGGTAGCCTCAGGGTAGCCCAAGATAATTTTTTTTCTCTCAACCTATAACATTCCTACCCTCTAAAATCAGGAAATTCTAGTCAGTTGATCAGTCTGCAAAATTGTTAAAATAGGTGTGGCATTTTGAGTGAATTTCTATTCACAGTTCCATCTGTTGGCCAGCCATCACATTTTGCTCATGCAGAGACCAAATGTTGTCTTATATCCAACAGCACCAGGAAGGCTCATTCCTAGCATCTTATAGAGACAAGACTAAGGAGGCAGAAAAAGCAGTCTTTAGGAGGGAGACAAATAGTTGTTAAAGCCATTAAGGTAGAACTCCATGGATCATAATAAGATTATTATCTATCATGTTGTGGTCTAACTTTTCTATTTTACAGCTGTCTACATTGGACATAATATTCACATGAATATGTAATGGGAATATTATATATAAAGTTGAAACAATTTCCAGGTTCAGAGAGACAAATGCTGGATGTTCTCTCATATAAACAGATTCTATCTTTGGAGATTTGTCTTAGATTTGTGTGTTTAAGCTGGATTAAATTTCTATAGATTGCAGAAAGCTAGAAAAAAGTCATGAGAAGGGGGGAAAGCATTAAGTGGGGACAATATAGGTTGGGGATTTAGCTCAGTGATAGACTTCTTGCTTAGAAAATTCAAGAGCCTGGGTTCAGTTTCTGGCACTGGAGAAGAAAAGAAGAGCTGGGAAGAAGGATATGTGCTATACAAGCAGAGGAGAGAAGACTAGGAGTAGTAAGGTCTAAATAGGGATAGAAGAGGGGGCATAGAGCAGATGAGAGGGTGGGAGGGAAGGTTAATCAAAACTAAGGATGTATAAAAATAACTATATGGAAATCTACTACTTTGTAACCTAATTATACATATAACTTAAAGGCCTGGAGAGATGGCTTAGCTTTAGTTAAAGGCACTTGTTTGAAAGCCTGATGGTCTGGGTTGAACTCAGGTTGTTTGCTTCTGAGTTGCTTAGACTTTGAGTTGCTTAGATAGATGTTGACCACTTTCCCCTGGTAATACATGTAGTGCCTTCCAGCCCTAGGTGGGCTAATTGTCTGGGGACTGGCTCTCTTCTGGATTACAAACAGTCTCTCCATGATCTGTGTTGACAATGTATGGTATCTTCAGCAGTAGAGTCTTACCATTAACCTCTGGTGGGTAATTAAGTGCTCTGACAAGTGTGTTTTGTATGTTTTGAGAGATCTAGTAGGTCTCTCTGATCAACAGCTCATTGTGGATGTAGGCCACAATACAGGGAATTACAGGCCAGTGCAAAGGGAAAAGAAAAAAGGTAAAGCCAGAGAAGAAAGAGAAACAGAAGAAATTCGAGGTTAGGTTTTGTCTCACCCTCTCCTGGGCCCTTCAATTCAGGTGCTCCCCCTAAAGTCCTCTTGAGGGTTCCACCTTTTCGTCTGACTTCCAGGATATAGGATTCTATGGTACCAGTTCAATTTGGGGTCATTTTTGCATCCACCCCCAGCCCTTATGTTTTCCCCAAGTACTACTCTTGCTATTGTCCAAGCCTTGAAATGCTATTCAGGTATGTCAGCAACTCAGGATGATCCAGGTTAGGAACTGCAGATGAGTGAGATCATGCAACTATTGTCTTTCTGTGATTGTGTGAGTTCACTTAGAATGATCTGTTCCAAGTTCGACCATTTTTCTACAAATTTCAATGTGTCATTTTTTTTCTTACTGCTGAGTAGCATTCCATCATGTAGATATACCACATCTTTGTTATCCATTCATCCAATGATGGGCACCTGGGTTGATTCCAGTTTTTAGCTATTATGAATTGAGCAGCTATAAACATGGTTGAGCAAATATCTCTGAACTGAGATGTGGTGCTTTTAGGATAAATGCCCAGTAAGGGAATAACTGGACCTGTTGATATCATCCTTTTTAGTAGTTTCCATATTGATTTCCGTAGCGGTTGTACCAGCTTATATTCCTACCAACAGTGAATGAGTGTTCCTATTTCTCCACATCTTTGCCAACATTTGTTTTCATTTGATTTTTTTAATGTTTGCTATTTCTACTGTGGTAAGGTGGAATATCATAGTTGTTTTAATTTGCATTTCCCTAATGGTTAGAGATGTTGGAAAATTTCTTAAGTGCATGTTAGTCATTTATAATTTTTCCTCTGAGAACTCCCTATTCAGTTCTCTGCCCTACTTTTGAAGTGGATTGTTTGATTTTTGATTGTTTAGTTATTTTGAGTTCTTTGTAGATTCTAGATATTAGGCTTCTGTCTGTGGCATAGCTGGCAAAGATTTTCTCCCATTCAATGGGTAATTGATTGGCTCTGCTTACGGTATGTTTGTCTGTGCAAGAGCTTTTAACTTCATGAGATTCCATTGCTTGAGTGCTTGTTTACTTTCCTGGGCTACTGTTTTTTGTTTCTGTTTTTTTTTTTTTCCCCCAGGAAGTCTTTTCCCAGTCCTGTAGTGTAGAGAGTGCCTATTTTTTTCTTCCAGTAGTTGAAGAGTTTCACATCTCATATTGAGGTCTTTAATTCATTTGACTTCATTTTTGTGTATGGCGAAATGAGTGGGTCTAATTTCATTTTTCTACATACAGTCATACACTTTGCCCAACACTATTTGTTGAAGATGCTGGGTTTTCTCTAGTCTGTATTACTGGAAACTTTGTCAATGATCAAGCAGCTGTAGATAGTTGACCCAAGGTCTGGGTCTTCAGTTCTGTACTTCTGTTTGTACTGCAGTATCAGGTTGTTTTCTGTCACTATGGCTTTGTAATATAGCTTTAGATTGGGTATGGTGACACTGCCAGAGGTGGTTTTTTTGTTTTCTTTCTGAGTTTATGTTTGGATATCTGAGGCCTTCCATATGAATTTTGAGATCATTTTCTCAGTCTCTGTGAAGAATGATGATGGTATTTTTATTGGTAGTGCATTAAATCTGTATATTGCTTTTGGTAGAATTGTCATTTTTCACACTATTAATTCTACCTATCCAGGAGCATGGAAGGTCTTTCCATCTTCTCAAGTTCACTTCTATTTCTTTCTTGAGTGTTTTTATTATATAGGTCTTTCACATCCTTGGTTAATGTTATTCCAAGGTATTTAAATTTTTTTGTTGCTATTGAAAATGGGACAGCCTCACTGGTTTCTTTCTCCATATATTTGTCCTTTGCATATAGAAAAGCTACTGATTTTGTGCTGCTGAGAACAATGTGCATTCTGTAGAGTTGGGCTGGAAAGTTCTGCAGATTCTGTTAGGTCTAGTTGATCTATGATGTTGTTGAGCTCTATTATTATTTCCCTGTTGATTTTCTGCTTGGATGATCTGTCTATTGATCATAGTGGAGTATTGAAGTCTCCAACTATAATGGTGTTTATTTCTGGTTTTTTTTTTTTTTGAGTAGATTTTGTTTTATAAACTGTGGTCCACGTGTCTTTGGTACATATATATTTATGATTGTGACGTGCTCATGTTGGATCATTCCCTTGATGAATAAGAAGTGGCTTTCTTTGTCCTTTCTGATAACTTTTTGTTTGAAGTCTATTTTATCAGATAGTAATATAGCAATGCCTGCTTGTCTTTTATTTCCATTTGCTTGGAATTTTTCCAACCTTTCACCCTGAGGAGGTGTCTATTTTTAGTAGTGAGGTGCATTTCTTGAAGACAGCAGATAACATGGTCCAGTGTTTTGATCCATCCTGATAGCCTGTGTCTTTTGATGGGTGAGTTCAGACCATTAATATTTATGATTATTACTGTGAGGCTTGAATTAATCCCTGCCATCATGAGGTATTTTATGGGGTTTGGTGCTTTCTTGTGTTTTGTACTATTTTGAGCCTGTTCTGTTTTGGTTATTGTGATCTTCTTGTTGGTTCTTGAGATTGATTGTTTGACCATTCTCTGTGGAGTATTCCCTCAAGTATTCTTTGTAGGTTTGGCTTTGTGTTCATATAATCATAGAGTTGAATATTTTCTTGGAAAGCTTTTCTTTTACTATTTATTATGAGGATACTTTTTCTTGGTAGAGTAGCTTGGGATGGAAGCCATAGTTTTTCAGACTTTGAAGTGTTCCATTCCAGTTACTTCTGGGCTTATTTTGGCTTTCAGGGTTTCCATTGAGAAATCTGCTGTAATTCTGATGGGAATAACTTTTTATGTTGTAAATTGTTTCTCTCTTGCTGCTTTTAACACTCTGTTTTTGTTGTTAAAAGTTTTAACTATGATGTGTCTTGGAGAGTTTCTTCTTGGTCCTGTCTGTTTGTTATTCTGCGGGTTTCTTGTATCTGGATGGACCTCTCTTTTGAGAGATTCAGAAAATTTTCTTCAATAATTTTGTTGATATGGTCTCTATGCCTGTGGCTTGGATTTCTTCTCTTTTTGGTATATCCATGATCCAGATGTTTGGTCATTTTAAGGTGCCCTACAGTTCTCTTGTATTCTGTTTACTTGATTTTTTTGAACTTAGCTAAGTTTTTGGCTTCCTGATCAATTTCTTCTATCAGAGGTCAGAGGTTCTGTCTTCCACATGAGTAACTCAGTTGGTGAGGGGTTCTAGAGAGGTTTTTGTAATTTCTATTTGATTTTGTTTTCTGTTGTGTTATTTTGCATCATGTCCATCTGTTTTTTGAAGTATAATTTCAATTCAAGTTCTGATTTTCTCAATGCTTCCTGTAGTTTATTCTTTATTTTCCCTCTGTAGTTTATTCTTGCATTTGATCAAGACTTCATTAAGCTTAATCAACTGCTTGTTGAGATCTTCCATTTCTTGACTCACCTTCAATTTATTCATATGTCCTTGGAGGGCTCTAACATTTTTTTTCAAGCAAGTTAAGCCTACTGTCAAAAGCTGAACACTCTAAGAGACAATTCTGTTCAATTTCATCAATATTATTGTTAGTTCTTTGATGAGTTGCTTCCAGTTCAGCAAATTTTTTGGTCTGGGTCTCATTGGCTGTTGTGTTTTCATTTTGAGAATGAATTTCTGTTGATTTCTCAATGATTCAATTGGAGGCTTCCGTTGTAGGACTACACATCCTTGGCGGAGATATCTCAGTTTTCTGACTTTAGTTGGCTTTTTTTTGCGTTGTTGTCTACCCATTTTAGGAAGAAATTTTATTTTATTGAGGAGGAAGCAAATTTTTATCCTTTGGCCCATGTACCCTCTGACTCAGGAGAACAGGGATGTTGGTACTCAGTCAGAATACCAGAGTAAATGTCCTGATTCCACAGCTCACACAGGGACCAGACCTCCCCAAGCAAGGCACAATGGCACCTACCAGGACCAAGGGACTGGGAGGAGCAAGGAAACAGGGATCTGGCCTACTTACTTTGTCCTGAGCCCTCCAGCACACAGACCAGCTCAAGGAACCCAGACCAGGGAGGTGGGAGGAGCCCAGCAACAGGGTTCTGGCCTCCTCACTCCAGGTCACTGAGCCTGCCTGCCCTGAAAATGTCCTTGCAGGCAACCCAGACTGGGGGAGGTGGAAGGAACTCAGAGACAGGGGTCTGGCCTACTCACTCCAGGCCACTCCAGTGCCAGCCTGCATACTGTCCATGTAAACAGCCCCCAGGATCTGTATATTTTATGTAGTTTTTCTTTTTATTTATTCATTTTTATTATTTATTTCTTTATTTGAGAGATTGAGAGAGAAGGAGTGAGAAAGAGGCAGATAGAGAATGGGCACTGCAGGCCCCTAGCCACTGAAAATGAATTCCAGATGCATGCATCCCCCTTGTGCATCTGGCTTATATGGGTCCTGGGAAGTTGAATTTGGGCACTTTGGCTTTGCAGGCAGGTCCAAAAGGCCAAAGCCACACAGTCAGGTATCTAGCAGTAATCCCACTCCTTGGTACCACTTTACTGTTGCAGTCAGGTTCACATTGCTGGTAGAAATCACCCAACCAAGAGCAGCTTCTGGGACAAAAAGACGTTTATTTTGGCTTACAGGCTCAAGGGGAAAGCTCCATGATGTCAGGGGAAAATAATGGCATTAGCAGAGGGTGGACATCACTCCCTGGTCCACATAAGGTATACCATAGCAACAGGAGAGTGTGACAAACACTGGCATGGGGAAACTGGCTATAACACCCATAAGCCCACCCCCAATAATACGCTCCCTCCAGGAGGCATTAATTCCCAAATTTCCATCAGCTGAGAACCTAGCATTCAGAACACCTAAGTTTATGGGGGACACCTGAATCAAACCACCACATTCTACCCCTGGCCCCCATAAACTGATAACCATACATGTTGTAAAATGCAATGCATTCATCTAACTTTAAAAGTCCCCATAATTTTCATCCGTTTCAATGACGTTCATACAACCCCATAGTCCAAGATCTTTTAACTGAGCATAATACCAAAAAATAACCTCAAAACTGGAGAGCATAATCTTTGCCTCCATAGGATTCAGACCTGGTTTCCAATTTCAGATCTAGGTTCTTTTCCACTGAGTAGATCTCTTAGCCAATCAGAAACCCATTGGTTACCCACCAAAGCTGTGTGCCACCATTGCACTGGTGTGTACTTCTTGTCAGGCTGGTTGCTTTGGAATAGCTTAGACATCCTGCCTCCTACAGTTGCTCATGTAGTGCTTTCCATCACTAGTCAAGCTAACTGTCTTGGAACTGGCTCCCTTCTGGATTTCAGCCTGTTCTCTCTATGTTCTGTGTTGGCAGCATATGGTGTCTTCAGCAATAGGGTCTTCCTTTTGCCTCAGGTGGGTAATCAAGTGCTTTGACAGAAGCCTGTCTTGTTTTGGACACCTCATAGGTCTCTCTGATCAACAGATCTGATCAATGTGGGTAGCATCTATTTCTGGTACTGTGACTTATAGGTTTGAGCCACTTATTTTAAGGTTAGGCTTCATCCCACCCTCTCCAAGGCCCTTCTTTTTGGGTGCTCCCTGTATGTTCCTGCTGAGGGTTTAGATCTTTTAGTCTACCTTCAAGGAGAAAGGTTTCTATGGTAACAGTTCATTTTGGGTTTAGTTTTGTGTTTGTTACCCCACCCTCCTTCTCTACTCCCCCCCATACCCTTCCATGCCTATTGTCTGGGCATTGAGTTGCCTATCAAGTATGCCAGCAACTTGAGCTGAACCAGATTAGAAACCACAAATGAGAGAGATATGTGATGTTTATCTTTCTGTGATTGTGTGTGTTCACTGAGTATGATCTGTTCTAAGTCAATCTATTATTCTACAAATTTCATTGTATTGCTTCTTCTCCCTGAGTAGAATTTCACTGTGTATATGTACCACAAGCTTCATTATCCATTCGTCCAATGATGGGCACCTAGGTTGATTCCAGTTCTTAGCTGTTACTAATTGAGCAGCTATAAGCATGGTTGAGTAATATCTCTATAGTGAAGCATGTGGCATTTAGGATAATGCCCAGTAAGGGAAAAGCTGTGTCTATTGGTAGTTCTATGTTAATTGTTTTCAGGAATCTGCATATTGATTTCCATAGTAATTGTACCGGTTTGCCTTCCCATCAACAGTGAATTTGGGTTCCTCTTTCCCAACATCCTTGCCAACATTTGTTGTTATTTGATTTTGAGAGAGAGAGAGAGAGAGAGAGAGAGAAAGAGAGAGAGAGAGAGAATTGGTACATCAGGAACTCAGCCACTGCAATTGAACTCCAGATTATTGTGCCCTCTAGAGTGCATGTGTGACCTTGCATTGTGTCACCTTTGTGCATCTGGCTTATGTGGGATCTGGAGAGAGATCAAACATAAATCCTTAGGCTTCACAGCAAGCACCTTAACTGCTAAGCCTTCTCTCCAGCCTTCATTTGATTTTTTTTTTTAGGTTTAAAAAAAATATATATATATATATATATATTTTTTTTCTTTATTAGTTAGTTTGTATTCAGCAAATACAGTCAGTTTGGTACCATTATTAGGCTCATCCGTGACCTACCCCCTCCCCTTGGCCCCTCCTTGTTGAGGTGTACGGGTCATGCATTGTGGAGTTAGCCCACAGTTATGGTTAAGATAAATGTCTCTGCATATCATGACCCAACATGTGGCTCTGACAAATGATTGTCATCCTCACTGGAGTAAGGTGGAATCTCATAGTTGTTTTAATTTACATTTTCCAGATGGTTAGGGATGTTGAAAATTTCCTTAAGTGTGTGTTAGCCATTTATATTTCTTCCTCTGAGAACTCCCTATTCAGTTCTCTATCCCATGTTTTGAGTGGGTTGTTTAATTTTTTTTTTTTTGAGTTCTGTGTAGTTTCTAGATATTAGGTCTTTGTCAGTGGTATAGATGGTGGAAATATTCTCCCATTCTGTCTCTGACTCTGCCTGTGGTATGTTTGTCTGTGCAAAAGCTGTTTAGCTTCATGAGATTCCATTGGTTGACAGATTGTTTAATGTTCTATGCTACTGGGATATTTATTCAGGAAGACTTTCTCCACTCCTATATCATGTAGAGTTCCTCCTATTTTTCTTCTAGTAATCTTTCTCTATTACATATTATTTGAGCTTTACATGCTTTATATACAGTTTTTATTGTGTTGAGATATAAACCCTCCAAGTCTATTCTCTCCAGTGTTTTGATCATGAAGTGATGTTGTATTTTGTTAAAGGCCTTCTCTGCATGTATTGAAATGATTGTGTGGTCTTTGTAATTAAGTTTATTTATGTGGTGTATTATGTTGACTGATTTCTATATTTTGAAACATCCCTGCATCCCTGGGATGAATCCTGTTTGATCAAAGTGGATAATGATTTTGATGTGTTGTGAATTCGGTTTGCAAGGATTTTGTTCAGAATCTTTGCATGTAAGTTCATCAGGGATATAGAACTATAATTTTATTTTCTTGTTATATCTCTCCCTGGTTTTGGTATTAGGGTGATTCTAGCTTCATAAAAGGAGTTGAGAAGGATTCCCTATTCTCCTATTATGGGAAACAGTTTGAGAAAAATTGGATTTAGTTCTTTAACAAAGGCTTGATAGAGCCTGGCTGAGAAGCCATTGGGTCGTGGACTTTTCTTTTTGGGGAGATTTTGGTCCTTTACAGTTTTCATGAATGTGATAGGTTTGTTTAGGAGATTAATGTGCTCTGAGTGTAGTTTTGGTAGGTAGTGTGTGTATAGGAATTCACCTGTTTTTTCCAGATTGTCCAATTTTGCGGAGCAGAGGTTTTGGAAGTATGTCCTGATGGTTCTTCCAATTTCATTTATGTCTATTGTGACCTCTCCCTTTTCATTTCTAATTTTGTTTGAGACTTCTATTTTTTTTTAATCAAATTTGCCAAGAGTTGATAAATCTTGTTTATTTTTTAAAAGAACTAGGTCTTTGTTTCATCAATTTTCTTAATTGTTTTCTTAGTTTCCAGGTCATCAATTTCTGCTCTGCTCATGATTATTTCTTTCCATCTGAAGCTCTTATGATTCAATTCTTCTTGGTTTTCCAACACCTTTAGGTGGATGGTTGGATGGTTAGGTTGTTAATTTGAGATCTCTCCATCTTTCTTATGAAGGTATGTATCACTATGAATTTTCCCATTAGGACTGCCTTCATTTTGTCCCATAAGTTTTGGGAAGTTTTGTTTTCATTATTATTCAATTATAGAAATTTTACAATTTTTTTCTTATTTCTTCCACAGGCCATTCATTGTTTAAAAGTTTGCTTTTTAGTCTCCAGGTGGTAGTGGAATTCTTGATGTATCTCTTGTTAATTTCTAGCTTTAAAGCATTGTGATCTGTTATAATGCAGGAAGTTACTTCAATCTTCCTGAATTTATGTAGGTATGCTTTATGGCCTAATATATGACCTATTTTAGAGAAGGTTCTGTGGGCTGCTGAGAAGAATGTGTATTCAGTAGAATTGGGGTGGATTGTTCTGCAATTGTCCATTAGGTCTAATTGATCAATGGTGTTGTTGAGCTCTATTATTTTCCTGTTGATGTTATGCTTGCATGATGTGTCTATTGATAATAATGGAGTATTGAAGTACCTAACTATGATGGTGCTGGTACTTATTTCTGTTTTGATATCAAGCAGGTTTTCTTTTATAAACTGTGGTGCACCAGTGTTTGGTGCATATAGATTTATGATTGTGATGTTCTCATGTTGCATTGTTCTCTTGATGGGTAAGAAGTGGCCTTCTTTGTCCTTTTTAATTAGTTTTGGTTTGATGTCTATTTTATTAGCTATCAATATAGCCACACCTGCTTGTTTTTTAATTCCATTTTCTTGGAATATAATTTTTCATCCTTTCACCCTGAGGAGGTGTCTTTAGTGGCAAAATGGGTTTCTTGAAGACAGCAAATAGGCCCACTTTTCTGATCCACCCTGTTAACTTGTCTTTTGATGGGTGAGCTAAGACCATTAATGTTCAACGTTATAACTGTGAGTTTCATTTTAATCCCTGCCATGATGGAGAGTTTTATGGGGTTTGGTGCTTTTTTGGGCTGTGTATCTTTTTGAACCTCCTCTAGTTTTGGTTCTTGTGATCTTCTTGTGGACTCTTGAGATTGGTTGTTTGACTCTTTTGTGTGGATTATTCCCTGAAGTATTCTCTGTAGGTTTGAGTTTTTGTTCATATAATCATTGAACTATTTAAAAAAGAATTTTTTTTTTGTTTTTTTGAGGTAGGGTCTCACTCTAGCTCAGGCTGACCTGGAATTCACTATGGAGTCTCAGGGTGGCTTCGAACTCACGGCAATCCTCCTACCTCTGCCTCTCGAGTGCTGGGATTAAAGGCGTGTGCCACCACGCCTGACTAAAAATTTTTATTTTTTATATTTTGTTTTAGAGAGAGAGAAAGAGAGAGAGAATTGGCACACCAGGGTCTCAGCCACTGCAATCAAACTCCAGATGCTTGTATCACCTATTGGGCATGTGTGACCTTGCACTTGCCTCACCTTTGTGTGTCTTGCTTACTTGGCATCTGAAGAGTCTAACATAGGTCCTTAGGCTTCATAGGCAAGTGCCCCAACTGTTATGCCATCTCTCCAGCCCTGAGCTGACCAGACCATTCTGGCTTTCAGGGTTTCCATTGAGAAATGTGAGGTAATTCTGATGGGATTGCCTTTGTATGTAGTGAATTTTTTTCTCTCTTGCTGCTTTTAGTGCTCTCTTTCTCTCTTTTCATTGTTAAGAGTTTTAACTATGAGGTGCCTTGGAGAGTTTCTTCGGAGAGTTTCTTCTTTGCTCTTGTCTGTTTCGTATTCTATGTGCTTCTTGTTTCTGGATGGGCATCTCTTTTGTGAGATTGGGAAAATTTTCTTCAATAAATTTGTTGACTATCTTCTTTATACCTCTGGGCTGGATTTCTTCCCCTTCTCATATACCCATGATCCTGATGTTTAGTCATTTTAGAGTGTTCCACTGCTCCCTCTTTTTCTGTTTGCAGGATTTTTTGAACTTAGCAATGTATTTGGACTCCCAATCAATTTCTTCTGCCTTATCTTCCAGCTCAGAGATTCTGCCTTCCACATGAGTGATTCTGTTAGTAAGAGGTTTTACAAAGCTCTATTTGATTTTTTGGGTTTTTTTTTGCATCATGTCCATCTCTTTTTTGAAGTATGATTTCAGTTTGAGGTCTGGTTTTCTTGATGCTTCCTGGATTTCATTCTTGTATTTGATCATGTGTTCATTAAGTTTAATAAGCTGGTTATTGAGATTCTCTGTTTGTTGACTTGCCTTCAATTCACTTGTGTCTCTTGAGGCTTCTCTGATTTTATTCAATTAAGTTAAGCCTAGTGACAAAAGCTGAGTGCTCTAAGAGAAGATTCTGCAAAATTTCATTTATGTGACTGTTAGAGTTTTGAGCCTTTGCTTCTAGTTAAGCAATTCTCTTGATCAAGTTCACATAGCTTTTTGTGTTTTCATTTTGACATTCAATTTCTGTTGTTTTATCTGTGATTTCTCTGGATTCTTCCATTGTGTGACTATGCATCCTTAGTGGAGATATCTCAGTTTTCTGACTTTCATTGTATTTCTTTTTTTCTTTTTTGCATTGTTGTCTACCCATCTTGGTATAAAATCTTATTTTATTGAGAGGGAAGCAAGTATCCTTGTAGGATCTTCAGTGAGTTTTCTCTTTTAAATGTGAACTGGGTTGGAATAGGATGGTGTTATAGCTGAAGATGTGCAGATTGTGGAGAGTGCAAGTACATCAAAGGCACCTGGGGAACTGGGAGTCTGGTTTACTCACTCCACTTGTGTATACTCTTCAGCACAGGGGAGCCAGGGGCTGAGGAACTAGCAGCTTGGGAGCTGAGGAGCAGGGGGCAAGAGTCGAGCTCCCATAGTGGCTCATGCACCCACTGGCTCAGGGGATCAGGCATTTGGTGACCCAGGGGCTATTCATTCAGGAAGCCAGCGCAAAACACATGTTTCCACAGCACACACACAGGGACCATGCCACTCCAAGCCAGTAGCAGGAGTACTAGGACCTGGGAATGGAGAGGTGCAGAATGAACTGGGAGCTCTTACCTACTCACTCTGCATGCACACCCTCTGGAGCAGAGATCTAGGAGTTGAGGTCCCAGTGGCAGGTCAATCAGGAAGGCAGAACAAAAGGCCTGCTTCAGCACAGGCATGCAGAATCCAGGCAGCCCAAAGCCATGAGCAGGGATGCAAGGACCAGGGAGCTGGGAGGTAAGGAAGCAATTGGGAGCTCTGGCCTACTCACTGTGCACATGCACCCTCTGGAGCTGTGGATCCAGGAGCTGGGGACTCAGGGGCCATTCAATCAGGAAGGTGGAGCGAAAGGCCTGCTTCAGCAGCATGCATATGGGGTTCAGGCATTCATAAGCCAGGAGTAGGGGTACTGGGACCAGAGAACTGGGAGGTGTGGAAGGAACTGGGAGCTCTGACCTACCCCCTCTTGATATTATTATTTTATTTAGCTGTTTGTGTTCTTTTGGAATTTATAAAGGGGTTTATTTGTGTCCTCTTTGAATTGATTCAGTATTTCAGTCATGCATTTATCCATATCTTTCTTGAGGTCTTTGTACATATTTATAATCATTCTTTTCAATTTATTGTGTGGATTTTTTTTAGTTAGCTCTCATGGGTGTGTCTTTTATGATAGGATTGGTAATTCTTGGGGGAGACATATTGGCTGGGATTTTCATGTTAACCATTTACATTGAGACTTACCATGTGGAAATGGTGTATTATTCACTGGTCATTCTGTTACATATGTGTTACATGAGTATTTAGGATGGTGTGTGTGTGTGTGTGTGTGTGTGTGTGTTTGCTTTACTTTACATGGGGTGTTTAGGTGTTCCTCATAAACTCACATGTTTTGAATGCTTAATTCTGAGCTGATGGCAATTTGGGAGGCAGCACCTTGCTAAAGAAGGTGTGGGTGGGAGGACTTTGAGGCTTATTAACCCTCAGTTTGCCAGTGTTAGTTGGCTCACTGTCATGTTGCAGTGTTCCACCTGTGGTGGCAGAGATGATGTGCAGTCTTTGGTCATGCCATCCTTTCCTCTGCCATCATGGGCTTACCCTCAAATCTGTAAGCCAAAATAAACCTTTTCCTCCCACAAGCTGCTTTTGGTTGGGTGTTTTGTGCTAGCAACAGATGGTAACTAAAACCTTGCTCTTCTTGATGCTGCTTGGAGTTCAATTTTGGAGATACTTGGTGCTGCTTTGTTGATGGAGCAAGTGAGGATATCTCAGTTCTGTTGCAGCTGTATGTAAGTCACCACTTTAATGGTGAATATGTTGGGCACCTGGGGAGAGAAGGAGGTGCCAGGAAGTGGCTAAATCCTTGAACTCATGTGGTATGTGCCCCTGGGTCTAATGGCAGAATTTTGGGCACCTGGGGAAGGGGGGAAGCACTAGGCAAAGGCTAAGTCCTTGAATTTATGTGGAATGGGTCCCTGAATCCAACGACACAATGTTCATGCAGGGATGTGAAGAATGAGGTCTCTAGGGAGAAGCTGGGTCACCAAACACAATGGGTCTCAACTCTGATGGCAGAAACTTTGCGGCGAGCCCCCCGACCAGCGGGAAAAGAACAATCACCACACGAGGATCCTTCTTGATCACACTTTATTGGAGAGCTTCTTGGTTAACAGGAGAGCTGACGGGGAAGGACCCGGGGGCGGGATGTGCAGCTACTTTTATAGGGGGATGGGCAATGAGGCACCTACTGATTGGCTGTTATCTGCTTGCCACCACCAGGCGCCACGGGATAGGCTCAGGACAGGTTGCGTCAAGCGCATGCGCGTACCTTGAACACGGTTGGCGCCAAGGCACTGCCGTATATGAAGTTGAACACCACGAGGTTAGCGCCATCTTGTAATGGCGACTTAGATGTGGCTTCCTGCAGTGCCAGCGCCATCTAGTGATGGCGACTAGATGTGGCTCTCTGCAGTTCCCCCTTTCTATTATAAAGCGCAGCAGGTGAAGGTAGAGGTTTGATCTCTGATAAACAAAAGGACATTGTGAAGACCCCAGGCCAAGTGGCCAGCCAGGCTGGTGCCTCACCTGTCCGGTACCTTTTCTCAGAGATGGGATGTCGGTACCAACCCATATGCAATCAAACATGCCCTCCATGAGGCTGCTAAGAGCATACCTCATGTGCAGTACTTTGTCTCACAGCCTGAGCGCCAATAAATGTCGTGTCCCCAACACCAACCTTCTGTTCATCCTAGTGTAACGGGCACCTCAGGCCCTAAGGGGGCAGGGGCCAGGGAAAAACTAGGTGTTTTTCAGGGCCGACAGCCAAATCTGGGGGGAGGATCCACACTCCAAAGCGGCAAGTGCTTGAGAAATAACTACCTTGTCCCGCCTGGTCTGGGCTTGCAGGCGACAAATCAACCAGAGGCACAGCGCACAGCCTCCAAGGCAGCAAACTGCAAACATCCCTACCCCCACCCACTCCTTGAAGAAGGAAAAGGCAGAGGAAAGCCAAGAGGTAAAACCCTCAGCCAGGCTAAGGTCCACTCGCGTGGAATTGATCATAACAATAGCTTGTCTTAGTTCTTCCAATTCCGCATCAAAATCTAGGGACCAATTCCCTGCCAAGTACAAGGACAGTTGCTTTGACAGATTTGCTGCCCTTGTAAAGTTTTCATATTGAACACTAGTGATACATAAGGCATTAAATTTCCATTCACATCCCAACTGAGCGATTTGCCAAAGAACATCAATTTGCTCCTGAACTAGGTCCACCCTTTGATTTAGGATCATAATGCCACCTTTGAGTTGGGAATTTAAATTTGATTGTGTGTCTAAGGCGGCAGCTGTGGAAGAAGCCAAGGTATTTAAGGTAGAGGCGGTTTGAACTGAAGAAGCCATGGCTACACCTGCGGCTGTAGCTGCGGCAGCAGCAGCCGCCACCGCAGCAATAACAGCGGCCGTAATTCCAAAATCTCTCTTATGCCTGAACAAAGACAATGTACTAGGAGCCTCTACAGGCACGGGGACCCAACGGGGGACCCTAAGTACCATGGCTCTGTGATAGAGTGTTGCGTCCCAACATTGGGACAAACGACAAGAAGCATTAGAACAATTGCTGAAAGAAAAGTTACTAAGGACGAACATGAATGGTGGATGGACACACACTGGGGTGGGGACATAAGAGGCATTTTTTCCTAAGTATTTTCCTATCCGGGTGACACCCCCAAACGCTTTCTCATATCGCCATCCAAGGACTGTCCTATCTAAGAAATCAACTATTAATTCGCTCGTTTCTAGCGCATGGATCACTCCAGACACATTATTACGGGCAACTGTCCCCCCCCCCCCCCGTAATAAAACAAAGGGTGTCATATCTGTGCAGCTACCATTAACCCCACACAGAACCCACTTTGAAAATGGGTTCATAGTACCACCCTGTAGAAATAGTCCCTCCGTCCACGAAAAATCTAAAGAAAAAGGCCCTTTCATATTCGGGGAATAAGTAAAGGTCCGTCCCACATCTGCCCAGCCCACAGTACTGGACTGGCATTCCGTCCATGGCCAAAGGTCCCCTTCATAAGTTCCCACACAGTGAGGTGCCAGGCGTGGTTGAGGCAGAGTCACAGTACCTCTCCGGCCACGAAAAAAGGTACCATTGAACCATATCGCCTCTTCTGAGAAGGGGTGACTAGAAAGTTTGTGGGACGAATTCCGAGAGGTAGATACTGGGCCCCATTTCCTGTCCCCCTTAAACCAAGCAAATGCCTGCATCTCCAGTTGTATACAAGAGTCACGTTCACGGGCGAGAGTAAAGCAGAGACTTCCACTTTCCTCGAAGTGTCGAGCCTCCCCCAGGGGGGCAAGGGTCAGGTCTTTAACAACCGCAGGGAGATTGAGACCTTTCTGAGTGGTGAAGAACCGAGGAAAGACTCTCGCCGTGTGGCGAACGGGCAGGGGCTTGGGGAAAACAGACAGGATGCCCCAGCGCAATTCTCCTCTACTGGTCTCCAGGCACATAAGGATCAGCATCCACAGGATCTTTGGCACTCGTACTTGGATGGCCATCCTCGTCCCCTGGACTCTCCTCTGGAGTTGATGTCAGCGTCTTGACTAGCCGGGCCGGGACCCAATGTGGCGATTCCTGGTCCTGTGGAAAGACACAAACAGCTCCCCTGGACCTTACCAAAGCAGGATCCGGTCCCTTCCATTTATTATCCAACACATCCTTCCACATGACCAGTTCCGGATGTGCTTGTGCCCCCTGGTGGCAATGTCTGTCTGCTGCAGACCTATCATGAACATCCAAAACTAAAAAATTAAGGGTATAGAGTGCTAGAGAGACTCTCTCCTTGGGGGTTGCATTCTCCGCTATCCCCCTTCGTTGTTTAAAAAGGATAGCTTTTAAACTTTTATTTGCTCTCTCCACAATACCTTGGCCTTGTGGGTTGTAAGGTAGGCCAGTAGTGTGGGCAACCTGCATCTGGGCACAGAAGGCACGAAAGCCAGAGGAAGCATAAGCAGGGCCATTGTCAGTCTTTAGGCGTCGCGGTTTTCCCCAAGACGCCCAGGCTTCCAAACAATGAGTTTTTACATGAGTAACCTTTTCCCCTGCAAGAGGAGAAGCATGTATGATTCCTGAGCAAGTATCCACCGAGACGTGCAGGTATTTAAGCTTGCCAAATTCCAAGACATGAGTAACATCCATCTGCCAAAGATCACCAGGTCTTAGGCCCCGTGGGTTCACACCCACATGTGGAGAAGGCAGGAAAGTGACACAGGATTGACAAGCCTTAACAATATCACGTGCCTCGGACCTAGAAATGGCAAAGGTCTTTCTTAAGGTGTTAGCAGGAACATGATACAGCCTATGGAACTCGGTGGCCATATCTTTAGGACTACTCATGGCTAACATGGTCATCCGCGTGGCTTTGTCTACCAAGTCATTTGCTTGAGATATAGGTCCTGGTAGCAAGGAGTGAGCACGAACATGGGTAACATAGAAGGGGGAGGAGCGTTGCCAAATGAGAGATTGAATTTGAGAAAGAATGTTTGAGACAGGACTAGCAGAACGAATAGAGGCAGCAATTTCCAGTCCAACAACTGCATTAGCCACATACTGTGAGTCTGTGAACAAATTAAAGGGACTACCAAAGGTCTGAAACACCTCCAAGACAATCATGCATTCCACAATTTGGGGAGAGTCAGGCCTATAGAACTTCACCACAGGTTCTGAGCCCTGAACCATATAAGCTCCGCGACCTGTTTTTGAACCATCAGTGAAAATGGCAGGGACTGAGGGCAAAGGGTCCTTTGATGTGACCCGGGGAAAATAGACTAAATTTTTTTCCACGAAGGACAGAATGGGGCTTTTTGGGTAATGGTTATCTATAGGATTTGGAAAAGCACACATAAGAATGCTCCATTCATCAACCGTACCGGATAGAGTCTCTACTTGTTCCTTAGTATAGGGGATGATAAGCTTATCAGGCAAATTTGCAAAATGAGTTAGGCACGATTTCAGACCCAAACAAGCCTGTTGGGCAACCAACTGTGGGAAGTACTGCAGGGTGCGAGCTCCCAAGGAATGTCCATGAATCCACAAAAGAGGGCCGTCCTGCCATAACACTCCCGTGGGGACATCCCTTGTTTTTAGGATACAAAGAAGAAGTGGACTAGAAGGGTCAAAGCGTTCAAGCTGTGCCTTCATAAGGGCCTTTTCTATCTTGTTTAAGGCCTGACGAGCTGGCTCAGTGAGCACACGAGGAGAGGTAATCTCAGGATCACCCTCCAAAATGGAAAACAATGGTAACAAATCTGCACGGGGGACATGGAGAAAACCTCGCAACCAATTAATGTCCCCCAAAAGTTTTTGAAAATCATTTAATGTATGCAAGTGGGAGGTACGGATGCAAATTTTTTGAGGTTTCACAGACTGAAGGCCAATGACGGACCCAAGGAAATTTACTGAATCCGTTTGCTGGACCTTCTCTGGGGCAATAAAAAGACCCTTATGTTCCAACGCCTTGACGACCTCCTGAAAGGAGACATGCAAAACATCTAAGGTAGGGGCTGTGAGTAGGATATCATCCATATAGTGGATCATACGTTAAGAGGGGAACTGTTGTCTTACTACAAATAACACTGAGTCTACATAAAGCTGGCACATAGTGGGACTGTTGGACATCCCTTGTGGCAACACACGCCACTGAAAGCGGGCATCAGGCTTCTCATGATTTACAGCTGGTAATGTGAAAGCAAAACGCTCTCTGTCCTGAGGGCAAAGGGGTATGGAGAAAAAACAGTCTTTAATATCTAAAACCATCACTGGCCATTCCCTGGGGAGAGCAGAAAGCGCTGGCAGGCCCCTCTGAACTGGGCCCAGGACCTGCATTTGAGCATTGACAGCCCTCAAATCATGTAATAATCGCCACTTTCCAGAGGACTTTTTGATCACAAATATAGGTGTGTTCCAAGGGGAAATAGAGGGCTCCAGGTGGCCTAACTGCAATTGTTCCTCAATTAACCTCTGGGCTGCTTCCAGTTTTTCCTGTGAGAGGGGCCACTGAGGAACCCACACTGGCTTATGAGTCATCCAGGGTATGGGCACCTGTTCAAAATTGGAAGCAGAATTTTCAGTGGTCCCTAAGAAAAACCCAACCCAAAGCGATCCAACTTCTCCTCCGGGATGATGGGCTGAGGTCGCCCTTGAAGGTGCTTCCCTAGACCTGAGCCTGGAACAAAGCCCTGAATTTTCATCATGTTTTTACTAGCTTCTGAATAATCATTGGTCAAGCGGAGATTCATCTGGGTCTGAATATCTCTTCCCCATAAATTAATGGGAACATCCAACACAAAAGGTTGGATTTTTCCCTTTTGACCCTCTGTAGTGGTCCATGTTAACTCCTTTGCACTCATATGTGGTGTTTTAGCAAACCCGAAGCCTTGCAAGATCTGAGCTGATCTCTGCAAGGGCCAGGCTTTTGGCCAAGAATCCAATTTTATTATACTTTTATCTGCCCCAGTGTCCACCAGTCCTGAGAATTCTCTTCCTTCTATGGTCAGGCGCAGAAGGGGTCTTTGATCCAACTCCAACGACAAGCAGGTCAAGTCCACACCGGTAGACCCAAGGCTCTTGTCACCCCTTTCCTTATCTAGTGCAGGAAATAGAGAATGGTTAGAAGGCAAAATCAGCAATTGGGCAATACGGTCCCCAGGGGCCACTGACACTGCCCCATAGGGGGAATGACAAAGAATTTTAATTACACCTGTATAATCTGGATCGATAACACCGGGGAAGACTATGAGACCCTTTAAAGTAGAGGAGGAGCGCCCCAAAAGAAGGCCCACCGTATCTCTCGCTAGCGGGTCAGACACATCTGTGTCCAGGATTTGCACGCCCATTTCCGGAGTTAAGACCAATCCGGAGGTGGCACAGAGGTCCAGGCCTGCGGAGCCCGATGTTGCTCTCCGGGCTGAGGCAGCGGGGGACCTGGCGCCACAGTCACCGGGACCTGAGGTGTCTGCATTGCCCCATAGATTTGTGGGCTCTGGGGACGTGGGCCCTTCCCCCCGTTTTTTTGGTCCTCATTACGTGAAAGAGGGGGGAGGGGCAGACCATTAATATCCCTCACAGATCTACATTCATTAGCCCAGTGTTTTCCCTTCTTACATCTAGGACAAGTCCCAGGGGGGCGCTGTGTCGGTCCCGCATCTCGGACAGGGGCTGGGCCATCCGCCTGAGGACATTGGCGTTTAAAATGTCCCAATTGACCACATCGGAAACAGCCCTTTTGATTCCCTGTCCGTTTAGCCTTAGCGGCAGCTATGACCGCTGCCGCTAATCCTGCATTAGACAGAGGACCCCCTATCTCTCGACAGGCTTTGAGCCAGTCATCCAATGTTCCCCTTCTTACTGATTGTATAGCCTTTTTGCACTCCTTAGTGGCCTGTTCAAATATTAGCTGTTGTATAAACGGCATGGTGTGGTCAGCAAGGCCAATTGTCTTTTCTGCCACATCCAGCATTCTAGCTGAAAAATCAGAAAATGGCTCTGTAGGGCCCTGAACAATCTTAGTCAACTGTCCTGCGACCTCTCCCTTGTTACGGAGCTCCTTCCAAGCCTGATAATGAATGTTATTAATTTGGACATACACGTCTGGATGGAAATTGAGCTGATCTGTAAGATAAGGACCAGCCCCCAGAAGCATATCAGAAGTCCAGTCCCATTCCCCTTTCTTAATATTCTGCCTAGCTTGTTCTTGGGCTTTATCAGAAATCAGTGATCTGAAATCCAAATATTGCCCTCTCGTTAGACAAGCTCGGGCTAATTCTAACCAATCACCAGGAGTAAGGGTGCGCTGCGTGAGTCTGCGAAGCAGCATAAGAGAATAGTCAGCATTGGGTCCAAAATCCTTGCAGGCCTGAACTAAATCCTTAAGCTCCATATAGGGGATTGGCTCCCAATCTCTTTGATTGGTAGTGGTATTCAAAAAAACCGGGAAAGCGGAGGCCAGGCGGGACCATGTCCGCGGCTTAACAAAATGGCAGCGATCCTCGGCTGGGACATGGGGGGGGGGGGGAACATGAGGGCGTGGCAGAGCACTAGGCGGTGCTCGGTTCTGAATACCAACTTCCTCTTTTAAGGCACTCCTCCCCCTAACCGCGGGAGGGCAGACACGCCCGCCCACAAACTGAGGATCCTGAGCACGATGCAAAGCTGCCTCCTCTAAATCCTGTCCCTCTGACCCACTGGAGTCCTCCTCTCCCTCCTGATCAGAAGCAGAACTACTGCCGTGATCATCTCGTATACTCAGGTGTCGCAGCGGCTGTAGGGAAGGATATAACCCCACAGCCCCCTGCTGCGGCGGGGCCCTAGGGAAGTCCTCACCCCTCCTGTGCATACAGCCGGAGCCCTCATTACTCTCTTCTAACGGGGGTGCCTTCTCCTCTACATGGCAGGGAACCTTTTCCTTGAAATGACTGGCCATATTGGGAACTCCTCCCGGGAAATGACTGGCCCTTTTTTCCTGTACTTCCTTATATAATCTGGGTTTGTTATCCCCACTTGCATCAGATTCTGACAAACTATCCTGATGTTGTCTGAGCCGTCTCCGGCCCTCCTGAAGTGGGTCCGGGTGGCTTCCAGAACGTAAACAAGAATGTATCATCCTCCAGAAAGGGAGGGTACCTCGACCTAAGTGACCCTCCTCCCTAGCCGCCTCAAGGTCTTTACCCAGCTTTTCCCATGAGGGCAATGAGAGATCTCCGGACACCGCAAACCATGGAGCAGCAGCATCAATATCCTTAACGATCTTTTTAATAGTGGCATTAGAGATCTTTAGATCACGTTGTTTCAAAACTTCCTTTATAGGCTGAGTAAAATCAATGGGAGAATACCGGGCACTTGATGTATTACCCATCACGAGCTGGAAGGCTGGAAATGAAACTAACAGCCAGCCCCACGTTATCTACCGAGGATTTATCTGACTCGAGGTTCCAAGGACCAGAGCCGCGTAGTCTACCACGGGTTTAACCGGTCCAGGCTATCAGCAGACTAGGCAAGATAGAAACAAACGCAAAACAATAGAAAGACCCAGACAAAACAAACAGAAAACAGCAAGAGCAGCGAGGCCCTCAGACACGGACATGACTGAGACACAGAAAAAGACAGAATGACTTACCGGCGCCTGCCTCTCCGTGTGTCAAGTTCTGAATCCTCCTTTGGTCCTTCCCGGGTTTTCGGCACCACTTTGCGGCGAGCCCCCCGACCAGCGGGAAAAGAACAATCACCACACGAGGATCCCTCTTTATCACACTTTATTGGAGAGCTTCTTGGTTAACAGGAGAGCTGACGGGGAAGGACCCGGGGGCGGGATGTGCAGCTACTTTTATAGGGGGATGGGCAATGAGGCACCTACTGATTGGCTGTTATCTGCTTGCCACCACCAGGCGCCACGGGATAGGCTCAGGACAGGTTGCGTCAAGCGCATGCGCGTACCTTGAACACGGTTGGCGCCAAGGCACTGCCGTATATGAAGTTGAACACCACGAGGTTAGCGCCATCTTGTAATGGCGACTTAGATGTGGCTTCCTGCAGTGCCAGCGCCATCTAGTGATGGCGACTAGATGTGGCTCCCTGCAAAACTTTGGCTGCCAAGATTGGGAAAGAGTGAGGGTGCTATGTGAAGCTGTGTGCCTGGATTCTCTAATTGCAGATCACTGGTATCCCATAGTGCAGAATGGGAAAACTACTTTTGATTTCTTTATAGAATTTGAGAGGTACACACATGCCCGATCAGCAATTTCACTCTCATATTCAGAGTCTTGTGTGTCAGCAAGTATGTTCCACCCAACTGCAACTGAATATATCATAATAGTTATTATTTTGAGTCATTATTCTTGTTTAACATATCCTTGTTACACAATTGTGTTTTAAAATAACTTCTAATCATTCTTTGTCTGCTTGTTTGAACAAAACTTATCTGGATTTCAAGACTTGTACTAAATCTGCTTATATGACTAATTTTTTTTCTCTGACTTCTAGAGTATTATTGTAGCCTCAGTGCATCTAAGTTGTACACAATAATGGATTATGTATAAATAATGAATTGGTCTAGATCTTTAATAATAAAACAACTTCACACCAGAGTTAGATATGAAAATGAATATTTTACCTATTAAACAAAAGGTAATTGGAAAACAAATATACTGCCACAAAAATAATGGCTCATGTTACATATAATCAGTTGGAAGCAGCTTCAAGATTTTTCTTGAATATTACTAAATTAAATACTTTAGTAAATTTGCCAAACTGGTAAAAATTTCAACCTTGTGTGCTTGCTTTAACACTTTAGGAGCCTTGATAACAGCACATTTTCTTTCTTTAGAGTGAACAGAAGAATTAATTTTACAGACATAAAGGTCACAAGAGCTTTCCTGAGAAAATGAGTTTGTTATAAATGCCAGTAGTAGCTTAATCAAATAGCTTATTACATTTCTTTCCCCTGCAAAATGGGTATCCTAGGAGTTCATATTTGCTGGTGTATGCTTACCTTCTCTAATATACTCCCATTTTTAGCAATTTTCTTTTCATTCTTTTTTATAGTTCAAGCCATCAACAAAAGAGGAAAGCATTCAGAATCTAGAATCCTGTTGTACCTATCTTCACGTTGTTTCAAAAAAACACCCAATGAAAAGCAGCTGATTGGAGGAAAGGACTTTTTTGGTTTACAGTCTTGAGGGGAAGCTTCACAATGGCAGGGGAAAGATGGTAGAACAGAGATCGGAGATCACCTCCTTACAACAGCAGGTGGAAAACAGCAACACCAGACTGAGCTGAACTCTGACAAGATAGAGCTAGCAAAAGCCTCCCAAAACCCATCCCCTGCCCAAATTGCCACCACCTGGGGACCAAACATACAAAACACATGAGTTTATGGGGAATGTCTAATTCAAACCACCACAGGTCCTTTATCAGGTGACTTTCCTATGTATCTTCTATACCACTTATGTCACATGTTCATGCTTTATTGGCAAAGAGTCTGAGATAGTTATAAATAGGATTGTTATTATTGGTTTTTCCAGCCATACTATAAACTAATCTCCAGAAGCTAGGCAACTGCTGCTCCCAAATTAAACTAGGGTGCTATTAAAAAAGAGGTTAGAGGGTTGGATAGATGGCTCAGTCATTAAGGCATTTGCCTGAAGAGCCTAATGGCCCACATTTTTTTTTTTTTTACCAGTACCCACATGAACCCAGATGCACAAAGTGGTGCATGCATCTGGAGTTTGTTTGCAGTGGCTGGTGGCTGTGGTGTACCCATTCTCTCTGTCTCTCTTATATCTCTCTCCATTTGCAAATAAATAAATAAATACATATTTTAAAAATACATTAGATATTGGTTCAACTTTAGAGGTTTATATATATTTTTGTAAGCAATATGTTCTGGTTTTGGTTTGGTGAGGAAAAAGACAAAGGTTCCTTCTGGAAATTGTATTAATATGGCAACAAGGATCATGGGACTAATGTTAGTTGGAAGTGTGTGGGTTTCTCTTTTAGAGACTGAAAAACATGACTATGTCATTAAGCAAAAGTCAAGTGTCTTTCAAGTTGATCTTGACTTTGTTGTTAGATGTGGAGAAAGAACAGTAAGATTATGAAAATAATAGAGGCCAGTAAATTGCTGATGAGAATCAACGAACTCATTTATAACTTCATGTCTATAAATGGCACAGGCTTTTAAGCCCCAGACAAGGAATTGCATTAGAAAGACAAGGAAAACTAGTGCCTCTTATTTAAAGTGTTTTCTTTTTTATTTTACTATGAAATATTTCATTGGCCTAATAATTTACTGTTAAATTATAGTATTGCTCTTTGGAAATATAAAATTAATAAACCAGAATGCTAATATTTCATTTTTGAAATGGCAAAGCAATCGAAAACTAATAAAATCTGATGGAAATTACCATGTTTACTTGGATAACTTTTCTACATTAAGAGTCTGTGGTTAAGATCAGAGAGGAAGCTGTAAAGTTATCTCCCTGTCAAAGAGTAGCCTTTAGTGCCTTTGCCACATGTTGCTGAATTCCCAGAGATATCCCCTGACAAACTGTTTTGCATAGAGGCAAAAATGGGCTAATTTAGAGAAGATATTTAGAAACCCTGCTAAGAGCAGATGATGAGGGATTTTGCTATCCTTTCCCCCTGCCATCATGGAGCTTCTCCTTGAGCCTGCAAGCCAAAATAAACATCTTTTTTCCCACAAGCTGCTCTTGGTTGGGTGATTTCTATCAGCAATGTGAACTGGACTGCAACACACAGTATTGGTATATCTAAAACAACTTTGGGTCTCCACTGCAAATCGTGGTTCATCTTTAGGTCCATACACTGGCCTTTTTGCCCTTCAATAAAGGAATATCATCCTGTTTCCCACAGTGCATCTCAGCAGCACTTCCTATTTAACTTCTGAAAATGGCCTCACTGGCCACACAGGAAAGTTGCTTTGTTTTGCATTCCATGTTTCAGCAGTGGTTTCAGAAATCTTGTGTACTTTATGACCCACTTTCATGCTTCTAAAACCAATATCAGGTGTGCACTAAAATAGCCAACCCAGGGAGTAAATAAATCCTGACCTTGAAGAGCAGGTTTCTTCATTTAGTCATCTCGTTTCAAAAGAGTTTGCATTTATACCAGTCAGTCTTTCCTTGGTGGAATCCAACTCAGGTATCTTTTCTATTGTTTCAAGGTAAAGTAGTTGGGTCATCCTTAATGGTGGTAATTTGCTTGATGATTGCAGCTTCAGTAACCTAAAACCTGTCTCTGTGCCAGTAATTTTAAACTTGCTTAACGATTTCCTGTGATAAATCATACATCTTTCACTTTTATGTCTTCCTCCAAGCACACCCATCTATAACCTTCAAATTCAACCTTGATCAAGTTTCCTGGGAATGGGCAGAAGAATGTAGCCAGTGTTTATGTCAGTATCCCAGTTCCAATAAAGTGGTCTGTCATCTTTCCTTCCCCTTTGAAAGTTCATAAGCCAACACAATTCTCTCTGCACTTAGCATTTTCAAGTTCTCTTCAGAACAGCCCATAAAAATTGATTACCATAATGTTGGACTTCTGCAGTTGCAAATACCAAGTCCTTTACTATTCTTCCTCCCAGTCAAAGGTTCAAAAGACCAAAATCTACATGATCAGATTCATCATTCAGCAACACCCCAACTCTCTGGTACCAAATTCTGTAGTAGTCAGTTCCACAATGCTGTGATCAGATACTTTATGGAAGATACATTGGACCAGATACTTTATGGAAGAAAGGCATTTATTTCAAGTTTACAGATCCAGGGAAAGTTACATCAGTGGCAGGAGAAGCTGATCCCCTTTCACAGATCTAAGCAGAGAAAAATCATCACCATCCAGCAAATACAAAAAAGAAGTGAGCAGGAATCAACAGCAAGCATGACCCCAGAACTCAGACTTCTCTCTTATACCTTTGGACTTCTATTAGATCTCCCCCTGTTGTAGTCAGCCTCGCATTGCTGGGATGAACTTCTAGACCAGACACTGTTGTAGAAGGAAGGGAATTTATTTGAAGATTACAAATCCAGGGGAAGTCCATAATGGCAAAAGAAGTTGGCCCCTGAGAGGAGGGTGCAGTTAGGGTGACTGGACCTAGAAGTAAGCAAAAAGAGAAGTCTGTACTTGTTAGAAATCAAAGATGATCTGACTTCTCTCTCTTGCCTAGTTAACTAGACCTGCTTTTCCACAAATAACCAGGACCCCTCCTGGGCAGAAGGTCTTTCATGGATTTAAGCATTGTGTTTGACAAAGTTTAGCACCCAGAACTTGGTGTCAGTGCTAGCCTCTTTCTGAGACAGCCCTTAGCCCTAACCAACCAGCTGTGTCTGTGGTTTAGTGAGTTGGAAGACAATGAACCACTTAAATTTATACATACATTTACAAGGGGTGGGCAGGCTCTCTGACCACTTGGGAACTTCCAGCTGTGGGTGAGTTTTTCCCTCAGATAGGCAGGGATTGGGGCCCAGGACCAACTGGGTTGAGTCAAGGGGAGGACCCCTAGTCCTTACTCTCCAATGCGTTCTTTATCCCCTACAGCTCCCCACATGGCAGGAGATCCTCGAACTTTCTTTTCTCTCTTTTCATTCTGCAGTCTTCCAGGCCTCTATGTAGGATAACTAGGCATGTGGGTGCCTTTCTTTGGCACTGTACTTCCCTCAATAAATATAATAATTTAATAATTACCCTTCCTAGTCTTTTTGTTTTGTTTTGTTTTGTTTTGAGGTAGGGTCTCACTCTAGTCCAGGCTGACCTGGAATCTCAGTCTTTTTTAATTCAATGCTTTGGTTAAAATTAGAAACAAACCTAGGGTTGGGGTTCAAGGACTTTCCTGGTCCTCTAACACCCTGTTACAGTTGACAACTCTGGTGGGATTATCTTGAGTAGGAAAATTACGATTATCATATTATAGGAGAAAATGGGAAGCACATTTTCTGACTGTGAGCATGCTTTTAGATATTTCTATTGCTTCTCTCCACTTGCAGGAAAATTGGCTTGCCTTCTCTTCTTGCTGCATGGTGTTGGTGGTGGTGAGGCAGGCTGACAGGCCTCCCTTCAGACTGAAATCCTTTATCACCTACCCACCTCCACATTTTGAGTTCTCTGGCTGCCTGGCCTGCTCCACCCTGCTGGGATTGTAAACCTTGGTGAAATGCACATACCACCTGAGGCCAAACTGGTATGGCACTAGGCAGGGCTGTTCTATAAAGGTGACAAATTTGAAGGGAGATGAGCTTAATTGACCTTCTCTGACTCCTCCTTCCCCCCAGCCATGCATAACAAGGCTGAACTGAACTTCCCTGGAGTTTGGCATCTTGTTCTGCTGAGCCTAGGGGTGGGGCCTCACAATCACATGGAGGTTTGGGAACAAAAGATCGCTGGTCTGAATGTCTTCTAAGTTTTTTTTTTTTTCTCCTTTGTTTTTTTCCATTGCAAGCCACTCTGTCACAAGACACATGGTTGCCAATGGGGGTTGGGATGATGGAGCTCTGACTTCTGCTCTGGGCCCCACCCTTCCTGTGGCACCAGCCTCTGTCCAGTTCAACTGAAGATTTGAGACCTAACCTCTGGAATGAAGTTCAAATGAAGACTTGAGACCTAACCTCTGGAATGAAGTTCAAATGAAGACTTGAGACCTAACCTCCGGACTGAAACTGGCCCACCCAGGCATTGAGCCTAAGTGACTGGCTGGAAAGATTTCTTGAGCAGGTCTGGGTCCTGGCCACGTGGTTCTTCTTCCCCATGGAGCTGAGACTGTGTCAACTAGGTACAGGAGGGGACCATGCTGTCTCTCAGGAAATGCAGAGACACAATGGGAAAGACATGCCTGATGGTGATTGCTAAGTGCTGTGATTGTCTGCCAAAGTGCTCTATGAGAAATACATCTTTCCATAAATTGTAAATCATTTATTCATATAGGTATCATAAAAAGTAAAATGAGCTAGGCCTGATGTCACTGGCCTATTATCCTAGCTACCCGGGAAGCTGAGACATGAGAATCAACAAATCAAGGCTCCACTGTGATAGCCTGACCCCACATTTAAAAACCACATTATTGGCCCTGAATCAAGGCCTGCAGTTTGCTGAAGCTGCTGGTTTCAAACAGGAGCCTAAAGAAACGTCTTTCTATGGGCTGGTGGCCATTTAATAAAGTTGGAAATGTAGTGGTCAATCATTAGATAGAAACATCTGGGGGAAGAAAAAAAAAAAAGCAACAAAAACCAGGTGACTTTAAAATTGCTTGGTAAGGGCTGGAGAGATGGCTTAGTGGTTAAGTGCTTGCCTGTGAAGCCTAAGGACCCTGGTTCAAGGCTT
This sequence comes from Dipus sagitta, assembly GCA_036346955.1. Classification (NCBI taxonomy): domain Eukaryota; kingdom Metazoa; phylum Chordata; class Mammalia; order Rodentia; family Dipodidae; genus Dipus; species Dipus sagitta. The sequence goes on along the minus strand of CM070770.1, from coordinate 46,498,365 downwards.
GATTCCCCAGGACCCACGTTAGCCAGATGCACAAGGGGGCTCACGCATCTGGAGTTCATTTGCAGTGGCTAGAAGCCCTGGCATGCCCATTCTCTCTCTCTATCTCTTCTCTTGCCCTCTCTCTCTCTCTCTGTCACTCTCAAATAAGTAAATAAAAATGAACAAAAAAAATTTTAAATTGCTTGGTAAAAATAAGTACATAATTTTAATTTGAACTGTACCTGATATTTTCTCTTTTGTTTAGTCTTGAAACAAATTAGATGTTGTTTATAGACAATTTTTGGTTTCTTTATTTTTCTAAATTTATTCTAAATACAGTGAGGCTCTCATAATCCAAACAGTCCAACAGATCTCCCCTGAAGTTTTTGTTGGCATTTGATTTATTTAAAGGTGTTTTTTTTTCTTTGTCTTTTAAAGGTCAGATTTAACTGAAGCCCACAGTGAGCTGAAATTTTTCATAAGCAAGGCCATAATTTATTACATGATATCATAAATATGATTACTGAGCTTATGTTCTAGGTCAACTTCAACCTACATAGAGCATTATTGAAAACAACAAAAGGGATTTCTGGGTAATATGGCAGCATAGGAGCCATGCCAAGCCAGCCTAGAAAGAGGGTTTAAGCAAAACCACAACAAAATACACTCTTCTTCTGAAAAGCGAAAGTATAGAGTTTTTTTATTAGCCACAGCAGAGATGCAGGAGAGACCAAGATCCACCAGAAAGGAGGAAAATGACCAGAATCCCAGTGAGGCATTTGTGGCCCTAAGCCGCGCATGTTCCCAGCACTGCCTGCCTGGAGCCAAGCTGCAGGAGCAGAGACCAAACAAGCGGATTTTCCAGCCTCATAAGCCTCCTTGCAAAGTCAGGAAACCTGAAGGGGAGACAGTGGAGATCAGCTAAGGAGCTGCTGAAAGGGACGCAGGTAGGACAAGCTGAGCAGTTCCAGTACAACTCCAGGCTTCCTGCACTCTCCCATCCCCCAACCATCAGAAACACAGACATCCAGAGAATATATTCAGTCCCCAGTGGCAGGGCATCCAGCACAGCTGATCAGAGCACCAGATCCACAGCACGACACCTGAGGGATAGAGGTGGGCACTCAGCATCGGTGAGATGGGAAGCCACCTCCAAAGGTAACGAGGCTGACTGACAAAACAGCAGGTACATAGGCCCTACACTGGAAGTGCTAATCTCTCTTTTCATGTCAGGGCAGGTTATGGGTTACATACTCTTGGTTGGCTTTACTATTCTCAATTAAGCTGTATTTGGGAGTTGAATATTATTGCCTTTGATGCTTTCAGACTTATAGAGCCTTTGTCTTTTGCTTCTGTCAGTATTGGGTGCAGGGTTTGAATCAGATCCAGGCTGAACTGGAATCCAATTCAGAACAGAAATCTCAATCTCCCAGCTGAGAGGATTAAGGGTGTAGAGCAACACACACCCTTAGGGATTGTGGGTTTATAAGCTTATCTGTTTGTTTCAGTCCCCACACTTGCATACTCTCTGCTAGTGTTTGCTGAACGTATATATTGCTCAGTTGAATTTTAGAATTTGCCAGTAATTTGTTCCAGGCATCCCACTAGAATACTTGAACAGCAGGCAAACTCAACACCTAGGATTACTTATGCAGTGGGATTGGAGTACAAGAGTTATACTTGGCAGCTTAAACTCTTACTCTGAAGGTACATAAAGTTGGGTTTCCAAATCTAAAAGCACCACAGATTATTAGAAAACGGAAGCATCAAATCAACTCAGGATGCAAAAATCACTACCTTATAATACAAGAAACACAAAGAATCAAGACAATACAATCCTACCAAAAATTATAAATCCATCAGAAATGGCCCCCAGTAAGATTGCTTTAGTTGAAATGCCTGATAAAGATTAAAAAAAATGATTTTATCTATACTCAAAGAAATCAAAGGAATCAAAGAAGAAAACAAAGGAATTAAAGAAGAAAACAAACTCCTGAAGGAATTCCAAGGGGATTCAGGGAGCCATCTTAATGAAATAAGGAGGTCGTTATAAGACATGAGTGAGGAAATAGAAATACTGAAGAAAAAAACCAGGCAGAAATTCTACCTCTGAAAAACACAGTCAGTAAAATAAAAAGCTCTGTAGAAAGTCTCACCAGTAGAATGGATGAAGGAGAGAATAGGATATCTAAACTAGAAGACCAGGTGGTAGATCTGATACAGTCCAACAACGAGAAAGCCAAGCAAATAGGAAGATATGAATGGGAATCTCAAGATATCTGGGACACTATGAAAAGATCAAACATAAGAATTCAGGGCATAGTAGAAGGAGAAGAATTTCAATCCAAAGGCTCTACAAAATCATAGAAGAAAACAGCAAAATTCTCCTTGAGGCGGTGGTTCATAATTTGCCAGTTTTTTTTTTTTATTAATTGTAATTTCCTATTACTTAAAAGGAGAAGGCAACAGGCCTGAGTTCGAGGTCAGCCTGCCTCAAGGCAAAAATGAAAATTTGCCTTAGTTACTCTTAATAAAATAATTTCCAAGTGTATTAGAGGTATTGATAAAGATTATCCCCCAAACAATTGTCATTCTTTGCCTGTATTCACAGGTTTGTAACTTTTAAAAATGTATTTAGTGGCGTTTATTAATAGGAGATATCTCAAATGAATGGGTTATATAAAATGTATAGGTATATAAATTGATATTATAAGACAAGTCTGGTTGTCAGGTAGAAATTTTTGGTGACATAAATACTTAGAAAATTTAAGTTTTTCAGCTAAGCCATTTCTCTACAAATTTCCAATAATAAGATAGCTAACCCTTTGAGGCTAGACAACTTGCTTCTTTGTCAGTAGGTAATAAGATTAATCAATTTGGTTTAGTTTCTCTTATGTCCTATAAGAAAGATGGTTAATTATTGGTTGAGATGAGATGATTGAAGGAAACTAGGAAGGAATTTTCTGTTAGACATAGAATGCTTGTTAAAATTCTTTTTTGAGTAGAAGTTAGATCAGTATGTTACAATGCATGGATTAAGGCGCATGTATGTAGAAAGGATATAGGAGATTAAAAAGGAGAAATTTTTGCCTAAAATGCATTTCCATTTTTAAGGAACAAAAAAAGCTATTTTTCAGACTAAACACATGAACACCATGCTTAAAATTAAGGATTTTTGAAAACTGTTAACAGACTTTTAACAATACTCTAAAAGTTTTATATAGGGACACAGACTAATATAAATTGATCTCACATTAGACATAGGTGATATCCTGTCCTGGGTGGGTCTCAAAGTTGTAAGCACATATGTAGTTTACACTCTTCGGAGGTCTAGCAATGTTAGACATAGAAAAGACCCTATCACCTTATGTTTTACAAATACAAAAAATAAGTTTACTAGATAAAAACAAACAACCTTAAAATAGGCATGGAATGTCAGGATGCTTAGCTCTCTGCTCTGTCATTTCCTTTTGCTCTTGCTTACTGTTTGTTGCAGTCAGGTTCGCATTGCTGGAGAAATCACCCAACCAAAAGCAGCTTTGGGAAAAAGGGTTTATTTTGGCTCACAGGCTCAAGGGGGAGCTCCCTGTTGGCAGGGAAAAACTATGGCATAAGCAGAGGGTGTACATCACCCCCTGGCTAACATAAGGTGGACAATAGCAACAGGAGAGTGTGCCAAACACTGGCTTGGGGAAACTGGCTATAGCACCCATAAGCACACCCCCAACAATACACTGCCTCCTGGAGGTGTTAATTTCCAAATCTCCATCAGCTGGGAACCTAGCATTCAGAATACCTAAGTTTATGGGGGTCATGACACTGTTATATGCTATCCAAAGTCATGGTAAAGATGCACAAAGTGGCACATGCATCTTGAGTGTTTGTAGTGGCTGGAGGCCCTGGTGTGTCCATTCTCTGTCTGTCTCTATCTGCTTGCAAATAAGTAAATAAAAACATTTTTAAAACCAAAAAATAAAGAAAAATATAAAGTCATGGCAAGCTGGAATTTGGGAAAAGGGATGGCACAAAACTCAAGCAGGTTTAAGCCATGTGTCTCCCACACCCTGTCCATAGACAAAATGGCCTATTGTCTCCAATAAGTAAAAGGGAATGACAAACAGCATATAACTTTGCTTCTCTTTATAGTTCCTCTTATTTGAATACCTAAAGTCACCTCTGTCAGATGAAATTTCTCACTAGACAAAAATGTCAAATGGGTAAACTGTGTCAAGGTCTTTGATCATGTTACAAATTCTTTACATAAGACAAACATTAGACTTACCTAAAATGTATATCAGTGCATAAACAGATATGATAAAAAGGCATCCAGTAAGTGATCTCTCTCATCTTTCTCTCTTTCTCAGATACCAACAGAGGGTAGATCCCTATATTTAAGGTAAAAAAAAAAATAAATACATACAATGATTTAGTAATTATCCTTCTCAGTCTTTTTCACTCAATTCTTTGATTAAAATTAGAAATTAACCTAGGGTTTGGGGTTCAAGGACTTTCCTGGACCTTTAACACCACATTTTAGCCCCTTTACCAGATAGAGAAACAAATACTTCTAAAAGTGAGCACACTCCAGGAACTCTGTAATGGCAGAACTCAAGCACTCTACATATCTTTTTTTTTTTTTGCTGGAGAAAGGTCTGCCCCACGCCTTAGGGCTGGATCCTAGGATCTTCCCACAGTAACATCTCCTCTAACCAGGTGGCTGGAAATATAAATTACAAGCTTTAATATACTGAATCAATTAATGGGCATCCATTCAAACTTCCATATTCCTGCCATGGCCCCTTATAAATTCACAACCATCTCACATTGTATGTTGTGTATGTTGTGTATATTCCAAATTCAAAGATAGTGTTTGCTAACTTAAGACACACAGTCCTAAGCCTCATCTGAGATTTAAGATTGTCTCTTAACTGTGAGTCTTGTAAAATCAAAACAAGTTCTAAGCTTTCAACATATAAGGGCACAGAGTAAACATTTCCAGCTGCTCTAAGGCATAACGAAGAGAGACTGGAACAATGCAAACTCAATAATCATCAAGCAAACATCAAACATCCACACCACAGTTCAAGTCCAATATTATAACCAGTGACTGACAGTCTGCAGATTTTCCAATTCAGCCCTACAGTTGGACTGAATAGTCAGTGAAAACTTCAATCCCAGGCCAACAGAACTCCATGGTATACCACAGTCCTGGTATATACAACATATCTTTGGGTCTCCATGCAAATTGTGGTCTATTTTCCAATGGTTTCACCTTCCTCTTAATCAGGGTCATCATGCTCTGCCTATATGTCACATTTCAGCAGTGGATCCTGGAACTGTGTGCACTTTATGAGCCACTCCATGCATTTTTCATGCTTCCAAAACCAATCCAGGTGGGCAGAACACAGCCATATTCTTAATTCAGGGGTGAAATAAATCATGACCTTAAGAGCAGATTTCTTCTTTTCACTCATCTTTCAAAAGATTTTGCATTCCTACCATTTAGTCTTTCTGAGGGGAATCCCTTCATACATTCTCTCCATTGTTTTAATGTAAAGCAGTTGGACCATCTTCCTTAAGATTGCTAATGTGTTTGGCAATAGTAGCTTCAGTAACCTAAAACTAGTTTCTGTGCCAGTAAATTGTTTTAAAGTTTTTTGCTTATTTGTTTATTTTTATTTATTTATTTGAGAGCAACAGACAGAGAGAGAAAGGGAGAGAGAGAGAGAGAGAGAGAGAGAGAGAGAGAGAGAGAGTATGGGCACACCAGGGTCTCCAGCCACTGCAAACAAACTCCAGATCCAGATGCATGCATCACCTTGTGCATCTGGCTTACGTGGGTCCTGGGGAATCAAGCCTTGAACTGGGGTCCTTAGTCTTCACAGGCAAGTGTTAACTGCTAAGCCATCTCTCCAGCCCTGTGCCAGTAAATTTTAAACTTGTTTTAATTTCTTCAATTTTAAAGCTTATATTTCTCAGTCCCATATCTTTAGCCAAGCATATCAGTCCATTACAAATTTAACCTTGATCAAACTCTCTAGGCATGGGCAGTAGAATATGCCAGTAGCCCAGTTCCAACACAGTCCTCTGAAGTCTTTCCTCCACCTTAGAAAGTTCATAAGCCAAGCTCCAAATACAATTCTGTCTGCACTTAGCATTTTCAAAGTCTCACAAGAATAGTCCACAATACTTGGCTTACCATTCCAGAAGGCATCTTTAATTTCAAGCACCAAGTTCTCATTCCTCCAGCACACAAATTCTAAAAGACCAAGATCCACATGGTCAGATTGATCTCAGCAATTCCCCACATTCTGGCACCAATTATGTCACAGTTAGCCTCAAATTATTGAAAAAAAAGTATATCTAATCTCTCTAGTTTATATTAGTTTAGACAGAGTAAAATCAATATATCTGTGTGAAATGTAAATGTATGTAGGACATTCAATGAGGCAATAGGTGTTGTACTTCCTTTTTCTCAATCTACAGTGGGGGAGATTCCTTTGATGGGAGCTATCAAGAATTCCGTGACTCCAAGCTTGAGCCCTTTGGACAATATGTCACTACCTTATCTCAGGAGGTGGCAGCCTGTAGTAAATCTCATTTGACAGAACCCTATACTCGTGGATTTAAATCTCTCCCCTCTCCAAGTGTGGGAAACTTCAGACAAAGGACTGTAAAAGGTATAAAAGTCCAGCACAATCTGTGTTTGTGACCTCTGTGTTTCTGGTGTTAGCTAGCAGAGGTCTGCACATGAATACAGGCTTTCGTCCTCTCTCTAAAGTGGATTTTTGCCTGATTTCACTTGGAGAGTGAATTATTTCCTAGAACATAGCTTGTGTTGATTTGCTGGGAAACAGAGACACGAGACTCTTGCACGCAAACCGCTGGACCGCTGAACCACTGGCAACAGCAGCTGACCTGCTGTGTGTGTGTGTGTGGGGGGGGGGAGCGTGGGAGGGGAGGAATGGAGTCTCTAAGCAATTCAGAAAGCATGCTCCCTGATGGTTTCCAGGGTCCAGACTCAGATGGGAGCTCCACCCTCTCAAGGTGCCTGAGCCCCAGCCAGTGTTGGAAGGGAGGAGGAACAGAGCCACCAAAAGATGAAGGCTGAGGCAGTTCCTGGGGAACCAGAAAGCAGAACAAGATAGCTGCTCAGGTTAAGCATAGAGACTGATCAGCTCTAGGGCCATTCCAAGTAGACCCCATGTTCATACAGATGGAGAGGTTGGCTGACAGGGGCCTCCATGTGTATTTGGAAAGGGTTGCTCTACATGTTCAGAGCTGAAAACAGGAACATACTCCATGTATATTTGGAACTGAAAGTTAAGGTTTCTCAGGAGCCCACGGGCCCACTAAAAGCTTTATAGGGGCCCAAAAGGGGGCCATCAAGAGGTATTTACATAGCCAATAGCCAGGGAGGAAACTGTAATTGTAATTTAACCTCTGTGTGTCTGTGTGAGTGAATAGGCAACATAGTGTGCTTGTGCTCTGAGTCTGAGTTTGTAGTTTTAAGGTTTGGCATACTTAAGATCCACACTAGAACCTCAGGATTAGAGTGGGCTCATTCAGTGGTACAGTGGTGAGTGGCATAAGGTCTCACTGAGTCTCCAATCACAGGTCATAAGCTGAACCTAGTTAAAACCTAGTGCTGCCAAAATTCCTCTGGGACATGGACAAATGGGCAAGTGAATGGCTTCCATTTGAGCTGGCAACCCCATCGCTTATCTGTCATGCTTCACTGGAACTGGGAGGCACTGATGCCTCTTAGTGTGTGTGTATGTGGGAGCTCTCAATACTAGAGTTTGCAGCTAAAGGTGGAGACTCTGTGAGGCCTCTAGCCTAATGTGTGTGTGTGTCTCAGTGTCTGAGGCTGTGAACGATATTGCCCAGAGTCTGGAAAAGACATAAGATCCCAGGCTGAGCCCTGGCAGACCTGGGAGTCTGAATGCTCCAGTCTCTTGGGAAAGGGATGGGGAAACTGGCTTTAGTGCAGCTTGTGCCATGGCCACTGCACTCCTGGGCCCCTTGCTGCTGCTATTTTTTTTTTCTCCCAGAACTGGAGGTTAATTTGAAAAAGTTGGGGCTGGGGCAGGTCCCAAGCTACTACAGGTTTCCTTGCAGAGCCACAGGGAACTTCATATGGAAATTATGAAAGAATTTGCTCTAGCTATTTCAGTTCATTTTGTTTCCCTTGTCCTATACAAATGGACAGCAGGGCACTGGGAGAAGGAGGCAGACTGCAATGTAGGTATCTCTTGGGGATTTATGTTATCTCACAGTGCTCAGCAGTGGCTGGGGGTGAGAGGATCAAATTTGCTCCAGTATACAGCTAGGCCTAAGTTTCACTTTCCCAGAGAGGCAGGCAAGGCTTCTGGGAAAAACCACAACAAAGGGCTGTTAATCAACAGTGACTCTGACATGTGGCCTGGGAAGATAGCCGCCCAGGGGCCTGAGTCAGTTCCTGCAATACCTCTGGACTATGACCAAAAAAAGGACTTGCCCGAGATAGTGGGCTCCAGGGCTTATTTAGTTCCTGCAAAGTCTCTAAAACATGTCTAAACATGTCCACATGGGCCACAGTTAATCAAAGGTGTACAAATGTAACTGCTGCTTGCTTAACCAATCACAATAGAAGATGACCTAACCCTCCTAAAATTCCCCTGGCTGTGCTTTAAAGGGGCCTATGTGTTCCTCTCAGGGTGGCCATTTTGTATGAATGGTTGATTCCCACATGCTGGCTGATTCTGCAGAATAAACGCTCTTGGCTTTGACATACTATTTGAGTCTGGGGTCTTTCTTCAGTAATTTTCAGACGCTTACAGGGCTCCATCAGAAGAAGTTAAGCACTAGGGTTGTGATGGAGAGACCATTGAAGTTTCTGTGTTGCAAAGCAGTGCAAGATGGGGGGGGGGCAGACGTAAAATTAAACTCCTGGCTGTTTACTTTTTCTTGGGAATGGATAATGGGAAGATAAAGACTTTTGTTTACTCTTTGCCTGCTGAGAGGGGATTAAGGCTGTTCCCCAGGAGGCATGATAACTTTCAAGGTCAAATCTGGTTATATTTAAGCTTGTAAGTTTTATGATCCAAAATAATTTTTTCCTGAAGGACAGTGGTTCATAAATCCTTCAGTTGTGTTAAAGTCTTATGATAAAGTGGTAAGGAGTATTCTAAGACACAGTTCTCCCACAGCGACTGGCTGATGCATTCATGACCCCACTGACTGTATAAAGGGACCAAAAGATCCTAACTGGCTTTGTGAGGTTTAAAACAAAACAAAACAAAAAAACTATGAGAATTATAACCCAGAGCAACTGATGTCTCAGTTAGTCACAAAGATGCCAGGTTACATACAGAAACACAGTAAATTGACAATTCTACCCGGTGAATAAACCCCAAGATTATTTGGCTCTGAACAGACAGCAATCAATTCTCCTTAACTGCTGCAGGTGAAATTCTAATAGTACAGGTGTAACTCTTAGGAACTTCTGTTTCAGCTCCTATTTTGTATGCTTGACAGGCACAGAGACCATTCTTCAGGAAAATTATGCTTATCAGAGCCACCAAGGAAATAATTCCCTGGTTTATATTAAGTCTATTAACCCCTATGACCTGGATACTGCCTATGGTGGTTTGATTCAGGTGTCTCCCATAAAGTTAGGTGTTCTGAATGCTAGGTTCCCAGTGGAAGAAGATTTGGGAATTAATGCCTCCTGGAGGCAGTGTATTGTAGGAGGCAGGCTCATGGGTATTATAGCCAGTGTTCCCTTGCCAGTGTTTGGCACACTTTCCTGTTACTATTGTCCACCTTATGTTGGTCAAGGGGTGATGTCCACCCTCTGATCGTGCCATTGTTTTCCCCTGCCATGATCAGGCTTCCCTGCGAGTCTGTAAGCCAAAATAAATCCTTTTACTCCCCCCACAAGCTGGTTTTGGTTGGGTTATTTCTGCCAGCAATGTGAACCTGACTATAACAGTCCCTTGTACAATCTTTCTGGATGTGACATGACATTTACAGGTGACACAAATATGATCAATTATAGGCGAGAGGAACAAGTTCTATCTATAAAAAGAGACATTAATTTAGATAAAGAAAGTTAATTATAATTGAGACTAGTAATTAAATATAAGTTCTTACTTGGTACAGGCAAAAGTTTTAGAGATTTGAAAGAATGTCAAACTAAAAAGACAAAAGGCTTTGATTATTTTTGTCAAGTTTTATATAGCCATAAAATTAAGAGCTTTGGGGCTGGAGAGATGGCATAGTGAGTAAGGTGCTTGCTTGCAAAGCCTAAGGACTCATGTTTGACTCCTCAGATGCTATGTAAGCCAGATGTACAAGGTGATGCATGCACAAGGTTGCAGACATGTCTGGAGTTCAATTACAGTGGCTAGAAGCCCTGGTGTGCCAATTCTCTCTCTCTCTCTTTCTTGCTTTCACATTTGCTCTCTCATAAAATATATATATATATATATATACATATATATAAGCTTTGTACCATTGGGCCTAATGTTGTCTGTTGAAATGATTTTCTTATTAAATGGGGTTTTGTCTAACAGGAATAATATGAAATCAGAAGTATATATGTATATATATTTCCAATTTCTCTCTATATATTCCTCTCTCTGTTTATGCATATGTATATGTATATGTATATATATATATATATATATATATATATATATATATATATATATATATAGAGAGAGAGAGAGAGAGAGAGAGAGATTTGTGCTGTATATCACAACAGGCAGTTTGTTCATTGGGAAAACATGCAAATTTAACATTCAGGTATCTCTAAATGGGGATTATTGAAGGCTTCCGTTGGAAAAAAAATAATTTTCTTAATTTAAGAGACAGAGGAAGAGGGAGAATGAGAGAATGGGCACACCAGGACCTTTAGCTGCTGCAAACAAACTCCAGATGCATGTGCCACTTTGTGCATCTGGTTTGTTTGGGTTCTGTGGAATCAAACCATGGTTCTCTGGCTTTGTAGGCAATTGCCTTAACCACTAAACCATCTCTCTCTCTCTACATATATATATATATATATATATATATATATATGTATATAAATATATAATTTTTTCCTGAGGTAGGGTCTCACTAGCTCAGGCTGACCTGGAATTCACTATGTAGTCTCAGGGTGGCCTCGAACTCACAGCGATCCTCCTACCTCTGCCTCCCAAGTGCTGCGATTAAAAATTAAAGGCATGCGCCACCATGCCCGGTTCCAAAATAATATAAAAGGAAGAGATCTTGTTGTTATGAACAAAAGAACATACAATCAGGGATTAATTCATGAGAAACCTAAATCTAAAGCTCTGTTTGTAAACAACTCTTGTAAACATCAATAGAAGTATAGCAGTATCTTAATTATAAAATTAGATTTGATAAGACTTGAATTTTTTGTTTTTGGAGTTTAATTTCCCTGATAAAAATAATGCCATTTTGATAATATTAATTTTAATAATATTATTATTTTAATATTTAATAATAACACTAATTTTAATTTCAATAACACCATTTTAACCAGTCCAATATTATTTAATAATACTATACTCCATTTTAAACTTAGAAATATCTGGGACCAGTCCTGTGGTTAGAAGAAAATGGTTCTTTTTAATGTTAATAAAGTTGATTCAGTCTTTGTTGGCCTTTGAGCCTAACTGATATCTCTATATTATCCCTTTTAAGAGCTAGAGCCCAAAATAATTTGGAAAATGGATGTTGACTCAATTTGGCTTCTTTATACTGTAAATGAACAGAAAGGAATTATAACATCTTTACTCTTATGGACTAAGCCTTAAGAAACACTAAAAGGAAACCCAGAAAGTTAGCTATAATTAAAAATAATTGTTACATTGGTGTGTGATGACATTAGGATTTGAGCTTTGCAACATAAAAGACATAAACCTATAAGGTGATATGTAATGTGTCCTGTTGGCAAAATTTATACATTGATCTGGCCATAAGAAATGTTTTAAGAATGTCTTATAGCCAGGTGTGATAGCACACACCTTTAATCCCAGCACTCAAAAGGCAGAGGTAAGAGGATTGCTGTGAGTTTGAGGCCAACTTGAGCCTATGTAGTAAATTCCAGGTCAGCCTGGAGTACAGCAAGACCCTACCTCAAAAAAAAAAAAAATAATGCCTTATAAATGTTAATATGTAACATACAATTATTATGTTACAGAGGTCAGTGATCATAACAAGGAGAATAATATGTTGATCTTGGAAACTATGGAGACTATGGCTGGTGGAAATAAAGTATAAAGAGTACTGCTTTAAAACATAACTTTCAGGTAAAACTTGATAAAAGGCAAATAAATATACTTAAATATAGCTTAATATCATTTGGAGATATTTATAATTAATTAATTTTAATAGAAGGATAACATATTAAAAAGGTTGCTAATTAAAATGATTAAAAAGATAACATCTTGGTGTTTCTGTCCTATTTGTTAACTAGTATGTCATGGTTTCCAGGTTATAAGTTATGTTTCTATGCCTCAAGATGTCAAGGTTAAGACTTCAGCTCACTGATATTAACTTGTGCTTGGTAATATTTGTAGCTCAACCAAGTTAGCTATGCTCCTCTATCTGTCAATCTGTTACTACTAAAACAAACAAACGAACAAAAAACCCAAGCCTTAACATCAAGATGTGCTCATTAGTATTTACTTTTCTACTAGAAGATTAATATATGTGAAGATATTCTAACTATGAGATGGTTTCTGTCTACCTGGTTCTGCTAGGTGGTCATTGCTGAAGTTATTTTATAAGCCTTATAAAAATGATTTGGTTATTGTGAACTCATAAATTAAGTTATAAAACTGTCCGATGGTTAGAAGTATTTGCTTATAATATTACTTTATGTCTGTCAGAATGTCTCTAATGTATATAAAATTCAGACTGGTTTAGCTCAACAATGACCAGGTTCTGCTTTATTGTTAAGCTCTGTGTAATCAAAGTCTCAGTCCAGGTTTTAGTTAGGTAGTTGTCTCATTACTGGTATCTTAAGTTCACTACTTATAGATATATTGATACTTAAGACCTGTTTCCTGCTCTAGGATACAACCTCATGTCTAAGTGATCTTCATTGATGAAAAAACAATCTTAAACTTTGTTGTTAAGCTTTCAGTTTTGGGGGTAATTGGTACCTGCATAAGTATACAGACTAACCAAAGTTGTTTTCAAACACAAATGCTAAGTTTTTATACTGTCTTGTCTTTTCCCGACATACAATTTCTAGATAAAATCAATTGATTTAAAATTGTTGGTAAAATATTGTTTTCAGGGCTGCTAACATGTTTTGTCTGTACTTATAACTGACAGATACTTTAAAGATAAAATGTGTTTGCTTTCTATGTTCCAGATATGGCTTACACTGTCATTTATACTGACAACTATACTTAAATGTTAATCAGATTGAATTTTAACTTTTGTGTTATTCTCTAACCAGATCTGCTTTATAACTAGATATGTCCTGCACTTCTTTAAGCAGATCTGTTTTGCTAAGCCAAAGTCAATTGTAAATATCAGAGTTAATAAGATAACCAATATTTTGGTTCCTATTCTCAGGTTAAAAGGCCATAAGAGATGATGGGACACTTCTAGCCTCTAGCCTCTGGTAAGTTACCTGTCTTCTTGGTCAGAGAGGACATGAAAACTGGGAAAATGACTCCAGGTCAGTGTATCTGCAGAAGGAGAGTCACTACAGATTCTTCTAAAGGAAGCCACATGGTCAACATGGCCTTGACTTATCTTAGCAGATGACACATGCTGAGAATCATAGAGCTCTTCACAGGTCCCTAAGATTATCTCCTACAGAGACATAACTGACCTCTAATACAAAATATATTGTTAATTATGGCTGCTTGTATGGTCTTAACTACCCAGTAAGAGAATATAACCACAAAATGTTACAATATAAATGAAACTTCAGATTATTCATTTCCTTTGATGTTGGCTTATATTACTAAGCTCTTATGTTAACTTATGCCTTCTTCTGTCTATGTCTGGCCCTGATTCGTTACCCACTGTATGCCTTTAAATAAAAGATCCAGTAATTAGAAAAAGGGGATGGGGAGAAGGAAAGAAAATGCCTAAATGTAAAATCCACCCAGGAAAGGTGCAATGAGTAAGAATACAAATTCTTGGGCTGGAGAGATGGTTTACTGGTTAAGGTGCTGACATGCAAAGCCAAAGGACCCAGATTCAATTCCCCAGGAGCCATGTAAACTAGATGTGCAAAGTGGTGCATACATCTGGATTTTTTTTTTTTTTTACAGTGGCTGGAGGTCCTGGAGTGCCCATTCTCTCCCTCTCTCAAATAAATAAATAAATAAATAAATAAATAAATAATAAATAAATATATGTATAATATATATTACTATATATATTATTATATATAATTATTATATATATTATATATAATTATTGTTTTATATATATATTACAAATTCTTTAAAAGGAGACAATTTTAAAAAAACTCTAGAAGTAACCTGATCTATGCTGTTGGCTCAGGTTGGGATGTTTGACTAGGCTGTGATCATCCCAACTGGAGGGGTAAAATAGACAATCCAAAAGTTGTTGTCACTGGTTATGTTTACCTGGTGGTTATCTGTTTGCATTGATCTAGTCTCTCCTTGTAATGCCTTATTACACTGGAAATGCTTACATTTCCATCACGTGTTAAAATATGTAGCTTGTTTTGATTTTATAGGATTTACAGTTATTAAACAGTCCTGAATCTCAGATGAGGTTTGAGACTTTAGAGCTATCTTAAAGTTGGTAAAAGGTTATAGGGACTTATAAAACTATCATAAATACAGTTTAATTATGAGAAAGTCATAACTCTATAAAAAACTTAATGTCTTAAATGTGTGGGCCCATAAAAACAGACTTAAATATTGTCCCCAATGGATACAGTCCCACCAAGGAAAAAAGGTGTGTTTGGAACAAATCAGGAGTCCACTGTAAAATGTGAACTCTGATTAAAAAAATAACAGTGATGCTGGTTCTTTGATAGTATTCCCTTGGAATTTGTAACACACGGAGACTCACCTACCCCTAGGAAACTGGACACACCTCCACCAGCCTGGGAATATGGTCTAAATAAAAGATTGGAAGAAGTAGCCACTCCAGCCAGTTTGGGCTGACCCCATACTGTAATACAGCACTCTAACTACTATTAAAGTTACAGGTGCCATCCTGTGGATTTATCACATTCAGGTGAAGATGGACCATGGAGCTGGAGGAGACACTTCATGGATGGCACAACAATGTCCAGATCAGCCCCTCTGGATCACGCTGTGGAGGCACCAGGAATGTTCCAAAGATCTGCAGCTTTGCTCTGGCCACACCCAGAAACTGGTCAGTCTATGCACAGCTGAAGCTTGAGGATCTACAGGCCCACACCAATTGCACAATAAGGAGCTGATTGGTCCATGCATTCCAGAAACTTGAGGAAGTCTGTGGGGAACACCTCTGGACCATGATCAAGATGCCACTCCATCCAGTTGGGTCTGGCAGTGGTACCATTGTTGGTATCCTCAGTGTGGGTGGGGGCAATGGCCACACAGAGTCAGAACCTGGGGAAAAGAATATAGCTCTCTTCTACATAGTGACTGAAAATATGATTGGAGAGACTATCTTTTTTACAGTCTGTGCCATATCAAGCTCTTCAGTACTGGGAAGCACCCAGAAGTAGGAACTAAAATTGAAAAATTAGGAGTCTCTACACACATTTAAAACACCTTGACTGCTAAATTCATGAATGATATACACCAAATAGCCAAGTCATTGGTAAAACTACAAAAGCAGCTGAATTCCCTGGCTGATGTGGTTATATAAAACCAGAAAGGACTGAATCTGCTTAAAGCTGATAAAGGAGACCTTTGCTTAATTTTAAATAAGGAGTACTGCTTTATACAAACACATTTGGAGTTGCTATGAATAGAGACCGAAGGTTTAAAGAAAGTGTGGATAAAAAGAGAGAAAATTAGCAAACTCCTACTCCCATGCCTTCTCCATCATGAAATTTTCCGTCAAAACTGTAAGCCAAATTAAATGCTTTTCCTCCCACAAGTTGCTTGTTGTTGAGTATGTGCCTACATAAACAATAACATAACTGGTATAGAAAATGGATATGAAGAAGTGAGGTAATAAACATTACCATGTGATTCATAAGCTCTTAGAACTGGTTTACAGGAGGAATTTGTAAGAGTTAAGAATTTGGGCTAGAGAAGCCCACAAATACTGTAAAAAGAGCTATAAATGGCCATTTAGGTGGGAGTTTGGAAGGTCAGAACGATGAGAGAAGTATGGACTTGGGAGGCTTGGCTCATGAGGCTTTAGAGGGGAATAAGGGTACTACTGGGAACTGAGATAGAGGCAGTTCATATGATATTCTGGCAAAGAATCTCACTGCATTAAGCTTGTAGCCTGAGAACTCAAGTAAGGCTGACTTAAAAAGTAATGGACTAATGTGTTTTGCAGAGGAAATTTCAAGGCAGGACATTATTGAATCTGTATTGTGGCTTCTCTTAATCAGATCTACAATGAATCAGAACAAAATACAGAATAGAAAAATGTGATGTTTGATAAGAAAAAATTTAAGTTTAAAGTTCTGTGCAAGGAGACTACAGCAGAAATTCTGAACTTGTTAAAAATATGAGCATCATAAAAAGAAACCCATTGCTCTGTACTGGAACAATAGAAAAGTTGCATTTAGGGCAAGGCTCTGTTTGTTTTTTGCCTGGATGATCTGTCAAATGGTGAGATTGGAGTATTAAAATCATCCACTATTATTGTGGTAGGGCTTTATCCTTTCATGATAAAAGTCCTAAAGAAATTGGGAATAAGGGCTGGAGAGATGGCTTAGTGGTCAAGGCACTTTCCTGCAAAGCCAAAGGACCCAGGTTCAATTCTCTAGGACTCATGTAAACCAGATGTACAAGGTGGCAGATGTGTCTGGAGTTCATTTGCAGGAGCTGGAGGCCCTGGCACACCCATTCTCTCTATATGCCTCCTTCTCTCTCTTTTTCTCACTCTCTCTCAAACAAAATAAAATGTTTTTTTTTTTAAAGAAATTGGGAATAAAGGAAGCATATCTCAACATAATAAAGGCTATATATGACAAGCCTGTAGCCAACATTATGCTAAATAGGGAAAGTCAATGTATTTCAACTAAAATCAGGATTAATACAAGGCTGTACACTTTTCCATTATTATTTAATGTAGTGCTGGAAATCGAGCTATAAAAATAAAATAGAACCAAGTTAAAGGGATACAAATAAGAGAGGAAGGAAGTCAAATATTCTTATTTGCATAAGATATTATTTTATACATGAAACCTTAAAGACTTTTCAGACAATGTACACGGCTGGGTTGAATTTCCCTACTAGGACTGCTTTCATTGTAGCTCATGAGTTTTGGTATGTTATGTTTTATGTTTTCATTTATTTCTAGTAATTTCTTGATTTACTTTTACATTTCTTCAGTGATACATTAAACATTTAATAGCATATTGTTTAATCCCAATGAGTTAGATATGTTTTATGGTGTCTCTTGATATAGATCTGTAGTTTTGTTGCATTGTGATCAGATATAATAAAATAATTATTTCAATTTTCATATATGTATTAACTTGCTTTGTGTCATATATTTTGGTCTATTTTAGAGAGTTTCATGGACTGCTGAGAATGTATTCTGCAAGTTTTAGCTAAATTGTTCTATATATGCGTGTTAAGACTGACACACACACACATGTTCCTATAACTGATAAACATTTTCAGCAAAGTTACAGGCAATTAGCATATGAAAATTCATGCCCTTCCTATATAAACAATAACAAATACACATTAACTAAGAAGTCAGGGCAGCATCTATTCATAATTGAAACAAAACAA
This sequence comes from Dipus sagitta, assembly GCA_036346955.1. Taxonomy (NCBI): domain Eukaryota; kingdom Metazoa; phylum Chordata; class Mammalia; order Rodentia; family Dipodidae; genus Dipus; species Dipus sagitta. The sequence continues at coordinate 46,480,471 of CM070770.1, read as the reverse complement.
GGAAAGAGAAAAAGAATACCTTGAAATAAATTTAGCCAGGGAAATAAACACCCTTTATAGTGAAAACTTTATAACGCAGAAGAGAAACTGAAGATATTAAAAGATGGAAAAATCTCTCATGCTCATATATTGGAAGAATTAATATAATAAAAATGGCCATCTTACCAAAAACAATTTACAGATTCAGCACTATCAGAATTTCAATGCCATTCTTCACAGAAATAGGAAAACAAAACAAACCAAAACAAAACAAAAACCTATCTTAAAACTCAACTGGGTAGACAAAGGGGCCTCATATAACCAAAGCAATCCTAAGTCAGAAAAATAAGGCTGGGTTTATCACCATAACTTATTTTATTGTATATTATTGATCCATAATAACAAAAACAACATAGTACTGACACCAAAACGGATATTTAGATAAGTAGAGCAGGATAGATATTGACACTAATCTACACAGCTATTGTTACTTGATTTTTTTAGAATGAAAATGCCAAAAATTCTTATTGGAGAGAATATAGCCACTTAATCAAATGGTGTTAGGATCATTGGATATCCACATACAGAAGAATGAAACTAGATCATTATCTCTCATACTGTATACAAAAGCCAACCCCAGGCTACAGACATGGCTTAGCAGTGAAAGCACTTGCCTACAAAACCTAAGGACTCACGTTCATCTCTCCAGGTCCCATTTAAGCCAGATTTACAGTGAAGCAATCCCTCAAGGTCACACATGCACATAAGGGAGTGCACACAATTGGAGTTCGATTGCAGTGGCTGAGGCTCTGGGATGCTAATTCATTCTCTCTCTCTCTCTCTCTCTCACACACACACACACTCTCTCTCTCACTCTTCACTTGCTCACATTAAAAAAAAAAATCAACTACAAGGGCATCAAAGACCTTAATCTGAGACCTGAAACTCTAAAACTGCTAGAGAAAAAAGCAAGGAAAAACACTTCAATATATAGGAATGGGTACAAACTTTCTGAACAGAGCCAGCCATGGTGGAGCATGCCTTAGTCCAGCACTCAGGAGGCAGAGGTAGGAGGATCACCATGAGTTCAAGGCCACCCTGAGACTACATAGTGAATTCCAGATCAGCCTGGGCCAGAGTGAGACCCTACCTCAACCCCCCCCCAAAAAAAACCCCAAAACAAACAAACAAACAAACAAACAAACCCACCTTTGTGAACAGTACTCTATTTGCCTAGGAAATAAGGTTAACAATCAACAAATGGAGCCTCATGAAATTAAACGACTTCTGCACAGTAGAGGAAACAGTTAACAAAGTGAAAAGAGAACATACAGAATGGGAGCAAAAGGTTTGTCAGCTTTATATTGGCAAAGGAATAATATCTACACTATGCAAAGAAGTTAAAAAACTACAGAATACCGAAACAAATAGCCCAGTAAAAAATGCACTAAAGAGCTAAACAGAGATTTATTTAAAAAAAGAAATACAAGTGGCCAGGAATATTTTTTTAAATGTTCAATATCCTTAGGCATCGGGGAAATACAAATTAAACTACTTTGAGATTCTATCTCACCCTTTTCCAAATGGCTTTCATTGATAAAACAATTAATACCAATTGCTAAAGAGGGTATAAGGAAAGAGGAACCCTTATTCACTGGTAGTGGGAATGTGAACTGGTGTGGCCACTTTGGAAATCAATGCAGCTGTTTCTCAAAAAAAAAAAAAAAAAAATACAACTTGCACAGGACCCTCTATACCACTGTGGTGCGTAAACTGAAAGCACTCCACACATGAGCTAGTCATTCATCAGTGTTTATTGCTGCTCTCCTCACAATAGCAAGGAGATGAAATCAGCTCAGCTGTTCACCAGCTGAGGGGCAAATAATGAAACTGTGGTTCATATACACAATGGAATTTGAACCAGCCATAAAGAAAAGTTAACTTATGAAATTTGAAGGAAAATGGATGGAACTGGAAATGTT